>CM062819.1:1735937805-1737137805 GCA_031772625.1 Pinus tabuliformis
TCTAAGTTGTCATCATTATTTGGGGATTTAAGGTTCTCAATGTTTGAAGCACCAATAATTTCATAAACTAACAGAGTTTTAGCCCAGAAAACATAAAAATAAAGGCGATGAATGACACTTAGTAGTCATTGTTTATATTGTTCTAATGTTTGCATTACACTGATATATGGTTTATTGAGACTAGAGCCTCATGCTTATGGCAAATCTTTTTTTTTTTTTTAACAAGGTCGTTTACTATTGTATTATAAAAACTTCAAAAGAGGAACTAGTCCTGTTACATAAGATGGAAGGAGCGAAGAAGAGTGGATCCAAAATGGGTATGCAGACCCTTGATCCGAGTCAGTAGACTTGAAATTTGAGGTTTGGAAGAGATAACGGCTATATTGCCGTATAAACTGTCCTAACAGAAAGCAGAATTTACATAACATAGGGAGATTTACATATGCTGGTTTACTGAATCATCGAGCAGAGGCTCTTTTTTCTCACTGATCTTTGTCGAGGCCTCTCCTTGCATACTTTGAGTCATTGTTTTTATGTGATTGATAGCTTCTTCCAGGTGGTTGCACTTTTCTTTAAGGCCTTCTATCTCCGCCTTCTGTTTCTCCAACTTTTTCCTCTTGGATTTGCTGTCTGCCTGAAATTCTTCCTTGAGATCATTGAAGTGTTTGACAAACCGAGCGATCATGAAACAGTGAGCTTTGCACAGAGTGCAGCTGTTGTTGGTTATTACACGTTCCAGGGGATTCTCGGCCATTGCTGACGGGCCTTGTGAAGGCTTGGGAATCTTGGGACAGAGATAGAGATAGGGGATACAGAAGAGGGATGAAGGGATGACAGGGATTAAGAAGAGAGAAGGCTGGCGATTCAGGAAAAAGTGAAAAGAGCTGATCAGGAAAATGGACGATGATCGACTGAGGGGAGAGAAACTGAGAGGAACCGGGCAGGAGAACGACCTCTGCCGCAGAGATAGAAAGGGGGGAGGAGACAGAAAAAGGTAGAGGCAGAAATTTGAGAAGCGGGGAGCAACGATGTTGGGAGGATCTGCTTCAAAAAGACAGAGAAACGATTAGAGATAGAAATAAGAAATGCACAAAAGTCACTGTCGTTACCACGCCAAGCGGAGATTATGAGCTCTCTTCGGTTGCGGAGCCAGAGCACGATCTAGGCTGGCTTGAAATTGAACTGAAGACCACCTGAGGCGATCTAGAGGGGGCGCAGCTGGAGCACGAACCTTCTCTCTTATGGCAGCTGGAGACTGGAGCTCTGGGCTGGATGAAATGAGGAGTGTCCTGTTGAATATATAATAGCTCGATGGGCTGGACCTCAGAATTCGGATCTGGCAGCTCAGGGATTTTCCTGTCCAAGGTGTCATTTCTTGGATTGCTTGCGCAACCAATTTGGGTTATGAGCGGACTTTTGCCTAACTTCTGATTGTTTGTGTCACGAGACCTCTCCCAATCCATAGTCCCGTACCGATTTCCTGTATCCCTGAAGATTTCATTGGCAGCACCTTTGATGAGAGTGGGTACAGTGTCAGGAGGGGAGGAGTCTACTATCTGGTTGCCAGCTTTGTGGGAGGGGCGGTAGAATTGTTGAGATGACTGATGCAGTCATGATTCACGAGCTTGGCTGAAGGAAGGGTCGGCTTATGGGATTGGCTTGTCATAGATTAGATCATTCTCACGAACCTGACCAGTGGGTCTATTGACAGCCCTGTTGGCTAGCGTATCCACCTCCGCGTTGTTGTTCCTCAAAACATGCTTGTAGAGTATGTCCCCCGGCTGATTTGAGCTATCCTTGATCCTGTGCTTGATGTTGTTGAGAGCGTGTTTCTTGAATTCTCCCCCTGAAGCCATTGCAACAATCACTATTGCCGAGTCACCGATTATGATTGGGTTTTTGACCTGCAGATTTTTCATGATGCTGATGCCTAGGAGAAGGCTGTAGGCCTCCGCCATATTATTCGTCATGTTTCCCAGTCCCCATTCATAGGTGATGATAATTTGGCCATTCTGATCTTTGATTATTCCCCCTGCCCCTGCTTTTCCCGGGTTGTTTTTGGATGCACCGTCGAAATGGAGGGTGGTTTTCTTTTGCTCTTGTATCCATTGATCTATGTCTTCTTGAGAACCCCTGAGTTTCCAATTGTTCCCCCTCTTGCCTGCTGTTGGAGGAGGTTGCATATTTTTGACATAGTCTAAGCGGAATTTATTGAACCATTCTTCCTCTTCCTTCTGCCAACTGGAGCGATCAGGGTGAGAAACATAGTTGGCACTGATCATTTTGGCAACAAGGCCCATAGTTTTGGCCAGGGTGCGGGCTGAGTTTGGTTTTTGATTGTTGAAGATGCAGTTGTTCCTGGTGAGCCAAATTTGCCAACTGAGGGCTGAAGGGATGCATTTCCACAAGCGAGTGATGATAGTCTTGCCTTTTCTTGTGTGGGGGTAGCTTTTCTCCCAGTTTCTGTTGAGGGTAGAGAGCTGGTCGAAGGTTTCTCTAGTTCTCAACGGACTGATAATTTGCTTCCAGCAGTTTTGAGCAAAAGGACAATCTAAGAAGAGGTGTTGACTGCTCTCCTCCTCTGCGCAGCAGAGGCAGCACATAGAGGGACCAAGGATTCCTCTTTTTTTGAGGTTCTCAGCCGTGAGAATCTTTCCTTTAAGAAGGGTCCAGGCGAAGAATTTGATCTTTGGAAGGCATTCGGTGTTCCACACAGCTGACCGAAGATTCCAGTTACCTAGAGTGGGGCTGGATTGAAGGAGTTTATACCCATCTTTTACAGTGAAATGTCCTCCGCTGGGGTCCCAGATGAAACTGTCACGAGCATCTTTGTATAAGGGAGCTGATCCCGTCAGAGAAATCTTGAGGTCTGCCCACTGTTTCCTGAGATTATTTGGGAGAGGGAGATCCCTCCATGCTACCCAACTGTTGTGCTCCCAAACTGAAATGTCGAATAAAGAATGCAGATTTTTGGCCTCCATCCATAATTTCAAGGTGCTGAACTGCTGAAGAAGATTTCTTGGCTCCGATCCCATAATTCTGTCCATCCATATATTTATTTCTTTGCCATTTCTAGGTGACTTAGAGATGTGATTTTTGATTTGGGGGAGGACTTTTTTAATAAGTTTCCAGACTGGAGTGCAAGGCCTTTCCACTATTGCCTCAGTGAGGACATTGGAGTGCAGCCCATTGAGGTATTTCCTTTTAATGGCCTCAACCCACCAGGAGCCTTTTCCCATTAGCATTCTCCACACCAGTTTGAAGCCCATCGCTTTGTTGGAGAGACTTGGGATTTTGATTGCTATGCCCCCTTTTTCATAAGGGAGGGTAACTTGATCCCATCTGACAAGGCTGAATTTTTTTGAGTCTTGCTTCCCTCCCTGCCAGAGGAAACTTCTCATGATTAACTCCATGTGCTTGTGAGTGCTGGCAGGGGCCAGAGTGACAGCATATTGGTATATGGGGAGAGCTGAGAGGAGAGCCTTTATGAGAGTGGTTCTGCCCGCCAGATTTAGCCAAGACAACCCCCAGCTTTGGAGAAGCCCTCTCATTTTTTCGATCTGCTTATTCCATATCTCAGACTTGACAATTTCTTTTGCCAAGGGTAGACCCAGATATGAGAAGTGGCTCTAGTTTCTTTGGACTGGAATGTTCATGATCAGGGAGATTCTTTGCATGATTTGGAGAGGGACATTCCAAGTATAAATTTTGCATTTATTGTTGTTTAGCAGTCCCCCTGAGACTGCCAGGAAGGTGTCCAAAGTTCTCTTGAATCTTCTTGCCATTAAGCTTGAGGCTCCCCCAATTAAAAGGGTGTCATCTGCAAAGAGCGAGTGATTAATTTCTTTTATCCCTCTCGCTATGCTGATCCCTGTGATCTCCTTTTGCTTTCGAAGATTTTCCAGGTGTATGCTCAAGGTTTCTGCCATGATGATGTAAAGGAAGGGAGAGAGGGGGCAACCTTGTCTCAATCCTCTGGTGCTTCTGAAGTATTGACTGGGTCTACCATTGATTAGGGGGGCTGTCCAAGGGTTTGAGATGCATTCCATAATGATGCTTATAAATTTGCTGGAAATTCCAAACTTCTTGAGGACCTCAGCAAGGAATTTATGGTTGACCCTGTCGAAGGCATTTGCCATGTCCAGTTTTATAATCATACCTCTTTCCTTTCTATTGATGCTGCTATGGATTGCTTCTTGAATCAGAATGACATTGTCCGTTATTTGTCTTTTAGGAACGAATCCCCCTTGGTTCTCTGATATTAGATAAGGTAGGAGCTTTTTCAGTCTATTTGCCAGGATTTTGGTTACTATTTTGTAGGAGACATTACAAAGAGAGATAGGTCTGAAGCGGTCAAAGGAGAGGGGGTTGGGGTCCTTGGGAATAAGCACCAGGTGGGAAGTTTTGGTGTTTTCACCCATCTTATTTTTTTTGAAGATATTTTTAACCATCCTTACATAGTCTTTTTTTATGATATCCCAATGGTTCCTGAAAAAGGCAACGGTGAAGCCGTCAGGTCCAGGGGCCTTGTCCGGCTGCATGCTGAACAGTGCCAACCTTATTTCCTCCTCCGAAACATCCTGATCCAATTCACTATTTTGCTGCGCGTTGATTTTGCTCTCGACTGGCTGTAGGAAATCCGCGCTGTCTATATACTGGGGGACTGTTGTTAAGAGGCTTTTGAAGTGGCTGTGTGCCGTTGCTTTGATTTCCTCTTGTTCACTGAGTTCTTTCCCTTCAGCAGTGATTTTATCAATTTGGTTTCCTGCTCTTCTGATCTTAAGGTTATTATGAAAGAAAGAGGTGTTTTTGTCTCCAGCTCTCAGCCAGAGGCACCTCGACTTCTGTCTTTGCTCTTCTTCCTCTTCTCTGTTCTGCTTATAGAGTTCCCTAAACATTTCATTTTCCTGAGATTGTTCTTCCTTTGAGATTTGATGATCCTCTTTCTCCTGATTCCATTGCTCCAATTGCCTGTGAAGCTCTATTCTTTTTTTGTTTTCCAATATTGCGTTCTCTTTGGCCCACTGCTTGATCTCTGCTCTTAAGGATTTTAACTTTGATTCCCATACATAGTGGGGAGAACCGATGACTTCCTTCTCCCAGTGATCTTTGATTAGTTTTCTGAAGTCCTCCTTGGTATCCCAGATTTTGTTGTATTTGAATGGTAAAGGGCCGAGATTTCTTTCATTGTCAAGGATCAAAACCACAGGCTTATGATCTGAAGCTGTGGCATGAACTATTTTACTTTTTACTGAGGAGAAACCTGTAACTATTCTTTCATGAATTAATATCCTGTCCAATCTCTCTTTGATGTTGTGGATACCTGCTCTCTTGTTGCTCCAAGTAAATTTGCCATTGTTAGGGGGGATATCAATGAGTTTGTGTGTTTCTATAATTGTTTCTAAAGAATCTCTTGAAGGATCAGCGAGGAATTTCCCTCCTATTTTTTCCTCAATATTCCTGATTAGGTTCAGGTCACCACCCATAATTGTGTTCCTATTTTGGGAGACCTGCAACTCTGAGTTGATGGAGTCCCAACAATATGCCTTATCCCTGTAATGATTCGGGGCATAGATGTTGAGGACAATGTATTCTTCTTTTGAGATTTTATTTTTAAGGTCAGTTCTGACCCACCAGTTAGATGAGTTTTGGCTGATGA
The DNA here is from genome assembly GCA_031772625.1 of Pinus tabuliformis. Classification (NCBI taxonomy): domain Eukaryota; kingdom Viridiplantae; phylum Streptophyta; class Pinopsida; order Pinales; family Pinaceae; genus Pinus; species Pinus tabuliformis. Next base: position 1,735,943,465 of record CM062819.1, read on the forward strand.
GATCCCATTTTCTCTTGTTCCATAGTGTACCTATACCTCCTGAGGCGCCCACTGAATCTGTTGCTGTACCTGCAAAGTTTTTATGTCTTTTTGTGAATGTTTGAAAGTCTTGGTTTGACATTTTGGTCTCCTGGATTAGGAAAAGATCTGGCTGCTCATGAATGATTAAATCCCGGGCTGCATTTGTTTTTAGAGAGGAGCCCAGCCCCCTACAATTCCAAGAGACCAATATCATTACTTACTGATTTTTTGGTGAGACCCGCTCTTCTCCTTTGTCTTTTCCCCACTTCCTTTTTGTTTGTCCAAGAAAGAGTCCATTGGTTGCTGAGTGCCCGTAGCCATTTATTTTGTTGTTGTTTCATCTCTTATTTCTTTATTTGACTTCCTGCCCGCTTTTCTCGGTGGTTCAGAGGTAAGGCTTGCTTCTTTGAGTTTGTTTCTTGTTAGAATACGTTCTATGGTAGGAGGAGGTGGGGCGGGGGCAGCGAGGAGGAGGGGATGACTGCAAGAGCAGTGGCTGGGGGAGAGGAGGGGGGGAGGAGGGATCTTCATCCGCCAAGGATTCAAAGGGATTGGAGGAGGAAAGGAAGGGCTGGGTCGAAATGGGAGGGGGGGAGCAGCTTGGAATTCCGGAAGAGGCTTAGTACTAGGGCCTTGTTGGGTAGGGTTTGATTTCTTTTTTTTTACTTGCTCCCATGTGCCTTCAGAGGTTTCAACATTTTCATTCAGTTCATTTACTTTTGACTTACTACACCTATTAGCGAAATGTCCATATTCGTGACATACCTTGCATTTGAATGGTAGTTGCTCGTAGTCCAGCTGCTGGATATGGGTCCATTGGTCCACTTTGATCTTGATAGCTTCCGGTAGGCCTTTCCCTAAGTCGACTTCAACGCAGATCCTTGCGCAGGCATGCATGTTTTCCTTTGGTTCACATCTATCAATGTATTTTCCCACTGCATTCCCGATAGCTTTCACAGATTCGTCCCCCCAGCAGTGCAGAGGGAGGTGGGGCAGGCGAACCCAAACCGGAACAGCATTTGGGATATCCATTTCCGGGTCGAAGTCAGGGGACCATCTATTCAGGTAGAGGCCTCTCGAATCCATGAAGTAGGGGCCATTTCTGAAGATGAGGTTCTGATCTTCTTTTGTTTCGAAGAGGAAAGTGTAGAAGCCCCTTCTGCAGAATCTAATGGCGATTTTCCCTTGAATGATCGCGTTCCAGTTACGTTCTACCCATTTTTGGATTGCTTTGGGTGATGGCCAGAGGCCAGTAAACTGACCTACAAGACCCCTCTCAGCCAAAGAGATCGCTGCCTTCCTCGGGAGACTGGGAGGGAGAGAAACTTCAGGGATGTCTGCTAGTTTCTTGACAAACTTTGATGCAGCGGGACGGATTCTTGAGGTCGCGTTTTCTGGAATGAGAGAAGCAAAGAGTTTTTCCTGATCTTCATTGTCTTGAGGCGAGGGGGAGTCAGTCCCAGGCATGGCAGCAGAGGGGAGCCAGGCTCGCAGATGACTGGAAGGAGAGAGGTGCGCAAACAGGGAAAGGGAGGGGAAGGCCCCACAGCTGGGGCCGGGCAGGAGGCCCAAAAGAGACCACGAGAGTCAATGGGAGGCTCAGAGGAAGGAGCCTAGGCGGGCCAGCAGGAGCAGGAGATGGCCCAGCAGCAGGGCTGCCAGGCAGGGCCCTGCGGGAGGCCTGTCAAGGTCGCAGAGGGAAGCGCAGGAGCCCCAGTTTGAAATTCTCACCTTATGGCAAATCTTATGATCAAGCAATAAGCACATAAATTAGATCTGTGTATGGTGTATAACTATGCATAGATTTCCATTAATACTCTACTATTAGCTGCTTCTTGTTTGTAGATTTCATGAACTACATGTAGAAGAGGATCATACAATGATTATAATTTTATGTGCGCTCAATGAGAGATTACCCACTTATGTTGACCTTCACATACAAAACAAGGAGTGGCGAGAGGTAAGATCTAATGTTGTCATGCCGTGGTTGATAAATCTCTTTTTCGAAGTTGCAAACTCGTGAGGGAGGGCCAGGATGGATCCAGACAAGCATACAAGCAAATGAACTTACGTTAATTGGAACTTTAAAGTTCATTATCCATGTCTGGTCGTTGGCAGGAGCAAATGTATCTTGTTTCTCCATGCTTCGTGGGTCTATAGAACGCTTATCTCAATACAATAATGTGGAATCCATTGGACAATCATCCTCATTATGGACACTCAATGAAATCATTGTGGACGATATAGAACCCCAAAAGCTCACAAAATGAAGTAGGATGATAGGGAATGATGTTCTTTTTCTCGTTTTCTCTTGGCGATTCAATCTTTGTTGAAATTCATCATCAAATCAACTTAAATTGCATATTTTGATTACACGAATGAATTCAACATCCTTGAAAACTTGGATTATGCAATTTATGGATCTAATGTATGCAATTTATTAAACAAAATCCATCAATTTAATTGCCAATTATATTCATAAGAGAAAAAGAATGAAAATGTTAGCCCATTATCCTACTTTGAACAAGAATCAAAAGAACGACAATGTTGCTGAAGGCTACGTGGTATGACAATCCATCAAATAATGATCCACTCAACATGATTACATTACATTGTGTGCAGTTATCAAAGTGGCTAGATCTCAAGGCATAACCAATTGGGAGAGGAAGCAATTGTTAACTAGCAAGGAGTTTCCATGGGTTGGGCCACTTACAACAAACCTTGATCTCTAAACATAACCGTCATTATGAGATTGTATGGATTCGTAGAACTATGAGGAAAAAGATGCAACCATGAAAATTGCTTGGAATCATGATAGTAAAGTTAAACACATGAAAGTTTCATGGTTCCATCCTTGCCCTTCATAGGTTTGGGAAATATGTACAAGCTAATAATGACGTTTTTGTTTGGTGTTGGGTTCACTGCCACTTACATGTAGCCTTAGGAATTTTATTGGAGGGTGGCTTAGTCAATGTGTACATGGTTATTGAGGTCAAACACACCATTTGAGTATGGAGTAACCTAATCTATGGACAAACTTACCCCCTTTCTAGTGAAAATTTTATCTCAAATTTGGTGGAATTTTCCTTGGAGTAAGTGCCACTCCAGTTGAGTGGAAATTTGCTCATGGAACTCTATATTAGGGGTTTAGACCCATTCTAGGATGAGCCAAAATATTGCAATTTCAAAAAAATAAGTGGATTATGCCCATTCTAAGATGAGCCAAAATATTGCAATTTCAAAAAAATGAGTGGATTAGCGCTGAACAATGAATTATTGGAAAAAAAATGGAATCACAAGAAAGGTTGAGTTTCTCCGCTATTTAATGGACTCCACACAAATCTATGGCATGGACTAGTGTTGGATATCAATCCTAATAGACAAGAAGAAAAAGTAGGAACATGATCAACACCAACTTTAGGTGATCAAGCTAGAAACTTGAAGTTGAGGGTAACCACACTCATTCAACTTGATAAGGAATTCATATGATCTCATATTTGTAACTTTTGTTGGAATTTGAGAACCAATTGTTGGTTGTGAAATAATGCCCCATTGCCTTTGACCCCTTTGGATCCACATATATCTTGGCCATAGATGTGAAACATGACTAATGGTGTGCATATACTTGGCTACAAATCAATGGAGATCTACGGTCCTATTAAAATTTTAATTAAATGCCTAGGTTTTTTTTCTCTCGCATGCATTTTCCAGCGCATTAGCAATATTGATAACCAAACTTTGGAGAGATCTATCTTGAGTTCTACTTGGTTAAATGAGGCCCAAGACAGCTCATTGAAAGATAGAATCGTGGAGAACAATATAGCAACAACAAACCAACAACATTTGATTATTTATTATGCATAAAAATTAGTAGAAGTTGGAGCTACGAAATTGTAACAAAAATTAATTTGAGAAATTTGTTTTGAAACAATTTCATTTACCAAAACTTTCGCTGTTGCAAATTGGTTTGATTACCCTCTTGAGCCATAGAAGTATTGATAGTGATCAAAGAGAAACATTAATTTCTTATATTTTATTTATTTAGTTTGAGAGTTTGTTTTCCCAAATTTGGCATTGTGATTTTTGTGTGCAAAATTAATTTATTTTATTTGGATTTTGATTGGTTTTGTAGTAGATTTGTTGAGGAGGATGAAACAAACGGATTTTGGAGAAATTAGATTGATCCAACAAAGGAGAAAGATATAAATTGCAACACCAAATTTGATGGATCTAAAACTTCTTATAACAACTCTCCATTTTTAGAATTATGTTTGTAAATTATAAATTGCAATTTGAGGAATGAGGAAGGGGTTCCTCTCCTTTGCAACTTAGGAGCTCTAAGCATTTTAGTAATGAGATTTTGAGATGTATATAGGGAGGAAATCTTAGATCTGGGTTATTGGGGGTTTTCGTTTCGAGATCTAGACTTTGTCTTGGAGGCCGAGAGTATGCACTTTTGTAATTTTTCTTCCTGCTAGTAGAGTTGATCATTTTGAATGGATTGTTGGAGATCTATGGAGAAATAGAGCAAAGGAATAAGGTTTTATTGATTTTATTTTCAAGTATTTTTATTTGTTAATACAAATCACATTCTTTTAATTTCAGATTTGTGCCAATTATATCATACTGTGCACCTTTGTTTGATATGAAGATGGTTGTCTTTTGGATTAGCTATCTAATTTATTAGTCTCATGGATTTGTTGTTAATTTTCACTTTTCCCATGTGTTTAAATCAAAATTTTGAGTAAATATTTACTCATAAATCTGTCATTTAAATCGATTTAATTGCTGTGAGAATTAAGTGAACTATTTCCTAGTTTTAATGGCCAATCATTCACCGTTTTAGATCTCCAAACAAGGCATGTGTTGCACCTAAAATATCAATTGTTGGAGTTACTTTTTCTATAGTATAATATTAATTAATAAAATACATGTTAAATCCTCATCTTAAGTAGGTCATGCACTTGATATTTGGGAGATATACCCTAAGTATCGAGTTAGGTTAGCTACTTTTACTTTTCTGCACTGCATTTAGAGTTAGATTCATAGTTAGATTAATTAATTTCATTCTTAGAAGTCTCCTTTTAGAGGAGTAACCTTAGGTGTGGCTTGGTTAAGCCCTCAAATTAGCGTAAGGGTCACTTTCTTGCAAGAGCTCTGTAAGAGAGTAGATCCAGTATCTCTCTTCTTGTTGGTAAGCAATTAAAATATTACAAATCAACAAGGAGAGAGAGGGGGTAACTGGACTCATTAGAACCAATTAGAGCCATCATTTAAATGGATAAGGGTCAAATTTGGGACTCTGACTGGATGGCCTTCCCAAATGTTGATGAGGTCATTTTTGGCCATCAACATTTTTAACGCCAGAAGGAGGGCCAACATTAAGTTGTATTTTTAATTTTTTTTAGTTTAAGGTTTATTTATTTTCGAGGGCTCCTTCTAACAGATCTCTTTTGAGTTGTTTTATTGGACATTCACCAACCACCACTCCAATAAAAGTAGTAAGGCTCTTGTCAAAAATAAAATATAATGGTAAAATTTAATGCTTTTGATCATCTCCTTCGATTTATTTTAGATTGTAATAATTTTGATGTTGATGAAGATGTCATTTGTAGGATCTTCATTCTTACTTTGACAGAAAAAGCTGAACACTGGTGCCTATCATTACCAATTTCCTCTGTACATAGTTGGGATGAATTTTTTAAACTTTTCTTTCATGCTTTTAAGGAATATGATTGCAAAAAGGTTTGTGATTAGTTAGAAGCATTTCCTAGAATGGAAGGTGAGCCTTTGGACGAATTTTTAATTAGATTTATATTAATTTGTTTACAATTTCATTCCAACGAATTTCCTCATGAATATCAGTTAATAGGATGGTTTAAGCATTTAATTTCTTTTCTTGTAATATAAATAATTGTGAGGAACCAAAAGATATGACATTAGTAAGTGTATGCTCTACCGCCAAGGAGTCAATGGTTCAGAATGACAATGCTCATCCTTTGTAAATTAAAATTACAAATGTTTCCGGTCAACAATTACAAGAAGTAATAAATGTCGTAGAAATAAATATTGAAAATGTTGTTGCAGTTATGTTGGACAATTGACATTGTCTGAATGGTTGGTGGCACCTGATTTGTTGGCAATGATGCCAATTAGACTATCATCAAAGAAAAAAGCATTAGATGTTGGAATTGATGAGCATATTATTCAGGGGAGTCCCACAGTTGTTGCAGTATTATGTAGAGAATAATCATAGTAGCAAGCTTATTGGAGAAGCCATAAAATATGACTATGTTCGCTGGGGAGCCCTATAATTTGGAGATTATGTTTCAATAGGTAAGCTCAGTTCTTCTTTAAAGTGGCATAGTTGGAAAGTGCCGAGAAATATATTTCCAACGGTATGTGAAATCCTGCAAATGGGCCTCTGGATCAAAAGTTATGATTAGCCAAAGTAAGGACTTTGAAGCCCTTAGTAGTAGAGCCTAGAACCTCGAAACCCTAGAGGTTTATTTAAAGCTGTTATGAGATTACAGAGAGTCAGGGTAGCGAGAATCCCGGAATTTGGGAACCCTGAAAGGCTCAGAATCTCAGAGAATTGTTTTAAAAAACTATTACGGGATTATGGAGAACTGGGGTAGCGTGAAGCCTGAAAGCCCAAAACCCCAAAGGTTTATTTAAAAGGTGGAAGGGAATGGTAAGGAGTCAGGACAACAGGGGATAACAGTTGATGGTCCATTGACTTACGAAGCCCTTAATAGAAATTGCTTGGAAGTCGAAAACCTGGAAGAAATTTCAATGGAGTGTCAGGTAAACAATGCCGAGAGACAGAAAAATTGTAGGAAAGTTGACAGTTCCATCAAGTGACAAAAGGCACACTCAGTTCAAGGTTTTGCAGTGGTTTCATGTGTTTTGTGACCAAGGGAATTCAGACTACTAATAAAGCAAATCCATTGCAGGCAAGCATTTTAAAGGAGCACAGGGAAAAATCAAAGGAAATGAGCCAAAGATAGTGCAACCTGGTAGGATAGTACCCGAAAGCCCGATAGCCTATAACTCTTGCAAAATTATATTTCAGAAAATTTATAGGTACTAGAGCTTTCACGATCCAACTCTATAGCGACATATGTTTGAAGGATGTATGAGTCAACAATTCTCCACATCCTCACCATGGATGAGTCAGCAGTGCTAGCGAATAATTTATAGAGGATATATGAGTCGACAACTAATAGTAAATGTGCATAGAGAAGTTGGTGCCATTTGATTAATGGCAACTGTAAAGTCTGTCCCGAGCTGAAGCAAGTCTCCTTTGATAATTACTTGTATGCCACATGGAGATAAATGAAGAGAATGGCTCTGGGACACCATATCAATAAATCTATGGGCTCTGACAGAGTGGTGTTGATACTGCAGGAAGGAGAGCCACACCTTCAGTACACTCAGGCCTCTGAGAAGTAGTTAAGAAGGAATGGGGAGCCTTGCTGAAATGCACATGCTGAACTTAATGAAGGTTCTTGTTGAGTGTGCAGGGAAGATTGAGATTCAATTCTTAGTATGAAGAATCCATAGGTAGCCCATTCTTATATTTAACACAGTTGTAGTGCCCTGGAAGTTTTGATGGAACAACAACAAATGGTGCCATGCTATAGCACACTACCAGGTACAAAGACAAGAAAAATGGTTGAAGGTCTGGAGAGACAACATCATTCCTAGTGTATAGAGAAACAAAATTATGGCGCGCAGTTGAGCAAAGGGGGCAATGTAGAATTGTTGTGGATTATAGAGTGCAACGCTGTGTGTGAGTAAAGAAATGTGTGATTAAGCCAAATTTTATCTGAGAGACAGTGTAGCAGAGGGTCGAGACCAGAACTGGTTGAGAAATAAAGAGCATAGTTCAAAGGAGAACTGCAAAGCTAAAGAAAAAGGAGCTGGTATTGCAGTGGATCGTATTTATATTTCTGTGTATATATGTTAGCTTCCGTTTTCAGTTTGAAATTGTATGAAAAGTAGAACAATGGCTAGATCAGGTAGTGGCCTGCATTCATAAGAGTTTGGTGCCTCTTGGCAAGTAACAACTTGCTATCAGAAGGGGATTGGGGCCTTTTGTGAGAGGGTGCTTATAAAAAACTTGATGTAATGAAGTAGGTGCTTAATTTACGTATAACAATAAATATATTGGTGGTTTTCTCCCTTTGGGTTTCCACATAAGAGTGCCTATGTCAATATGTGTGTGCTGCTCATTTGATGGATTTTGTGTACATGTGAATGGATTATCTTGCTGTTGATTTATATTGTATTATGAATGTCCTCACAAGTAATTGGTTGTAGTGAAAAGAAATAAAGATTTGTTCTTAAAGCTCTCAGAACCTCACGATTACCAATTCACCTCCCCCGGCTCCAGTAATTCCTTATTCCAACAATTGGTATCAGAGCTAAGTTCCTTCAGGAATAGTTTAACCACTAGGAGGTAGATCCATAAGGAATTATGTTTAGGTAAGAGAGTCAGAATGCTTACTCAAGCAAGATACCAGTCTTTGATGGGACAAACTATGCCTTTTGGAAAGTTAGGATGGAAGCCTATCTTATGTCTCTAGGGGTAGATGTTTGGAGCTGTGTTGATATATTATGATGTTCCTGATATCCCTCCCACATATGCAAACAATAAAAAGGTGTATGGAAATAATGCTAAAGCCAAGAATGCCATTCTCTTTGGCCTTAGTCAATCTGAGCTAGTAAAAGTTATGCATTGTAAGTCTGCCAAGGAAGTGTGGGTGAAGCTCAATCAGAGTCATGAAGGAGATGACAAAGTCAAGCAGGCTAAAATTCAAACCTTCAAAATGAGGTTTGAAAGCTTAAAAATGAGTGAAGAAGAAAGCATAGCAGAATACTTTCTCAAAGTTGATGAAGCAACCAATATGATTAGAGGACTTGGTGAAGAATAATTGTATAGAAAGTTTTAAGATATTTGCCTATGAGATTTAATTCCATAATCTGTCCCATTGAAGAGATGTAAGATCTAAAGAGTCTCACACTGGACCAATTTCTTGATACTCTCACAACCTATGAGATAAGAGTAGGAAAATAAACATAGTTATCGATCAAACAAGAACTATTACCTCAAAATGGTATTTTAGCCCAAAAGCAAAAAAAAACATGAAAAAACAACCAAAAAATGAAAATTGTGTATACCAGAACGATGTTTTTTTAGGGTAAATTTTCACCATTTTTTTTAAATGGAAGTAAAATCCATTTTTTTTGCAAAATGGATGAGAAAAACACCCTTAAAAAAATAAGTGTTGATTCTGGAATAACAAAAAAAAAATCGAGTTACAATTTTGACTTTTTTAGCAATGGAATTAAAGATAAAATATTCGGACTCTGAAAAAATGTAAAATTCCAACAATTCTCGGACATGATGTTAAAGATAAAATATCATGTCTCAGATCCTGATAATTCCAACAATTTCGATCCATGTTGTTAAAGATAAAATATCTTGACTCCATAAAACTCTGGAAATTGTAATTGTTTTCAACCATAGTATTAAAGATAAAATATTATGATTTAGAAAAACATTTAAATATTGACAATTTTTCAACCATGTAATTAAAACCAAAGATTATGACTACAAAAACATCTCAAGTTTTCAAAATATTTCAAGTATGGCATTATAAATATTTTTTATGACAAAAAACTTTAAAAATGAACACCTGAACGAGGGAATTATTATACCAACAATAATTTATTCTTTAAATGTTAAATATATAGCAATTTTAAAATCTTAGCCTAAGACAACTTAATGGGGATCAGGTTGCTAGACGACCATCGACACGTACCCTGAAAAAAAAATGTATAAAGAAATAAAAATAAAAAATACAAAAGAAAACAACAATTCAAACAGTAAAAAAAACAATTAAAAAAAACACAATAATGCAAAAAAAAAAATTTAAATATTGATAAAAAGAAAAAACAATAAAAAAAACAGAAAAAATAATACGAAAAAAAACAATTTAAATATTGAAAAAATAAAAAACAATAAAAAAACACAAAAAATAATACAAAGAAAAAAATTCAAATATTGAAAAAAAACACAAAATATAATACAAAAGAAAAAAAAAATTCAAATTCAAATATTGTAAAAAATTTAAAACAGTAAAAAATAACACAAAAATAATAAAAAGACAACAAAAATTCCAATATAGAAAAAAATAAAAACAATAAAAAACACATTTGAAAAAAAAATAATAACAAGAAATAAAACATAAAAGAATATATTTAAAAATATGATAACAAAAATCAAATATAAAAAGACAAAAAAAAATATTAAATGTAAAAAATAAATTAAAATCAACTCATAAATATAAAAAACTAAAACAAATTAAATATAAAATTAAAAATATCATTAAAAAAACAAAACATAGTGATAATTTAACCAAAAAAAAAATTAAAATTAATGAAATAAAAATAAAAAACAATTTTTTAAAATTAAAAATATAAAAAAAATACATAACTAAAAAATAAAATAAAAATAAAAAATAAAAAAAAAACCGTTAAAAAAAATAATTCAAAACAAAACAATTAAAATCTGAGAAAACAATTAAAAAATAAAATAAAATAAAAAATTTTAAAAAATTAAAATGATGATGATGATGATTAACGTCCGTTGAGACCAAATAATGGTCTATCGGACCTAAAGAAACAAATTATCTATTTGATTTAAGATTTTATTCCTATGCTCAAAAAGCTTGGAGAGAAGCCTCCCGAGCTCACTATAATTTTGACATTGTAAAAGGCTAGGAAGGTCAGTATTGTAACAAAGATTGTGAAACTGAGATCTAATGTGGTTATACGTGGGGCACTCTAAGAGGAAGTGGTTTTCATCCTCGATGTCCCTATTCTCACATATATGGTAAATCCTTTCCGTCCATGGCGTTTTAGGAACTGCCCAACGACCTGTTTCACTATGGAGCTCATGAGAATTCGTTCTAATCTTTGCTATATTAATTTTCTTCTTTCATTTTAATATATATATTATATAATATATTTTTAAAATGAAGAAAACAATTTAAAAATTAAAATAAAAAAAATAAAAAAAATTAAAAAAAATTAAATAAAAAAAATCGCAAACATTAAACAAAAAAATAAAAAATAAAAATAAATAAAACAATTGAAAAAATTAAAATAAAAAAACAATTAAAATTAAAAAAAAACAATTTAAAATTAAAAAAAATCAAAACAAAACCATTAAAATAATAATAACAATAATAAGAAAATCCCCGCCATCCCTGACAGGGTTCGTTGCGGGTGCAGGTGGGGAATTTTTTATTTTTTAATTTAAATTTTTTATTTCTTGTAATTTTTATTTTTTTTAATTTTTTTTTTGGTTTTAATTTTATGATTTTTTAATTTAATTTAATTTATTTATTTTTCCAGTTTTTTAATTTTAATATTTATTTATTTTTTATTTTTTTTTTTTTTTTTTAGCTTAAAAAATCTTTATAGATGTGTGTTTTTGGGTAAAGTTTCATTTTTTTTCTTTAAATTATAGTTTCTTTGATTTTTTTTTGATATATATATATAATTTTTGTTTAATTATTTATTTATTTATTTTTTAAATTTATTTATTTATTTATTTATTTTTTTTGTACATTTTTATGAGTTTTTTTTTTTTTTTTTTTGTTTTTGTTTTTGTTTGTGATTTTTTTTTTTTTTTTTAAAGTTCTTTTTGTCATGTTTTTTTATTTTTGTGTTTTATTATCAACACGAAAATCACAAACATTTAAAAAAAATATCCACACTTAATATATTAGAAAATTTAAAGTGTAAAAAATAAGTCCTCTAAACAAATAGTTGATGTTGCATCAACACTTTTCAAAATCAAGATGAAAATCACTAACATTTAAAAAAATGTTCATACTTGATACATAAAAAATTTAAAGTGTCAAAAATAAACTCTTTAAAAAAATATGTTGATGCTGTATCAACACTTTTTAAAATTACCATGAAAATCACTAACATTTAAAAAAAATGTTCATACTTGATACATAAGAAAATTTAAAGTGCTAGAAATATGCTAAAAAAAAAAGGTGATATATAAGAAAATTTAAAGTGCCAAAAATATGCTAAAAATAATGTATTCTGAATCACTAATTTTCAAAATCAGGTGATTTTTTGCAACCTCAAAAAACGGGTATTAGGTAATTTTCCCGTTTGATTGGTAACTATGTTAATAGAGATTTGAACCAAAGGAGACAACTTTCAAGGTGTCTAAGAAGGATAAGGAGCAAAAATACCATCAAAATTTCTCCACCTATGAATCTAATTAGGAGTTGGCTGATTTTTCTAGGAAACTAAAGCAAGGCTCAAGAAAGTATAAAGGGAAGTTGCTCTTAAAATGTTTTGACTATGGAAGAGTTGGACATTTTTTGTCCAAATTCCCTAACAAAGAAAGGACAAAAAAGGAAGATGATCAAGAAGTCCAAGGGAAAAACTCAAAAACATCAAAGGAAGAGGCTCTCTAAGAAGAAGGGGCTCTACTCCAAAGAGGATAACTCAACACCAAAGTCAGATAGTGAAAACTCCTCTGAAGATGAGTCAAATAAGTGGTTACTCATGGCATTTGGAGCAGACTCCCAGAAACAAAATATTATAGACTCTGAAGAAGAAGTAGGGGTAGTGGACTTTGAAGGAGAACCCATCAGTTCTGTTAATGAGTTAAAGAAGGCTAGATGAAAGAATCGACAACTAAAAAACAACTGCAACATGCTGAAGAAGGTATGTATAACTCATACAATGAGGATTTCTTTTTATCAAAAATAAAAAATTGAAGAGACTATTAAAAGTAAATATAACTTAACTCTTTGATTAGAAGAAAAATAAAAAAACATGTGAGAATCTAAAAGAAGAGAACACGTATCTAAAGAAGGATATGATTTCAAAGACATGGCAAGAAGAAATTTTGTTTGTGAAAGTCAAATTAGAAGAATCTAAGTGAAAAGAAGTTCTTAATGATTTGATCCATGAATGAGAAGAAAACTGTCAGAGTCTTGAGGCAAAAGTTGTCTCTCTGAGACCAAATCTTGAAGGATTGGAGACCAAGAAAGGTGTAAATGAAAAGTTTGTAGAAGGGACAAGAAAGCTAGATCAGATTCTGAGCAGTCAAAGGTTTCCAAGGAACAAAATAGGTTTGTATTCTATACCACATGAGTCTTCTATGAGGAAGATGAAATTTAGGTCCGCAGGATTTGAGGAACCTCATAGCTATGCAAAGGTAGCAAACAAGAATGGATCCCTTCATTGGAAGAAGACTTCCAACTGCTCAAAGGTGTCTTACCAACGAAGAATGAATCAATTAACAAGACAACGGAGGTACCTTCATGCACAAACTCATGAACTTACCAACTTCAGGTATTCTCATTTATTTTATGGTCATTGTTATAAATGTCATATCTTTGGACATAAAGTTGTTGATTGTAGAAAGATCAAAGTTGAAAGAGATGAAAATTCCCGATATAATAAGTATCAGAATTATAGATCTCAAACCTCTCCTCCCAGAGATAGAAATCCCTTCGATACACTAATGGATGATGGTGAGTGCTTCAAATGTAATAATTTTGGGCACAAGGCAAGTGAATTCAAAAGCATATTTGAGCATTCATCTAAATCCCAAGAAACTTGGCAACCAACTTTTCAAAAGGATAAGAAGAAATAGAAACGTAAGTGATCCAGGAGGATCCATTGATCCAATTGTACATATGTTCAAAGTGTCATCATTAGTGTTCATGGGTTTCGTCAGTGTCGTCGTTACCGCAGTTCAGCTTCGAAAGATCGACAGTGTTGGCTATGATCAGTGTCGTCAGAGGCATAGAAGCATCGTCTGAGTTGTCATTTCAAGGATAACTAAATTCAATGATGTGTATGGGTTGTCGTCATGGCAGAATATTGGTATCGTTGTTTGTCGATGATGTGTATTGGATAATTGTCGCATTGTGACAAAGATGTAATTTCGGATTTTTTATTCTAGACCCTAAAAATCCTAATCCTACTTCTTAGTCCTAGTGACCAAACCTATGCCTAAAAACCCTAATCCTATGTCTAATACATATAACCTAGTCCCTAAACCTATATTTCAAACACTACACATTCATGTTATGTATTTAAAATACATTGTCATACAATGTATTAATCAAAATACATTAAACAAAACCTAATCCTATGTTCTAATACCCTCTCAGCCTATTTCTATTGTTTAGACTATATAAAAACAATAAAAATGAAATACACAGTCCCTAACTGCAGGTGGAGACCCCGTTGGGACCACGCAATCATGTGAATAGGTGAGCAATATACCGTCGAGTTATGTTGACTGCCAGCAGTTGACCACAGTCGGAATCGTGGCATGTGACCACCGTAGCATCAACCATCGCAGTTTGTATTTAACAATGGAGGTTAACCGACAGTTGATAAGCCGGTGTCATGTGACAGATGTTAACGCAACCGCCGCCAAAATCACCGGGGGAAACCACAGACGTGGCACCTAGTGGTTAGACCGCCAGTGTTCACATGCAGCTGTTACATCTCCACCCGGTTTACCCTAACATCTAGTGGTTCGGAGTTTAATCCAAAGTTTAAATATGGGTTTTGTTTGTTATATGTTTTTATTTAATTCGAATACCATGGCCAAATGAACCAAGGTGTCCCCTATGTGGCAACTAAACACTATTCGAACCCAAAAGCTAGCACATTCATCCAAAATGCAGCAGAGGAGGTTTTGTGTACTTGCAGGCCTATAAAAGGCAAGATTGTTCATTGAAACCAAGGGAGAGTGAAATTTGAGTTTTTGTGTGCAGATTCTGGAGAGATATAGTCTGTTTTGTTTTCAGGATTTCGGGAGCACCGGGAATCGGATTGAGAAACCGTAAGCGGCGTTGGAAAGCTGGTTCAGAGAGCTTTATGTTGACAGAGGTCAGAATTCCTTGTGTGCAAGTTCAGTCTATCCAATTCACTGTGTAATCCACTTCTTCTTCTCATTCCTAATAAAACGGTTGCCCATCTTGAAAGCGGACCTGAAGACGTAGTCCATCAGGGACGAACTCTATAATCAATATCGCTGTCTGGTATATCTGTTTTTTCTCTGTTTTCACTTCAGTTTTGCATCTTACTTATGGTTTATCAACTGTCGTAAAGTGTTCTGCTTCAGCAGTATTCCTCATTTTCAGTGTTTATGGTTTTCATTCAATTCAATATGGCTAGTCAACTCTACATCAGTAATTAATATATGATCATATCAGATCATATAATTTGGTATCATAGCTGGATTTCGATTGTAGAGTTGCCTTTGAATGTTAACCAGGTCTAAGAAGCAACGAGGAGAAGGAATCCTTGAGCAGATCGATCCAGAGATTGGAAAGCGACGAGTTGCTCAGAAAGCAACCATATCAGGATCTGATGCAGGTGAAAACACTGAGACTAAGATGAGTGAGGAACAGTTTCAACAAGCATTCTTAACGATGCAAAAGATGTTGGGAGAATTGTACGAAGACAAGAAGGCAAGAGATGCAACATCCTCTTCGAAGGCATCAAAGAAGGACAAAGGTAAAGGAAAGAATGATAAACCTCCTTCACCTCCATCATCTCCATCATCCTCTTCTTCTTCTTCTTCTTCCAATGCAGCATCTAAAATGGATAAGAAACCTAAGAAATCATCTCTTTTGAAACTTGATGTTAAATTTGAGTTACCTATTTATGATGGTGAAATGAATCCTGAAAAGTTAGATAACTGGATAAAGCAATTAGAAGTGTATTGTCGCATTTAGAACATTTCTAAAGATAAAACTAAAATTCAGTTAGCTACACTTAGAATGGGGGGAACAACTTTAATTTGGTGGGAAAGCAAAACATAGTTAGATGTTAAGTGTACATGAAAAGTTATCTCTTCATGGTCTAAGTTTTTGAAAGCTCTTAGGAAACAGTTCTATCTTTTAGGATACATGCAGCAAGCTGTTATTGATTGGTAGCATTTGAGGCAAGGTAAAGAGCAGAGTGTTCAAGAGTTTACTCAGGAGTTCAGGAAGAAAGCGTTGGCGCTTGGTATTTCATTGGATACACGAGAAACTTTGTTAAAATACATAGGTAGTTTACATTCATATTTGCATCATACTTTATTAATGTTTAATCCCGATGATTCTGACAAGCTGTGTGTTTAGGCCATACATATTGAATCAGGTGGCAGACCATTCAAGTTGTCATCTCAGTCATCCAAAGAAATGGAAAACAGAGAATCCAGAGAAAACAGGTGAAAACACTGAGACTAAGATGAGTGAGGAACAGTTTCAACAAGCATTCTTAACGATGCAAAAGATGTTGGGAGAATTGTACGAAGACAAGAAGGCAAGAGATGCAACATCCTCTTCAAAGGCATCAAAGAAGGACAAAGGTAAAGGAAAGAATGATAAACCTCCTTCACCTCCATCATCTCCGTCATCCTCTTCTTCTTCTTCTTCTTCCAATGCAGCATCTAAAATGGATAAGAAACCTAAGAAATCATCTCTTTTGAAACTTGATGTTAAATTTGAGTTACCTATTTATGATGGTGAAATGAATCCTGAAAAGTTAGATAACTGGATAAAGCAATTAGAAGTGTATTGTCGCATTTAGAACATTTCTAAAGATAAAACTAAAATTCAGTTAGCTACACTTAGAATGGGGGGAACAGCTTTAATTTGGTGGGAAAGCAAAACATAGTTAGATGTTAAGTGTATAGGAAAAGTTATCTCTTCATGGTCTAAGTTTTTGAAAGCTCTTAGGAAACAGTTCTATCTTTTAGGATACATGCAGCAAGCTGTTATTGATTGGTAGCATTTGAGGCAAGGTAAAGAGCAGGGTGTTCAAGAGTTTACTCAGGAGTTCAGGAAGAAAGCGTTGGCGCTTGGTATTTCATTGGATACACGAGAAACTTTGTTAAAATACATAGGCAGTTTACATTCATATTTGCAGCATACTTTATTAATGTTTAATCCCGATGATTCTGACAAGCTGTGTGTTTAGGCCATACATATTGAATCAGGTGGTAGACCATTCAAGTTGTCATCTCAGTCATCCAAAGAAATGGAAAACAGAGAATCCAGAGACAGTAAGGGGAACAGCTCGAAGAGAAAGAAATCAACAGTCTTTCAGAAGGAAATACCTACTTGTTCCCATTGCTAGAGAATCGGTCATGATGAATCGAAGTGCTGGAAACTTCATCCAAAACTTAAGCCCAAAAGGTTCCTTAAGGCATAGGACGAAAATAAGGCTAATGCAGCAATCCAGCAAGACCTCGGTTCAGATTCAGGTGATGAACGAAAAATAATTGCCATGGTTATGACAGGTAAAAGTTCTGATATTGGTTCAAGTTCGAAATCTAATGTATCTTCTTCAAACATAAATCCTCCACATGAGGATAAACGAGTTGAACTCTTCCACATAAGGATAACTGCTAAGAATACAAAAATTGACACAATGTTTGATAGTGGATCGCAAGCAAATTTAATATCTGAGCATATAGTTAATCAATTGGGATTGGAAACACATAATCATCCAAGACCATACCCATTAGGTTGGATTAATAAATCAACTCAGATACATGTCACAAAGCAGTGTCGGTTAAAATTTGCAATTACATCTAAGTACATCGATGAAGTGGAGTTAGATGTGGTCCCAGTAGAAATTTGTTGAGTTGTCTTAGGGAGTCCTTATCTTTATGATAGAGATGCAGTCTTTTACAGAAGATAACATAAATATCACCTAAAGAAAGAAGGGGTTGAATTTATTGTTAGGGCACATAAAGTCAAATCAAACTTGGATTTAACTGTTTCAAATCAAGTTAAGCAGTTTATAAGTTCAAGTAAGTATGTACTCATGGTTATTAAGGAACAACAACAGGTTGATTGTTCAAGATGGGAGATTCAGTTTATAGATCAATTGGTTAAGGTGGTTAATTCTTTTCCAAGAAGTCTTATTCATGAATAGGATAAGCAACATGAGATACATTTAATGTCCTACGAACATCTTCTTCAAGACAAAATGAATTTCAATTCATTCATTCAACTGAATTATAGAAACTATCATCATCAGCAATGTATTGCAGGGAATGGTACATGTGAGTTCAATCAGAGACTTGTTTCAGATGGTATGTTTATTTTCAGTTTCAGGGGTGTAGGTTAGTATTGGGGAAAGTCAGTTTTGCATTTCTTTAGTATTGCATCATCATTTCATTCTTTTAAAAGTAATGAAACCTCTCTTCAAGTGGAGAGGAAGTCTATAAGTTTTCATGACAAAACATTTTCAAAAGTAGATTTAAAGTTTCCTTACCAAGGTTTGAAAACTAATGCATTAACTAAAAGTGTAAGTCAATGGAAATATCAGTTAATAGACATAGTGATTCAAGTAAATCAACAATTACTTAGATACTTTCAGAATCAAACTAAGTTGCAACAGTCTTTTCATCACAGCTGGATGAATTATGGGCAACGAATTCACTTAGTAATCAGTCAACAAGAAAGTAAATCAAGTCAAGTAATTGATGTGCAGTCAAAGTCAAAGGAGACTTTGAATATTTCAGTTATTCCGAAAAGTAGATTGTTGATACCAATCAGATGTATTGAACAAAGTTCTACAAATACTGTATTCAAAGATGTTTTTAAATCACTAACTTATGATTCTTCGTGGAAAGAATCCAATTGCCATGTTGATAACAGGTTGTTTTCCCATCATCGCAAGTTGGCCATATTGTGGATGGAAGAAACAGGTCACCGAATCAAAATGTATCAAGGTCAGCGTCATCAGGGTCATCGCATGTAGATGATTGATCGAATGTGTTGGTACATCATCAGGTCAATGTGGAAAGAGAGGGAGATCTATCATCATCGGCTATTTAATTAGTCAAACTTTTGTGGTCCAAAAGCTTTCAAGTGGAGAGGAATGATCCAGGAGGATCCATTGATCCAATTGTACAGATGTTCAAAGTGTCGTCATCAGTGTTCATGGGTTTCATCAGTGTTGTTGTTACTGCAGTTCAGCTTCGACAGATCGACAGTGTTGGTTATGATCGGTGTCGTCAGAGGCATAGAAGCATCGTCCGAGTTGTCATTTCAAGGATAACTGAATTCGATGATGTGTATGGGTTGTCATCATGGCAGAATATTGGTATCGTCGTTTGTCGATGATGTGTATTGGATAATTGTCGCATTGTGACAAATATGTAATTTCAGATTTTTTATTCTAGACCCTAAATATCCTAATCCTACTTCTTAGCCCTAATGACCAAACCTATGCCTAAAAATCCTAATCCTATGTCTAATACATATAACCTAGTCCCTAAACCTATATTTCAAACACTACACATTCATGTTATGTATTTAAAATACATTGTCATACAATGTATTAATCAAAATACATTAAAAAAAACCTAATCCTATGTTCTAATACCCTCTCGGCCTCTTTCTATTGTTTAAGCTATATAAAAACAATAAAAATGAAATACACAGTCCCTAACCGCAGGTGGAGACCGCGTCAGAACCACACAATCATGTGAACAGGTGAGCAATATACTGTCGGGTTATGTTGACCGCCAGCAGTTGACCACAGTCGGAACCGTGGCATGTGACCACCGTAGCATCAACCATTGCTGTTTGTATGTAACAGTGGAGGTTAACCGACAATTGATAAGCTGATGTCATGTGACAGATGTTAACGCAACCGCCGCCGGAACCGCCGGGGGAAACCACAGAAGTGGTACTTGGTGGTTAGACCGCGAGTGTTCACATGCAGTTATTACACCTCCGCCCGGTTTACCCTGACATCTAGTGGTTTGGAGTTTAATCCAAAGTTTAAATATGGGTTTTGTTTGTTATTTGTTTTTATTTAATTCAAATACCATGGCCAAATGAACCAAGGTGTCCCCTATGTGGCAAACTAAACACTATTCGAACCCAAAAGCTAGCACATTCATCCAAAATGCAGCAGAGGAGGTTTTGTGTACTTGTAGGCCTATAAGAGGCGAGATTGTTCATTGAAACCAAGGGAGAGTGAAATTTGAGTTTTTGTGTGCAGATTTGGGAGAGATATAGTCTGTTTTGTTTTCAGGATTTCGGGAGCACCGGGAATTGATTTGAGAAACTGTAAGCAGCGTTGGAAAGTTGGTTCAGAAAGCTTTCTGTTGACAGAGGTTAGAATTGCCTGTGTGCAAGTTCAGTCTGTCCAATTCACTGTGTAATCCACTTCTTCTTCTCATTCCTGATAAAATGGTCGCCCATCTTGAAAGCAGACCCGGAGACGTAGTCCATCAGGGACGAACTCTGTAATCAATATCGCTATCTGGCATATCTGTGTTTTCTCTGTTTTCACTTTAGTTTTGCATCTTACTTATGGTTTATCAACTATCGTAAAGTGTTCTGCTTCAACAATCCTCCTCGTTTTCCATGCTTATGGTTTTCATTCAATTCACTATGGCTAATCAACTCTACATCAGTAATTAATATATGATCATATCAGATCATGTAATTTGGTATCATAGCCGGTTTTTGATTGTAGAGTTGCCTTTGAATGTTAACCAGGTCTAAGTCGCAACGAGGAGAAGCAATCCTTGAGAAGATCGATCCAGAGATTGGAAAGCGACGAGTTGCTCATAAAGCAACCATGTCAGGATCTGACGCAGGTGAAAACACTGAGACTAAGATGAGTGAGGAACAGTTTCAGCAGGCATTCTTAACGATGCAAAAGATGTTGGGAGAATGTTACGAAGACAAGAAGGCAAGAGATGCAGCATCCTCTTCGAAGGCATCAAAGAAGGACAAAGGTAAATGAAAGAATGATAAACCTCCTTCACCTACATCATCTCCATCATCCTCTTCTTCTTCTTCTTCTTCCAGTGCAGCATCTAAAATAGATAAGAAACCTAAGAAATCATCTCTTTTGAAACTTGATGTTAAATTTGAGTTACTTGTTTATGATGGTGAAATGAATCCTGAAAAGTTAGATAACTGGATAAAGCAGTTAGAAGTGTATTGTCGCATTCAGAACATTTCTAAAGATAAAACTAAAATTCAGTTAGCTACACTTAGAATGGGGGGAACAACTTTAATCTAGTGGGAAAGCAAAACTCAGTTAGATGTTAAGCGTACAGGAAAAGTTATCTCTTCATGGTCTAAGTTTTTGAAAGCTCTTAGGAAACAGTTCTATCCTTTAGGATACATGCAACAAGCTATTATTGATTGGCAGCATTTGAGGCAAGGTAAAGGGTAGAGTGTTCAAGAGTTTACTCAGGAGTTTAGGAAGAAAGCATTGGCACTTGGTATTTCATTGGATACACGAGAAACTTTGTTAAAATACATCGGCAGTTTACATTCATATTTGCAGCATACTTTATTAATGTTTAATCCTGATGATTTTGATGAGGTGTGTGTTCAAGCCATACATATTGAATCAGGTGGCAGACCATTCAAGTTGTCATCTCAGTCATCCAAAGAGATGGAAAACAGAGAATCCAGAGACAGTAAGGGGAACAGTTCGAAGAGAAAGAAATCAACAGTCATTCAGAAGGAAAGACCTACTTTTTCTCATTGCTAGAGAATCGGTCATGATGAATCGAAGTGCTGGAAACTTCATCCAGAACTTAAGCCAAAAAAGTTCCTTAAGGAAAAGGATGAAAAGAAGGCTAATGCAGCAATCCAGCAAGACCTCGGTTCAGATTCAGGTGATGAACGGAAAATAACCGCCATGGTTACGATAGGTAAAAGTTCTGATACTGGTTCAAGTTCGAAATCTAATGTATCTTCTTCAAACATAAATCCTCCACATGAGGATAAACGAATTGAACTCTTCCACATAAGGATAACTGCTAAGAATACAAAAATTGACATAATGTTTGATAGTGGATCACAAGCAAATTTAATAGATGTGGTCCCAGTAGACATTTGTGGAGTTGTCTTAGGGAGTCCTTATCTTTATGATAGAGATGCAGTCTTTTACAGAAGAGAACATAAATATCACCTAAAGAAAGAAGGGGTTGAATTTATTGTTAGGGCACATAAAGTCAAATCAAACTTGGATTTAACTGTTTCAAATCAAGTTAAGCAGTTTATAAGTTCAAGTAAGTATGTACTCATGGTTATTAAGGAACAACATCAGGTTGATTGTTCAAGATGCGAGATTCAGTTTATAGATCAATTGGTTAAGGTGGTTAATTCTTTTCCAAGAAGTCTTATTCATGAATAGGATAAGCAACATGAGATACATTTAATGTCCTACGAACATCTTCTTAAAGACAATGAATCTCAATTCATTCATTCAACTGAATTATAGAAACTATCATCATCAGCAATGTATTGCAGGGAATGGTACATGTGAGCTCAATCAGGGACTTGTTTCAGATGGTATGTTTATTTTCAGTTTCAGGGGTGTAGGTCAGTATTGGGGAAAGTCAGTTTTTCATTTCTTTAGTATTGCATCATCATTTCATGCTTTTAAAAGTAATGAAACCTCTCTTCAAGTGGAGAGGAAGTCTATAAGTTTTCGTGACAAAGCATTTCCAAAAGCAGATTTAAAGTTTCCTTACCAAGGTTTGAAAACTAATGCATTAACTGAAAGTGTAAGTCAATGGAAATAGACATAGTGATTCAAGTTAATAGACATAGTGATTCAAGTAAATCAACAATTACTTAGTTACTTTCAGAATCAAACTAAGTTGCAACAATCTTTTCATCACAGCTAGATGAGTTATGGGCAACAAATTCACTTAGTAATTAGTCAACAGGAAAGTAAATCAAGTCAAGTAATTGATGTGCAGTCAAAGTCAAAGGAGTCTTTGAATATTTCAGTCATTCCGGAAAGTGGATTGTTGATACCAATCAGATGTATTGAACAAAGTTCTACAAATACTATTTTCAAAGATGTTTTTGAATCACTAACTTATGATTCTTCGTGGAAAGAATCCAATTGCCATGTTGATAACAGTTTGTTTGCCCATCATCGCAAGTTGGCCATACTGCGGATGGAAGAAACATGTCATCGAATCAAAATGTATCAAGGTCAGCATCATCAGGGTCATCACATGCAGATGATTGATTGAATGTGTTGGTACATCGTTAGGTCAATGTGGAAAGAGAGGGAGATCTACCCTCATCGACTATTTAATTAGTCAAACTTTTGTGGTCCAAAAGCTTTCAAGTGGAGAGGAATGATCCAGGAGGATCCATCGATCCAATTGTATAGATGTTCAAAGTGTCGTCATCAGTGTTCATGGGTTTCGTCAGTGTTGTCGTTACTGTAGTTCAGCTTCGACAGATCGACAGTGTTGGTTATGATAAGTGTCGTCAAAGGCATAGAAGCATCGTCCGAGTTGTCATTTCAACGATAACTGAATTCGATGATGTGTATGGGTTGTCATCATGGCAGAATATTGGTATTGTCGTTTATCGATGATGTGTATTGGATAATTGTCGCATTGTGACAAAGATGTAATTTCAGATTTTTTTATTCTAGACCCTAAAAATCCTAATCCTACTTCTTAGTCCTAATGACCAAACCTATGCCTAAAAAGCCTAATCCTATGTCTAATACATATATCCGAGTCCCTAAACCTATATTTCAAACACTACACATTCATGTTATGTATTTAAAATACATTGTCATACAATGTATTAATCAAAATACATTAAACAAAACCTAATCCTATGTTCTAATACCCTCTCGGCCTATTTCTATTGTTTAAACTATATAAAAACAATAAAAATGAAATACATAGTCCCTAACCGCAGGTGGAGACCGTGTCTGGACCACGCAATCTTGTGAATAGGTGAGCAATATACCATCGGGTTATGTTGACCGCCAGCAGTTGACCATAGTCGGAACTGTGGCATGTGACCACCGTAGCATCAAACATCGTAGTTTGTATGTAACAGCGGAGGTTAATTGACAGTTGATAAATTGGTGTCATGTGACAGATGTTAACGCAACTGCCACCGGAACCGCTGGGGGAAACCATAGAGGTGGCACTTGGTGGTTAGACCGCCAGTGTTCACATGCAACTATTACACCTCCGCCCGGTTTACCCTAACATCTAGCGGTTCAAAGTTTAATCCAAAGTTTAAATATGGGTTTTGTTTGTTATTTGTTTTTATTTAATTCGAATACCATGGCCAAATGAACCAAGGTGTCCCCTATGTGGCAAACTAAACACTATTCGAACCCAAAAGCTAGCAAATTCATCCAAAATGCAGCAGAGGAGATTTTGTGTACTTTCAGGCCTATAAGAAGCGAGATTGTTCATTGAAACCAAGGGAGAGTGAAATTTGAGTTTTTGTGTGCAGATTTCTAAGATATATAGTCTATTTTGCTTTCAGGATTTGGGGAGCACCAGGAATCCGATTGAGAAACCGTAAGCGACATTGGAAAGATGGTTCAGAGAGATTTCTGTTGACAGAGGTTAGAATTGCCTGTGTGCAAGTTCAATCTATCCAATTCACTATGTAATCCACTTCTTCTTCTCATTCCTAATAAAACGGTCGACCATCTTGACAGCGGACCCAGAGACGTAGTCCATCAGGGACAAACTCCGTATTCAATATCGTTGTTTGGTATATCTGTGTTTTCTCTATTTTCACTTCAGTTTTGCATCTTACTTATGGTTTATCAACTGTCGTAAAGTATTCTGCTTCAACAATCTTCCTCGTTTTCCGTGCTTATGGTTTTCATTCAATTCACTATGGCTAATCAACTCTACATCAGTAATTAATATATGATCATATCAGATCAGTAAGTATGGAAAGAACATGGAATGTGGACTTGCTCTATTAGCATTGTAGGTTTTAACCCCGTACAGAAATTACTTGCATACGAATTATAAAGCATAGAAAATAAACAATGTGAGAGAATAACACATAAAACACATATACATAGAGATTTTCCCCTGGATCCCAAAACCAGGATTACCAGCTTGATTTTTCATTATGTTCCTTTCAATGTCACAATACATATTTATACATGCCGAAGCATCCAATACCATGGACCGAAAAACCATCGCGTCCAATAACATGGACTGAAAACCATCGCGTCCAAAAAACATGTGCGAAAATCATGCACAAAACCATAGGTGGGTCTGCCCAACCTAACATAGGTTCCAAAATCAAAATTTTTTGGGGCGCTACCCCGGACCCAATAAAGTGGGGTTACGGGTGCCCCTCAAACCCCCTGTGACCTCCCCCCCTCTAACCCCCGGTTAACTACGTGGGTTAGTCGTGGAAAGAATATAACACAACCCAACATTCTCCCACTTGTTGTCTTTCCACAGGGGGCCACAAGAGAGCTTAATCATTTATCCAGCCCTGCAATGCCCATTGTTTCTCTATGCCAAGCGAGCTTCTTAGAGCTCACAAATTTTGTCAATGCATCTGCAGTATTCTTTAAAGTGTCCACCTTTACCAGCAACACCTTTTTGTCTTCTATCATATCCCTCACAAAGTGATACTGAACATCAATGTGCTTTGTCTTTGAATGATATGCAGGGTTCTTTGCCAAGAAAATTGGACTTTGGCTGTCACAGTCTATCCTTATAGCTTCCTGTACTAACCCCATACTTGAACACAATCTCTGCAACCAAACTGCTTCCTTGCTTGTATGAGTGGCTGCCATGTATTATGCCTCTGTAGTTGATAGTGCCACTACAAATTGTTTCTTACTCATCCAACTGACTGCACCTCCAAATAGGTTAAACACATACCCACTTGTAGATCTTCTCCGATCCAGATCTCCAACCTAGTCTGCATCAACAAAGCCATGAATATCCAACACTCTGTCCAATCCTGGTCTTCCTTGGTAGCACAAACCATAGTCACTAGTGCCACGCAAATACCTACTGTCCAATGCTCCTTCCCTGGTTTTGACATAAACCTGCTCAATACTCCCACTGCATGTGCAATGTCTGGTCTAGTGCAGACCATTGCATACAACAGGCTACCGATTGCACTTGCATATGGAACACGGGACATGTCCTCTTCCTCTTCTTGTGTCTTGGGACACTGTTCAGCAGATAACCTCACACCTACAGGAATAGGAACCTTCACCGGTTTACTATCTTGCATATTAAACCTCTGTAGTATTGTCTCGACATACTTCCTCTGGTTTAACCAGAGCTTCCTCTTTTCTCGATCTCTTTTAATTTCCATGCCTAAAATATAGTTTGCAGCACCAAGATATTTCATGTCGAATTTGGAGGAAAATTGGGTCTTCAAATCTTGGATAATTTCTTTGTCATTTCCAACCAGCAACATATCATCCACATACAAGACCAGATAAATAACACGGTCACCAATTAATTTAAAATACACACAATGATCTGCTTTGCTTCTGGTGAAGCCAAGTCCCCGTATAAATGTATCAAATTTTTGATACCACATCCTTGGTGACTGTTTTAACCCATACAGAGACTTCTTTAACTTGCATACTAGTTCTTTCTTACCCTTCACCGCAAAGCCTTCAGGTTGCTTCATGTAGATCTCCTCTTCCAAATCCCCATGAAGAAATGCTGTCTTCACATCCATTTGTTCTACCTCAAAATGAAAAATAGTAGCAATAGATAAAAGTAATCTAATAGAAGTTACCTTGGCAAGAGGAGAAAAAATATCACCAAAATCAATTCCTGGCACTTGGGAATAACCTTTTTCTACCAACCGAGCTTTGTATTTCTCCACTTTTCCTTCTGCATTTGTCTTCTTTTTGAACACCCATTCGCTGCCAATGGGTTTCCTCCCAGCCGGCAACTCCACCAGATCCCAAGCCTCATTTTTGTGCAAAGATTCCATTTCATCAACCATGGCCTCTTTCCAGAGTTTTCCATCCTCTTAGTCCACTCCTTCCTTCACAGTTCTGGGATCATCATAAGTAATAGACAAAACCAATTTGAACAAAAAGCAGATGGACTATACCTCTCTGGCTGCCTTCTTTCTCAAACTGATCTTCTCATAGCCAGATTTTGTGGCTCTTCATCTTCTGATTCCTCTTCTGTTGTAGAGTCTGATTCTTCCTCCTTTAACTCAAACTCTATCTTCTCAGGTTTCTTTGGTTGGACTTCATGTTTAATAATATCTTTCACCTCTCTGAACACCACATCTCGGCTGTACACAACCTTCCTTGTTACTGGGTTCCAAGGTTTATAACCCTTTAAACCATCCTTATACCCAATAAAGATGAACTTTTCAGATTTACTATCCAACTTGGTTTGTTTCTCCTTTGGAACATGTACATATGCATCACATCCAAATACCCTTAGATGTGAAAGAGGTGGTTTCTTACCAGTCCATACCTCATGTGGAGTCTTATCCTCCAATGCTGATGAAGGTGACCTGTTGACCAGGTAACATGCAGTATCCACTGCCTCTGCCCAGAATTCCTGTCCTAACCTGGCACCACTGAGCATGCTTCTTGTCCTTTCCATCAACGTCTTGTTCATTCTTTCCGAAACTCCATTTTGCTGAGGTGTATATGGAGTAGTCTTCTACCGTGCTATACCACACTTCTTACAGAGTTCTTCAAATTCCTCGCTGCAAAACTCTCCACCATTATCTGTCCTCAGCACCTTTATCTTCTTCTCTGTCTGATTTTCCATGAGAGCCTTAAATTCTTTAAACCTGTCAAAGACTTCAGATTTCTTAAGGAAATATATCCATGTATTCCTTGAGAAGTCATCTATAAATGTTACATAGTACACAGACTTACCAGTGATGGAACCTTCACAGGTCCAAACACATCACTGTGAACAAGCTCTAATATCTGTTTCGCCCTCTTACCACCAGAGGGGAAACTCACCCGATTCTGCTTCCCATATACACAATTTTCACAGAAATTAAAATCCAGAGAGCTATTACTCATACCTTCTACCATACCTTTACCATGAAGTATTTGAAGGCCTTTCTCTCCAATATGTCCAAGCCTTTGATGCCACAACATGGTCTTCTCTCTAGAGACCACTAGATTTTCTGCTCCACTTTCAGGAACCACAGAACTGTTGCATCCATCAACAAACGTGCTACCTTGCAGCTTGTACAGAGTTCCAATCCAAACTCCCCGCATCAATACCAGTGCTCCCCGAACCTTCTTGCAGGTATCCTTCTCGAACACTGTTTTTACACCTGCATCATCCAGCTTGCTTACAAAAATTAGATTTCTGGCTAATGCAGGAATATGTAGAACACCCGGAAGTGTTCTAACTCTTCCATCTTGTAACTTCAACTTTACCTTTCCGTGACCAACGATTTTATCCTTCCTGTCATTCCCTAAGAAGACATCACCACCATCATATTTCTCATACTTGCAGAACCACTCTCTATGGGGAGTGAAGTGAAAGGATGCACCTGAGTCAATCAACCATGCCTCATGATCTACATGTGTACTTGAAGAAGCCAAGTACACATCCCCACCTTCATTTGAGGTGGTTTTCACCTCTGCAGAAGGAGCCTCATCAAATCCATTTCCTTTGTCAGGAGCTTTAGATTTACAGTCCCTTTTGAAGTGGCCTTCCTTTCGGCATTTCCAGCACACCACCTTTACAAGTTTTCTTGGAGATTTAGATCTCCCTCTAGATTTAGATCTCCCACTCGATGAATTATTTTTGTTTTTGTTCTGGGACTGTCCTCGTATAGATACGGCATCACCATTCTAGTCTCCATATTTTTCCGTCTCATCTCCTCCGTCAGCAAGGCTAAGACTATTTCATCAAACTACAAGGTAGTTGCATTGCTACCTATTGCAATAACCAGACTATCCCACGAATCTCGTAGAGAACACAACAAACTGATGCACTTATCTTGATCTGAAATTTTAATATCAACAGATGCTAAATGACTTACCACAATATTAAATGCATTCAGATGCTTTGTCACCGAGTCTCCATCTTTCATCCTCAGGTTATACAACTTTTTTCGCAGGAACAGTTTATTGAACAGAGACTTAGATTGGTACAAAGTCCCTAACTTATCCGACAAAGCCTTAACCGTAGCTTCCCCTGATACATTCAAACAATACTGAATCTGAGACACACAATCATATTGTGCTCTTTGCCTTTCGATCCAACATTCTTCATCGGACACTCCCGTTGGTTTAGTACCTGGATCTACCATGATCCACTGATCTTTATCCACCAACAGATCCTCCATCTTGAGTTTCCACAACTCAAAACTTTGACCATTAAATTTCTCGATCTCTATCTTTCCACTGCTCGCCATCTTCTTTCACCACTAGAATCGATCTCGTAGATCTCCCATTGAACAGGGTCCACCACAGGCCCGAGCGAAACCTCTCAGCAACAAAGGCGTCCCCTTGAAGCCAAAACAACTTTGATATGAAATGTAGGTTTTAATCCCATACAAAAATTACCTCCATACAAATTCTAAAACACAAAAAATAAACAATGTGAGAGCATAACATGTAAAACACATATACACAGAGATTTTCCCCTGGATCCCAAAACTAGGACTACTAGCTTGATTTTTCATTATGTTCCTTTCAATGTTACAATACATATTTATACATGCCAAAGAATCCAATACAATGGACCGAAAAACCATCACGTCCAATACCATGGACCGAAAACCATAATGTCCAAAAAACATGTTTGAAAATCATGCACAAAACCATAGGTGGGTCCGCCCAACCTAACATAGGTTACAAAACCAAAATTTTCTGGGGCGCTGCCCCAGACCCCATAAAGTGGTGTTACGGGTGCCCCTCAAACCCCCTGTGACCTCCTCCCCTCTAACCCCTGGTTAACTACGTGGGTTAGCTATGGAAAGAATATAACACAACCCAACAAGCATGTGATAAAAAATAAATGGTATGTGGACAATGGTTGTTCCAAGAATATTACTGGGGATAAAAGTAAATTCATGTCACTAAAAGAAAAGGACATAGGAACAATGTCACTTTTGGAAACAATGCCCCAACAAGAATTAAAGGTAAGGGAATAGTCAGTCTTGATGAAAATAGTAAAGCCCAAAATGTGTTGTATGTAGCGGGTATCAAGCACAACTTGCTTAGTGTGAGCCAGATCTCTGATAATGGCTATAATGTTATCCTTCAATCCAAGGACCGTGAGATTTGAAATGAAGTAGATGGAAATATGGTGGGAAAGGAAGTCAGAACTCACAATAACATATATGTGTTTGATGAATCTAAAGGAAGCTGCTACTTGAGCCAGGCAAATCAAACCTGAATGTGGCATAAGAGACTTGGTCATATGAATTTTGATAGTCTGATAAAAATCAATAAGCTAGGAGCTGTGAGAGGATTTCCAAGACTGTCAAGGCCTGATAATTCAATATGAAAGTATTGTTAATTTGGAAAGCAGACTAGGGCTCATGTTGGCTTGATGGGCTCTGACCCAGGTTCGGCATTAAGTAGGCAAGAAAATCCCTACACTACTGGCCCTTTCAGCATCAATCCATGGAGAGCGGACTGAAGTCTCACCCAAAGCAGTATGGGGGGATGCAAGAACCAAGTTTTCGCACCCTGAGATGGTATCGATGTCGCTTTTATACCTTCTCTCTACCTTCACGTAGATCGATAAGACCTTTATGGCTTATCAATGTACTTCTCTTATTCGTCCTTGAAGCCTCTACGAAATTCTTCGATCGTCCTTTGTGGACCCTAAGTATCCAATTCAGGCGCTTACATGCTTGTAATTATCCTTACTTTTGTGTCTACCTCGATTAGCTTAAGTATTGGTTAGCTTCAATAGGAATTATGATTATCATGCGTAAACAGATATTCTTGCTTGCATTCATATGACAAAGTAAAATACATAGATTTGCGCATCAATATAGCATTACTTCATAAACCCAATATTCAACATAACATAATCGCAACATTCATAACAGAAGTAAAATGATTCATACACAGATATCTCCAGAATAATTCTCTTTATTGATGGTTCAGATCTTCAGTACAAACTCTAACTTTCCTGCGCACACAGATGCTGGGGTCTACACACTCAGTTGCGGAATTATACCCTAGGCCTCTACACACTCAGCTACAGAGCCTCTTCCTACACTAAGAATCTTCACTCTTAGCTCTCCCAGACCCAAAAAATTACTTAGAACTCTACCAAAAGCTTGCCTTAGACTCTTCTAAGACTCCCTTTTTATACAATCCCATGGTCCGCGGACCAAGGGCGGATCTCATCAAGTCGACACAAACTATCTAAACTAAGGACGTAAATCTTTTTGTTTGTTTACATCTTTGCACTTCGCGGCCACAAAATGCAGAGAATTTACATTATTTATACAAAACTTGGGCCTTTAGCCCCAAAACTTGGGCTTTTAACCCCAAAATTGATCCGAGGGGACCCGTTCCCAACATGCCCCCAACACAAATCTGGTAACTCGCCCTTAAGTCACTCTGCTGGCATGGAGATCTTGTCGCGAAGACCTCCCAGCTCCACCTGTACCACTGCGACTTTAGTGGTGCAGTGTGTTTCCGCCTGCTTCACCTACTCGACCAGCTGCTCCATCACTAGCTCTGTGATGCCTGTCTGTATTTTCTGTTGTGTCGCCTGCAGACTGGCCAATTTCCCTTTAATGGAGGCAGTGAGTACATAGGCTTCCTCTAGCCAAGGCCCCAATCTGGCCTTCAGTACTACCTCCTTGTGCTAAGCTGCGTCCACCTGTTCTTTAAGCGCCTTTTCTTCCTGCAGCTTTGCTAACCTTTGTGTAATGGCAATGGTGCGCGCTGTCGCTTTAACCTCATCATATCTCTGCTATAGCTCCCGCGCCTCTGTTTCCAGCCTCTGCACATTGGGATCCTCCTATAGGTTGGTGACTACTTCGAGTGACTGCTCAAAGAGCATAGTGCACTCCTTCACAACGACAACTACAGCTGTCACTACATCTTTGACAGCGGCCGCGCGCTGCTCTTTAACCTTTGGGGGAGTTGAAGGCTGGGCCCTCAACTTGAGCTTTGTAATTTTAAGGTTTAGTTCAAACTAAACCTTAGCCAGCTCTATTCTTGCTTCATGCACTCCAACAACGAGCTTCCGAATTCTCACATCCACTGGCGCATCTTCAGGAATATCTAGCTCTAGAACAGTCCTGCATGCCTCAGCCACCACCTTGGTCATGTGCTCATTCTTTTCCATGGTGGCCTTAAGAAGATCAATGGCATAATTCTTTTGTACAACCAACTAAGTGTTGTTCACCTTCTGCTCACTGATAACGTTCAGGGCGCGCTGTTCCCGAGCCTGAAGTTTCGCGATCACACCATCTTGCAAGGTGTGAAGGGCTTCACTTGGAAGCGCAGCCAATTTAGCCCAACCCTCTTGAGGGCACTGACAGTGGCCCTGTCAGCTTCTGCTTCTGTAGTCAGCACTCCATTCGGCAACACTATGGCCTAGGGATCCAGCGTGCGCACCATTTCTACTGCCTCTAACGTTCTAGGTGCCAAACTAGTTGATGCCGTGTTGCTTCACCCCACACTAGTTTGTACCTATGACGCCTGGATCTACAGCTTGTGCAGACCCATTTGAATGGCACCCAAGGCCTATTTCTATTTCTACTCGAACTGCTGCAGCAGTTCTGCGATCGCATCCCTCACCGCATCACCAATGTCGTTCAAATCACCTTCTATCAAGGTGATTGGGTCAAGGGATGTTTTGCTGGCCTTGGACTTCTTTCGCGACCCTACTTTCTCCTACTCCTTGTTGCACTTAACCCAGAATGGAGTAGTCTTCGGGTCTGCTCCTCCCTATTCGGATCACTGCTCTTCCTCTTCTGTCTCTGGGGAAGGAGATTTATGACTCTTAAAGGAGTCACGTTCCTCCTCTTCTTCCTACCCTTCTATCTGCTTTTTGGTAGTGTGCTTTGCTTTAGCTTTGTCCTCAACCTATTTCTTTCTCTTTTCGGCCAACTGTTCCATCTTTAGTCTGGCCTCTTCCTTCTTACACTTCGTTGTAGACTTGCTAGACCCAGCTGTCAAGTCTGAGGCCGTACGCCATTCTGTTGGCCAGCGATCGACGACCGCCACAATTGCATCCTCTGTGGCCAGGTATGGAAGGTCATACCACTTTTGATTAGGGTCCTTTCGTGCTCGCATGGAGACACAATGGAAGTATGCCTTGAACTCCACATACTCTGCCAACTATTCGAAGACAGTCGGTGATAATCGTAGTTTGCGGTTGATGGCCATGTTGATACTCATCTCCATCAAGATCCAAAATATCTTGCTATCCTTGACCCTTTGGGGGTCCTTGCTGGCCCAAAGCAAAGCGAAATTTGCTGCTTCGAGTAAATCCTGCGCGACTGGAGGAAACTGACTATCCTCCGGTAACTCTCATGCGACCAATACTATGGATAGCAACAACCATGCATAGTGAATGGTTTTTCTCTGATCCAGTGCCTCTTTATAGTTTGCGAGGAACTCACTACAGAGGTAGCCTGCCCAGTTGAATTGTATGCCCTTTGCGCACTGGGTTGCTAATGATATGACTGGTGTCGACACTTCATCTGTGCGACACTTCCTCATAATTTTCCTAGCCAAGATCTGGGTGGCTACTTTGATTGCGGCGTCAGTTATACTAGAAATGGAGTAGTCATGCGGCTTCTTGACGAGCTTAAATTTTTCCTTCATTTGCTCAGCAAGGTCACACTCATCTGTCTTTCCACTGAATTCCATGGCCAGATTTAGTCCTGAATGTGGCAGTCGAGTGATCCTATGGATCAGCATGTCAGTGATCGGTATTGGTTCTTCTAACCACAGACACCCATTGTGCACCAATCATAGCAATTGTTTGATCACTATCATGGTTATGGGCACGCGGTTGTAATGTGACACCCATAGCATGTTTAGCAGTCCTGCCTTGTCCACCCCTTTCATCCACTTCCTTAGCTCCAGCGTGGTCACAACAGTGTCCTTATAGAAGACACAACTCATGAACTGATCGGTCGCTAAGTGGGGAAAGCGCTCCGTATCGGCCCAATCCCAATCCTTTAGCTTTAAATGAGGGATGCGCGCTGGGTGCAGTCCTTCAAATGAGATCTTGTTCGGCAGCAATGGTGTATGCAGTGTGACTTTTCTCTCATCAATGTCCTTTGGGACCTTTGCCTTGCCTCGTGTGGAGGAATGTGTTCAGGTAGTTTAGAGATAGGGTCAGACCCTTTAACGTCAACATCCTCGGCCCCCATGTCAATGTCTTCCTCACCCATATTGATATCTTCATTATCTTCTTCAGGTTCTAGGTCAACTACCTTCCCTTCTCATGTGTGGAGGGATTTTCCTTCTGCGGGTGTATTATGGGTGACATGCACACCGACAGTGTCGCTTTCTGCTTATCTTTCTTCATTTTTGGACCCTCTTTGGTCGGCGTAGGCCTCGACCTAGGTGACCTTGGTGATTTGGGTACCTCTGCAGGTACTTCACCACTTGCTATCTCTGGGGCAGCCCCCTCAAATACCATTGCCACCTCTGGGGCAGCTCCCTCAGCTGCCATTGCTTCTCCAGCACTCACGGTTTCTGCGGGTGCTGGCATGATGCTAGACAAAAATTCTTTTGTTTCCTTCGGCAACCTCTCAAATGCTGAACTCACTATCAAAGCTTCAAGGTTCTCACAGTTCATATGTGCCTAAGAGCTCAACACCTCAATTCTAAAAATGGAAAGTGTTTTTCGCTGGGTAGCCACATGTAATTTATAAGCATTTTTGAATTCAAATCCAACCATTCCCCCCAAAGTTCGTTCATAAATGCTGGATTGGCAGCAGAATTTCAAAGATCTTGCCCTTAAATTCCGACTTAAATGCCACCCCCCACTCCATTTAGCCATTTTTTCATTGTCAAATCATGAACAGTGACCATAACAGTCACTTTCCGGCTACCCTGCATGGTCCCTTCTTCGATAGCACAACTCTCGGCGTGTTTTTGCTGACATTGCGACATTCCTTCATTCAGGGCAGTTGCCTAATCGCGCAGCTCCATAACCCGGGTAGTGTAGTTTATAGTCCTGCGCCTCCTTTCAGTTACATGGAGTGCTAAGACTGTGCTTCCACCATGTAGTCATCTAGCCGGATTGTTGGTGTATGGCTTCAATCGACTACCATTCACCTTCCCTAGGAATGGATCTCCATTCAATTTTACCAACTGAACTGCTCCACCATCAGTAATCTCCTTGATGACATATGGCCCCAGCCAATGCATCCTAAATTTTCCTGGAAATTTATCAAACTTGCTGTCATATAATAATACTAAATCATTTACCTTGAAGGTTCATAGTTTGATGTGCCGATCATGCCATGCCTTTTCATGCTCCTTTTGAACTTGTTGATGGAATCCAGCTAGAAATCTATCCTCTTCAAGCTCTATTAGTTTCACGAGCCTCTCCTCCAGGGCCTTGCGATCCTACATTCTTGTGAATGCCACTATGCGCAGACTAGGTACAATATACTCCATCGACATCATAGCTTCTACGCCATAAACCAACCTGAACGACGTTTGTCTAGTCAACTTCTTACAAGTCGTTCTGTAAGCCCATAACATTGCAAGTACACACATCTCAGTCATTTCTTTGAGAATTTCAAACCTTTGTTAGTGCACTCTCCAATATTTTATTAAACGCTTCCACCATCCCATTAGCCTGCGGATGATAAGGCATACTTTTTTGATGGTAAACCTGAAATTCCTCTGTCAGTGTGCCGATTGTTTCATTAAGAAAATGCGTACCACGATTGCTCATCAAAATCTTTGGACACCCAAACATTGACTATACATACTGAAAAATTAACTTTGTTACTGTTACGCCTGTACAGTCCTTCACAAGTTGTGCCTCTCCCCATCTAGTTAAATACTCAGTCACGGTGATGATGTACCACGCACCCGTCTTCTTTCCTGGAGGCTGAATTGGTCCCACAAAGTCAATCACCCACTTCTTGAAGGGCTGTAATGATATCTGCGGATTCAATGGTAGCTCATCCCTCTGCGAGGGTCTGCCAGTCCTTTGGCATGCATCACATGCCCTACAATATGCTTTTGAATCCTTATGCAGGGTTGGCCACCACAACCCAATGCGTAGAATCTTTTGCACTATTGCTTTTCCTGCATAATGACCTCCTGCAACTCTGCCATGAGCCTCAACGAGGATGCTGTTTCATTCAAACTCTGGCACATAATGTCACAATATTCCATTTGATCCCATTTTGTACAAGTGCCTTGTAATGACAGGAAAGTCTGCCACGCGCACCACCAGTTCCTTCTTCTGTTGACTTGTATATCCTTTCGGATCCGTTCCTGTCATTAGGAAGTGTATACTATCTTCAAAGTGATTGTCCGCGACACACACTGCAAAGAGATTCACTTCAAGTAGTCCTTCCTCCAAATTAGTAGGCTCTTCTCCAGTTTCAATGCGCGACAAATGATACGGTCATGCATTCAATCGTCCTGGTTTCACAATGACTTCAAAATCATATTCTTGGAACAAAAACAACCACCTGCATATCTCCCCCCCAACATAGGCTTGTTGACCAGGTATTTCAATGTAGAATGGTCTATATACATCTTAAAAATTCTGCCCAATAGATAATGCTTGAAATTCTGGAGCACGTACACCATAGCTAATCCTTCGCGCTGTGTCGTGGAATAATTTTTCTTAGCTTTGGATAACTTCCTACTTGTGAATGATATAGGATGATCCAAGTCCCCTTCACTGGCCTGTGTTAGTACTACTCCCAACACAATACATGAAACATCCACATGCACATGAAATTCCTTCTTCCAATCCTGGAAGACTAGAATCGGTGCGATGACCATTTTCTCCTTTAGCACATCCAAGCTCTTATGGCATTCTTCATTCCAACAAAACGTCACATCCTTCTTTAACAATTTTTCCATCAGCGTGGTGATTTGGTCATAGCTTTTGATGAACTTTCTATAGTACCCAGTATGCCCCAACGTTGTGCACAATTGTTTCATACTTCTTGGTGCCTCCAAATTGATTATAACCGCTATCTTTGCGAGGTATACCATCAAGTCTTGTTTGCATACCACATGACCCAACAAGATCCTAAAAGGGACACAAAATAAACATTTCTTCATATTGAGCATGATCTGGTACCTCTGGCATGTATCTAGCATCCAGTGTAGACTTTCCACATGGCGCTTTACCAGTCCAAACACTATCCAATTGTCAAAATATACCTCCAGAAATCTTTAAATGTTACGATGACAACAAACAAGAAGATTGCCAGCATGTTCTTCAGCCCAAAAGGCATCATAGTATACTAGAAGCATTCCCATTTAGTTGTGAAGGTCGTCTTACTCCTATCCTCAGCACGATCTTGATCTGATGGTACCCTGATGCACATAGGCGTAATTCAACTTCTTGAGATCTACACATATCCTTATTTCATCCTTTTGCTTCTTTTCTTGAACTAATATTGGGCTCACCCAATCAGATTCTTCCACTGGTTCAATAATACATGCTGCAAGCATTTTATCCAACTCCAAACATACCCTTTCTTTATACTTCGAATTGAGGTGGTAAGGTCATTGCTTAACTGGTTTCGCGTTCGGTTTTAGAGTGATATTCATGACACCCAGGTCCCCTATTATTCCTTTCAGATCTGAAAACTTTGTGGGGAACATATCCTAGATTAGTTCGATGACCTTATCTATTGTCATGTTGTCCTAGTAGTCCCCAATCTTTGCAAACTTTGGCTTTGCCTCCGTGCCAATGTTCACTTGTCTGGTTTTGAGCAGCTCGATTATGTCTGGGTTTTCTAATTGTGGTCCCTAAACTTCGCGGTGACCTTTAGTCTTTGGGATATTAATTTTCCTAGGGTCTTCATCTTCTTCTTCCGCTGTTACATTGTAGCATTCCAACGCGTGGCTTAGCTAGGTAGTCCAATCAGGTTGAATCAAATCTAGAGGATCCTGCGATATCGTAAATATTGTTGCCTTAACCTCCTGCAATGCTTCGTCGATACATTCAAACCCATCCTCAAAGCTGAACGTCATAAAAAATCCTTGGCGCAAAACATCCCATTCTTTAGTGCCATGGCTGAGATCTATCTCCAAGTACCAATTCATCAGTATCACATCTAAAGTATGGCAGAATAGATGGACCCACTTTGGCTGAGGCTTCTCTCCATACACTTCAATCCATTTGGCTAAATGGTCGCACGGATCATTCCTCCCATCATATTTTTCTGTTAGCCGCATTTGTGGGTGGCCAAACCACACTCTCATCATTTTTCTGTATATGCACCAATCATCAAAACTGCCCTTGTGTGTGCCCCACCATCTCGCAAGTGTAGTGCGCAGCGCCTAGTCCAGGGCCTGGAAGCAGTGTTTCTCTGGCACTTCTCTCTCAAATGCATCCAAAAAGTGATCAACATTAGTTAAACCATCATAGTAAGGTAGATTCCTTACCTCTGACAATACACAATGCAACGACTTGGTCATCATATTATAGCGCAACGTAAATACTTCATGTAGTCGATTTTGCTAGTGCTCCAGTTCTTCGTCTGAATCTGATGTGCAGGAACTCTCACAGTCCCATGCAATACATTCGTCTACTATTAGATTCACCCAATCCTAATCTTGCGCCATTATCTTGTAAATCTGGTCCAAATCATCATCACTTTCATAATCGCGGACCGGTTCAGTATAGCACGGTCCTTTTATAGGGTCTAGTGGCACCACTACACAGAGCGATTTCTTCTCAAATATCATCTTTCGCTTCTTTAGATTGATTATCCCATTCATTTCAGTGGCCCAATCGATCCCAAGGAGCGCGGGGTAGGGATTATTATCATCCACAATCTTTATCACTTCAAAATCAGCTAGTGCGATTGCACCCTCAATATCAACTATTACCCCCTGCAACCTCCCCATTGGGATGATTTTCTGCTAATTCGCCATCCTTGACTGAATCAGAGACCACTGTAGCCCAGGTATCCCCATTCTCTCCCATGTCTATTTCGGAAAAATGTTCGTGTCCGACCCCAAATCTAAAATAACTTGATCCAT
The DNA here is from genome assembly GCA_031772625.1 of Pinus tabuliformis. Taxonomy (NCBI): domain Eukaryota; kingdom Viridiplantae; phylum Streptophyta; class Pinopsida; order Pinales; family Pinaceae; genus Pinus; species Pinus tabuliformis. The sequence goes on from CM062819.1 coordinate 1,735,982,513, forward strand.
CTCATATTCACCTATCTGCGCAGTAAGCCTCATCTCATGTCTAGTTCTTGCCTTATTCTTACCAATATTTCTAACTATGCATAGTCCGTCAGTAATGTTTTCCTTCCCAGCGCACCTATTGATTAAATCCCACAGTCCCTTCACAGCCTTGCTATCACGTAGAAGTTTCATGCAGATCTCCAAGAACATGGTTATCATGGATGGGTCCATTTCTTCAGCCATATTCTCCTAACTCGCTTTTAGACCTTCACTTTGCCTTCATGCATATCGATAAGACCTTTAGGGCTTATCAATGTACATCTCTTATTTGTCCTTGAAGCCTCTGCGAAAGTCTTTGATCGTCCTTTGCGAACCCTAAGTAGCCAATTCAGGCACTTATGCACCTCTGTAATTATCCTTACTTCTGTGTCTACCTCGATTAGCTTAAGTATTGGTTAAATTCAACAGGAATTATGATTATCGTGCGTAAATAGATATCCTTACTTGTGTTCATATGACAAAGTAAAATACATAGATTTGCACATCAATATAGCATTAATTCATAAACCTAGTATTCAACATAACATAATCATAACATTCATAAGAGAAGTAAAATGATTCATACACAGATATCTCCAGAATAATTCTCTTTATTGATGGTTCAGATCTTCAATACAGAATCTAACTTTCCTGCACACACAATTGCAGGGGTCCGCGCACTCAGCTGCAGACTTCTACCCTAGGCCTCTACGTACTAAGCTACAAAGCCCCTTCCTACGCTAAGACTCTTCGCTCTTAGCTCTACCAGACCCAAAACATTACTTACAACTCTACCAAAAACTTGCCTTATACTCTTCTAAGACTCCCTTTTTATACAATCCCATGGTCCGCGGACCAAGGGCGGATCTCATCAAGCCGACACAAACTATCTAAACTAAGGGCAGAAACCCTTTTTGGCTGTTTACATCTTTGCACTCCGCGACCACAAAACACAGAGACTTTACATTCTTTATACAAAACTTGGGCCTTTAGCCCCAAAACTTGGGCTTTTAACCCCAAAATTGACCCCAGGGGACCCGTTCCCAAAAATTCATTTCAAGACTAAGGAATTCTCATAATCTAGACCATTAGAGCTAATTCACATAGATATCTGTGGCCCAACCAGAGCAAAAAGACCAAGAGGAGTGTAGAGGACATGACGTCGATTGCAAATGTAGTTGTGTATATTCTGTAGTAAGTAATTTTGTATTATTGAGAAACTGATGGTGATTACAATTCTTTGTGGTAGTGTGCCTATTTAGACATTGATTAGCCACGAAGGTGAGTGGTCACACCTTTTTACCTTTGGCCCTTTCATAATTAATCAACCATAAATTAATTAAAGTATTCAATTATTATTTAATTAATGTTTATTTATGAATATTTTATTCATAACATTGCCACTCCCTTTAGAGATGATTTGTCCTCAAAGTATAACAAGAGGGGTTTTGTCTAGTTGAACAAGTTGCTATGGAGTGGCATCTTTACGTTGACTAGTGAAATCCTCATGAGTATTTGTATCTTTCTTGAAGCTGGGAGTGTTAACAACATATAATTTATAATGTCATCCTTGCCAATTAAAATCCATGGATTTTTCTTCAAGGTTTATATTATATATTACTAGTTGTATTAACCATTTTGCACCTAAATCTACATCCATTTCTGTGAGTGGTAGGGAAAATAGATCTGTTTGTATCTCTAGTTCTTGTATCTTGATTTAAACCTTATGGCATTCTCCTATCTCTTTGAACTTTTTCCCAATAGAGACAGACATGGTCAAGTCCTTGATTGAGCATATACAAAGATTAAGTTGTTTAGCAAGATCAATGTTTATACAATAATGAGTATTGCTAGAATCTATAAGTATATTGACATTTTTGCCTCTTATGAGCCCTTTAAGCTTCAATTTTTATGGTGTAATCTCCTCTTCATGTTTGTTGGTAGAGTAGAAGAAATGATGTTTTTTTGTCTTGGACACTGGTCCCTTTTCTTCCGAAGGTGGCATGGAATGTATTTCGTAGTGGCTTTTTTCTTTTGACCTTTTGAAGAATTTCTTTGTCAATCTTAATTTTGTTGGACACATGAAATTGCAGCTAATGATGGTTCCTCATGATATGAATCTTCATTATGTGTAACAATGATTTATTCATCAGGTTCTCATACTTCATCTCGCTTCCCATCTACTATTTTATAGTAGTGTAAGGATGTGTCTTCACCTTTATGCCCTAGTGTCCAATTATTATTTTATTTATTTATTTATTTTTTTTAATTTTTTCCGACTCATTACTAGAAGTGTATGATTCCTTCTCAACTTCATAAGTATACAATTTCTTGTTAAGGAATTTGTGTCTTGATGTCCATTTGTCTCCACAATACCTACATTTGTTTGCATCTTTTTTACCTAAGTATTGTTGTTGGTCTTCATCTTCCTTGAATGATGACATTTTGAACTTATGTTTTTGTTCAATAAGCCTCACCGCATGTCTAGCTTCTTTGATAGTTTTAGGTTTGTACAATTTCAATTATGCATGGATATACTCCTTAAGTCCACATTTATACATTTTTAGTAGTTCTTCATCAGTAAATCCTCTTTGTCTTATAGCTAATACTTCCCATTCATGGGTGTATTTTCTTACAGACCCTTTTTTCTTGAGATGAATTTTTTTGTAGATATCATCTTTGTCTTCATCATGAAACCTTTTTAGCAAGGCATCCAAAAAGTTTTTCCAAAGGAATGAACGAGCTTCACATTTTTTGGACTACCATAAGAACCAATCATATACTTTAGCTTCCAAATTGTTGGATGCAGTCATTATTTTTTCTCGTTCACTTATTGGCAGGTTCGATTAAAAAATGGCTTCCACTTTATTAACCCATACAATAGAACCTCTATGATATTTACCATTGTACTTAGGTAATTATCTTTTAATTTAGTGATAATATTTTTCTGGAAATTTTGTATAATACTGTTAACCTGAGAAGTGTATTTGCGGCATTTGCGGAATTTCATGCATTTGCAGAATTTCATGATTTTGAAAATAATCACCTTCTGGAGTCTTGGGACTTTGTATTGATTCTTGAGAAATTAAAGGATTAAAAAATGAATTAACCCCTCCCATTAACTGGTTTCACATTCCTAGAAACATTCTCTCAATATTATTTATTTTTTTAAGATCGTTTTCCATTTTATCTTTAGTTATAATTATCCTATTTTGATGTTCTCCTAACTCTTCCTGCTTCTTCTCAACATTATCGAGACGACATCATCCCTTATCAAGTTCTTCTTGATATTTTATTGAGTCATCATTATTATTCCCCATTTTGTTCCTTTTTTCTTGGTGGAACCATTTTTTTTAGTTAAATTATATACATACATATATATATATATATATATATATATATATATATATATATATATATATATATATCTATATATATATATATATATATATATATATATACTTAACCTCCACTATGAAATGAAATGAAATGATACAACATGTGAGTGATACTACATGAATTTTGGTGAGAAAACAAGATGATGCTGAGTGGAAGCTATTGGGACCGAGGACGTGGCAAACTAAAATGGGTTGTTGGCTGGTTGTGTGGTTGATGGTCAAGGGTTGATGGAAAAGGATGGAATAGCTTGGGACATACAGGAGAAATGGTACAGATTTTGACATGTAGACATGGCCGTGAATGATGGATGAATGAATGAGTGGGTAACCACAGGTGATCGAAGTAGAGAAAAAGTAGACGGGGAGACATGGAAAACACCAAAATGTATGTTGTGGTGGATGTAATGGAGGGCACAATGGTTGATCAATGGCAACAACTAAATGGTGATAGGAACCGAGAGCTCAATTGGACAGAGGAGGCACAATCATAAGTGGTGGATGCTGGACACTATTGGGTAACCATGGTCAAGAAAACAATATAGGCAGAGGATCGATGCTCTGATACCACTCTAGAGGACAAAACGTTAGTTGCAAATGTAGTTGTGTAGATTCTGTAGTATATGTAGTAAGTAATTTTGTATTATTGAAAAAATTGAATGGTGATTACAATCCTTCGTGGTGGTATGCCTATATAAGCATTGACTAGCCACAAAGGTGAGTGGTCACAACTTTTAACCTTTGGCCCTTTCATAATTAATGGGCCATTAGTTAATTAAAGTATTCAATTATTATGGGCCATTAATTAATTAAAGTATTCATTTATTATTTAATTAATATTTATTTATGAATATTTTATTCATAACAAGAAGAGAGGTATTTTGTGTTGCTTATTAATGAACTTACCAGAGCCACATGGATCATGCTCTTAAAAGAGAAATCAAAAGCTATTAAACATTTTAAAACATTTAAATCTCAAGTAGATTTTGAAAAGGATATAAAGATCAAGTGCTTAAGATTAGAAAAAGGAGGAGAATACACTTCAAGAGAGTTTTAAGAATTCTGTGAAGAGCATGACATAAAGAGGTAGTATTCTATGGCTATAACTCCACAAAAAAATGGAGTAACTGAGAGAAAGAATAGAACAATCCAGGAGATGGCCAAAGCTATGTTGGATGAAGAAGATATACCTCACACATTTTGGGGAGAAGAAACACAAGCAATAGTGCACCTATCAAACATAACACAACTCAGGCCTAGTAGTGATAAAACTCCCTATGAGTTGTGGAATGGGAGACCCACGTCAGTAAAACACTACAAGGTGTTTGGGATCAAATGCTTTATCAAAAGGAATGATAAAAATCCTGGAAAGTTTGATTCACATGTTGATGAGGGTATATTTCTTAGGTATTCTATTCGAAGTAAAGGATACAAGTGCTACAACAAAAAGGACAAAGAGTGTTGAGAATGCATTGATGTAGTAGTAGATAAAATATCACCACAATATGAGTCATCCAAAGGAAGCATGAACTCAGATGGAGAAGAGAGTTCAACCATCAAGTCCTCAGACCATGAAGAAGCATAGAGTTAGATAATGAAGATGTAGAAATGAGCACAACTCTAAGGTGCCCAAAACACCATCCAGGTATGTACAAAAAGAACATCCTAAGAGACAAATTCTTGGAGGTCAAAGAATTGGTTTTTAGACCAGGTGGAAATTTTTTGGTAGTCTGAATTGTGTAAATCTTGCTTTGCTATCTTAGGTTCAGCCTAAGAATCTCAGTTAAGAAAGTGAGGATAAGTCCTAGATGAGAGCTATGAATGAAGAACTCAAGGAAAATTTTAAGGATGGAAGTTTATCTTAAAGTTTGGAAATCTTGGCGAATCTTACTAGTCTCTAATATGCAAATTGACAAATGTTTGGTAATATTTTTGTAACAATATTTATATTTCTAATGATTTTATATGAGTCTATATCAATTTTTGGCGATTTTTAAGGTAAAATAATTTTATACTATAAAATGTGGGAGAATCATTTTTAGAAAAAATGGAAATCGACAAATCTTTTTTTTGGAAAAAACATGGAAAATTAGCCCACCTGTGAATATTAGCCCCTAAAATTTTCCATGGTCAAGAACTTGACTAAATTTAGGAGAATGACACTTCGGAGCTTGTCCCTAGACCCAAAGAAAAAAATATCATAGGCACAAAAAATGTCTTAAAAAATAATCTAAATGAGCAAGGTCAAGTAATCAAGAATAAGGCTCGACTAGTCTGCAAAGGGTATGCCCAGATAGAGGGGATAGATTTTTAGGGAACCTTCAAACCAATAGCTATACTGGAAGCTATCATAATGTTTTGTGCCTTTGCTAGTCATAAAAACATCAAGGTATATTAGATGGATGTGAAGTCAATGTTTCTAAATGGAGATTTGGAAGAAAAAGTTTAGATTGAGCAACTAGAGGGGTTCACACTCACCGAAGATGAGGGGTTTGTGTGTAAAATGAAAAAGGCCTTATATGTACTCAAACAGGCCCCCAAAGCCTTGTACACAAGATTGGATTAATACCTTCAACAACAAGGCTTTAAGAGGGGAATTGTAGAACACAATATGAAGATGATCATCTACTAGTTGTGGTAGTGTATGTGGATGACATAATATTTGGCAGCGATTTGGAGAAGTTGGGACACTAATTTGAAAACTGTATGCAGACAAAGTTTGAGATGTGCATGATAAGATGAATTTCCTTTTTCTTAGGATTGCAGATCTCTCAATCAAAAGATGGGGTATTTATCTCACAATCCAAACTCTAAAGAAATTTGGACTAGATGATTGCAAGCTAGTTAGCACCCCATGGTTACATGCAGTAGGTTATGCAAGGAAGATGAGATACTACTGGATAATCAGATTGTTTATATATCGATGATAGGAATCTTGCTATATCTCACATCATCTAGACCAGATATCATGCAAGAAGTCAACTTGGTAGCCAGATTTCAATCCAACCCGTCCTTGTTGTAAAAATGATCTTAAGGTATCTGCAAGGCACAATTGATTATGGGTTGTGGTATTCTAGGAGAAGAGAGTTAAAATTCAGGGCCTATGTGGATGCTAATTGAGTAGGAAGTATTGATGATAGAAAGAGCATCTCTGGTGCAACATTATTCTTGGGAAGTTTCTTCGTGTCTTGGGTCAACAAGAAACAAGGCTACATTTCCTTATCAAATGTTGAAGTAGAGTATATTGCAACTGCCACTTGTTTCTCTATTATAGCGGTTGCATCACCCTCCAAAATTTTGGCCTGCATCCAAATTTTAGAGCCTTCCTTGGTTTTTCCCCCTGATGGTTGCAAACACTCGAACTCATTCCATGAGCTCTTGTAGAGTCTTTACACCCTTTTTGATTGATTGACCACTGGTTATCTTTTGGCATGTTCATTGCTGTGTCATGCTTGTGATCTTGTTCTGGCCATTTCAAAGGTTTCTCTTTGTGTGCATGAGTTCTTTTTGCCCTGTGAACATCGATCACACTCACACACAGAGTTGTAAACACTTGCGCAAGTGTCGTCATGGTCGTTCGAAGTTCTATATTAAGTGTCGCACTTGTCGTTCTTAACCTTTAAGTCGGTCTCACTGAGCAAACGTCGTCTTGTTGGTTTGAGGTGTCTTATCGCCAAGTCATGCTAAGTGTGTGATCATAATTTCATGTATGCATAAGTCCACTTGCTCTCACACAACCATTTTTCTTGAAAATCTGTCGACCAGAAAACCATCCTTCAACTAGACCTTGATTGACCTACACTACATAGTCTCAGCTCTCAGTGACCCTACTCTGCTTTCTAGAACTATGCAAAGCTTGAGGTTGTCTTCTGGGGCAACCTACACTACATAATCCTGGAAGTGAGCAAGCCGACTGTATCCTAGAATTGCACAAAAGTTCCCCCCAAGTCTAATCCAATCTTTGCTTCTCGTAAGATCACTCATCAAGCCTCCCTCTAGTCTACCATAAAACTTGAACTGCATTGTGATCCGGCGCTGCAATGCTCACCAAAACTGTGCAGAAATTTCCCAGTTGCCTACCCCGCACTGTTTGCAGAAACTGCGCAATAATGCGAGTTGGGTCTCTTCTTCTTGTGACTGTACTGTTTCAATGAATTCTGTATATTTGACTGGTAGACCCCTTGCTGGCTTACCCTACTCTCCCTCTTGGAATTGTGTAGATTTGACTGGTGTGTAGATTTGACTGGTAGGCCCCCTGCTGGCTTGCCCTACTCTCTCTCTGAAAATTGCGCAGTTTTGACTAGAAATATCTCTGCTTCCTCGCTCTACACTCATCCTGAAAACTGTGCAGCAAGTGCCTATCCAACACTATCTCTCAGAAATGTGAAACTATGACCAGCAACTCCCCACAGACCGATCCAACCTTGCTCTGGAAAACTGCGCAGAAATGTTTGCGAGTGCCTCATGTTGCCCACTTTGTCTTCCTCGAAGAAACTGCAAAGATTCCTAGCTGGATCACCGGATGACCTGCACAGTCCTCATATTGAAAACTATGCAGATGGCCTAGCAGTTCCTCTCGACACCTTACCTTGTCTTCCTCCAAGGAACTATTTAATTTGGCCTCTCAATTGGGTTCTACCTTGCAACTATCACTGCTGTCTTGGATTGCACAAATCTGCCTCCCAGTGACATCTACGCAGTTTTTCCTGATTGTGATCCAGAGCCTCACAACCCGGCCTAAGCTATGCTCTACACAGTTTCAGTGCCTTGTCCCTCTCCTAGTCACCTGCATCGAAATAGAAGACAATGCATCATGTTAGACTAGTAGATTTTTGGATTTGCTGTCGTCTTTTCATGAGCGTTTGTAGGAAGAGGTACATTGATGAAACATGGCACGACGACAGACGGGATGAAGAAGGAGCACATGCTAGAAGACTTGCTCGTAGTTGAACGAATGTACGAAGCACATCGAGCAACGAGAAAAAGGGAAACATACACATGCACCATCAAACAAAGACCAAGACCATTGAAGACCCCACGCACTTTTCCATGTGGAGATGAAGGCACAACAAACGGAGAGCACATCCATCATTGAACAACATAAAAGCTCAACACGAACACCATAGTCAGCCAGTACATGTTAGCAATGTCATGTCGAGTTGTGTGATGAGTTGTCTCTACCATGTCACTACTATGGTACATACTTTTAATCAAATGTAATGTAATGTGAAAGTCCAAGAGATGCACATATGAAGTTGAAGTGTCATGTAAGTTGAAAAGTCATAGGAAGTCAAATAGTCATGAGGAAAGTCAAAGAGTCACAAGGGTCAGTTATCTCCCTTGGCTATATATACCCCCTCATTGTATGAGCAAAGGACTTTTCACCTTGGATCCTCCCACATAGCCTTGAGAGTCCGTATTCTGTTCTTTGAGGAACGAGGAGTGGCTCCAACGTCCCACTACTGGGGCTAGTGATGTATGGTGTACAGATGTGCCTTGGAACTTTTTCTTAATTCAGAATCCTATCTAAGGCCAACACATTTTCACACATGTTTTGTATACGTTTGTAAGGCTATTGTTTTAACATTTGTAATGCATGTTTTCTTAATCTGTACTAAGACAGTTGAACTACTTCGGTTATTTTAGTATTTACATTGTTGAAGATGTGTTATATTGTTTATTGCTATTTTCTTGTCTGTGTGGACTACTCTGTCGGACATTAGACAAACCATCCTTGTGTTTTCTTAGTTTTAACAACCTTCACCTCTATGTGGACTATTCCACTGGACGATGTACGTGTTTTCATTGAACTTTGGTTTTAGCGATTGTTGCATCCGCTGTGGACTATTCCACTAGATGCTGGAAAAACCCTTGTTGTTTTCGTGTGTGTCTCTCCCTGGGTGGTACTACTACCTCTCATCTAGAGGCTCAATTTTACCCTCTCCCTTATAGTAAGAGAACCCAAACACATAGCTACATTACGCACTCACTAGGCATACTCACCTCGCTTTCTTGAAGTTACAAGCATAGCACTCATGTGCTGCACAACAAGAGCTAAGGAAAATCTCTACGATAATGGAAACCGGGCCATCATACCGGATGAGACTCCTAAACCAAACGGTGTGAGGTCTAGTTGGGACTTCATACTAGGAAGATTCCCTGAATGTTGGCGGGGCCAACACCATCAACATTTCTGGTGCTAGAAGGAGGGCCACCATTAGTTTATGGATGGCTGTCCTCTCAACCCCACTTATCCATCATCTAGTCAAGGTAGTAACACAAACTCCCTCTCTCCCATGTGCAACTCTGAAGTTGGTTACTCCTCACCTCACAGAATCGAACAAGAAATTTCATATCATCACATCTGCGCTATCTGTCCCATCACCCGTTAGTTTGCTAAAGCTATTGGACTGATTCTAGGAGTACACACTCTTCCTCTTCGCAGAGGAAGAAAAAGACTACACCCATCGGAGTGGTAGTCTCATTTGTTGAAGAAGTATTCCTCGCCACTCTTGAAGAGCTAGCAAAAGATGTTGAGAGTGAAGGGGAACCTCTTGTTTTTCTAGAAGGAGAAGAAGTTAACTACGTACTCTTGGGCTTAGGTTCTGGTGAAGGCAACAGAGGGGAAGGAAGTGGAGTAGGCAGAGGCGGAGACGACCCAACAGATTCAGAGGTTGAACCATATGATTTAGAAGAAGAGGAGGAGAACGAAGAAAAGGATGATATGGCTGATCAAAATCTGGAATGGATGACACAGGGCCCATTGGCACTCCAGGGTGTCTTTCACAAGATGCCAAGACATGTAGAGAAACTATTAATGAAGTATGACCCTGATAGAATAGTGATAACAGAAGATCATCTAGACACATTCTACCTACATCTGCAAACACTCAAGGTACGTTATGGAGATGTTGCATGTAGATTGTTTCCATGTACCTTGGATGAAAAAGTAGTTGTATGGTACCATATCCTTCTTGTCGACTCCATTTAGAACTGGGGGATGTTCAAGAGAATTTTCTTGGAGAAATTTGCTGAGGACAAAATCCCCGCCATGTTGTTAAAAGAGTTGGATAGTCTCAAGATGGAGTAGAAAGAAAACGTGAAGGATTTTAACCAGAGGTTGAACCGTATCTTGAATAAGTTCATTACAGACACTAAACCTCATGAATCCATCACAGTCGACTACTACACATCTGCACTGCCCACTAGTATTGTGTAGTTCGTCAAGAAATCTGTGAAACTAACACAACTTGAAACTTACCAAGAAGAAATTTACGTGGAGAAAGACCTACGCACGATTGGAGTCATTGTAGAGGATGAACCAACTAAGGACTCCAAAGACACAGGTAGGAGGTCTTAGACTGCTGTGAGTAAGGTAAAGGAAAACGAAACAAGTGAAATTGAGACCCTTACTCATCTCCTCAAGTCCTTGACAACCGAAGTAGCAAGACTCAAGAAACAGACAAACGAGACAATAGCGAGCAACAAACCTACCAGTTTTGTGCAAAGGAAGAATGTGGCATTAGGTAGTAGCAGTAGCCACCCGACTAAATCTGTGTAGAGCACCAATGTTATGTTTGAAGTGGACCAAATTGTGAAGGACAACTACTGCATGATCCATGAAGAATGACATTTAGAGAATTCCTGTCCAGAATGGAACCGATTTAAGAGCACTATGGCTTCAAGGCTGAATGATAATTTTAAAGCCAGTGAGCAGGTTTAGTCGGAGGATGAAGATGAAGAAGATGATGCTGCATCTGATGAAGCTCCAAGTTCTAGGCACATAGTTAACATGTATCAATGTTAGATATCATTTTGGGATTCAATTGCGTTAAGTAAGTCATTCACGTATGACCATTTCCATGAGAGGTAGTCGTAATTGACTAATTTCTCATGGTTTTTGAATAGTTCACTTAGCACTCATTGCATCGGGTGATGCTCACAGGGTGAATAAGTGGGATTGAAACTAGTGAAATGAATCACATAGCGTCAATCATCACTTCCGAGGCTTGCACCTGGTAACCAGGACTTCCTGGGAGGTCACCCATCCCATATCGCCTCTGGCTCAAGCACGGTTAAGATATTTAATATAATGCACTACGTAAACCCCCTAATACTTAAATGTATCAATGTCTTAATGCTTCCTAGAAGAAAACAACCACCGAGAAGGAGCCCCCAAAGTAGAATAATCGATACAAATTGAGAAGTCAAGGGGATCCTGTTGTGATTGAGATACTGAAAGAAAAATTTAAACAACTGTTTAGAATAGTTGATCCACCGACATCCTCAACACAAAAAACACAAAGCAAGTTTGGGAAGACAACTACAATGAAAGATATGCCCATGAGCAGCAAACTCCAAAACACTCCTGTTACACAGTAATTTGTCACTGTCTTCACTCCAGTATTCCTACTGTGTCATGTGTCTAAAGTTGTTCATGCTCATGTTAGAAAAATGCTCTTTGATGTTGCCAAATGACCCACTTTTCCAAAGGTTTCTGCCTCATCGTGTCTGTTGGCTAAATAAATGCGCTGATGGGCACTTTGAAACAGTCCAGAAGCGCTGCCATTACGGAAGTACACGTGATTCCCGCGATGGCCGGATTTTATGTGCCAGCGCAACTGTCGCTTGTAATCTTCCGCGATGACCTGACTAGCTATGTTATTCAATAGTGATGTTAGCGCGGAAGGCCAGTTATGTTCCCGTGATGTTCCAGATTGGGTGAATTTGTTCCAACAATCGGCCTTCCAGATGACTCCAGACCTGGTTGTTGGCCTAGTTTATGTCGCCCTCCTTTCTCTGGTGTGGCTGTTCCATCATTTGTGCTACCTTCTTTGGAGATAAGCTTATCTTCCCACCTTTCATGGAGACTCCTTCTCCTATTTAAATTCCCACCATTGCTATATGCTGCTAGTTTTGGAGTTCTTAGTCTTTGGAGTGATTGCTGATAGTGTTGTTAGTGCTTGTGAGTTTGCTAGATAGTTGGTGTGAGTGTGAAAAGTGTGGGATTGTTGATAGCTTGAGGAAGGTTGTGAAGTGCCTTTGATCTTGTGTAAAACTTGTGAGTGAGAGAGACTTGTGTATTGGGAGATCCATCTTCAAGAGTGAATGCTTGAGGAACATGCTGGCTGGATCCCTTTGAGAAGGCTTGTGACGTCAAGACTTTGGTTGTAAGCTTACTCTTATTTCATAATTAATGCAATAAATGATGTTTTCCTATGTCTTGTATGTAATGTACTTGATAGCTCATGACTTCTTGACTTTGTGAGTAAATAGATCATTGTTGTTCCGGTTACGTGCTTTGTTGTATTTCCTTTGCATTGTTTCAGGTTGATCACTCATTAGGAGAAGGAAGCGGAAGCTGGAGTAGCGCAACGGAACTCCATCGACCACCGGTTGAGGTAGGCCTCCAACTATGACTGTTTAAGGAAAGCTATTGTTGATCTATCCTTGTTTGTGACTAGACCCACTCTAGGGCTAGAGGGGTTGCCTCTGTCCGCAGAGGGAACACTTTCCTGCATCACAAATTGTATCACCCCTCTTGGTGTTACGTTTCCTTTACACTATAAGTCGTTGAGGGATGTTATGTCTTCTAGGACTCCCCCTACGAGTTCTATGTGGTCGCACACCATCACTCTGACCTCGGAGTCCTTTATTCCTCAAATTCACAATGTGCCTGTCACTTCTGTCCCGACTATTCCAACTATTTGTGTGGCTTCTTCAACCCCAGTTGTTGGTGCCGTTACTGCATCCTTAGTTGTGACCACTGCTACTGGACCTTCTTTAGGCTCAGCTAATAGTGGCCCATCGGCATCCGTACCCAAAGTTGTTGACCCTACACTAGGTGCCCCACCTTCTTTTGGTTCTATTCCAGCAGGGGGGGCATACGATCAATATTTGCATGCTCTTCAGAATGTGGATCCTCAAAATCCATTTCATTATTACGATTCTAGAGGGGCTTATATCTATTACTGCGGATCTCTGTCACCTCAGCCTGTGGTTGAAGTCACAGTCCCATTATCTATTGCTTGGACCACCACTGGTTACGGCAGTGGCCAAGTATCACCTGCACATCTTCAAGGACCACCTCATCAAGGCCAACCATCTTACATGAAAACCTCTTATGGGCAGCAGTATTACGAGTAGTCTTATCCAGGGCAACCTGGAGGCCCACAGGGACAACCCTTCCAGGGACAACCTTCGGCCTCTGGTGGTCCGTATTTTACCTACTTTGCGCAACCTTCTGGTAATCCGGGACAACCTTACATGCAACAAGGCCAACCTGGTGTCCACCAAGGCTACCCTTCTGGACAAGTCAGTCAACCTTACGTTTAGCAAGGCCAACCCACTGTCCAGTATGGTCAACCATCTGGACAAGTGAGTCAGCCTCAAATACAATCAGGTCAACCAACTGTCCAGTCCGCTCAGCCATCCGGTCTATCAGGACAACCCTCAGTTGTGCAAGGATAGCCCAACACCCAGCAAGCTCAACCTTCTGGGCAGATGGGTCAATCTCAATCTCAACTAGGTCAATCTTCTAGCCAAATGGCTCAGCCTCAACTCTCTCAAGGACATCCTTCTGGGCCTGCTCAACTGGGCACTCAAATGATTGTTGCTTCTCAAGCTCAACCCGGTTTTCAGCCCCAGGCTGGGCTCCAGACCCAATCCGGTCTTCAAATGCAGGTTGGATCCCAACCGGCCTATCAAACGCAGCCTGCCTCTCAGGCTCAGTTTGGAGCCCAGCCTCCTTATGGTTTCCAGCAATCCCAAGGGCAAACTCAATTTTCCCCGTATCAAAATTATCAACAATTGCTGGTGATTCCTTATCAGAATTACCAGCAACCTTATGTTTCTCCTACAGGCCAAGTTGGTAATCAATGGAATGCTGGGGGGCAAATCCAGAGTCAGCCATCCTATAACCCCTATGGACAAAATCCCTACGGACAAAACCCTCCGGGGCCAAATCCGTCTTGACAAAATCAATGGGGGCAATCAGCAGTTGGCTAGAACTCTGGTACTACCTCCTACCCGCAACCCCAGATGTCCTTTAACCCTCAATTACCCTTTTTAGCAACGTTGGAATTACTGGATGTGTCCAAACTGACAAATGATCCTATTCTTCATAATCCGTATTGGCCCCCGGTTCCAACTAAGATTCCCGGTGATTGTCCCAAATTTGATGGTAAAGCTGGAGAAGATCCCCAGGCTCACGTCATGACTTATCATCTATGGTGTTCATCGAACTCGTGGCTTGATGATTCAATTTGGCTCCACCTTTTTCAAAGGACTCTCACTGGCTTTGCCGCTAAATGGTATATTGAGTTATCTCGCGGATCTTTTCAGGATTTTAACTCGTTGGCTATGGCATTTTTAACTCATTTTCAGTTGCTGATTCGATATGAAACAGGCACACACCTCCTGACATCCTTAAAACAAACAACAACTACGCATATCTTTGATCATATCCATGAATGGAGACACTGTCATCGTTTGATTAAGTTTTGGATTCCCGATCAGCTTCTCACCGACTGGTTCACGACCTCATTCGTCGGTCCAATAGCATGGGACATTTCTATGGGGACATGTGTAACTGAAGAGCAAGCTATTGCACATGCTCAGTACCTTGACTTGGTTTACTCCCAGTCCAGTACACTATATGATTATTTGCCTGATGCCCTGAGACTCGGAACTTCCAAAGCCCTGCCAACACCATCTGTTGACGGTATCATCGGTTCCGTTAATCCGCCTTCAAAGAAAACTTCTGTGAACCCTGGGAAGCAAAATTCGAATGCTCCGAACGAAAATACTTCTTAGGCTGTATCCAATTCTGGTAGTACTTCCGAGGTTAACGCTGTTCAGTCCACCACGGCAGACAAAGCCTCGAAAGGAAAGAAGAAGGGAAAAGGAAAGAATAAAGCGGATCAACCTAAGCAGGATTCCCCTAAGCCTCCACCCGAGGAAGGTGCCAAATGCAAGCCCAAGTATCCTTGTCTTATTTGTGATGAGGATCACTATACCAAAGACTGCCCAAGGCGGTCCGAAGTTAGTCGTTTGTTGAAAGGTGCTCCCGGGACTCCTGCTGTGCTCAAAGAACCTTTTCCCTCACAGCAAATGCAAATGGTGGCTGATCCATCTCAATCCTCTTCTCCCTTTGGTTCTCAAGTATTTATGGCTGGGACGATTCACGTCCACATTAGTACTAAGGCAAAAGAGTATCCGTCGCCTGCCGAGAAAGAGCCTGAGGTCCCCTCTAGTGCTCCTCCATCCAATTTTGGTCCGCTCCATATCGAGAGACCTAGCACTGAGATGCCCGTCCGACCCCCTTCAAAAGGTGTACTCCGGAAATCTTCTTACAACCCTAATGCTCATGCTGCCCAACACTACAACATCATTGAGGACTTAGCCCAGGCTCTGTCGGCTATGTTTGCCTTAGAAGTACTCCAGAGCTGCCCTTCTCAGAGGAAGTCCTTGCTATCGGCCATCAGTGGCATAGACCTGGCTAACTCAGATCTGATTACTTTTGACCTGGAAAGCCATATACCGAGACTGCCTCACCAAATTTCCTTCCTCATACAGGTCATCATCAATTCCAAAATGATTCATCGTACAATCATTAATGAAGGCGCTTCAACTTGCATCATGTCTTTTGCCTGTTGGAAGGCTATTGGTTCTCCGACTCTGAGCCAGTCTCCTACGACCTTGGAAGCCTTTGATGGGAGAGAGTCTCACCCTTATGGTATAATCCAATGTTTGCCCATTACTTTGGAAGGGAAGACGGTCGAAGTGGAAGTCGAAGTTGTTGATGCTAATCTTACCTACAACCTCCTTCTGGGATGTAGCTGGACCTACACCATGCGAGCCGTGGCTTCATCTCTATTTCGTGTCATTCGTTTCCCTCATCAGGGGAAGATCGTCACCGTAGACTAGCTGTCTTTCTTCGCCTCCTCTTCCGAAGGCAACATGCCTTTTGTGGAGCATACCTCCATCCCATATGAGAGTGTGGGAGCTGGACTTTTTAAAGATCCTGCCCTGATGGGTGTTTTTTCACTCCCACCTCCTAATGTCGCTCCTATTAATATGATTTCCATTCACTCTAATCCATGGGTTCTTCCCCCCGCTGATCAGGTATAATCTTGAGGCGATGAGATGCCGTTGAGTCCTTCCGATCTCAACTACGTCGAAATTGTTTATGCATCGGCTCCACCTTCTGAACCTGCTCCTTCGAGCAAGGCTCCTGACTCATACACTCATTCCCTTGGCTTGGAGATGATGCTTCTTCGGATCCGTTAAAGGAAATATTTCCTTCTGATGAACCCATTATCGAGACCATGTCTCTCGAGGAGCCCCCTTGGTCTGATCATCACCATCGTTCCTCGTTTCTCCCTACCCACCGGGAAATGCTTACCTGTCTCGAGCGGTTTGCTCCTTCTCTCCCATCCCAACCTCTTCAGACACCCATTCAAGTTTATCAAGTGTCTTCTGAAGGAAATATGGGAAACATCACGCAAACCCAGCCCATTGACATCTCTGTGAAACCAGGGACTGTCGAGCATATCCATGTCGGAGTATCATGTACTCCGGAGGAAATTTAGCTCTATATTGATCTTTTTCGCGAATTTCATGATGTCTTTACTTGGTCCTACGAAGAAATTCCCGGCATTGATCCTAGCATAGTGGTGCATGAGATACCTACGTATCTAGGCGATAAACCTGTTTGCCAGCGTCTACGCCCCGTGCACCCTCGAAAGGATGTAGCTATTAAAGAAGAAGTTGAAAAGATTCTTAAGGATGGTTTTATTTACCCCATCCCACTCACAGATTGGGTCTCCAATTTTATCCCTGTGACTAAAAAACAGGGTATCATTCGAGTCTGTGTTGATTATCATGATATTAACTGGGCCTGTCCCAAAGATAACTTCCCCACACCCTTCATTGACCAGCTCATTGATGAGTGTGCTGGGAGCGAAATGTATTCATTTATGGACGGTTTTTCTGGGTATAACCAGATCAATATTGTGCCCGCAGATCAGCACAATACTGGCTTTATCTGTCCGTAGGGCACTTTCGCCTACAAAAAGCTCCCTTTCAGTTTGAAGAACGCCGGTGCTACCTTCCAATGTGCAATGTCATATGCATTCCATGACATTTGACACATTGTACAGCCGTACCTGGATGATCTACCAACTGATTCAGCAAAATGTCAGGACCATCCCGCTCATCTTCGCGAAATATTTCTCCGCTGTCGACACTACCGCATTAGGCTTAATCCTCATAAGTGTTTCTTCTGCGTTGAGTCAGGTAGACTGCTCGGGTTTATAGTCTCTCGAGAGGGCATCCATTTGGATCCTACTTCTTTGCAGCAACTGCAGAGCTTGTAGGGCAAAGCAATTTTTTTAAGATGATTCATTCCAAACTATGCCGAAGTGGCTAAAGGTTTCACACGGTTATTAAAGTGAGATACCCCTTTTCAATGGGATGCCACTGCTCAAGAGTCCTTCGAGCATCTCAAGGGTCTCCTTGTTTCCGCTCCATTGTTGCGTCCTCCGAATTATCATTGCGACTATACTCTGTATTTGGCCACTGCCGATACCACTATTGGCATGGTTCTCGTTCAAGATGATGATGATGACACTGAGCATGTCATACATTATCTCAACCGCAATCTTCTAGATACGGAAACTTGATATGCTTACGTCGAGAAGTTGGCACTGGCCGCTGTTTGTGACGTCCAACGTTTCCACCATTATATCTTGTTGCACACTACGACCGTGGTTTCTGATTGCAACCCGATGACGTACATTCTGTCACGTCAGTTTCTAGGGGGCAAGTACTCGAAGTGGATCGTCATCCTCCAGGAGTTTGACTTGGAATTTACCACCGCCAAGTCCAAGAAATCCCTTGTATTTGCTGAGTTACTTTGCTCTTTTCCATCTCCTATCGCGCCCTCTCGGTTAGAGGACCATATCCCGGATGAAAATCTGTTCCTAATTAGAACCCTCGATCCCTGGTACAGGGATATCCTTGTATATCTGCAGACGTCCTCTTTTCGTCCCTATGTGTTTAAGGATGCTCGGCAACGGATTCGTCATCAGTCTCAGCCCTATCGTATCATTAGGGACACCCTGTACCGTCTTGGTGCCGACTCCATTCTCCGTCGATGCCTAACATTCGAGGAGGCTGAACAAGTTTTGAATTACTGCCATTCTGGCGCTTGTGGTGGTCACATGTCCAGATATGCTACTGCTCAAAAGATCCTCCGCGCTGATTACTTCTGGCCCTCCATCTTTAAGGATTACATTCTTGCCATCCGCTCCTGTCATGAGTGCCAAATCTACCAGCGGAAGATGCGTGCACCTCCCTCTCCATTGCACCCTGTTGTTACCGTCAGCCCTTTTGAAAAATGGGGCATTGATTATATGACCCGTAACCCTCGCTTGGCCGGGGGGCATGGGTATATTATCGTTGCCGTTGATTACTTCACAAAATGGGCCGAGGCGATGCCCACATTATCTGAAGACGGTCACACAGCGACACAATTTTTGTTTAATCATGTTATTTCACGGTTCGGAGTCCCTTAGGCTATCGTCACTGATCACGGGAAGCATTTCCGTAATCACATGATGACCGAGCTAACAACCCAGCTAGGCTTACGACATGATAGTTCGACTCCATACTATCCTCAGGCCAATGGCCAAGTAGAAGCCGTCAACAAGGTTCTAGTTACGATGCTTCAATGTACCGTTGGCATGCACAAGTCTAACTGGCACTTGATGTTGTTCTCCGCCTTATGGGCCTACCGAACCTCTGTGAAGGATGCCACCGGTTTCACTCCATTTCAATTAGTTTACGGACTGGAGGCTACCCTTCCAATCGAGTGTGAGATCCCTTCTTTGAAGTTGGCCGTCGAATTACTTCCCAACACTACTCCGGTAGAAGAACGCCTTCTTTACCTAGAACGGCTGGACGAGACCCGTCAGCTAGCCTCTCTAGCTATCGAAGCACAGAAGAAGAGAGTGAAAACTCACTTCGATCATACTGTCCATCCTCGTTATTTTGTTGAGGGAGATTTATTCCTGCTCTACGATCAAGCGAATGATAAGCTGGGGGCAGGCAAACTCGAGCCCATGTGACTTGGTCCTTATATTGTAAAGAGAGTTTTGCAGAAAGGGGCCTACGAGCTAATTGATTATGAAGGGAACCCTCTCGATAAGCCCCAGAATGGGCTTTACTTGAAAAAGTACTATGCGTGAATTCCATGCACTTTGATTTGTACATACGTGTGTTTTAGCAGGTGTGTTGTGTGTGTGTTTTCATGTTTTCGGCTTGGTTTGAAGGCGTGATTGTCGCTTATTGTGTTTTTTGCTTCTTGTGCAGATGTCTGGTGCACCTTACGTTGGTTTCGCCGATGGTGCCTGCCATAGTACCCGCAACTTGTCCTCTGCGGCGTGGGTGATCTACGATCCTCATGGTGAGTTGATAGACCTTCAAGGTGTTTGTTTAGGTTGTACCACAAACAATGTCACTGAATATAGTGCTGTGATTGAATTATTGGCCGAGGTGATTAATCTCAGTATTAGTGCATTGGTTGTGAACCTAGACTCTCAGCTTGTCGTCCACTAGCTCAATGGGCGATATTCTGTCAGAGACCAACAGATTTTAAGGTTGTATTTACGTGTTAAATTGTTAGAGAGGAATTTTGATTTCATTACATATCAGCATATTCCACGACGACTAAACACGTTAACTGATGCATTGGCTAATTGTGTATTAGATAGACATTTGCGTAACATGTAATCAAAACAGCATATAAGAAGCATATAATACACAATAGTAGACCATATATATATATATATATATATATATATATATATATGGTGTGGCGCATCGAGGCGCTCAAAAATAAGTGTACATGTCCAAATAGAGTTTGTGTCCTCCGTACATCTGAGACACATGTCTTTCAAAAATCACCAGCAGGAAATAAAAACCTAGGTGTCTACTGCGGTGGGTTGTGCTTCCTATAGTACACCGCCGCTTATGTCACCCGCCTCAACAGGCGGTGCATCCTGGGTTCCACTCCTACTGTGTGGATCTGGGACACTTTGGGGACCTCCTCAATCCCCATGTAATTTGGAATCTCTACTAGCAGGCCTTCAAGGTTCCGGGTCATTGTCTCCATCGTATCATCTTCTAGAGGAGCCAGGGCTAGTGCTACAATGCCCTGTGCATCCCTCCGTGCCTCTAGAGCCAGCCCGATGGGTCTCACTGGCCCTACATCTGTATAACATAGCGTTCATCATTAGGACATGTACACGAAAAAAAAAAAAAAAAAAAACATCATAAAAATAAAAATAAAAAATGTGATCAAGTGTCTTACCACCGTCATCCCACTGCTCTCCAGCGGGCAACTGCATGTCAGGATCTCCGCGGAAGTCCATGTCGGCATAGGACCAATCCTCCACGAAGATCGTATGTCGCTCCAGCCACTCTTGGAAAAATGTCCCCCACGCCACTGGTCATCCGCCACCTCCTCGTGGCATGACGTGAGCCCATCGCGTGGCCTGGGTAAGTCCAAATCCATGTCCTGTAACTGCAGTGCCGATACCCGCTCAAGCATGAGCGGGACTAAGATGGATCCATAACCAAACTGCTTCGTCTCTCCTCGACGACAGTCGGTGAGTTGCCTCTTTATGTTCGCCGTCACCGTCTCTTCCAGTTAAACATGGTGGGATTGAGACACTCGAGAGCCAGCCAGAGCTGGGTCTTCGAAGCCTCATGTTGGGCTTGGGAGCCCGCTGCCCGTGTCACCATAAAAAGCATAGCACAAAGGACTACATCGTCCATTGTTGGGATTGCCACCTTCCCACTCCTTGTCTTGCGTGCCCGTGGGCACACTTGAGCTATCAGCATCTCTAAGGAATCACCCCCGGGTTGCTGCCCCTCTAGAATGGGCCTCTCACCTTGACGGGACAGCCTGGTCAAAAAATATATGTCTGTAGAGTCAAACTCAATATCCTGGCCTCGGATGATAAATTTCCCATATGTGGGATTCCAGGCCCTAATCAGTAGCTCCAGCAAGTCAGGTTGTGACCGCAGGTGTGGAGTTAGGAAGAATTTGAGCAATCCGCAAGCTTGTAACGCGTTTCGGCACCCCACATCGGTAAAAGCTTCTATATCGTTGTTATCATGCATGCGTTCTTTCCAGATGAATGCCATTATAGCCTGCAGCATGAGAAAAGTTGGATTAGCACTTCGTTTGGAAATTTCAACGCAAAATTTACTTAAAAACATATGTTTGCGTGCCATCGCGTCTGTTTTTTAAACAGACGCGATGGCACGAGGTCACTGGTTCAAATTTTTCGCGATCATCGCGTAAGTACACCACTTTCCCTCGATGATCGAAGCGCGCCTTGTGTAAATTCTTTTCGGCCATCGCGGACTTGATAGGGTAAACCCGTGATGATTGAGCGGCAGAGCTCGGTTTGAAAATCCGCCTAAACTAGCACATGGAACGCATGAAAAAAGTATTAAATTGAAGCACAGGGCAACATGTGTCTACCTGGAACCATTTTCGGGATGAATGATGCACGAACGGGGCAGAATTTCGCCCGCCAACTTCAGTGCTCCAAGTTGCTCCACGGTGAATTGAACAGTACTATGGTAAAAATGATTGGGTTAATCCCTTTTTATAGTGATTTTTGCAAATTAAAAAATTACACTCTATAAATGTGGGTTTTTTCTCATTGTTTTGCCACATTGATAGTCAAAATATGGTTTTTACCTATGTTTTTATGTGTATTGTTCATATTATCTCGAACGGGTTTACGCGTGACGTGTTTTTTGTGCAGAGCTTCAAGTGGTGGAATTATGACAGTTTCATATATACTTGATCCCGAAAAGTTGTCTTTAAGCTCTTTTCCGACTTGAAAAATGAAAAGATAGCCAATTTTTCCTCTTGAATCGTTAAAAGAAACGAGAGGCGGTCGCCTTTAAGCTCTTTTCCGACCATTTAAACACACAAATATTACCGGGCTTTTGTTGTTTCAGGCTCGTTATCGGTTACGAAACGACGTGATTCCAACCGCTTTTCTACTTTTTCGGGTCGAAGTCACTAGTTATGAAAAGTACTTCTCGATCGTAGTGGTTGGGTGGTTCTTTCAAGTATTGTTTTATACTTTTTCGGGCTCAAGGGACACAACTCTACGAAAAAGGACCCCCCTGGAGTTTTCTTTTCCGTGTCTTTTTCAAACTCTCTAAACATGAAAAAGACTCTGAGTTTTACCTATGTCAGACTCGTTAAACCCTGACGACATTAGACTCGTCACCATGATGAGACTCAAGCTTCTCCTTCCTAGGGCTCGTTAAAATATTACTAGGTTGGACTCAATAACATGTTTATCATTGATTGTCTATGGCAGCTAGTCACTCTTGAACATCGACGCTTTTGCTTCTTGTCGGGTTGGGACATCCATACATCATCATTTGGCCTTCCACGGGTTTGGGTTGTCATTTTAGCCTCATGCCGTCTCCTTCGAGCCTCTGATCCATTAATGCCTGAATGCTGCCACCCTCCGGAGTCGTGTCACTGACATGTTCAAGAGTATAATCCTTCTGCAGTTTACACCCTCATCTTTTCCTCTGGTACTCTGTTTCGCCATCTACCACTTGTTCCTTATCTCGTGTCGTTGATGGGGGAAACATTATAGCCCTCCTGCGATGGGTCGTCTCCTATCGACTTCAGTTCATTATCCAAGAGATTGATCTAGAGATCCCCTTTGGTACCTTAGAGCTTGCATGCCTCAATGGCAAGTTCTTCGCACCTGACGGTCAACTTTCGTCATTGGTCATCGATTGGGTGATTCCACAAGTGTTCGACTTCAGCTCCTTCAAACTTCGTGGATTGTGCTAGATAGTACCTTGAGAGCCATTGGCATTATTGGTGGTTTCTCTCGCACTTGTTAACGGTTTTTCATCATTGACCAGTAATCAAGCGATGTTCTATCATGCTCGACCTCAACACATCTATTTGCATGTTAGAATTTGTACTATGATCGGATGGGTTCAAGACCCCGAACTCAGATTACACATGTTTAGGCTATGTGGATTGGTTTATGATTACATGACTCATTGATGGATGGCTGCGACCATACCTGAGTCTTCATGGATGGCTGTGACCATACCTTTATCATCATCATGGTCTCGTTAGCTGGATGGCTGCGTCCATACCACAGACCTAGTTCGTATGTCTTTTGGATGTTTACGCCCATGCCTCAACTACATGTACTTCATTACCAGAGATATCAGTTGTACTTGCATGCAGGTTCTTCCAGGTGGTGTTCCAGTTCAGTCAGTTTCGTAAAGCATTTCACCCCTCCCTCTCTCTCGGGCTTCATAATTTAGGGGGCATCTGTTACATAGTAATTTGTCACCGTCTTCACTCCAGTCTTCCTACTGTGTCATGTGTCCAAATTTTTTCGTGCTCATGTTAGACAAATGCTCTCTGATGTTGCCAAATGACCCACTTTTCCAAAGGTTTCTTCCTCATTGCGTCTGTTGGCTAAATAAACGTGCTGATGGGCACTCCGAAATAGTCCAGAAGCGTTGCCATTGCGGAAGTACATGTGATTCCCACGATGGCCAGATTTTATGTGCCAGCGCAACTGTCGCTTGTAATATTCCGCGATGACCTGACTAGCTACGTTATTCAATAGCGATGTCAGTGCGGAAGGCCAGTTATGTGCCCGCGATGATCCAAATTGGGCGAATTGTTTCCAACAGTCAGCCTTCCAGATGACTCCAGACCTGGTTGTTGGCCTAGTTTATGTCGCCCTCCTTTCTCTGGCGTGGTTGTTCCGTCATTTGTGCTACCTTCTTTGGAGATAAGCTCATCTTCCCACCTTTCATGGAGACTCCTTCTCCTATTTAAACTCCCACCATTGCTATGTGCTGCTAGTTTTGGAGTTCTTAGTCTTTGGAGTGATTGCTAATAGTGCTGTTAGTGCTTGTGAGTTTGCTAGATAACTGGTGTGAGCGTGACAAGTGTGGGATTGTTGATAGCTTGAGGAAGATTGTGAAGTGCCTTTGATCTTTTGTAAAACTTGTGAGTGAGAGAGACTTGTGTATTGGGAGATCCATCTTCAAGAGTGAATGCTTGAGGAACATGCTGGCTGGATCCCTCTGAGAAGGCTTGTGACATCAAGACTTTGGTTGTAAGCTTACTCTTATTTCATAATTAATGCAATCAATGATGTTTTCCTATGTCTTGTATGTAATGTACCATATAGCTCATTAATTATTGACTTTGTGAGTAAATAGATCATTATTGTTCCGGTTACGTGCTTTGTTGTATTTCCTTTGCATTGTTTCAAGTTGATCACTCATTAGGAGAAGGAAGCGGAAGCTGGAGCAGCGCAACGGATCTCCATCGACCACTGGTTGAGGTAGGCCTCCAACTATGACTGTTAAGGAAAGATATTTTTGATATGTCCTTGTTTGTGACTAGACCCACTCTAGGGCTAGAGGGGTTGCCTCTGTCCGCAGAGGGAACACTTTCCTGCATCACAACTCCACCGGATAGTTTAAATACAAGTCTTCCCTCGGACAACTCAATGAGTATTCCCACTTTGGATTACAATATTGTTGAAGATATGAATAAGGCCCATGAAAATATTTCCTTGTACAAGTTAACCAAGCTCACGGGTCAGCGGGATATCCTTTTGCACGAACTGGGGCAAACCTCCACAGACAATGTTGCCTCTTCCAGCAAAGGACCAAGCATGTCTCCTGGTGTTGGGTGTAGGAATTACACTTAAGAAAACTCCTCAACACTTAAATTGTCAACCCGGGGGATTCGTAAACTTAGAGACGAAGCACAGGCAATGCCAAAGATGGTATGAATATTTCTAATGTCAATCCATACTTTCTTTAAAGGAAAGATTGTAGAATCAAACTAAAGAGAGAAAAAGGCAACTTGAACCATCAAAATAATTTAAGACTGGAACAAGGAAGAATGCATTTGCAAAAGAGATTTAGAAGTAAAGGGGGAAATCACTCTAGCTAACTATTAATTAACTACTAAGTGTGTGTTTTCTTTAGCAAAGACACTTTAGCAGTCTCATCAGATGGGCCCTTCAAACCTGCTTATGTAAAGATTTCCTTCTTGCACTAATCCATCCTACACTTTCGTAGTCTGCATGCACTAGTGCAAGAACAAATATTTATGAAAAGGGTATAAATGGTGTCTATACTAAAAGTTTTTTGCTTCCTACAAGGGCTTGAACTTTTTCAGGTTCAGAGCACTCAAATCCCATGGCAAGAAACTAGTTCTTACACCAGATCAGAGCTTCTTGCACTCGGTGTTTAATTCTTGAAATAAGTGCTTAGTTACTGCAAGTGTTATTATACTGTGAAATCCAATTGCACACATAAAAATGAATGTTTCTGATTTTAACAGAGTGCAGAAACAAAGAAACAATCCATATAATTTATCCTGTCATGAAGTACTAATGAAAGAAAGAAAACTACTGGAAGTAAACTAAAAAGGCTTGCTGCATCACACCAACGTGCATTGGTGTAGGTTCATTTCTCCTGCTTGGACCAAGTGAGGAAAATCAATTAATCAAAATTGCACAAAATGAATAGCACACCAACGTGCACTGGTGCAGGTTTATTTCTCCTACTTGGACTCGGCAGGGAAAACCAAATCAAACAAAATTGCAGAAAATGAATAGCACACCAACGTGCACTGGTGCAGGCTTATTTCTCCTTCTTGGACCAGGCGAGAAAACTAATCCGAAATCAGACGTAGGAAAATGAATTTTAACTACTTCACGCTGCGGATCCAACTTCACTCAACAAGAATACATGTGCTGTAAATTAAATCACACTTGACAATATAAACATAAATTACAAGAAACAGAAAATAGGGTAAAGGTGCTGGGTTGGCTGGGCCCTAGCCAACCAACGCGTTTCCATTTTAAATAGAAACGCTGCTCAGTATTTTATCAATTCATCAGTGTTCAAACACAGAAATAAGATTTATGAAACATGAGGCGATGCTCCCTTCTTATTAATTCATAGAGGCAAGTACATGCGTGAATACATAGTCCAGCCCAGATTTGGGCGATAACAAAATATAACCCTGTTACCACCTCCCTAGTTATATCTTTGTTCTATACAAACTCTTATAAAAAACTATCTCATCCTATTTACATTCTTCATTATATATATCTTTGGCTGAAGGCTAAAAAGATCATTTAACCAATTACATAACCGATATGTAGAATTTAGCTTCTTGGCCTTCAAAATTAGGTAGTTCAACAAAACTGGCCGTAGCCAATCTCTAGCTGTCCGTTCTTCATAAGTTCGATCTTGACTGCCTTTGGATTGCCTTGCTATCGTTGCTGGAGCTCGGCTGCCTTCAGATCTATCCTACTGTCGTGGCTAAAGCGGCGCAAAACGAGGCGGTGATCAAGGAGGTTCGGATCTGTTGCAAATATTCGCTGTGCTGGCATCGGTGCAAGATCCGATCCTGCACTAGGATCAACAGTCACAAAAAGCACTTGACTACCAAACAAACATTAGAGATATCGATAAGTTACAAAAGTGATTATAAGCAAGAAATCATGTAATAAATAATTAATTAATGCTAAGTTAAGTTAAAAATATGAAATATAAAGTTTATACGAAATATGTCATCGTTCTTGGACTAGTGCAAGATGATGGTGTATAAGAGAGGTAAAACAACGGTAAATGGTTATAATTTAGGAAGGGAAAAATTGCCAAAAGAAAGCAAATTAGGGGGATAACATCCTCCCATCCCTAAACTGTTGTGTCCTCACACAACTCTTTACCTTTGCAAAAAAATTCAAAACTTTGAGCATTCCAGCTCAATCCTACTCTGGCATACTGTCATCAGCTTGCAATGTTTCAGACTTCTTCTTTATGATATTCTTTAATTTATTTGTCACCTTTTTAGGTCGCCTAAAACATTGCGCAGCTCGATACTTCTAGACTTTAACTTCTCTTTTCCTTTTCTGGATCTTTGTCGTCAATTCTCCTCTGCTCTGTTCTTTATCCTCCTGTGCTTTGGCTACAAGCTACTCTAAATTCTGCACTTGAAGCTCTAACTCAACTACCCGAGCAGCAAGAGTTACCAAATCTTTTTCCTTTTCTGTTTCGACAGGAGCTGTGTCTTCCTCAGGGACCTCCATATCTGCCATGGTTACATCAGGAAACTCTTCTCCCTCTGGTCCCTCTTCTTATGGTTCTTCCTCCTCTGGTTCTTCTTCTCCTACCTCTCCTTCTTCTGCTTCTTCTTCTGTGGGTTCTGCCTCTTCTTTTTCTGATTCTGCCTTTTCTTCTTCGGATTCCTCCTCTTCTTCTTCGGATTATTCTCCTCCTGCTTATTCTTCTTTTGGTTCTTCTCCTTCTGTCTCTTCTTCTTCTGCTTATGCTGCTTTTTTTGGTTCTTCTTCTCGCACTGGTGCTTCTTCTTGTACTGGTGCAGGAGGGGATTCCACGCCTTGTGGGAACGGTGGTTCTTTGCCTGCATCAGAGACTTTACTCTTTTTCCCAGGATTTTTGATGAAATCTATCAATAGAGCATCGTCATTGACCTTTGCAAACTTTGCTGCATCTGCAAGGACTGACAGGTTGTCATTTTCGGGCGTAGAGGGAGTCTCTTCAGCTGGTGCGCTAGCTATCTTCTTATTTGAAGATGAGGCCTTTTCTGCTTTTTTAGATCATTTCCTTTTTGCACTAGTGCAAGAAGGACTTCCCTTTTCATTTTTTCTCGGGCCCTTACTTGTGCTGGCGGGGTCCTCTATCTCCTTTCCAGTGGCTGTCCCTTTGTGTAGCTATTTTAACAGCGCCTCCCATGTCATACCTTTCACTTCTAGCTATTTCAAGACCAAAATTTTTATCAGGCTGTGGTGATATAGCCTTGTGTCGGCCTAGTCTGCCCTTCCATCCTGCACACTTTTAGCCATTTTCTCCAAGCTCTTAAGCAGAAAATAAGGGAAATTCATCCTCCACTAGACGTGCCGACCGACTTCAAAATGTTGCAACATTCTAAAATGATATACCAAGGTGCGGGTGTATCTTACCTCGCAAGTCACAAACTCTTATAAGATGAAAAGGAGATATTTCCACTGTCCCAGCAAGGCACTGTGTAGAACTCCTACCTTCCAGTCTACCTCTATCTTCTTATCAACGACGAAATGCTACCAACGCTTCCTTTCTAGCTTCTGATTCTTGAACCACTGTTCACCAGTGTTCTCCAAGCTTGTTGCTGCTGTTATAAATTCTTCTGTAACTTTAAATTTGAGAGGCCAATTTTCACTCGGCCATCCCTAAAACTCCTTGCAAATTGTAAAGCCACTTATTTATCATGCCTGTCAAACTTATGCAAGAACGGAAGAAAACCCGAGTCTCACAATAGTGCAAGACTATTGTGATACTCGGAAGTCTGATCTATTTTGCTGAGAGACAAGGGTTCGTCCCGAATAGGTGACATTGCTGCTTAATGGCTATGAACAGTCGAATTCTAAAATTTTACATGCAATACCGGGGAAATCAGTCCTTATAAATAGCGATCCAAATCGTGTCCTTATAAGTCGTATCACCGGTTCATTCACTGTAGGTGCATGACATCTTTGAGGTCAGGCCGGATTGGTACTTGCGACGAAATTTTAACGGCTAGGTGAGGTAATAATTATGAGGGAAGGACGTTTAGGATTATGGTGGAGAGGGGTAATTATGTCCAAGAAATGGTTAGAATATTTCCACATTCCTTCATAATTCAAAAAATAACTTACCATTCATTAAAAAAGATCATGATTTATAACTTTAAAAACACCTTGTACTTTAAATAATTTTGTCCTAGTTAGTATGATAGCATAATTAGTCGTCAGCTAAGTGAAAGGACTTCATATGAATTTTCATGATAACCACTTTCCTATGTCGTATGCTATGAAAAGAATAACTTGTACTATGTTGCTGATGGGGTGCATGGTTGCACTGATCTGCTTGTACCGCTTAAATTATGCTATTCTGTTGGTACCATTCTACTTGTTTTATCATATAGGATGACATGCTTGCACTAGTGCAAGCATAATATCTAAAAACAGAGAATTTGAATAATATAGGCTGGATTTCCACATGAATTCCTCAAATTATACTAAAAATTTGTTTCGCCCTTTCTTGATGCTTCAGAGCATCTCTTTTTGCTCTTTATGTGCGAGATCCTGCAATAAATTCATGAGGGAATAAAGAAGTGGGAAAAGGGAATTTTCAGAATGGGAAGGAATTCTGTTACAGGGATTCCAGGAATAGTACCAAAAGAGGGAATAAACAAAAGTGGGATAGGAAAAAATTTCAATGGTAAAGTGGGATTTCTTCGAAGCGGACAGGGTAAGGTTATTCATTCTGGGATAGAAGAAGAAAACTGAGGGAATATTATGAAAGTGGAATATGAAGAAAGGCATAAAATTTTCTGGAAGGTCTGCCTGCACTGGTGCAAGAAAAAAATAACTGCAGCAAAAATTAAGCATTACATGAGTAAAAATATCCATGCTAATTACCCCAACTGTATAAAGGTTGATTTTGCTGAACCTGCTTTTACTCAGTGGTCTCTAGCATATCTAAAGACCAAGCAACATTTTTTTTTTATTAGAAATTTTGGATATTCCTGCTAGTAAGCTAGTTTTCAGGTTGATCCTTCTGCAATCATGTCAACGAACTGATTTTCATAAGTATAGGAAAATATTCTTTAATTTTTCTTATTTTTTAATTTTTTTACTTTTAAGAAGAAAGAGAATTCATGTTTTCAAAAGGTTGGTATTACCATTCACCACTACCGTTCCAAATTGCTGTTGGAATTGTTGTGTAAAATCTTTCCTGGTAGGTTGCTGAAAATACTTCTTTAACCTGTATCCATTTACCAAGAATACTTAATTTTGTCCATCAATAGTTTTAACTTCTACTGCTCCATTCTCAAATACTCGGATCACTTCATAAGGTCCCATCCAACATGTATGGAATTTCCCATTAAAGATTTTAAATCTAGAATCATAAAGGAGCACCCAATCACCTAGTTCTAATTTCTTTTTCTGAATAGACTTGTCATGCCACCTTTTATGTTGCCACTGAATTAGTATGTTCTGCTGAACAACATCCCTACGAAATTCATCTAACTTATTTAATTGAAGAAGATGCTTTTGTTGTGCCTCAGAGAGATCTAGTCCTAACTGAACTGTAGTTTTGAAAGTTTTGATTTGGAATTCAATTGGTAACAGAACCTGTTTGCCATATACCAGCTCATATGGTGTATGTCCTATGCTACTCCAAGTGGTTCTGTATGCCCACAAAGCCTTTGGTAATCGTTCAGCCTAGTCCTTCTGATGCATATTGATTGTCTTTGTAAGAATGGACTTGATCACTTTGTTCGTGGATTCCACCTGGCCATTTTCTTGCGGGTGATACGGCGTGGATTTCCTGTGCCGGATCTTATATTGCTCCATCACACCCTGTACTAGATTAGAAATAAACTGCAGACCATTGTCAGAAACAATTTCTCTAGCAACACGAAATCTAGTAAAGATTTTAGTAAAAAGAAAATGAACTACAACTTTTTCTGTAGCAAAAGAAACAGCTTTATCTTCTACCCATTTCGTAACAAAATCTGTACAAACCAAGATATGCTTTTTACTTAATGATGTTGGATTTATTGGCCCTATAAAATCAATAGCCCATTTTTCAAATGGCTCAACCATTACTTGGGGGCATAATGGCATTTAATTGGTTTGATTAGGCTAGCCCATTTGCTGACAACGATCACAATTCTTGACATACTGTTTGGCATCCTTAAATAAGGAAGGCCAAAAGTAACCAGCACACAATACTTTATATGCAGTTCTCTTATCAGCGAAGTGGCCTCCACAAGGTTCATCATGAGCATATTTCAATATGTCAAACGCTTCCTCCTCTCTTACACACCTACGGATAATCAAATCTGGACTAGTGTAAAAGAGATCTCCTTGAATCCAGGAATATGCATCACGTTTTTGAACAATACTCTTCTTTTCACGAGCGGACAAGTGGGGTGGTGTTTTCCCTGTAACCAAGTAATTAGAAATGTCAAAAAACCATGGGGAATCTGTTGACATAGCAAAAAGATGTTCATCCGGAAAATCATCATTAACAGGAGTTACTTCACCAGGATTATCTAATCTAGAAAGAAAATCTGCTACAAAATTATATTTTCCTGGTCTATCAACAATAGTAATATTAAATTCCTACAACAATAGTAACCACCTAGTCACTCTACCACTAGTTAATGGTTTATTCATCAAATATTTAATCGCAGAATGATAAGTATGTACAAATACTTCATATTCTGTAATATAGTGCCTGAACTTATTAATTGCAAAAATTACAGCTAAAAACTCTTTCTCTGTAACTGTATAATTTAATTCAATGGAAGACAAATTATTACTAATATAATAAATAACATAGGATTGTTTATTTTCCTCTTGTCCTAAAGCTGCGCCAATAGCCAAATCTGAAGCATAAGAGGAAATATGAAAAGGCAGAGACTAGTTAGGACCTCTTAAAACTGGTGCATGTACTAAATTTTCCTTCAATGTTCCAAAACACTTTTGACAAGCTCCTTAGCTAGAAGTCGGAAAAGAGGATCAGCTATCTTAGAAAAATTTTCAATGAATCTCCTATACTAACCAGCATGTCCTAAAAAACCTCTTACTTCCCTTTGAGTTTTGGGTGCAGGAAGATGCAGAATGATTTCGATCTTTGCCGGATCAACCTGGATACCTTTACCAGAAATAAAATGGCCAAGTACCACTCCCACTTTACACATTAATATACATTTCTTGTCACTCATGGCAAGATGGGCTTCCTGACAATGAAGAAGTACTTTTTCCAGATTTTCGAGAGCTTCCTGAAAAGAATCACCAAACACAGAAAAGTCATCCATATAAATTTCTACAAATTCTAGATCAACAAAAATGGCCAGGAATGCCCTTTGAAAGGTAGCCAGGGCATTACATAAACCAAAGGGGAGAACTCTATAAGAAAATGTACCCCATGGACATGTAAAAGTAGTTTTATCCTGATCTTCGGGTGCAATCTGTATTTGTTTATAACCATTGAAGCCATCCAAAAAGGAAAAATATTTCTTTCCTACAAGGGTACCAAGCACCTGGTCAATGGAAGGGAGAGGGAAGTAATCTTTGAGAGTGGATTTGTTTAATTCTTGATAATCAATACAAATACACAATCTTCCATCTTTCTTAGGTACTAGCACTAATGGAGAGACCCACTGAATGTTAGAAATAGGATAGATAAAACCAACATCCAAGAGTTTCTGTACTTCTTCCTTCACAATATCTCTTAGATCTAGATTCATTCACTTTTGGGGTTGTTGGACAGGTCAGGCTCCTTCCTGAATATAGATATGATGTGTACAAGTTTCAGGGGGAATGCCCTTCATATCTTCATAGCCCCATGCAAAGTCACTAAGATGGTTCTGCAACAAATTCACAAACTGCTCTTGCTGAGATGAGTCCAAATCTAAACTAATATACAAGGATTTACCGAGGCTAATATCAACAAGAGTAGTATCAGGCTCATGAGTACTCAAGGGGATGGTCAAATGCAGCGGTAGAGAAGAATGAGAATCATTGTTATCTCGAAAATCTAGGCTGAAAATCTGGCTCAATAGCTCAAAATTAGGCATAGTGCCTAGATTATTCAGGAAATCTTGAATCTCATCTTCTTGTGAAGACCCAGTATGCTGATGGATAAAGGAAATGGGTTGAGTCTCCTCATCATTGCTTTGATCCAACCATAAAGTATCTTGAAGGTCCTGAATGGATTTGGAAGGGAGGTATAAGGTAACTTTCTTCCTAGAATATCCATGCGAAATATACATATCACCGAAGCGACATCCAATATATGCATTGGATATATCAAGCATGGTCGATCCAAGATCAAGGGATGTCCTCCTACTGTGTACTTTGGCTGAAGCACAATGAAATCCACAAGATATTCCAAAGAATCTAATGAGATGATCACATTGTCCAATACTCCTTCTGGCTTAATTTTAGATCTATCTGCTAATTCAAGCACAGTAGAAGTAAGGCGAAGATGAGATAATCGAAGATGATCCATGGTTTGCTTAGTCATGACATCAATGACTGCTCCCAGGTCTATAAGAACATTAGAGACAAGGACATTACCAATCTGAATTGAGAAAACAGGGTTTCCAGGATCAATATATTTTTCCATAGACACACATCTCGTTATCAACTCTACTGCCCTACCAACAAATTGAATGGTTTGGGGTTTTGATCTCTTCCTCCTGGGTTTCTTGAGGTAGAGTTCCTTAATGATCTTGGTATAAATAGGGATCTCTTTGATGGCTTGGAGCAGAGGTATCTTAATGAAAATATTCCGAAGCTCTAATGCCAAGCTAGTCTCAGAAATAGGCTCACTTCTTTCCATTACTAGCCTCTATGGGAAGGGAGTCTGGTTGGAAGAAGATGGCAAGGATTTAGAGGATAAGGGCTGCTTAGTGATAGCCTTCGAAGAATGATTAAGAGTTTCCTCTTCTTCTTTCTCTTCAACAATCACTCTAGGTTGCTTCTGATTTTCTGATGTTATAGTCCTTCTCGATCTTAATTGAATATCATGAACCCCAACTAGAATAGGCTGGTACTCGACTAAAGGTGGGTTTGTTACATAGATCATTTGCACTACTTTATTATTGTTAGGATTGGGCATAGGTTGAGCAGGCAACCGAGGAGGTTGAAAAGGTGGAGGTAAAGGTAATGGTGGAGTAGATTGACTCAGAGCTTGAGGCATGGGATAAGGTGTATGTGTAGATGGATATGACTGCATGGGTGGCTGGTAGGAATATGGAGAACGAGTTGGCCCTCTCCAACCTTGTTGCCATGGTTGAGAAGGTTTCCCATGTTGATATTGGTTTCCATACTGCCACTGCTGATTAGTGTTAATATAAGAATATGCATGTGAATTATAACCAAAATAGTGTGGAGAAAATTCAGGAGCCATACCTGTACCTAGCTAAGGTCAGTTTCTTTTTACTCCCATAGCATACAAGTATTCAGCTTCAGGCTGTCCCCCTGTAAATACAGCTTTAAGTCCTGGTACTATAAGAACAAGGTTCACGAGAGGACATTCAAATTAAGAGGACATTCTTTAGGAGGATGCTTGTCTCTACATTTAGGACAAAAAATACTTAATGAATCTTGTTCCTTCATGAGTTTTTGTTGAAACTTTAAAGAGTCCAACTGTTTGGTATTAGTATTAATTATATCAATTTTCATGTTTTCTGTTATCACCTAGAACTACAGTCACATGTATATAATTTTTGTCCAAAGTTCACTGTCAAAAATTGGTGTCAAATGGGTTTTGTCCTATGTTTCTTACTTAGGGGTCATGTTTCTAAAGGGTCTTGATGTGAATCATTATCTAATACTATTGGTCATCCTCCATCATGATTGCATAAGCCATGTCTTATCTTGTACATGTCACTGGTCCTTTCCGTATTTTCGCAGCGCAGTTTTATTGGTTAATTTTGCAGCGCAATTATGTTTTAACCATTTCGCAGCGCGTCAGCATCCAGCCGTTTCGCAGCGCATTTTGCTAATTTATAACTATCTTCGCTACGAAATCGCAGATTCGGGCATTTTGCAGCGCAGATTCCTAAAGGGTCACGTCTGGGGATGAGTCATTGTCTCCGTCCGGTTATTGTCAGTTGGCGTACCTCCCAAACACTTATGAGCCATCACTCCACCAATAGATTCATAGGCATGCACATACAAATCATTCAAACGGTTTTATCATGAATGAATGTTTTATGATGTTTGTAAATGATGCATAAAGTGGCCAGCTTGTATGATAAGATATTCGAATTGCAAATGAGCCCGAGTTTCTTTTTCAAGTGAGCTTGATTACAAGCGAGCTTGCGTTCTAAAAAATTGAATTTTCCATTTGAGCTGAGGCTGGGGGTCATTCTCTGTGCAAAAATTTCGAAAGCAGAATGGAGAGGAAGGAGCATAGGTCTGGAAGATGTCAGAGAACAGAGCCTGAAGGATTGGACCTTGCATTGAAAGATGAAGGTGTAAGGAAAGCTTTCAAGGATGCTGGCTGTTGGAATTTCTGTGAGAAGCTGCAGGGTGGCCATACTCAGGTAACAAAAGAGTTTGCCTTGAACTTTACAGGTTTAAATTCTAAAGTATCTATGTTAGAATTTCAAGTATCTCCAGAGACAATTGCTAATGTAACTGAGATTCCAAGAGGGGGGCAGGAGTGGTTTAAGAACTTTAAATTTGATTTGAACCCCTGCAAAGAATTTCTTAAAGAGGCATATGTGAATGAGGATTTAACAAAGGCAGTGCCTAGAAGCTATGTTAAGGAGCACTATGCTCTTCTTCTTACATGTATTCAAAAGTATTTAACCTGTGAGGGTAGATATAACAAGGTTTACTCCTATCACTTTAAGTTGTTGTTGCATTTTACGGGTAAGGCATCTATAGATATTCCATTTTACTTGTTTCGTAGTCTCAGCAAGATGTGTGACAAAGTTCAATTAAGGAAGGATGACTGTGAGACATCATTATTTCACCATGGTTTAGTGAAACTGCTAGTGCTGGATGGTCTTCAGAAAATTGGTAGGGATTGGAACTCTTTTATCTTTATGGCTGGTTTCCAGAGTAAAACAGGCCTTACTCCGCAGCCGGTTAGAGAAAGAGAAGAATCAGTTGAGGAACCCACAATAGCTGAGCTTAGAAAGGAGGTAAAGGATAAAAAGAAGACCAAGTCTAAATTGAAAAAATCAGTGAAGCCCTAGGTTATTAAAGAGCCACCTCAGCCATCATCAAAAGAAGAGGTCAAGCACAAGAAAGATGTACCTGGATCAAGTGGGTCTGAAAAAGTATCAAGAGTTAAGACACTGAGTCAATTAAGCAAAGAGAAGGGAAAATCAGTAGCTGTTGAGGAAAGTCCAATATCTAAGGCCAGTTTGAGTGATTTGCTTGAGGCAATTGAGTTTGAGCAGGTTGAACTAGTGCATATTGAACCAATGCACATTGATTTGACTCAATCATCACCGGAGAACACTAAAAAGTCCAAAGCTTCAAAGAGATTAAGGTTTGATGAACCTGGTGAGGAATTTATTTTCAAACCACGAAGGCCGGTTACAAGGAAACAAGTAAGGGAAGCTGAGAAGCTTCATAAAGGAGAGAAAGTTTTGAAAATGCCCAGAACAGAGGTAGTTGAAGAGCTGTCTAGAACAGAGGAGGCAAAACAAATCAAGCAAAAAGGCAAGAACAGAACAATCATTATTTCCCAAGGGGGAAATATCATAGCTATAAAGAGCCAGATGGAGACAGCAAAAGATGAAATTGCCAAAGCAAAGAATGTCACTAGGGAGCTTGCAGTCAGGTATGCCAACTATCGAAGAGCTGTGTTAAAAGGTAGTAAAAACCTAGTGGGTCAAGTGGATTCAGTGGCTGATGTATATACATGGACAGTTCCAGCTCTCAAACAAGCTAAACTCATCAGAAAAATGAACATGTGTTTAAGAGCTGAAAACAAAGCTTTAAGGAGAGAGGTTGCAGATTTAAAAGCACAGCTAGGTTAACTGGCTGCTTATTGATGGTGAGAAAGGTCATATTCTAAATTTTGTCAAATTTTGTTTAAGTTCCATTATTCTGAAGACATATAGGTCTCTGCCACCTGTAAAGGAGGTTTAAATGTCAAAAGTCCAAGCAAAAAATTCCTTAAGGCAAATACACTCTGTTTTAGCAAAAACAGCAGTTTCGTAGCGCGCTACGAAACTGCTATAGGTGTTGTTTTATGATGAAGACAAACAGTTTGATGGTAGGATCAGAAAATTATCAAAGGAAATACGTAAGGAACATTAAGGAGACCACATGAGGCTAGCATAGCCATTCAGATAATGACAAGTGTGCCTTTTTGTAAAGGTGAAATATTTTGTCTTAAGTTAAAGCTTTGATAAAGGTACTTTATTACTGGTTGTTAGGGTTTTGGAAGGAGATGCATACGAAGAATTTTGGCTTATACACCTGTTCAATCAACAAAGCTTCCAGCACATTTGGGAATATGGTGATGCTCGTTATTTTTGGGGTATTAAAGAGCTGGGAACATGCTGCTTAATTTTTGAAGAATGGTGGGAGACAAGGACCGGAAAAACAGGGGTTTTATCCTTATGATTAATGAACCACCAGCGCATTCAGTATCCAAAGCTAGCTTGTTCATTGCATCCTTCTCTCAGCTATCTCGGCCAAACTGAAAGGAGACAGGTGTCAAGGATCAAGAAAGAATCATGCTACGAGGAGAATAGAATCAGAGTTTTAGTTTAGTTAGGACTCTTTGTAATTACAGCTCAGCACTTAATGTATTTAATGAGTTAGTTAAATGATAGATAGGGGTAATTAGTAGCAGTCATCGAGCTCCCCTCATGCTGGAGGAGGAAGCTCAAATTAGTTAAGGGTGTATCTCTATATATAGATGAAACTTTGATGTAATGAGGGTTGGATGTTTTTGAGAAACAGAGTTTATTTTGGCTTATGTAAGAACTTGTTTTCAGTAATACAAATGACTACTTTTTCTTCTCAGGATTCATACATTGTTTCAGATGCTCAAGATATATGTGGTTTTGTTTTATCCTTTATGTTTTATAGCTTTATAGATACACAATCACTCAGAATTCACTCTGCTGCTCTGATTTCCTGTGTGTATTTGTAAGTTGAGGTTTATTTGAGAGGTGTCTTGAGTATTTAAACATTACATGCCCTGACTTCTATGAATGAGTGGTTTTATAGTTTGCTGAAATGATGATTAACTCCATGAGCCCAATGGAAATCTTTGTAAGGTCTGTCCAGCCAATTTATATGTTAAATCTACTTTGCAAGAGTTAGCCATCTCATCAATATTTAAAATCAATAACCCTTTGAGAGAGCCCTCTCAGGCTAAGGAGGCTAAGCCTTAGTCAAAAGTCTGGTTTGAAATAGTTACACAGAGTCTGACTGATTAGCAGCCTTCAGTGCTTGATTTTGCGATAACATTTTCCATTTTATTTTCTAGTCCAATAATCATAGCATAAGTGGATTCGGTTTTTCTATTTCTATTTCGAGTTCCTCTACTGGATCTATACTGATTTCTTGAAAATTTCCTACATAATTCACAAATTTGTTCGAAAGTTTGCTGAGAAATATCACCTTGTCCTAACAGATTTAAATTATTTGTAGCATTATCAGTAAGTCCTCTTAAGAACAAGGTTCTAATATTACTAGAATCAAGCTTAAGTTTCGACCTTTGTAAAATATACATAAATCTTTCTAGGTAATCTTCAAGAGTTTCATCATCATCCTGTATGATTATAAAAATTTCATCCTGTATGTCCCGAGTTTTGCAATATTCTTGATATTTAGATAAAAACACTCTCTTCATCTGATCCCAAGAGGCTATAATGTTTCCTCCTAACCCCATAAACCAGCGTAAAGCTGAGTCCTTGAGAGTAACAGGAAATAATCTTAGCTTCTGAGCATCAGTTGAATAATCATAACTTCTACACAAAATATCAAACTCGAATAAAAAAGAGTTAGGATCTTCATGAACTTTACCATGGAAATGAGGGAGAGCTGATGGTGGAATATTCTTCATTTGTGCCACAGTATCGGGGTCCACAATTGGAAACACAAAAGTGGATTGTTCCCCACCTACCTAGTTTTCACCAGTCCCTTCCACATGATCTTCATGGTCTGCCATTGTTTCCCTTTTGCTCCCAATAGACTGAACCACACCTGAGCTGTTGTCACCAGAATCCAGGTGGACTGTTCCTGCGTGATGGGTTTGAATTGGATTGGGCTTCCTGCTCACAGAAGGAGACCCAATATGAGAATTGTTTTCAGAATTCTTTCGGCCCTTAGTGGGCTTTGAACCCCTACCTTTTCTAGGCATTCATTTCAAAAAAGAAAGAAAAATAACAAACAACTTCTAATAAAGAATGCTGTCAGAAATCAATCAACACCAGTAAAATTCCTTCAGAGAAGCTTTTCCTGCGAAAAAATACCTCTATTGTAGAATCAGAAAATTCTTACAAGATCAAATCGCCTGCCTGGAAGCGGTGCCAAAATGTTGGGTGTAGGAATTACACTCAAGCAAACTCCTCAACACTTAAATTGTCAACCCGAGGGATTCGTAAACTTAGAGATGAAGCACAGGCAATGCTAGAGATGGTATGAATATTTCTTTAAAGGGGGCAATCACTCTAGCTAACTATTGATTAACTACTGAGTGTGTGTTTTCTTTAGCAGAGACACTTTAGTAGTCTCATCAGATGGGCCCTTCAAACCTGCTTATGTAAAGATTTCC
Organism: Pinus tabuliformis; assembly: GCA_031772625.1. NCBI lineage: Eukaryota > Viridiplantae > Streptophyta > Pinopsida > Pinales > Pinaceae > Pinus > Pinus tabuliformis. The sequence goes on from CM062819.1 coordinate 1,736,022,364, forward strand.
TTCTTGCACTAATCTATCCTGCACTATCGCAGTCTGCTTGCACTAGTGCAGGAATAGAGATTTTATGTAGAGGGTATAAATGGTGTCTGTACTAAAAGCGTTTTGCTTCTTGCAAGGGCTTGAACTTTTTCAGGTTCAGAGCACTCAGATCCTATGGTAAGAAACTAGTTCTTGCACTAGATCAGAGCTTCTTGCACTTGGCATTTAATTCTTGAAATAAGTGCTTAGTTACTGCAAGTGTTATTATACTGTGAAATCCAATTGCACACATAAAAATGAATGTTTCTGATTTTAACAGAGTGCAGAAATAAAGAAACAATCCATATAATTTATCTTGTCATGAAGTATTAATGAAAGCAAGAAAACTGCTGGAAGTAAACTAAAAAGGCTTGTTGCATCACACCAATGTGCATTGGTGTAGGTTCATTTCTCCTGCTTGGACTAGGTGGGGAAAACCAATCAAACAAAACTGCAGAAAATGAATAGCACACCAATGTGCACTGGTGCAGGTTTATTTCTCCTGCTTGGACTAGGCGGGGAAAACCAAATCAAACAAAACTACAGAAAATGAATAGCACACCAACGTGCACTGGTGCAGGTTTATTTCTCCTGCTTGGACCAGGCGAGAAAACCAATCCGAAATCAGATGCAGGAAAATGAATTTTAACTACTTCACGCTGCGGATCCACTTTCACTCAACAGGAATACATGTGCTGTAAATTAAATCACACTTGACAGTATAAACATAAATTACAAGAAACAAAAAATAGGGTAAACGTGCTGGGTTGGCTGGGCCCTAGCCAACCAACGCGTTTCCCTTTCAAATAGAAATGCTGCTCAGTATTTTATCAATTCATCAACTTTCAAACACAGAAATACGATTTATGAAACATGAGGCGGAGCTCCCTTCTTATTAATTCATAGAGGCAAATACATGCGTGAATACATAGTCCAGCCCAGATTTGGGCGATCATAAAATACAAGCCTATTACTGCCTCCTTGGTTATATCTCTATTCTATACAAACTCTTATAAAAAACTATCTCGTCCTATTTACATTCTTCATTATATAGATCTTTGGCCGAAGGCCAAAAAGATCGTTTAACTAATTACATAACTGATATGCAGAATTTAGCTTCTCGACCTTCAAAATTAGGCAGTTCAACAAAACTGGGCGTAGTCAATCTCCAGCTGTTCGTTCTTCATAAGTTTAAACTTGACTACCTTTGGATTGCCTTGTTGTCGTGGCTGGAGCTCGGCTACCTTCAGATCTATCCTGCTATCATGGCTGAAGTGGTGCAAGATGAGGCAGTGATCAAGGAGGTCTAGAACTACTGCAAAGATTCACTGTGCTAGTACCGATGCGAGATCCGATCCTGCACTAGGATCAACGATCACGGTAATAACTTGACTACCAAACAAATATTGGAGATATCGATAAGTTACAAAAGTGATTATAAGCAAGAAATTATGTAATAAATAATTAATTAATGTTAAGTTAAGTTAAACATATGAAATATAAAGTTCATACGAAATATGTCATCATTCTTGGACTAGTGCAAGATGAGGGTGTATAAGAGAGGTAAAACAACGATAAATGGTTATGATTTAGGAAGGGAAAAATGGCCAAAAGAGAGAAAATTATGGGGCTAACACTCGGATCACTCACATCTGTACTTAACGTGCTTCGCATAGAAGAAGCGAACTCAATCTGCCCACCATTTTTGTTATCATTCAAAATATTTAACTTCAATGTCCACAACTATTTGATTGACTCTCGCACATTAGTCAATGTCATGCCATTCTCCATTGCTGAAAAGTTCAATGTGTAATGGAGCAGTACAACTGTGAAGGTCATCCAACTTGATTGAGCATGTGTACCAACCATTGGTGAACTCTGAAATGTGATCATCTGGTTATCATCTGATGAACGAGTTCACTAGTGCATTAACATTGTGAACATGGACATCCCGAAACCATATGCCTTATTGCTCAGTAGAGACTGGTCTAGTAAGTTACAAGGATATTTTGCTACAGACTGGCCACACTTATGGTTTCCATTCTAGGGAAAAAACAACAAGATCCGGGTGTTGTCATAGAGATATATGAAACACAATGTCACTCTGTTGGATGGTCAGAATGAACCATTGGATTTCATAGAACTTCTATTCGACAATTTCTTTCTGGAAACGTAGCTGGAGTGTTATCTTGCAGAGTTGAGCCCCACCCCACCAGAGACACAGTTGGGTCTCCTTCCTTGCCCAACTGGTGGAAATGAAACTTGTATAGTACATTGTAACAACAGTAGTAGTAGTGTTAGAAGTACTAGTGTGGCAAGCAATCCTTGTACAAATGACTTGTGGACTTTGTATTTTGACGGATCCAAAACACAGGATGGCTCTGGAGCTGGGTGTGTTTTGATAGACCCAAGGAAAATGAAACACTTAGTCTCAAGCCGCTCGGAATTCTAGTACATGAACAATACTGTCGAATATGAAGCACCCGTCTTGGGTTTATAGAAAGCCCTCAGCCTCAACTTTGTTATGTTGAAATTTGTAGGTGTGTTATAGACATATTTGGGCACTGCAACCCCAATCACATATGTCAATAAACCAAGGGCTTTCAAACCCCTAAAATTGTTGTTTCATACCCTAAAGGATCAAGGTCAATTGATTACATCATTTCCCAGAAGTTCTCCCAGAAAAACTACTCAGAACTGGTCAAAACTGGACCATACAGACTGCTCCATGCTGAGGGTGCGATGCATCTCACCTACTACACACAAAGGGTGTAATGCATACTGAAAATCCCTTCTGTACGGTGCTATGAGTGAGAGTAGAAAAATGGCAGACGTAGTTTGCTAGGTGGAAACTCAAAGAATCTTCTAGAAACTGCTCATATGACACTTGCCTCTTTGAATTCGCCCAAGGATGAGTAAGAGATCATGAAATCTCTAAGTAGAACCAAGAAATATCAGTGAAACGACACTAAATCAAAATCCCAGAAGCTGACTCACTCCCCTGCAAACATCTATATATGGATCCCTCATCCTAGAGATCCAAAGGCTGGAATTTTGTAATTTGTATGGAAGTGCTGTTGGTTTCTATTTGAGACATTGTATTTTTGGGTGATCTTGCTTTTTATGAGTTAAAGAGGGCTTTCATGCAGGGAGGATGATGCTGGATCAGACATCTGGGTTGTAATCCTCTCTTCTACTACTTCTATCAATAAAGTTATTTAAGTTTTCCTCCATATACTTGTATATTTCTGAATCTTGTATTTGTGTATGCATTTTTATGGTTAATGTACATCTGATTCTACATTGTTTATGGTTATAGATCTCTATGCTTTGATAGTATTTTGCTGCTTTGACTCTACAGGTGTTCTTTGAAGCGGGACAAGTGAGAAAGGAGTGGCGAAGCTTTGTCAAAGGAGAGAGGAAACAAGCAAGGAGCCAAGCGAAAGACCGAGGTTGGTACTCTCTGCTTCTCTCTCATCTATCTCTCATAAATGAAAACACAAGTTACTTTAAATTGTTTGTTTCTAAGATAGCTACCTATATTAGTGGGACTAGCAGCTCTGAATGGACACTAGTTTTCCCGATAAAAAAAAGGCGACTCCACTGGGGTACAAATAGTTTGTTTGTTTTGTTGCTGTTGTTTGCTTTATAAACTACAAACAGACCCTGAAGTTAAGCTAGCTAGCCTTCGAACTACTTTTGCTATGCAACTGCAAAGTAGATCAACGCTGCTTCAGTTAATCTCTGGGTTGGTTTATGAACTGAACATTTGACTTGCAAACATCCTAAGTGCCCTGGTGGTAGCTCAAATAACCTCATTAGATCAGCCCCTATACTTTGTGTTTACTGTCTATCATTAGCTCAACCTAAATCCCTGAACTTAGCTGCAAACTGTGAGTGAAAACCAAGCTTAGTCTCATCCCTGGACCATCGCACTGTCTCTCATTGGCAATCTGGATGCATCACACCTCCCGTGTGTTGCAGGTGAGATGAATCCCTGTTTCCTTGTGTTACAGGTGCGATGATTGAGTGAGACTGTTTCTGCCTCCAGATTTTGGTTTTTTCTTCATTGTCTTCAGCTTTATTCAGTAGTTTTGCTGTCTATGATCAATATATCACTGTTGAAACCTCCTTCCTTTGCATTATTCAGCCTCCATTGATAAATAATTGTGAATGTTTTTTTATGTATTTTTTGTCATTTACAGTTCTCCTTTGCAAAAAGTAGCTTAATCGAACTGTCGTCTTTTGATTTGAAAGTGTTGTAACTGTCGTTTTCAGTCAAGAAAAACACTGTCATAAAATATTCCTCTTTTAGATAGTCGATTACACTTTTGCTATTGTATTTGATTTGAATCATCAATTCTTTGAAGTTTCGAAAGCAATTTTCGAGTCAAAATTGAAAGTGTCTTCTTAGTCTTCCTTTTGTTTTTAACAGAAATTGCTAAAGTGTCGCTTTGAGGAAAGATAGTTCAGATCTGTACTTAGTTTTCTTTTTGTCATTCTCATATTAAGGAAGCTAAAAAACAAATACATGCATGTGCATTTGCATTTAGACTGCATGCGGAAATTGATTTAGGAAAAGTGCATATAGTGTGTGCTCTCTGCGCTATGTTGAAAGAATTTTATTTCTCTTTCCTTAGTAGCTAGGATTTTCATTGCTAAAAGAAAGTAAACGACTGTTTATCATCTTAGATTGCATGTTTAGGAATTGTATATCTAAATCACGCGGTGAACCTTAAAGGAAAACTTCTTAAGAAAGATCAACTATAAAATAAACCTCAATGAACATAAAAACGCTTTGGAACCTAACGCACAACATCTAGAAGTCTAGGCTAGAGACGTATTCCGGTGTCGTAAATCCTGGTAACTATCATTTTCATCGTAGGTTGGGTGATTCCTCCTCTTTGATATGACAAGTGCCAGTACAGACTTGCGATCCCACATACCGTCGAGTATATATTGGGAGACCACAATAGGCTATATCCTTTATCCTTAGGAAGCCATGTCTGCCGCCTTATCGATCACAATGCACTGAACACAACATTCGGGAAGATTGACTACTGTACGTAAAACGTATTCTACGGTTTTGCGATTGGTTTGGTAATCTCTTTGTCTATATTTCTAGAGTAGTCACTTTCATTCCTTTTCAGACTCCTTAAAAGAAAGGGTCCATCTAAGCACTTGTCACTTCAGGCTCATTAAAAATCGAAGGCAACTAGAGTCATATTTAGCTTTTTCTCAACTCCAAAAAATTGAAAAAGCAAGTTGTGTCAAAGTGTCATAAAATTTATTTTAATCGGAATAACATCACTATTCCCTCATTGGTATTAGGTTGAGAAAATGGAGTCCACCAATCAAGGATTTCCCCTTTGGGGGAATCCTAGTCCTTTCTCTTCTTGGGGAGATGTTGGTGCTCCACACATGGCTACATTGTCCCTTCCATGACTCACAATTGGCCTGCCAGTATGGCTTTTCTCGACCTCTGTCATTCAAAACACCGTAATTCCTCAACAATCAAATCAACAACCAGATGATACTGAAGTTGCTCCCCCACCTTCTACTTCGTTTTTTTCTCCCTCTCCTTCTTCCTCTTCACTCGGTGAAGCTAGTAACGCTAAAAACCAAGTAACTGAGAAGAAGTAGAAAGGGAAGGAGAAGAAGAAGAAGAAGCCAACGATGAGAGGGGGAAACCATGCATCATCTGGCAAAAATCCACACACTGTACCATCCAAACCTAAATCTCCATGTGTCATTTTGCAAAGGAGATCACTATCATTGAGATTGTCCTTGCATCCCATGGATCTTAAGAGACTGGTCTCCCCGCTTGCAAAATCCAGTGTCTTCAACCTCTGACGATCATGTTGAGAGCACACCATCAACTAGTGAAAATGAAGTCAATGGACAGAAAGGAAGATCTAAATTTCCTTGTAGACTGTGTGAAGGCGATCATGGCATCCACCGTTGTCCTTTCCTGGATGAAGCTAAAAGAGTCTTGGATAACCATCCTGCTTCACCACAACAACTTCCTCCTAGATATAAGAAACTCTTGCCAAGTCCATCGCTAGTTGAAAATCCAACCAACACACCTTTGTTGTTCGTTGAAGCATCTATCATTGAAGATAAACCCTCTGAGTCCACACCGGACCAAAGTCAACAGGTCGAGATGGTAGTCAACCTAGTCTTGTCTTTAGAAGGTCCAACTTCAGATGATACAGTCACCAAAGAGAATGACAACGACACCATTCAAATTATTTTTGTTAATACAAAATCTGATGAACATGGGGGCAGTCTACCCATTCATTTACTGCAGGAAGGAAGTTCTTCAGAGATTCATCTGGCCGTTTATTCGGTCCCTCCTCCAAGCAATCTAGTTGTTTCCTTCGATTGGAATCTACTAGGGATACCTCACCTACCATCTAATGTACCATTCCGAATCATAGTACAAACTTACAGAATGATCATGGCTAGTACTATCATAGATGAAGGGGCTTCTGTGAGTATCCTTTCCTCAACTGCTTGGAAAGCACTTGGTTCACCATCACTTCTGCCTGAGATTCAAAATTTGTCAGGCTTCAATAAAGGAACCAGTCGATCATTAGGGATCCTTCCAAATTTTCCTATAACTTTGAGAAGGAAACCGTTCATCTAAACGTAATTGTAGTCCAAGGATTGCTATATTAAAATCTACTCCTTGGGTGTGACTACATTTACAGCATGGGAGCTATTGTTTCCTCACTCTTTCAAGTGATGTGTTTTCCATATGAAGGCAGACTGGTCCAATTCGTTGACCAGCTTTCATTCCCCGGTTCAAACATGGTTACTAGTCAAATGCCATCACTAAATGGTCTTTTTGCACAAGAAATGTCTCATCAACCTCTAGTCCATCCACCTGATGAGCGCGAGTGATTCGGTGAATGTGACTAAACCCAGGGGGCATGTGCCCTGGTCTGCTTCAGCAGGAAAACCCTAGATATAAGGTAGGTTTCCGTGTAGGATAGATGACTAGTCTGACACACCCGTCCTTATAGGAAATGGTATTAGACTGGAAAAGGATTCCCCCATCAAAGGTTATGTGATTGGAAATTCCCACCATTCACCTTTGTCTATTTCAAACAGAGCCAAGGAAGTGTTTTGTCTACTACGCAGATGGAACAATCTTGCTAATGCAAGAACTTCTGTATGGTAACCTAGAAACTCTATTTCTCTTTATACCTGGGGGCATGCAAACCATTTTTATGCAAGTGAAAAGCGACCAACGTAACTCTAACCCCGTAGTTTTTACTAACTTCAACTGCTTAAGTTAGGTGATTAGTCTGGTCAACCATTCACCTTTCCAAGGGCCAAATGGCACCGACAAAGTAAAGGAGATTGTTTCCCACTAAGAGACTATCCTACCTAACCTTAGCAGTTCTTTAACCCTTAGGACAGTAGTTGGTCATTCCTAGCTTGCATACAAGAGGCTCCGGAGCAAAGTTTCACATGGGGCAAGCTCCCCAAAAAATGAACCTACTAATGAGAGACACCCTTATTATACGACTGGCACGAGCAGGTTTACGCAAAGTTCAAGCTCGTTCAAAAATAAACCTAGGAATGAGCATATGTTCCCCTAGAGTTCAAGCTCATTAAAAAAATAAACCCACCTTCGGTAAATAACCTTTGTGATTGCGTAGCTATCAACTTTTGAACCTTGGTCGTGTTCTTTCCATCACCTCCACTCTTTTTTAGCCGATCATACGCCTCCACTTGATTGTTTACCCTTTTGAGGAATAGCTACAAAGAGTGATTCTGTTAGCCACCTTATTTACACTGCTGCGATTGAAAAAGTTCCAAACCTTTCCTGGAACTAGCTACTACCTGAAAATATCACTCGTTCCTAAAAAACAAGTCTCCTTTAAGCTCTTTTTAGACTCGTAAAATATGAAAAGATTGCTGAGCAATTGGCCTTTCCAGCTCGTTAAAGTAATTTGAAGTGCCATCCCTCCTCTATATTTTAATATTTTTAGACCTGAGGGATCATTACACAAAAAGATCAAGCGCTTGTCTTTTTTCGGCTTGCTAAAGTGATCGGAAAAGCCATCCCTTTCGTATTATTTTATACTTTTTCAAACTTAAGGGATTATATTACGAAAAAGGACTACTGGATTTTCCTTTCCGTCTCTTTTCAGACTCTCTAAAATTGAAAAGGACCAAGTTATCTTTGTCATTAAACTCGTTAAAAAAATAGCAACAAACTTGTCCATGCAGACAAGAGTGAGTTTCAGTGTCGCTAGGCTCACTAAAACATAGCGATAGGTTTGCCCGAAGGGAAAATTATAGAACAAGCATATGTTTTCCTCCTCAAGCTTGACAAAAATAAAGAGGTACTGGTCAGCAATGACTGGGGAAAAAGGGAATAAAACTTGAATAACTTCGTTGGTAGCAGGTCGCTCCTGAACATGACACTTTCACTCCATCACCATGATTGAGTCGGGTTGGGTTATTCCGTTCACCGGTCATATCACCATTGGTCCTCCGTACCATCCATTTTTGGGTTAATGCTACCAATCCATTCCAGTGTCATCGATATGTTCAAGAGAAGTTGCTCAGAGAATTCACCAAACCAGTTAATGCCTCATCCGCTATAATACCTTAACGCTCCATTCTTTCATGACCGCCACCCTAAACCTTGTATCATCAGATCGTTTTCACCTCCATAAAATGATTTGCTCCATTCCATGTCATAGATGTGGGATTCATTAAGGCCCTGCTATGGCAGGTCACTTCTTGTTGACATCAGCTCATTATCCAAGAAGTCAACTTAGGAACAACCCTTTCAGTACTTTGAAGCTTGCATGCCTCAATGGCAAGTTTCTCACTTCTGGCAACAGGTTTACATCAATAGCCTTCGACCGAAAGATTTTGCATGGTGTTCGACATCAACTCATGTATTCACACCACATAAATTGTAATACAGTAGCTTGAGGGTCATTATCATTATCGGTGATTCCTCTCGCGCCTGTTAATAGCTTACATCATTGGCTGGTAATCAGGTGATGTCTTTCCGTGTTCGACATCAGAACATCTTTTCACATGGATCGACTTATACTTCGAGCGAAGATTGAATGAGTTTGAAGACCCCAGATCTAGTTTCATCCATCCAGGCTGCGATATATTCAGGAAAATAAAGACATCAAATGTACACCATAGCTGCACAGATAATCATCCAAGTTAAGGGATGATGGCTCTACCAGAATCACCAGTCTGCCACACGGATGATTGTCTATCCTATGTACATGAAAATGAATTTATAAAGCTGAGCATGGGAATTCCTTCCTCAACTAGATCATGAAAATATTATGATGATAATTTATTGTATTGTATCTTATTATAGGTCACCTTCCAGTTCGAAAAACCTCGGATCCTCATGATAAAGCATTTCACCCGACATCAGAAGATTTACGACCTCATGCTTTAGGGGGCAACTGTTATAGACATATTTTGGCACTGCAACCCCAGTCACATATGTCAATAAACCAAGGGATTTCAAACCCCTAAAAGTGTTGTTTCATACCCTAAAAGATCAAGGTCAGCTGATTACATCATTTCCCAAAATTTCTCCCTGAAAAACTGCTCAGAACTAGTCAAAACTGGACCATACAGACTGCTTGATGCTGAGGGTGTGATGCATCTCACATGCTACACACAAAGGGTGCGATGCATACTAAAAAGCCCTTCTGTAGGGTGTGATGAGTGAGAGTAGACAAATGGCAGAGGCAATTTGCTAGGTGGAAACTCAAAGAATCTTCTAGAAACTGCTCAGATGACACTTGCCTCTATGAATTCACCCAGGGATGAGTAAGAGATCATGAAATCTCCAAGTGGAACCAAGAACTATCAGTGAAATGACACTAATCAAAATCCCAAAAGATGACTCACTCCCCTGCAAACATCTATATATGGATCCCTCATCCTAGAGATCCAAAGGCTAGAATTTTGTAATTTGTATGGAAGTGTTGTTGGTTTCTCTTTGAGACATTGTATTGTTGAGTGATCTTTCTTTTTATGAGGTGAAGAGGGCTTTCATGCAGGGAGGATGATGCTGGATCAGACAACTGGGTTGTAATCCTCTCTTCTACTACTTCTACCAATAAAGTTATTTGAGTTTTCCTCCATATACTTGTATATTTCTAAATCTTGTATTTGTGTGCATTTGTATGGTTAATGTACATCTGATTCTACATTGTTTATGGTTATAGATCTCTATGCTTTGATGGTATTTTGCTTCTTTGACTCTATAGGTGTTCTTTGAAGTGGGACAAGTGAGAAAGGAGTGGTGAAGCTCTATCAAAGGAGAGAGGAAACAAGCAAGGAGCCAAGCGAAAGACTGAGGTTGGTACTCTCTTCTTCTCTCTCATCTATCTCTCATAAAGGAAAACACAAGTTACTTTAAATTGTTTGTTTCTAAGATAGCTACTTGTCTTAGTGGGACTAACAGCTCTGAATGGACACTAGTTTTCCCGATAACAAGGTGATTCAAATATTGTCGTACAATAGGTACGTAATGCCATACACTGTGTTTCACCTCATCTTAAGAGTTACCAACAAGAGGTATGGTGACTTATCTCTAATTTCAAAGCTTTTACTATCATTTCTGTACCAAGAATGTGCAATGCAACTGCAAATGCTTTGGCAAATGTAGGTGCTAGAATGACACCACTTAGGGTTAGATTTACTATTGAGATTTTGTATAAGCCATCTATCCCTGATAACATAGCTAATTTGTGTGTTTTTGATGATGATGAACATATACTGCATTTCATGGCCAACATTGACGTCTTCAAAGACACTGTGATAGATGAAGACATGCACGAGCAGTCTCTACAAGACACAACTAATGATAGTAAAAGAAACCTAATCCCGAAGGGCATGGTTTCACTCGAGAAGCTATATGACTCGTAGAACCGCTTCAAAGGGCCCAGGAACACTAAAACCCATAGTTCCACACTGATGCACGAACAGATTAACCTGGGAACATACAAAGATCTGAAGTTTGTGAATCTCGATATGTGTTGTACACTAAAAGAGTGAAAAGCCTTTGTCTGCCTGTTTAGACAGTACTATGATGCATTCAAGTGGAAATATGATGACTTGAAAACATATGACACACAAATAATCCAACACATCATTCTGATTAAAGAAGGGGTCAAGCCATTTCAATAGAAGCTCAGAAAATTCCATCCGTCACTTGAACCCCTCATACATAAAGAATTGACTAAGTTGTTGGATGCTCGGATCATTTACAAGGTTTGTCATTCTACTTGGGTTTCAAACTTAGTTCTTGTCAGGAAGAAGTTCGGGGAGATCCGCCTATGTGTTGATTTCCGAATCTGAATCATGCCTCAGAGAAAGACAATTACCCTTAGCCATCTATGGAGCACATCTTGCAGACAGTATTTGGAGCAAAAATATTTTCTCTACTTGACGATTTTTCTGGATATAACTAGGTTTTGGTAGCAAAACCTGACAGGCTTAAAACTACATTCTGTACCAAGTGGGGTACGCTCACTTATCTAAGAATTCCATTTGGGATGGTAAATGTAGGCGCAAATTTTTAGAGCGCTATGGACATCGCCTTCCGTGGGCTCAAGGGACAAAGCATGGTGGTTTACGTTGACGATGTGATAGTCTTTTCCAGAAAATGGTTAGACCACCTACACCATCTTAAGAAGATACTTGAATGATGTCGAAAGTATGAGATATCCTTGAATCCTAAGAAGAGCGTCTTTGCAGTGTATGAGGGGAACCTCCTGGGGCATATCATTGCCAAGAGTGGGATCAAGGTTGATCTAGACCAAGTTTGGACTATCATGTAGATTCCTTACCCAGTAAAGAAGAAATTTATACAATCCTTCTTGGGGAAGATCAACTTCATCTGGAAGTTCATCTCAAATTATGCACAAATTGTCAAACCTATACAATAAATGATCAAGAAGAATGAAATTTACAATTGGGGAAGGAAGGAAAAGGATGCGTTCGCCTGTATAAAGAAGACGATAGCAGATGCACCTGCGCTATACAACCCAGATTTCAAAAAATATTTCTTGATTTATACTTTCGTTTTCGACGATTCACTTGCTGCAGTGCTCACTCAGAAAGATGAGTTGAACAATGAACGTCCCATCTCCTTCATGAGAACGAGCATGCAGGGACCCAAGATCAACTATCTCGCCATGGATAAACAAGCATATGATGTATACAAGGCGGTGCAACATTTCAAACCCTACCTGCTGAAAAATCATTGCATAATCTTTGTGCCACACCCAGCAGACAGAACACTACTTGTTCAACAAGAGTTGGGTGAAAGATGTGCGAAGTGGGTGATAGGACTACAAGAGTATGATCTTGACATCAAGCTAGTTCACACTATCAAGGGTCACGATGTAGAAATTCCCATTGTAGATCAACAGATTATGCAATATACTAAAGAAAAATACAAGATCTACTTCTACAACAAACTTTGCGGAAGATTAATCGAATATGAGCAAGATCAAATAGGACACATATAACTGAGAACATGAAATCAATCACACATGAACATAGAAGAATAATCTGGGGAAAGCCTCAACCTAAAACCCCAATCTCTGTATTATCATACAAGAGGAAATATTTTCTGTTTACAAAAAGAATTAGCTCTCAAGCTATCCGGCTCTCTCTGCAATCAAAAACTACAGTTCACAGACTGAATAGACACAAGATATGCCTTCCCTCATCCCTCCAAGCCTCCTATTTCCTTGTGCAGTTTTTCTTGGGGTCCATTGATGCCACCTGTGTGATTGGCCTCATCACACACTCACGAAACTGAAGAAGTAACTGCACAATTCTCAAGGAATCAATTCCTTCTGCATGCAAGAGATATTCACAATGGAATATTCCTATAACTGATAGTACATTGTCCCTCCATCTAATCTCAATTAGGTCTCTAACTGAACTGACATGCATGAGTTATTTATGAGATAATATTTAGTTATCTGAAGTGCAGTAGTTACATGCATGCATGCATTAACTAACTGAACTCACAATTAATTCAACAAACTATTTGAACTAATCTAACTCGACTTAACTCAGTTAACTGAGCTAACTAATTACAACTCATCCTTATCTCTTTAACTGATGGATAAATTCCTCAATCAATGGAGAAACTATTGCATGTCTTCACATAGACTTCATGTTTTATTTTCTACAACTAATTAACTCAAGATGAATTAATTAATTATTTTACAAACAGCTGCTAAGATCAAATTCGAATTTTTACTTCTCTATTTTAGTTCAGGGACTAACTAAAATAGGAAGGTATCCTAAAATTCTATTTATAGAAGTTCTAAATTTAGCACTTCTATATTTAGCATTTCTTGTTGCTATTTTCAATTCATGGTCTCTGCAGACTATTAGCATAAGCAGTACACGTGTAAGAGGAAGAAGAAGAGCTCGTCGGTTGGGAGTAAGAAATTGACATGTACAATGTAGAGCGAGCACCACCCACTTCACACAACAACTCTTGGTATGAAGAAGTGCGCCAGTACCTTGAGCACAACACCATGCCCTCTCACTTTTCCATGCATCAGAAAAGGGCACTTCAACTCAAAGCCTTACCTTACCAATTGGTGCTCAAAGTGATTTATAGAAAACACAACAATGGAATTTTGCTCAGGTGACTAGAGGCACAAGATTTAGAGAGAGTATTACGTGATCTGCATGACGGACCAGCCGAAGATCACTTCATAGGTAACAAAACTGCGCATAAAGTCATGAGAGCCGGTTTCTATTGGCCCACATTGTTTAAGGATGCACACGCTTATGCCTGGTCTGTCAGCAATGTGCCGACAGAACTCGAAGGTCAGCATCCCCGCTGCAGCCTATTGCAGTGGAGGAACCATTCCAATAGTGGGTCTTAGACATCATTGGGGAAATATTGCCACATTCATCAAAGCAACACCGCTACATCCTGACTACTACAAATTACTTCACGTGGTGGACATAAGCAGTTTTGCTTAAACAAGAGAACGATGGGGAAATCATCAACTTCCTTCAGCAGAACATCATTTCGAGGTTTGGCATTCTTGTATCACTTGTTTTTGACAATGAAACTTAATTATCTTCATTGAAACTTTATGATTTTTCATTGCAATATGGTATTGCGCTTAAACATTGAAATAACTACTACCCGCAGGGAAATGGTCTTGCCGAATCTACAAACAAAAATCTCATTCTTATCATTAAAAATACCATTTACTCTAAGCAGTGAAACTTGCATTCTGCTATGGTGAATGCACTTTGGGCTGGTTGAGTTACACCCAAGCCCTCTAACACATTTCCATACTTCCTTGTATATGGAAAAGAAGCCATCCTCCCACCAAATATCCACTTTCCTTCTCTCTAGTTATCCCAAGAATCCTGAGGCAAGCCATGTCTATTGGTTTAGCGTAGGATAGACACATTACACAAGTTACATGAAGAACAAATGAAATAAAAAGAAATTTTTTCACTCCACCAGAATCGTATCAAGAGATGGTTCGATCGAAATTATGCAGGGAACACCAGCTTCACTGTAGGTGACTTAGTCTTGAAGTGGGATAAACACCACGAAGATAAATGCAAACACACGAAGTTCCAGTCCCTGTGGATTGGTCCTTTCATGGTCTATGAAAAACTTGGCCAACACACGCATCACCTACAATCACTGATGGAAGGATTTACACCCTTACTATCAATGGCCAAGATTTAAAATGTTATTTTCAATGATCTGGGGCCGTGCCTCACCCTATGTACATAGTCTTTTCATTGTTTGTTCAGTTTCTTTACTTTCCTATTTTCACTTTGCTTTGTTTTGCTTTTATGTCTTGTCATTTTTGTTTTGTAAATAAGTGTTGTCCTATACCATGTTTTGGCTTTTGAAAAAGTATGTGGCTGAAGTCGAAGAGTCTTGTGACACTGCAACACTTGGCCAGTCCTGTGTCCGTCTTCTCTATGCTTGGTTGTAACTTTTGGCCGATGAAGTCATGACGGAGAATATGATCCATCTGTAAGGGAAGCTCTGGTCAAACCATGAACTTGTGTCCAAACTGGGAAACCCCATGCCTATACTTAGTCTTCTGTTTTGTGTGTTCAGTCTCATCCAATTAGTAGAAACAGAGAAGGGGAAAAATATAAATGAGCAAACCTAAATCAGAGGTCTTACATGCTTATATGAAGGAATAACCTATTCTGCTCTCAATAAGTTGGGATCCATCTTCCACCCCAAAATAAATAAGTTCCTATGCACAATCCTCTTTCAAAAAATACAAAGGCGAAAGAAGAGAAAGGCTTCCAACACAAAGAGGTGAAGAAGGCAACTCCACTGGGGTAATGACTAGGCTCCCTGACCGTGGAGCAATGCTTGTGTTCTTGCGTGACTCCACTAGGGTACTGTCCAGGCTGGCTGGCAATGGAGAAACACCAGAGATGAAAAATTATACTCTGAAAATATTAAGCTTGTGAGCTAAACTATCCTTCCCGATTTTGAAAAACTATGATCTAGTTGAAAATTTTGCTTTGTTTGACTAATTTGGTACAAGGTGAACCATGTCTGTCCATGGGGTAAGTGGGGAAGCCAAAGTAACCTGCAAAACAAATCAATACTCCCTGAAAGGCCAAGGCATTGTGCTGAAAATAAACCGAAACAGAGAAGCTGGTATTCAACCAGTGTGTCGCCAAGTGTTGTAGCGACTACAACACACTCCAAAATTTTGGCATGCATCCAAATTTTGGAGCCTTCCTTGGTTTTTCCCCCTGATGGTTGCAAACATTCGAGCTCATTCCATGAGATCTTGTCGAGTCTTTACACCCTTTTTTCTTGATTTACCATCATTCGTGTTTTTGTGTGTTCATTGCTGAGTCATGCTTGCAATCTTGTTTTGGCCATTTCGAAGGTTTGTCTTTGTGTGCATGAGTTGTTTTCACCCTGTGAACATCGGCTGCACTCACACACAAAGTTGTAAACACTGTCGTTCAAGTGTCTTCATGGTCATTCGAAGATCTATCTAAAGTGTCACACTTGTTGCTCTTAACCTTTAAGTCGGTCTCACTGAGCACATGTTTTCTGTTGGTTTGAGGTGCCTTTTCACCGAGTCATGCTAAGTCTGTGATCATAATGTCATGTATGCATAAGTCCACTTGCTCTCAAACTTAGCCATTTTTCTTGAAAATCTATTGACTGGAAAACCCTCCTTCAATTGGACCCTGATTAAGTTGTACTGCACAGTATCAGCTCTCAGTGACCCTGCTCTACTGGCTAGAACTGCGCACAGCTTGAGGCTATCTTCCGGGGTAGCCTGTTCTACACAATCTTGGAAGTGAGAAAGCCGACTATCTGCCAGAACTGTGTAGAAGTTCCCCCCAAGTCCGATCCAATCTATGCTTCCTGCAAGATCACTCATCGAGCCTCCCTCTAGTCTACTGAAAACCTAAAATGCACTGTGACCTGGGGCTGCACTGCTCCCCAAAACTATGCAAAAATTTCCCAGCTGCTTGCTCTGCGCTGTCTGTAGAAACTGCGCATTCATGTGAGTTGGGCCTCTACTGCCTGTCACTGCACTATTCCAAGGAATTGTGTAGATTTGACTGGCAAGCCCCTTGTTGGATTGCCTTTCTCTCCCTCTGAGAATTGCACAAATTTGACGGGTAGGTCCCCTGCTATCTTTCCTTGCTCTCCCTCTAAAAATTGTGCATTTTTGACTAGAAATATCCTTGCTGTCCCATTATGTACTCATCCCGGAAGCTGCATAGCAACTGCCTGTCCGACACTGTCTCTCAGAAATGCACAATTATGACTAGCATCTCCCTGCAACCTGTTCTAGCCTTGCTCTAGAAAACTGCGTAGAAATGTCTGCCAGTGCCTCCAGCTTCCCACTCTGTCTTCCTTAGAGAAATGACATAGATTCCCAGCGGGATGTTTGGATGGCCTACCTAGTCCTCATCTTGAAAACTACACAGAATGGCCCAACAGTTCCTCTCGATACCCTACCTTGTATTCCTCCGAGGAAGTACACAATTCTACCTCCCAATTGGGTTCTACCTTGCAGCTGTCACTGCTATCTTGGATTGCGCAAATTTGCCTCCTAATGACATCTGTGATTTTTTTCCTGACAGTGCTTTGGAGATTCGCATCCCAGCTTGAGCTATGCTCTGCAGTTTCAGTGCCTTGTCCCTCTACTAGTCACCTGCACTGAAACGAAAGATAATGCATCATGTTAGACTAGGAGATTTTTGGATTTGATGTCGTTTCATCATGAGTGATTGCAGGAACAGGTATATTGATGAAACATGGCACGATAATGGATGGGATGAAGAAGGAGTTCATGCTAGAAGACTTACTCGTAGTTGAACGAATGTACGAAGCACATCGAGTAGCGAGTTAAAGGGACACATACACATGCACCATCAAGAAAATAAAAAGATCATCGAAGACCTCGTGCACTTTTCCACATGGAGGTGAAGATACAACACACTAAGAGCACATCCATCACTCAACATCATAACAGCTCGACACAGACACCACAATCAGCCAGCACATGTTAGCAGTGTCATGAGTTGTCTCGGCCATGTCACTACTATGGGTCATACTTGTTGTAATCAAATATAATGTAATGTGAAAGTCCAAGAGATGCACATATGAATTTGAAGAGTCATGGAAGTCGAAAAGTCATAGGAAGTCATATAGTCATGAGGGAAGTCGAAGAGTCATAAGGATCAGTTATCCCCTTTGGCTATATATACCCCCTCATTGTATGACCTTGGCTCCTCCCACATAACGTTGAGAGTCTGTAGTCTGTTCTTTGAGGAGCGAGGAGTGGCTCCAATGTCCCACTACTGGGGCTAGTGATGTATGGTGTATAAATGTGTCTTGGAACTTTTTCTTAATTCATAAGTTTATCTCAAGCCAACACATTTTCATGTATGTTTTGTATCCGTTTGTAAGAATATTCTTTAAACTTTTGTAATGCATGTTTTCTTAACCTATACTAAGATAGTTGAACTACTTCATTTATTTTAGTACTTACATTGTTGAAGATGTGTTGTATTGTTTATCACTGCTGTCTCATCCATGTGGACTACTCCATTGGACATTAGACAGACCATCCTTGTGTTTTCTTGGTTTTAACGACCATCACCTCTGTGTGGACTATTTTTCTGGATGGTGTACGTGTTTTCATTGAAATTTGGTTTTAACGACGTCGCATACGCTATGGACTATTCCTTTGGATGATGGACATACACTTTTTGTTTTCACGTGTGTCTCTCTCTAGGTGGTATTAATACCTCTCATCTAGAGGCTTAGTTTTACCCTCTACCTTATAGTAAGAGAACCCAAACACAAAGTTACATTCCACACTCACCAGGAATACTCACCTCGATTTCTTGAA
This sequence comes from Pinus tabuliformis, assembly GCA_031772625.1. NCBI lineage: Eukaryota > Viridiplantae > Streptophyta > Pinopsida > Pinales > Pinaceae > Pinus > Pinus tabuliformis. The sequence continues at coordinate 1,736,040,819 of CM062819.1, forward strand.
GTTACAAGCATAACACTCTCATGTTCTGAACAACAAGAGACAATGCAAATATATAAGATAATGGAAACCGAGCCATCGTACTGGATGAGACTCCTACACCAAACAATGTGAGGTCTAGTTAGGACTTCATACTGGGGAGATCCTCTAAATGTTGGTGGGTCCAGCACCATCAACATGCTTAGAAATTATCTGGATGAAACATACCTTGAAGGACACTAAGGTAGAGTTGATTGATCCAATTCCAATTATGTGTGACAACACTAGTTCCATCAACATCTCGGAAAATCCTGTCATGCATTCAAAGACCAAGCACATTCCTATCAAGTTCCATTTTTTAAGAGATCAATTCGTATATAGTGTTGTTTGACTTGAATATGTGGCCACTAAATAAAAACTTGCATACATCTTTACTAATACATTTGCAAGAGACCCCTTTGAGCATCTCTAACAATAGATAGGAGTTGCGACTCCTCCTCCGAAATGACTCAATTATAATGAGTGTTGGCAGCTACTCAACTTGTGGGATAAATTGACGGGTAGGTTGCAGTGTTTCAGGGGGATTTTTTAGGAAAGTCCTTTACCATTGATGACAAAGGGGAAGAATAAAGATGAATAACACCATGCCTGGTCTTAGGGGGAGCTTAGTGTGTTTCCATCAATGCCAAAGGGGTATATTGTTGGACAATTTACATTTTTTGAATGGTTGATGGAACCTCGTTTGTTGGCATTGATGTCAACTATACTATCATTAAGGATAAAAGAAGAATATGTTGGCATTTATGAGCATGCCATTTAAGGGAAGTCTAATGGTTGTTGCAATATTCTATAGAGAATCATCATAGTAGCAATCTTAGTGGAGAAGCCATAAAAAATGATTATCTTGGTTGGGGATTCATAGAATTTGGAGGAGATTATGTCTCAAAAGGTAAAATTAGTTCTTCTTGAAAGTGGCATAGTTGGAAAGTGCCCAAAAATATATTTCCAATGGTATGTGGAATCCTATAAATGGGCCTCCGGATCAAAAGTTATGATCATCCAAAGTAAGGAATTTAAAGCCCTATTAGTAGAGCATAGAACCACAGAACCCCGGAAGGACTGGAACCCCGTAGGTTTATTTAAAACTATTACAGGATTGTAGAAAGTCAAGGTAGTGGTAAGCCCAAAAGCCCAAAACCATTGAAGGCCCAAAACCCTAGAGGATTATTTAAAACATTTTTACGAGATTACAGAGAACCGGGTTAGCGGAAAGCCCGAGAGCCCAGAACCTTGGAAGGCTCAAAACCACAAGGGTTTATTTAAAGGGTGGATGGGAATGTTAAGGATTTGGGCTAGTAGGGGACAATAGTTGATGGTCTGTCGATTGAAAAAAGCTGTAAAAAAATTGCTCGAAAGTCGAAAACCTAGAAGAAATTTCAATGGAGTATCAGGTAAACAATGTCGGGATATGGAAAGTTTGCTGGAAAGTTGACAGTTCCTTCCAATAAAGAAAGGAACACTCAGGTCAAGGTTTTGAAGTGGTTTCATGTGTTTTGTTACCAAGGGTCTTTGGTATACTAATAAAGCAAATCCACTGTGGGAAAGTGTTTGACAATTTAATTGACCTTAAATTGCTTACATAAATTATTGACCAGGGCTAGTAAGCTGATGACATGTAAGTGCACTGTATGCGCTAGAACCCTTTTATTCTAAATTAAATTAAGTTATTGAGATGCACATGTATTCTATGAGTAAATTAGTTATTCCTAGAAAATAACATTAACTCTACAATTATGATCACACTCTCTTGCTTAAAACTAATTTTTCTTATAGAAATCTCACACTTTGCTTTGAAACAAAAAAATCTCACACTTGATGTAAATGAAAATTAATTCTACATTTTGTATAAATAATAATTATATACACACACTCAATTATAGAAGCAAAAACTACTATTTAATCTCATCACACATCTATATAAACAACAACCATACTTGTCTGAAAACAATACTGAAACAAACTCCTACTTAGAATAAATTCACACTTGCTTGAATTATAGATCACACATGCTTGAAATTTAACATCCAATTCTGCAAATAAATCCTCTGTTTATAAGAAAGATAAAATTCTGTCTAATTGATTAAAGTATAACACTATGTCATTGTTGCTAAGCTCTATCCATGTGCATCCAAAATCTATGAACAAAGAAATGATTAGTAGAATGAACTTAATTCAAGCCAAGAAGAAATTTAATGTAATTACTTAGTCAAACAAACATGAAGCTATGAGCATATAAATACAATTTCTATTATTGAAAAAGAAACAAAAATCCTTACTACTCAAGGGGGCCCTCCATGAGAAGCAGGCAATCATGCTATTGATCAAACACTTAACCACGCATGAGAAAACGAAATGATTATTTTATAAATAGCGCATTAGAAACAGAGTTTAAGTCTCACTATCGCGTCCTTACTTCACAACATTTTTTCTGTCGAGAGGCATATTTATAGAGATCATATCAATAAATTTTTCAGAGCTATATTCCTAATCCCTTTCAACAGAAACTATAATTAACTTGAAAAGATATCGTAACATAATTCGCTCATGATTTGCTATTATCAAAGCAAATCATGAGGCATAAATCTCGCTCTCTCTCGCCTGTTGCTGACTACAGAGTTTGAATTCATCTTTGATCGAATCACCAGGACCTACTTCCATCAATTTGGTTTATGAGAGTAGGAGGAAATTGTTGTGGGCATCAATTGCCACCTACCCATATATTTCGTTTCCCAGCTAGCACCTTGGAACCTATCAAACCACAAACTTGGCTGTAGAATTGTGTATTAGCTGCATAATCATTGCAATTCGGTAGCTGAAGTAAAAATTAAACTAAATAATAAAGAACATTATCAATTTATGAAATACAAGACAATTTTATTCCTGCCATGTCATAATTCCCATGATTTGATGCCTAATGTGTGATTATGAAGGTAAAGGGTGTAAAAAAGAAGCAATTGTGAGGCTCAACATTCCCCCACATAGAGGTCATTGCATGTCGTCATGCAAAAATTTCAAAATTGATGAACCCTTCCTGTTACTGAGCATATTCAAATACTTGAGCTAAAACATCCAAATTTGTCTTCTTTGCCTTCTTCTTAGTGACTGCTACCCTTGGGTTCTTCATCGGAATCTTATACTTCAGACTTATGAATTTTCTCTTAATGGATTTGTTCTTTTCTTTTAGCTTCTTATCCTTATCATACGATAGAGCAAGATGTAAGAGAATATTGTCATTCTTGGTCCTCTGTATTTTATTATGCACTTTCAATGTTTCATGTTCCTATTTTAAGTTCTTGTTTAGTGCCTTCAATTCATAAATTTCCTATTTGAGAGTATTTATAATTGGACGTTCTTGTGGACTATCAAAATGAATTTCTTTTTCTTGATTTGAAGAGGATGCAATGGCCTTTCTGTAGCTCTTTTCTCCAAAGATTTTATATAATCATATATATCCTGTTGGACTAGGTCAATTTCAGGTTTTCTTCTTACTGTATTAGCAATTGGTGATGGAACTAGTGATAGAACTGGTGACAAAATAATTGGTGATAGAGCCTTTATCCCTTCTTGTTCCTCCAGATTGAAAAACTCTATGGATTGTCAAGATGATTCCTTTGTTGTTTTGTTGAGTCTTGTACTCCTCCTGACAGTGGATGAGGTTTTAATGAGAGGAATTTTCTTTCGAACTTTTCTTTGTTCTATCTTAAATGCTTGCTCCATTTCCTCTATTTTTCTTCTAGATATGCTTTCTTCCTTGTCACTGGTTTTTCTTCTTTTAACATTCTTCTTTTTAAGATTTTCTAATACATAAGCAAGGGGAGTTTCATCTTCTAAGGGCTTCTCTTGTTGTAGAGGTAGGAAATCTTTAGGATTTATATATAACTTTCTTCTACTTCTCTTTATTTTTCTGTTGGGTTCTTCTTGTTCTACCTCTTTAAAGTGGTTTCTGACTGGAAAACTTTCCCAATCATCTCCTATACTTTTGAGATGGGCTTCAATCAACATTTTTATTAGGCTGTGATTGTACATGGTATTTTAGATAGATTGTATTTTTCTGAGTATTACCGGTCATTTTCTTCAGACTTTTGAGTACGAAATAAGGTAAATTAATTTCATTACCCTCAACTACATGCGTCATCAAACGTATATTATAAAAAAACATACTGTTGAATCTACCTTCACAAGTAATAAATTTTGGAATAATCAATAGTAAATTTCTCCATTTTATTTTAAGAGCTGAACTTGGGATTCCTTTCTTAAACATTGAAGTGTCCATACCTGAGTTTTTGAGAAATGTCCTCCATTCATTTCCTTCAATTCCTTTATTTTTGAACCATCTTTCACCAACCCTTGGTAGCCCAATTAATTTTGCCATGAAAGATTCTGCCACTACTATTTTCACATCTCCAACTTCTACCTCAACTCCATCAAATGCTTGGGCAAATGAATTTTTTACTTCTTTGTCATAGCCATTAAAGTTTTCTACAAATTCCAACCATTTTAGTTGTTTTAACATCTATCTGACTTGTTGGCGAAGTCTATATGTAACATCCCTTGTTGAAACATCTATCTGTCCTCACAATAACCACCATGTTGGCGAAGTCTCAACTTGCAATTGCTTCTTTTGACAAGGTTATGTAGCGAAAATGGCCTTGGAAAACTAAGTATGGATGAGAGTGAAATCGTCAATGGAAATGAGTGAAAAGGATTTCGGGAAAACATAGTATGAATGAGGGCGCGATTATCAATGAAACAAGGTTTATGGAGTGGGGTATCTTCACAATGATGAGTGATGAATGGGCTTACGACCAACTTCATTGATAAGACATAGTAATCATAGTTAAGTCTGAAGTTGGAATAGTAATGATTACTTCAAATGGCGATAGCAACGTCTATTTTATTTCATAATATAATGCTTCTTACATTTATTAGGTAATCTAATATTTACATACCTTTGGATTTATGATTTTAATTCTTTGATTGAAATTTGTAGATTGTCCTTGGATGCCTTCAATTGCAAGCTTGATCAGTTTCTTATGCCAAGATATTCAATTGTCCCAGTTGATCCCTGCTAGTATCAGCTACAAAATTTTGTTAAAGCTGCAGATTCTCAACAATTCCATAGCTGCTTATTTTGAAAAGAAAAAGAGGGTTAAAAAGAAAATGGGATTAGAACAGGGTTTAAAAAGAAAATCTAGGGTGACAAGAGTACTTGGTTTTCATCCTAAATTTTATGTATAAACATGCCAACAATGTTGGTTTTCATGTTTATACCATTTAATATCTCTCTCTCTCTCTCTCTCTATATATATATATATATATATATATTTTAGAGAACGAAATGCTTTGCAAGTCAAGTTGGAGAGGAAGGGAAATCCTTCTTAACCACCTTCAAATCAATATTGTCTTGCAAATTTTTAACAAATTATTCCGTTGTCAATGGTTTATGATAAATTCTCAATCGATGATCATTTAAAAGGAAGGTCACATTTTCTTCATCAATGGTTCTAATCCCGATTACACCATTATCAAATACAATTTCAATCTCATAAGGCCCAAGCCAATGAGTTTGAAGTTTTCCTTGAAAATATTTAAATTTGGAGTAAAAAAGTAATGCCCCCTGGATTTTTGTTGTTGAAATATCTTGGTTCTTTAAATCTCATCATGTCTCATTTCATCTAGTTCATTCTGTTTCTCTATTCTTTGTTTTTGTGCTGTAGATAGATCAAGACCCAATTTGACAGACGTCTTGAAGGTCTTTACCTAGAACTCAATAGGAAATAAGACTTGCTTCCCATAAAAAAGTTCATAGGGAGTATGTCCTGTGGTATTTCTACATGTTGTATGGTATGCCCATAAAGATTTTGGAAGCTTTTATGCCTAGTCTCTTCTATACAGATACACAGTCTTGGTAAGAATTTCTTCAATTACTTTTTTGGTAGATTCCACCTGTCCATTTGTCTGTGGATTATATGGAGTGGACTTTTGATGTTTGATTTTGTATTCCTCCATTATCTTCTGTACCAACTTGGATGTAAATTGAGCACCTTGATTTGTCACAATTTCCCTTGGGACACTAAAACGGGTAAAGATATCCTCAAAAAGAAATGAAACTACAACATTTTCAGTAGCAAAAGGAAGTGCTTTAGCTTCTACCTGTTTTGTAACATAATTAGTGCAAACAAGAATGTATCTTTTTTGACTTGATGGTGGATTAATTGGACTTGTTAGCCCTGAGGTGCATTGTTGCTATTTTAATGGAAATCTCCCTTGTTTTATCTCATATGCTCCACGTCTCCTCTTGCTCCGCTTTGGCCATAAGCTAGACTTAAAAAATTATACACCCGCGCTCGTAAATACCAGTGGGTCTTCTCTTTGCTAATCTCTTTTCCGCTACGCTCTCCATTCTTTGATCTCCAATTAGATCGATCTCTGCCGTCCATTTCATTTGTCGATCCAACATCTATCACGCATCACTTAATCACCCATCGACATATAACAATTCCATCGCACTATCTGCCAACCCTTCAGATATTGACCGTTGATATGAACTCGATCCGACAGTTGTCGCTTAGCCGATCAAACAAACTTGCATGATGATCCTCAACCATCGATCTTCCTCCATCATATCTGACGGTTCACAATGATTTTGGGTGAGCAACAAGCGAGAGGAATACCCACCCGATAAGGTACTTTCCTCTCTCCTCCTCGTTGCTATGTGTCACTTAATGAGTGGAATCAGGTACCAATTCGAACTACCACTTACCTCTTGTGATCTTTCCCGAAATACTACCTTTCACTTCCAAATCCACCGATTCGATATCAATTCCTCTATCTCTGTGATATGATCCTGTCCGTTGATCATATCGATCCAACGGCCCCGTATCCCACTTCCCACCAGTCACCCAGGGGGGAATCTGTTGGCTTTGTTAGTATTTTTGACAGTCAGACAGGTGAACTGAAATAACATAATATATGGCCGAAAGGGGGAAAAACAACAACACGATGTAGCCAAACCAATAGAAATGGTCATGGAACATCGTTGGCACGAGTGAGCCACCTGACAGCGTGGAAAAATTACCATAATTTTGTTACTGTGTTGTTAGAAAAAGAGACCTCTGAGCTCATGTTTGTCTAGTTTTGGCATCAAGTAGTTAAAAAGAAAGAGGGGATATATTAAGACATCTCAAGCCTCAGAGGGTTCGAGAGCATTGTAAAAAGCCTATAAATGGTTGAAAGTTCGAAGTATCAAAGGTTCAACTTTTCGAGACCATGGATACTCTATTCCTCCCAGTGTCTCATCTTAATTCCAGTAATACAAGCTTCTTCTGCTGTTACATATTCAATCACCATCTTCTCCTTTGTTCTAAGCTTGCACTTGAATAGGTTATTCATGTTTTCTTCTGTATCGAATGCCAGATAACTATCATCTTATCTCTGCATTGATAAATTAGATTTGTAAGCTTCATTTACTTTCTGTAGCTAGCCATTCATATGTGTTTATGTATGTATCTGCTGGTACAGTTAGGATTCTCCATCTATTCATTGAATTTATAAACTATTGAGCATTAGTGGTCAAAAGCCTTGTCAAGCTGAGGGTGTTCATGCACGTCTTGAGTGAAAAAAGAGTTGAAACAATCATTTGACTTGATCCAAACCCCAATCCATTCCAATAGTTCATAGAATGATATTGAAGATTTATATGTTTCCAGGAATCTCCGAGCTACAACCTAGGAGAGCTTCCTAGAGTGCTAACATAATTAGCACCGTTTCCGGGGAGAGGAGACTAAAGCTCGGCTTTCCTGGGGGGATGACACAAATCCAACTTTGATGATAGACAAAGCTTGGACACTATTTGGGTTGTAGTCATCTATCTGGCGACTCTACTGGAGGACGAACCTCTTGGCGACTCCACTAGATAGCTCTGGCTCAGTTTGTGAGGCATACTAGGAGAAATCCTCAGAAGCCACTAGCTGACCCAGTACTTGACCTGGAAAAAATCATCAAAGAAAGAAAGGCGTTGTGGAAAGGAACATCAAGTTCAGGTAGATCTAAACAATATTCTATATCTCTTCAAGAAAATCCTATAATAGAACAAATACATGTTGAGAGTATAGCATCTAATACTAGCAGTGAAGAAAATATCTCAGAGATTCATAGAGCTCCTTATTCTTTAGGTTCTCCTTTTGTTGTAAGCCCAAAGGAAGCCTCTCCTCCTATCCATCATACTCCTCTAGTACTATCAATCACTCCTCAACCCTTTTTCATTTAGACTTCCAGTACCCTTATAGCCACCATAGCTATGGCAGCACCTACCAAAATGGAAAGAATCATAGCTGTTAGGTATGGACCTCTAGTACTGCCCACTCCTTTAAATGCCATGCCTACTAGAGAATATCAGAAGTATATGCCTAAGTTCACTGGGACTGAAGGTGTTACAGCTGAGGAACATCTTGAATCATTCTATAGCTATGATGATAACCTAGACATTAGTGAAGATGATGTATGGATGAGAGTCTTTGTCCAAAGTGTAGATGGAGAGGCTAGGAAATGGTTCAAAGAACTGACCCCAAGGTCTATAGCAGATATTGAGGCTTTAGAAGATGCATTCCTAAAGCATTTGGGGGATAAGAAGGATCTACTCTACTACCACACCGAGTTTGGGAACTTAAAGAGGGAAAATGGTGAGTTGCTTTCTGATTTTAATAAGAGGTTTAATTGCATGTACAACAAGATACCAGCTAAAGTAAAACCCACCACTACCTCTGCTAAAATCATCTATGCCAGTGCTTGTGATTCTGACTTCTGTCTACCTTTGAGGGAGAGACGATGTGCTACCTTGGTTGATATGCAAGATGCAGCCTTGGAAGTAGAATCAAACATCATGGATGCAGAGATGACCAAGGGGAATGTTGATAGAAGGAGACAGAGGGGTGAATCTTCATCATCTTCAGATCCCGAGATAGATAAAATGACCAAGATGATAGAGTCATTAGCCTCTGAAATCTTGAAATTAAAGGTTGAGCAGCACCCCAGGAAAGGAAGAGTTCCTAATACCTTTGCTCCTAGAAATCCAAATCCATATAGAAGAGCTAATGAGCAGTTGCAGATTCTGCAAAGAAGCGAAGATGCCAATGAAGACCAAAGGGCGAAGCTCCATTTCCAGAATGTAGTCATGGAATAAGAGAAGTTTGAAGAAGATGATGAGATCCATTGTCTAGAAGACAATGGAAGTGCCTCCTTTTTGACCTCAGCTGCCTATGAAAAGCCATTATTCAATGACTAGATCAGCAAAGAGTGGGATGGTGGAGCTGTTCTGAAAACTTATGATCAACGCAGATATGATCTGAGGGATAAGATGAATAATGCTAAGGAAACTCCTGTTCAGAGAGCTGCTGTCCCTAAAATACAACAATATAGTAAGTAGAAACGCCTGGCAGTTGATCCCATCATCCTAAAATCTCTAGCTCATGAGGTAAGAGGCCTTGACAAGTCTCCTCGTTTCAATTTTGAATCAGAAATTTAGAAGCTAAGAATACCTATACCTCTGATTGAACTAGTGAAGTATGAGTTCTTCAAAAGTTCTATCCTTGAGGCCCTTAAGCCTAAAGCCATCCAAGCCTCCACTAACTATGTAAATCTACAAGATGACAAACTAGCTGTTGTTCTCAGCCCAATGATTGAAAATTGCGATGACAACTTCCCATAATTCTATGTCTCTTTGACTATTCATGACAAAATCCTTCGCAACTACCTTCTAGACACAGGAGCTAGTCATAATCTAATGCCCAAGGTTATCATGGATGAGTTGGGTCTTGAAATTACCAAGCCTTATCATGACCTATTTTCTTTTGACTCCAAAAAAGTGAAATGTTTGGGATTAATCAAAGATCTAGCCATCACCTTGTCTCAGTTGCCTATGAAGAGCATGATGATAGATATTGTGGTAATAGATGTACCCCCCAAGTTTGGCATGTAGCTCTCCAGAGGTTGGATCAAGGGATTAGGTGGAACATTGAAAAATGATTTGTCCAATGCTACTGTCCCAATTTTTGGAGGTGAGAGTAGGAGATTATACAAAGAAGCTCAGTTGGCTTATATTATCAGTGATGAAAGGAATCCCACTAATAATCACATATATGCTGTCAACACTAATTTTGGATCCTGTATTCTTCAGATTGAAGAATCCCAGTTGGCCTCCATGCAGCTTAGGAAACCGATTTTCCAGATCACAGAGGAAGAAGGCCCACAAATTTGGGACATGTTCTTTGATGGAGCTTGATTTAAGGAAGCTGTAGGGGTAGGTGTAGTACTTGTGTCCCCCACACAAGAATACATTCAGTTATCTTTCAAGTTAACTTTCCAGGTCATAAATAACATAGCAAAGTACGAAGCCTTGATATTGGGCTTAAACGCTGCTAAAGAAATGGGCATCAAAGGTCTGAAGGTGTTTGGAGATGCATACCTTATCCTTTAGCAGGTGAACAAAACTTTCCAAGAAAAGCATCCAAGGCTAAAAGAATATAGAGATTAGGTATGGAAGCTCACGGGTTCTTTTAATAGTTTCAGCATTTCTTACATCCCTAGAATGAAGAACCAACTTGCTGATTCCCTTGCTGTGTCTGCTAGCACGTTTATTCTTCCTTTGCCTCCTAAATTGACTTATGAAGTTCAGGTGAAATATAGACCATCTCTGCCTAAAAATGTCAAATACTGGAAAATTTTTGAAGATGATGATGAAATTAATAGGTTTTTACAAGTGATTGATGAATTTTCTGAAATGCACATTGACCAAGAAAATGAAACCATTGAAGAATACAACTAGTCCAAGATAAAGGACGAGATTGATCAGGATAACATTGTTTAGCTGCCTAGTAACCATATAACCAAAGGATTGGTGCTCCTAGAGAAGCTGTTTGATCATAATGATGTAACTTATAAGCCTGCCAAAAAGGAAAATGAGCCTGCAATTCATAAACATAATGTAGGGAGTCCTGCCCATCCAACTTACATAAATTTGTCCAATCACTTGTCTTATGCCCAAAGTTCTGAGTATTGCACCATGATAAAACAATTTGCTGATATTTTTGCTTGGGAGTACAGTGATCTTAAGACCTATGACACCAACATCATCCAGCATAAGATTCCACTGGAGAAGAACATCATCCCTTTTAAGCAAAAATTAAGACCTATCAGCCCTCTCTTATTGCCTTTGATTGAAAAGGAAATCAAGAAGCTGTTGGATGCCAAGATCATAGTTCCCCTAAGGTATTCAAAGTGGATAGCTAACCTTGTGGTAGTAAGAAAGAATAATGGAGAAATCAGTCTTTGTGTTGACTTTAGGGATCAGAACAAATACTCTAAAAAAGACAACTACACCCTGGCTAAGATGAAACACTTGCTGCAAAAAGTTTCAGGGGCTAGAGTCATGTCTTTCTTAGATGTATTTTCAGGTTACAATCACATTGCTATACATCTAGAAGATCAGGAAAAGATCGCCTTCAGTACTCCTTAGGGCACTTTCATGTACTCCAAGATTCCTTTAGGACCGATGAATGCTGGGGCTACTTTTCAGAGGGCCATGGACATAGCCTTTGTGGGAGAGAAGGACAAGTTTGTCCTTATTTACCTTGATGACATAACAGTCTTTTCCAGTAGTCACAAGGACCATTTGCAGCATTTAAAGAAGGTGTTTCTAAAGTGCAGACATTTAGAATTTCCATGAACCCAAAGAAGTCACAACTTTCTCTAGAAGAAGGCAAACTTCTGGGACATATTGTTTCTGCTGAAGGTGTGAAGATCGATCCAGAAAGTGTTCAAGCAATTCAGACATTGTCCATCCCAAGGTCAAAAAGGGACATTCAATCTTTCCTGGGTAAGATTAACTTCGTCAGGAGGTTTATTCCAAACTTTGCAGAGCTAGTGAAGCACATCACTTCCATGCTGAGGAAAGGATCAGAAATAAAATGGACAGATGGTGTAAGAAGCTCTTTTGAAGCCATCAAACAAGCTATCATGGAAGCTCCCACTCTAATCAGTCTAGATTATACTAGGGAGTTTTATGTCTTCTCTTTTGCCTCTTATGATACACTTGCAGCAGTTTTATTGCAGAAAAATGATGAAGGTGTAGAGCACCCTATGGCCTTTTTCAACAAAACTCTGAGGGACGCTGAACTAAGGTATGAACTTACTGAAAAACAAGCTTATGCTCTCATAAAATCTTTAAAGGCATTCAAAATTTATATTTTGCATTCCAAAGTGGTTGTGATGTACCTTCAGCCTCAGTAAAAGATGTCCTAACTCAGCCAGATATTGATGGAAAGAGAGCTAAATGGATTGAAAAATTCATAGAGTTCAACATAGAGGTGAAGCCCACCAAGCTTGTCAAAGGCCAAGGCTTGGCTAAGCTTATGACTGAGGAAAATTGCAGTTTGTTAGACCTCAATTGCATGGGTTCAAATTCAGGTGGTGAGTGAACAGAGGAAGCAGTAGAAGAGTAAGAGCATAATCAGTTTTTGGTTGAAAATCTAGCCACCTGTGAATGGTATTCCAGTGTAGTTCATTTTTTGCAGAAGCTTGAAGTCCCTCTAGGGCTTAGCTCAAGTCAAGCCCGAGCCATTAAAATCAGATCAGCCAAATTCCACATTAATAAAAACCTGCTTTATTGGAAAGGCCCATCAGGGATCCTCTTGAGATGTCTAGACAAAGGAAAATATGTGGAAGTCATGCACCAATTCCATTCTAGCATCTGTAGAGGGCATCATTATTGGAAAACCACAACCCACAAGATCTTAAGAGCTGGGTATTATTGGCCTACTATGCTTTCTGATGTGTTTTCTTTTGTGAAGTCTTGAGACAAATTTCAGAGGTTTGCAGGAAGACAACAACTAAAATCTCTTCCCTTGAAGCCAGTACATGCCAATGGTCCCTTCCAACAGTGGGGCTTGGAATTCATAGGTGAGATCAATCCACATTCACGTGGACATCACAAATGGATCTTGGTAGCCACTGATTATTTCACCAAATGGATTGAGGCTATACCCACTAAAAATGCTAATCATCAGGTTATCATAAAGTTCTTGAATGAGAATAATTTCACTAGATTTGGTTGCCCAACCAAACTAGTCACTGATAATACAACAACTTTCAGGGTAGAAGAATTGGTGGACATGTGTGAATCCATGGGCATTCAATTGATGCATTCTACCTCATATTATCATCAGGGCAATGGCGTGGTAGAATCATCTAACAAGAGTCTTGTAAGGATAATCAAAAAACTGTTGGAGGACAACAAAAAGAACTGGGATTCCAAGTTGAAGTTTTCACTATGGGCTGATAGAGTTACCAACAAGAAGTCCATAGGAAATTATCCATTTAAGCTGGTTTATGGCATTGATGCTATTTTTTCTATCCAACTGATTCTCCCTGTGGCCAAATTCTTGCAAGAAGAACAGGATGAAGAGAACTACATGGCGAGGAGAATGAGTAACCTGGTTGAATTACAGCAGATTAGAGAACAACTGGTTGAGAAGTCAAGAATTCATCAGAAGAAGATCAAAGAAACCTTTGATAGAAAAGCAAAAATGGATAGTTTTCACGTTGGTGACTGGGTTCTCAAATGGGATGCATTGAAGGAAAAGAAGGGCAACCATGGTAAATTCAATGCCTTATGGATGGGACCATTTGTCATCGCTGAAGTTCAAATGAACAATACATTCATTCTGCACAATTTGGAGGGGGAAGGTGTTTTTGATGGCCTAGTCAATGGGCAGTTTTTCAAACTTTACTTCATATGAGGCTTTAAGGCCTTAATATTGTAATAGGTTTTTTCAGTTTTTGTTTTTTATGCAAATAAACTCCATGCCCAATGGAACACTAGGAGATAAATTTGTTTTGGTTGTTACTAGAAAGGCAGTAGTCTACAGTTCTTTAAACCTCACAGGGAGGCTTTCATCCCTAGAAGGAGCTAGTGTTAGCCCTGAGGTGAACTGTTATTTTAATGGAAATCTCCCCTGTTTTATCTCTGATGCTCCATGTCTCCTCTTGCTCCACTTTGGCCATAATCTAGACTTAAAAAATTATACACCCGCGCTCGTTAATACCGGTGGATCCGCTCTCTTCTCATCTCTTTTCCATTGCGCTCTCCATTCTCCGATCTCCATCATCCATTTCATTCACCGATCCAACAACTATCGTGCATTGCTTAATCACCTATCGGAATATCGCAATTCGATCGCACTGTCCGCCAACCCTTCACCTCTGCGATTAACAATCAGATCTTGACTGTTGATCTGAACTCGATCCGACAGTTGTCGCTTAACCGATCAAATCAACTTGCACGATGATCCTCAACCATCGGTCTTCCTCCATCATATCCGACGGTTCACAACGATTTCAGGTGAGCAACAAGCGAGAGGAATACCCACCCGATAAGGCAGTTTCCTCTCTCCTCCTTGTTGCTACGTGTCACTTAATGAGTGGAATCGGGTGCCAACCCGAATTACCACTTACCTCTTGTGATCTCGCCCGAAATACCACCTTTCTCTTCCAAATCCGCTGATGCTATATCAATTCCTCTATCTCTGTGATATGATCCTGTCCATTAATCATATCGATCCAACGACCCCGTATCCCACTTCCCACTAGTCACCCGGGGGGGAAATTTGTTGGCTTTGTCAGTATTTTTGATAGTCAAACAGGTGAATTGAAATAACAGAATATATGGCTGAAAGGGGGAAAAGCAATAGCACGGTGCAGCTGAACCAATAGAAATGGTCATGGAACGTCGCTGGCATGAGCGAGCCACCTGACAGCGCGACAAAATTACCAGAATTTGGTTACTGTGTTGTTAGAAAAAGAGACCTCTAAGCTCATGTTTGTCTAGTTATGGCATCAAGTAGTTAAAAAGACAGAGGGGATAGATTAAGGAATCTCAAGCCTCAGAGGGTTTGAGAGCATTGTAAAAAGCCTATAAATGGTTGAAAGTTCGAAGTATCAAAGGTTCAACTTTTGGAGACCGTGGATATTCTATTCCTCCCAGCGTCTCATCTTCATTCCAGTAATACAAGCTTCTTTTGCTGTTACATGTTCAATCGCCATTTTCTCCTCTGTTCTAAGCTTGCACTTAAATAGGTTATTCATGTTTTCTTCTGTAGCAAATGCTAGATAACTATCATCTTACCTCTGCATTGATAAGTTAGATTTGTAAGCTTCATTTACTTTCTATAGCTAGCCATTCATATGTGTTTATGTATGCATCTGATGGTACAGTCAGGATTCTCCATCTATTCATTGAATTTATAAACCATTGAGCATTAGTGGTCAAAAGCCTTGTCAAGCTAAGGGTGTTCATGCATGTCTTGAGTGAAAACAGAGTTGAAACAATCTTCTGACTTGATCCAAACCCCAATCCATTCCAATAGTTCATAGAATGATATTGAAGATTTATATGTTTCCAGGCATCTCCGAGCTACAACCTAGGAGAGCTTCCCGGAGTGCTAACAGGACCAACAAAATCTAGAACCCATTTCTCAAAAGGTTCAATAAGTACCTGAGGTTGTAGATTCATTTCATCTGAAGGAACAAGTTTTCACATTCTTGAAAACTATCACATCTCTTAACATATTATTTGGCATCCTTAAAAGGGGAAGGCCAATAATATCCTAAGATAAGGAATTTGTAAACAGTTCCTTTATTAGCGAAGTGTCCGCCACATGGTTCATCATGACAAGCCTTTAATATATCTGATACTTCATCTTCTCTGAGACATCTCCAAATGATAAAATATGGCCCTGTTTTGTCTAATTCTCCATTTATCCATGAGTAAGATGCACTAATTTGAATTACCTTTCTTTTCTCTTGAGGAGACAAATATAGTGGTAAATTCCCTGTAGCCAAATAATTAGAAATATCTGCAAACCAATGATTTTTAATAGATACTGGAAAAACATATTCATCAGGAAACTTATCTTCTACAAGTACATCATTATTATCATTTTGAATCCTAGATAGAAAGTCAGCAACTGTATTTTGTTTTCCATGTCGATCCAAAATAGTAATATTGAATTCTTGTAATTCTGCCATTAGTGATTGGTTTATTAATTAAATATCTAATTGCAGAATGATATGTATGTACAAAGGTTTCATAACCAGTGATGTAATGTTTGGATTTATTAATGGCATGGAAAATAGCTAAAAAGTCATTTTCTGTTACAATAGAACTTAACTCTGAAGGAGTCAAATTTTTACTGGTGTAGTAAATGGCATAAGGAGTTAAATCCTTTTGTCCTAATACAACTCCTAAAGCTGTATCTGAAGCATTAGTTGAAATGTGAAAAGGTAGTTTCTAATTTGGTCCTCTTAGAATGAGTGCTTAAGAAATATTTTCTTTGAATGTTTCAAACGCTTTTTGGCAATTAGAATTCCAAATGCGTTCACAATATTTTGTGAGCAATTTGAAAAGTGGAGAAACATTTTTTGTAAAGTTTTCTATGAATCTTCTATAGTAACTAGTAAACCCAAGAAAACTTTTAACATCTCTTTGATAAGTTGGAATTGATAATTTAGAAATAACTTCTACTTTAGATGTATCCACTATAATTCCATTTCCTGGAATATGGTGTCCTAAAAAAATTCCCTTAGTAAACATCATAAAACATTTTTCATGGCTTAATGAGAGATTTGCTTCCATACATCTAATGAGGTTTTTTTCCAAATTTTTAAGAGCTTCTTCAAAATAATTTCCATAGAAAATAAAATCATCCATATAAACTTCCACACAATCATGAATTAGATTAGAGAAAATTCCTAAAACTGCCCTTTGGAATGTTGTAGGCGCATTACATAATTCGAAAGGAAGTACTCTATAGGCATAGGTTCCCCATGGACAGGTAAAAGTGGTTTTTATCGTGATCTTCTGAAGCTACTTGGATCTGGTTATATCCACTAAAACCATCCAAGAATGAGAAATATTTCTTTCCTGCCAATGTATCTAAAAATTGATCTATAAAAGGAAGTGGAAAATGATATTTTAAAATGGCTTTATTAAATTCCCTATAGTCAATGCATACTCTCCATTTTCATTCTTTTAAGGAACAATTACCAATGGTGAAACCCACTAGCTTATCTGATATTGGATAAATGAAATTCACATTCAACATTTTTTGTAGTTCCTCTTTAACACTTTCCCTTAAATTTGGATTCATTCTCCTTTGAGGTTGTCGAATTAGTTTGGCATTTTCTTCAATGTAAATATTATGTATACAAGTATTGGGATCAGTTCCTTTCATGTCAGTGTATTCCCATGCATAAACATAGGAATGTTCTTGTAACATTTCTATTAAATCTTTCTTTTGAATTTTTTCTAGATTATTATTTATATTCAAGGTTTTTTCTAGAAAGATTTCTATCAAAGAATTGCCAATTTTTTCCATATAATGTAAATATAACTGAAGAGATGATAAATATTCAATATTACATTATTCTTGAAAAATTTGATTAGATTCAAAATATGAGGAAGAATCATTATTTTCCATTATTCAAAATCCAATCTTCTTCATCAATTTGTGAAGTAACAAAGTTTGGTCGTATATATCAATATCATCATCTATCCATTCTTCAATTTCTACCTCTATTGTTGTTTTTGTAGGAGGATATACTGTATATTTTTTTGTTGAACTTCCATAACAAATAAACATATCACCATATATATAACTTATAAAAGCATCGGTTGTATCTAACCATGTTCTTCCTAGAATCAATGGATGTCCTCCTAAATTACTATTGGGTGTTAGAATCATAAAATCAACAACATACTCCCAAGAATCTAAGGATACAAATATGTCTTCTAATACACCATCAGGTTTAATAACAAATTTGTCTGCTAATTGCAACAATGTAGGTTTATATTGAAGATTAGGAAGTTTCAATTGATTCATAGTTTTTTTACTTATGATGTTTATAGCTACTCCTAAATCAATCAATGTGTTTGGAATTTAAATACCATTGATATGTGTTTTCAAAATGGGATTTCTTGGATCAATATATTTATAAATTATTGTTTTTCCCATCATGATATTTGCAATTTTTCCAACTAATTGAATTATTTTTACTTCTTTTCTCTTTCTTCCTGGCCTTTTAATACTTAACTCCTTGATTGTCTTTAAAAATATTGGTATTTATTTAATAGCTTGTAACAAATGAATTTTTATACAAACATTATTCAGTTCATCTATCATATCATATTTAGGCAATAAAATCTGTTTTTCTACCCCTTATCAATTTTCAATCTCTTAGGAAAAGGTGGTGATTGAAAAAATACTCAAGGTTTTTATATGATGGGAGTTGAGTTTATTGGAATATCATCAAAATGTGCATGGGTGGTTTGTTTTTGAGAATTTTCTTCTTGATTAAGAGATTTCTCTTTTTTCAGAGAGGTTCTCCTTTTCAGATTCCTGAATAACAACTGATGGGGACTTCTTTTCCAGTACTCTACTAGATCTAAGTTGGACATTGTTTATATCTAATGGAGTTATCATGTAGGTTTGGAAATTTTGTTCTTCCATATTGTAAACATGTTGTGAATTTTTATTAATATTTGGATTTGGAAGTGGTTGGGTAGGAAGTTGATTTGGTCTTTGAGGAAATGGTAATGAAAATTGTGGATTTGGATTTTGAGGTTGAGTTGGTTGAACATGTTGAGGAAAATATTGTGG
Source organism: Pinus tabuliformis (assembly GCA_031772625.1). Classification (NCBI taxonomy): domain Eukaryota; kingdom Viridiplantae; phylum Streptophyta; class Pinopsida; order Pinales; family Pinaceae; genus Pinus; species Pinus tabuliformis. Next base: position 1,736,059,565 of record CM062819.1, read on the forward strand.
TGGAAAAATAGGGTAAAGTTATTGATATTGAGGATATTTTTCGTAAGGATTTTTCCATCCTTGTGCCCAAGGTTGAGGCCAAGAGTGCCAAGGCATGGGTGTAGTCGAATTGTTTTGTGATGGTTGTGTAAATGCTTGAGTGTTAAAATCTTGGGTCATATTTGGTTGTGAATTTTGCCACAATCTATTAGCAATAAAACAAATGGGATCTACTTGATTTGGTATTACTTCCTCTTGATAAACAACTTTAAGACCTTGTATTGAAGGAAATTCCCTTGTATGATGATTTTTTGCACATATAACACAAATTTATACACTTTTTAAGTTAAGAGGGCATCCTCTCAGAGCATATTTTTTTCTACATTTGGGACAAAAGATTGATAATGCAACATTATCAGTGTTTTTCTTATTTTCTACTTTAAGGGTATCTATTTATTCACTAAGATTCCCCAAAATGTCTATTTTAAAGTTGTCAAGCAAATTGCCTAATTCAACCCTACTTACTGTCCCAGCTGCAGATTTATTAATCCTAGACATGGAAGGGTCTCTCAAATTTTTCCCAGTTCTTGCCTTACCTCTTGAAATGTGTATGCATAATTCATAAATTTCTCCAAATGATAATTGAGAAATATCTCCCTTACCCATCAAATTGAGAAGATCAATCCACTCATCTCTAATGGATTTTAATAAGAGAGCTTTCAAAGTTTCTTAATCTAATCCATGCATTTTATCCCTTTTAACATTATAAGCAACTATTTCAATGAAATCTTCAAGATTTTCATCTTATTTTTGCATCATTTTAAAGACTTCATCCTTAATATTATGGGGCATACATTAGTCCTTATATTTCTCTAAGGTTGTAGTTTTCATTTGTTCCCATGTTCTTATAGAATTAACTCCTAATCCCATGAACCATTTTAACACTACATCGTTAAGAGTTGTTGGAAACAATTTCAACTTTTATTGCCAAGCAAGTAATCATACGATCTACACAAGACTTCAAATTCAAAGAGAAATGTTTCAACATCTTCACTTCTTAATGCATGAAAATTTGGAAGGATGGAGGGTGAGATGTTTTTCATTGTAGCCGTTGTATCTTCATTGAGGATAGGAAATCCAAAAGGTTCTGGATATCCTCTACCTCCTCCTCTCCCTCTTCCTCCACCTCTTCCACCTTCCCTATTTCCTCCTCTTCCTCCTCCAATCCTAGGTTATTGACCATTGATATTATGTACCTCTCCTTCCTCTTCTCCAACCATTGTAGATTCTTCAGAACTAATATAGGGTTCCAAAATTGGGTTTTCTAATTCCTCTTTTAGTTCTTCTATCAATGGCAAGTTAAAATAATTTTCTTCCTCCTCTTCTTCATTAGGGATTTCTAGTTCTTGTCTTGGAAGTTTCTCTCCAGTTGAAGATAGGAAAATTACTCCTTCTATTGAGGATGTAGGATCCTCTTCTTCTATTATTGCTTTAGTTGATGAGGTTGGTGAATATCTAGGTTGGATTTTGGATTTGAGTACCTCAGGAAGTTTATGTTTTCCTGAAAATGATGGAATATGAGTTTGCGTGGGTGGTGTGGCACTATGAGGTCGTGGTGGGGTGAGTGATGATGTTAGAATTAAGATTTTACCTCTACCTACAAATATACCTCTACAATCTCTTTCCCTATGCATATCATTTTTGTTTTAAGTAAAAAGAAAAGAATCCTATATACACTTCCCTAGAAATGACGCCAAAATGTTTGACAATTAATTGAACTTAAATTGCTTACATAAATTATCGACTAGGGCTAGTAAACCGATGAAGTGTAAGTGCACTGCATGTGCTAGAAGCCTTTTATTCTATATTAAATTGCGTTATTGAGATGCACATGTCTTTTATGAGAAAATTAGTTATTCCTAGAAAATAAGATTAACTCTACAATGATGATCACACTTTCTTTCTTAAAACTACTTTTGCTTATAGAAATCTCACACTCTGCTTCGAAATAAAGAAAATCTCACACTTCTACATATATGTAAATCAATCTCACACTTGATGTAAATGAAAATTAATCCCACACTTTGCATAAATAAGAATTATATACACATACTCAATTTGCAGAAGAAAAAACTACTATTTAATCTCATGACACATCTATATAAACAAAAATCATACTTGTCTGAAAATAATAATAAAACAAACTCCTGATTAGAATACATCCACCTTGCTTGAATTATAGATCACACATGATTGAAATTTAACATCCAATTCTGCAAATAAATCCTGTGTTTGTAATGTTAACACCCAGGTTGTTGCCTTTGACTCCCAAGGGAATACGGTCGGGGTAACCACTAACCAATCTTTGGATTACAGTGCCTAGCCACACTGAAATCAGAGAGGGCTCTCTCTTTATAATTTGTCTCTGTTTTATGGAGATTTTAGGCTAGCTATGAAATGATGGTGTTTAGTTTTGTGCTTTGGTTGAGGGATATCTTTCTGTACTTGAAGTGTGCAATCTGCTGATAAGTTTATTTCATTGGGCAGTGGAGTCTGTGGCTATAAGTGTTTAGAAACCTTGAGGTGATTTGCTGAAATTAAAGGGCCATTTAAATACTTCATATAACAAAGTTAGATTATGATGGTGATATGTAAACAACCAGTGATAAGCATTTAAGAATTTTCCACTAAAGCTGGGGTGTGGGGAAGAGATAGATGCCTCAGCAGCAAACTTGAATTCCTGAAAATATTTATCACAGTGAGAGATATAGCTTGAAAGTGTAGCAATTAAGAATTACACCTTATTTACTCTATCTGGAAGAAAACATTTATAACAACTTAGATTGAGTTCAGGGTAATCTGTGATTAAATCCTGGAACTATTCTTTTACTTTGCCATTAAGTGTAAAACTCATAAACATGAAAGAAAATGAAAGACTAGAAAACATATAACACAGAGGTTTAAAGAAGACTTATTGTGCTATGAAACATGCAGGAATCCTGTAATATTCAGCCAGCCACCACAGTGCATCAAGGAACACAGAGCTTTGGAAATTCCATCCACCTTTTGTATTATTTCTCTGAGAGTTGTGCAGCAACAGAAATATAGAAATGAAATCAACAACAACCCTTGCAAACACATGCAAAGGGGACTTTATAGAAATTTTTATACAAAATATCTCAGGCATTGAGTCATCTGAGAGAGAAATATCTTCATTACTTCGTACAGAAAAGTAGAAAAGAAGTTATTACAGCTTTAAATGCAACATAATTGCTCTTTAAGTCTATCAGAGGATATTTTGACCTTTGGAGGTCACTGAGTCGGTTGGAACGCTTTGCTTTAATGCTGGAAAATGTGCCTTTACGTTTGTTGCGCTGTATCTTCTCGGCCCTGCCACCTGTGACTGTGCTTGCTGCTGTGGTGACCGAATAGCCCTGTTGAGTTGGCTCAGCCTTTCATCCTTTCTTTGTATGTTTATCTACCAAAATTTTCCGTGTGCATGATCACTTATAAATTTGCAAAACTTGACATTACAGATTCTGGATTGATAATATTAGCTGTGTCAATCTGTTCCAGACTTCCTGTGTGGGCAACTGGTGCTTCACAATTGCCTCTATGGTTTCATCTGCTTCCGTATATTTATAGAAATTTGGAGGCACATCGAACAGATGATTGATCTCGTTCATGATAAAAAACAGGTTTTCCACCCTATTATATAGAGTCTGCCCTGATGCTGGCCCTGATTCTACTGAAGTGCTGGGCTGTCCTGCAATTTGACTTGCAGCAAAGGCATTGACCCTTTTAGCATAATTTTCATGGGTAAGCAATCTTCCCACACTGCTTAGTATGCTGGGGAGGCCTCTGTTTTGTAACACCTGAAACCTGTCCATGAACGTGTTGATTTCGGTCTGCATATCTTGGGTTCTCCTTTCTAATGTTCCAACCAGGTTTTTTAATGTCAGGACCCTTTTAACCATTGAGATTGTCTCAGTCCTATGAGCAATTCCCATGGTGGTCAGTTGAGAGCTTGTCCTGTTATTCAATATGTTGATCATCCTATTGGCAGCATCAGGCATGTTGCCAAGGCTTGTTCTTGCTCTGTGTATCTCCCTATTTGCCTTTGTAATGAGTGCTGACTGTTCATCTATGGTTTCAATGAACTGCCACTGATTAGTAATGGACTGGCCAATATTGGCCCATAGGACTGTTTTGAGCTCTGCTGTCAACTTATCTAGTGTGAGCTCTTTCTCAAGCTCAGTTATTCTCTTTTTGAGAGCTTTTATCTCTCTTTCTTTCTCAGCCACATTCTGTTTGCTCTTATCATATCTTTCATTTACTTTAGCCAAAGATTATTTGGCTTGATTGAGCTCTAACATTTGAGCTTCCACGACTTGAATTTCATTTTGAAGCTTCTGCATATCCAGACTATGAGTCTGATCTATTGTTGGTGCAGCTGTCGATGTAGTTGGTGCTGTAGGCTCTGTTTGCTAAGGAGGAGGAGCAGTAGTTGGAGCAGCTTCCTCAAGGTTGATTACTTCAGGAGGAGGCTGGGAGGTTTGACCTTCTTCTCTTTGTTTCAAGGCTGCCTGTAGTGCTGCTTTTGCAGCCTCCGATTCTCCCAACTTTTCTTGAGTTTGGATTAGCTGCTTGTACAGAGATATCAACAAGGTTGTGGCCTCTTGATCATGCCTTTGCTGGGCAACATCATCTGTTTGAGGGTGAATTGTGGCTGGGAGTTTTATCTTTCTTCTCAAGGTTGCCATGTCTGCATCCCTCAATTTTAATATCTCTTGTATGCCGTTGATATCTTTGGGATCATGCCCAATCTCTATGATGATGTCTTCTAAGGACCTTATTCTGTTGTCCTTTACCTGGGATGATGCTCTCTCCAATTCTAGCTGAGAGGCTGTATTGTTAAGGCTATTTTGTAGCCTGTAGTTATCCAATGTTTGGTCTGCCAGGGAAGCATAGACCATCTCACCCGTTTGCTTATGCAGTTCTATTTTATCCATTGGGTGGATATCCTTGGCAAGGACCTCCAGGTTAGTCCTCAAGTAGTTAGAGGCAGATTGGGGTTGCACTGCTGTTGGCATAAAATGACTCATGATCATTTTGCCTTCCTGCACATCATATGCAGACATGAGTCTTCGTTGATTGGTGGGAGCCATGTTTAACAGATGGTTGTACAGCTGTATCTTGATGGGCTCATTTCTCCTCTTAATGTCGATGAACTGCTGTTTAATGCTGAGTCCACCTTCCCTTTGCTGATTTGAGGAACTCACTTCTCCTCCCATTGCTCTATCCTGTTCCTGTTGAAAGGAACTTGCTGATGCTTCCCTGCCGGGTGGGACCATACCAAAAGACTGTCCCATTGGCATTTCTTCCTCTGAGAAGGGATTGATTCTCTGTCTTTTCTCCCCATGAGTTGTTGATGTTGTAAGGGGAGTCTCTCTGTCCCTTTTCCTGCTTGTATCCTCCTTTTGTGGAGTTTGGAGGATTGATGCCTCAGCTGAAGTTTCTTGCCTTGGAGGCACAGTTTGTTTAGTGGATTTAGGGGCTTCCACTGTTTGCTCTTGCTGGATAGGCTGCTCCTGTCTTTGTTCTTCTTGCTGTTGGTGTTGTGTTTGTTGCTGCACTTCCTTCTGCATCATTTCTTCTTGTTGTTGCACTAGTGTTTCCATTTGCTCTTTAGTCATAGGAGGTGGTTGTTCCATCTGCTTTTCTTTGCCTTTGTTGGATGTCTGTGGAGTATTAATGGCAGCTTGCTGATGTGTTGTTGAGGATGAGGCAGCTGCTCCAAGTTGTCTTTGATATGAGAGGGGGACCTGTCCACAAGTTTCCAAGTCAGCTTCTTTTTGAATATTTCTAGCCTCTCTTTCTAGCAGCTCTTCACTAGTAATTTCCTCTTCTAGGGTGCCCTTTTTCTAGCTCGATGCATTGGCATACTGCTCAATCTCAGGTAGCCTCATATGTGAATAGGTAACCAATTTGTATTTTATCCTCCTGAGGGAAACAAAATGATTGGGGTCATAGGGTATCCACTCAAAACTAGTTTGCAGTTTGAGGGCCTCTAGGATACTATTTGCCTCTTTCCATCCCTCCTCTTTTTTGTTATATAGGAAAGGGCCCAGCTGGTTCCTTACCTTCAACTGCGCCTTCTTGTTCTTGCTTTGGAAGTGGAGGTAGTCGGCATTCCCAAATTGCCTGAAGTATTCTAGGGCAAAAAGTCTCATAGGGACATACCTTGGCAGCCTATAAGGCTTCAACTCACAGCCATAAACTCTGATCACTGTGTGGTGTTGGTAAAAGTACCAATTACCAATGCTGTAGGTTTTGTTTAGATGGAGAATTCTCCTCATATCATCTGTCAACCTTGGAGGAGAAACACCATACAATAATGTCATAGCTGGATGAATGAACAAGTCTATGAACTCACAGTATGTGTATGGTGATACAGAGGTGCAATGAAAAACAGAGGTCCAAAACACAACTGACCTTGGATTCCCCTGGGCATTAACTTGCTTCAGGGGAATGAGGAAGCTGCTTGGTTGATAAAACAAGAATAGATGGTAAATGTACGAAGTGTATCTAAACAGTCTTTCCCTTTGCAGATTCATTAGCTGGTCATGGATCCTATCTGCAATATATGTGGCATAGTCATAATGTACAGCTGGAGGCTTTCCAGGAGAGAATATAGACAGCATTGCCATTATACTATCATCCACATCCTCCAATCCCATGAACCCTAGGACATAGCTGATCAAATCCACTAGCATTCTGCCCAATTAATTTAAGTATGCATATCCAATAGGAGGAGTTCTGATGGCTTCAGAGCCTGGTTGTATGAACAACTGATTGATTTTGATGATCTGGTCATTTGACAACTTAGTCCCCTTCTTTATCAAGTTCTGCATGTAGAGGGGGGTCAATGGTTTTGCAGTGTGGAAATGCAGCATCTCATTTATGCTCTCTGGGGTGATATGAAACAGAATTGAGCCTGTGGGGCTGAGAACAGCTCTTTGGCATGGATCATAGCACTCCTGGCATCTGTGGATCAATTTTGGCATAGGATTTACCTGAGGGAGGTTGTAGATGGGCAAGTTTGAGTCCCAAATCCCTAGGATATCAGCTCCACTAAGGTGCTGGGCTTTCAACTCATTTAGCAACTGAATATTATATTTAGAGCCTAATGGAAAATAGTCTAACATCTGATAGTCCATATCTCCAAGAGCTTTCCATTCTAACTCCCTGTGAGGGGTATTGAGAGGCTTGATGTTCAGTGAAATTGGAGTTTCCATGGTCTATTAAGCTTCTGACTTACAGGTGAACTGGCTGAAGTAAGCAGAACAACACAGAGGTGATTCCTTACAATGAAAGTGTGATTTTTAGGGACCAGAGGGTTAATTGAGCACACAGCAATTGAAATACTGTGTAACAGATTGATAAAGACAAATAGCAGGGCTGACCAGAACGTTTCTATGGTGAATTTAGCCAGCAGAGGTTTCTAGCTCACGATTGCACGAGCTACTTGTGAATTAAGGTTGTTTCAGTCAAATGCAGGTTTCGTAAACTGTTCGTTGTCTTGCCAAAGGGAAATAGGTGCTGGGCACTAGATACTAGACGGTGAATTCAGTGTTTTAACACTCCCTTAACAGTTTGTTTGTAGAAATTTGGATAAAAACCAGGTGTAGAGAATAATTTCGAGAAATACCTTGTAGATTGCCACTGACAGTTGCAAATGCAGGTACGACGGAGGCGTCCGCGGTTTCAGAGTTGAATGGTGCAGGTTGGCGCTGGTCTGGTCGTTAAATTCATGCAGGAACAACAACAGTCTCTTTCGGCAAAAGTAGAAAAAACACGAAATTTTGGCTTAAAATAGATTTTTGGCAATATTGGCGCATTTTTGGGATGATGTCAGCATGATGTCATTAGGTGGGGTCGGAGTTGGATGACGTCACTGGGTGATGTGGCAGGTCCTGGTTGGTCCATGGATATGCTGAAGTGGCGGACATGTCAGCGGAGGGACGGATGAATGGGGTGATGCGACGGCGGGGTGGCAGCGACGTGGGCGTGACAAGGGACCAACAAACCGGGTGGTAAGTGCAATAGTGGTAACGGTTTTCTCGGAACTCTTACAATACGACCCCAGTTTTGTCAGAGGCCGCTCCGAGAGACTTGAGAAGGCGACGCGTGGCCGAGGACTGACGTAACCCTTCGTCATTTTCTCGGGCGCTAACTGTCGGGCGTGGGGACCAACCTGATATGCATAAGGGCCGTCCGATCAGAGGCGCTCGATCGGACGGCTGACGGGTTGATGAAGTGCTCGAGCGATACGGAAGGGGGCGGGATTTAAAAAATGTATTTTTTGGGATGCGCGCTTAGCGGAAGACATTAGGATATGGGTTTTGTAAGGTTTTTCAATGTATTTTGAAAAATCAACCATATGCGCCGAAACTTTGGATAAGTGCCAAAAGGTGGGTTTTTTGGGTTATTTCATAATTTCAAAGGGGGTTATGGGTAGGAGGGGTTTTGTGCAAGGTTTTTTGGGGAATTTTTGGGTTTTTCTGAGCAGAGGGAAGGTGAGAGCTTAGGGGAGAGGTTGTTGCTCATAACTAGAGGTTAGAGCAGCCCCAGGACAGGGTTGACCACAGTCCCAGGTGGACTAAAGTCTCCCTTTAGACAGACATATTTAGCTATAATGCTAAAAGGAGGATATTTATAGAATGCTTTGGGGGTTTATACACCATGGTGTTAATAATACTAGGGAAAGGGTAACATAGGGGAATTACATAATAAAGTTAGAGTTAATATGGGGGAATATGTGAATGAAGGGGAAAAATCACTAAGTTTACTTGAAAATTACTTAGTTCAGGGAGTAGATCAAAATGAAAAGAATTTTTAGACAAGAAATGTGGCTTTTCAATGAATAAAACCACCATCAAACCTCAATTTTTCTAAGAAATTCAATTGATGAGGGGATGTTAGTAATGAGTGGAAAAAAGGGATAATTGGGAAGTTAGACATGCTTCTTTGTTTTTCTTTTCTCATCTTGACCATCAAGGTTAAATTTGAAACGAATACCACTTCTGCAACCCCATCTACTTACCCAGCTATTTTGCCTAGCATTTTTGTTTCTTCTTGGAGGGTGCACTTAGGCTTGCAGACCCTTACTTGCCTTTTCTTTTCTTTGTCTTTTTCTTTTGTTTTTCTATCTAATTCTATCCTTATTTCTTCCAAGGTCCCAGATTAAGCTGTTGGGAGCCTTTTCTTCTCTACCTGAACTACTTGTCTGCCAAGTTTAAACAGTTTGGACAGACTTCTTTCTCTATTCTACAACTGAAAATTTAAAACATGATATGATCCATATTAGACTGTTGGACCATCCATCAAACTTTGAGTCCATACCAAGCTATAAGCACAGATTGTATTCTTATGGAAATATGTGATCTTTGCATCATCAAAGCAGAGCATATTTGGACCTTTTCATTGCCAATCATGAAATATGAAACCTATTGGTATAGGTAGCTAACAGTGGCTCCACATGGGGGTGGTGTTTCATTTTGAAAGACCAAGAACATCAGGTCAGATTGCCTTGCTCCTTGACTACTCTTGCCAATCTTGAAGTTTGCTGCTTTAAAATGCCAAAATTGTGTGCTTCTCTTCTTGGTAGACCTCTGATTCTATTCACCTTTCGCTGGCAATTTAAGAAAACTTTGAGAAATTGCATTTCTACATGTTGACAGAAAATAATATATACATCTGGATATGTACAAGGTAAAACTCAGGCTGCACTTATGGGTGATATTCAAAATAGTGCTTCAGCTTCCTGCCATTCATAGGACCCTCATCCAAATCATTTTCATTGAGACTCTTAAGGAAATAAGTGTTGTTTCCTTGTACTGCTTGGACAACAAATGGTCCTCTCCATAGGGAATCAAATTTTCCATGTTTTCCCTTATCCTCTCTTCTTGAATCCCACTTGAGGACTTTGTCACCAATGTTAAAATCTTCTGCCTTAGTTCTTCTATCAAAGGCCTTCTTTAATTTTTCTTGTAGAACTTGAACTCTGCTGAAAACTTGGTCTCTAGTTTGCTGTAAACATATGATTTGATTGATTCTTCTTTGCATATCATTTGGTTCAGCTTGGCTCTCTTGAAGAAGTTTCATAACAGGCCTCTAATCCATAAACCAACTCATATGGGCTGGTCCCGATTGATCTTTTGGTTGTTAGTCTATCTGCCCATAGGGCATTCATAAGCTTCTTATGCCAATTCTTTTTGTTCTCTTCTAGTACTTTCTTTATGATGTTTACCAAACTTTTATTTGATGACTCAGCAAGGCCATTCCCTTGGGGATAGTATGTAGTAGAATGGCCCAAGGTGATGTGAAATTTATGGTAGAAGTTCACCATTTTCTTGGATCTGAAAGAAGCAGCATTGTCTGTTATTATTTTGTCAGGACAGCCAAATCTAGCCAATATGTTGCTCTCCAAGAACTGAATGATAGTGGAATCATTTGCTTGTCTGCATGGAACAACTTCAATCCACTTGGTGAAGTAGTCTGTAGCTGTTAAGATCCATCTATGTTGGCCTGAGGATGAGGGATGAATTTCCCCAATGAAATCCAAGCCCCATTGTTGAAAAGGTCTCTCTGTTGCAATAGGCCTTAAGGGAAGTGGCAACAACTGTCTCTTTCCCTCAAACACTTGGCATTTATGACATGAGGTGGTGAATTTCTTGACATCAGAGAACATGGTGGGCCAGTAGTACCCAGCCCTTAGTATTTTATCCACAGTGGACTTCCAGTACAAGTGTCCACCACAGTCACCTGCATGAAATTCCTTTATGATATTGTCAGTTTCATTCTCAATTAGGCAGTTTAGCAATGTTCCTTCATGGTTTTTCCACAATAAATTTCCATCCATAACACAGAATTTAGAAGCTTTCATTTTTAAAAACCTACATTTATTTCTGGACAATCCTGGGGGAGCACACAGGTTTTGTAATACATAACATATATCAGAGTACCAAGGGGATTGTTCAAAGGCTACATTGATATTTGGAGTCGCCAGCTCCGGTTCACTGTCCAGCTGGTTAATGTCTAAGGCTTGGAAATTTGCTTCTGTCATTAATTTAGCCAAGCCTTGCCCTTTTATTAGTTTTGTAGGTTTTATCTCAATATCGAATTCCAAGATGTTGGCAATCCACTTTCCTCTTCTGCCCTCTAAATTTTCTTGGGTGAGAATGTCTTTGACAATAGGACTTGGTACATAAGCTATAACATGGGAGTATAGGATGTAAATCCTAAAGTCTTTAATGGCTTTGACCAAAGCATAAGCTTGCTTTTCCATGATTTGATACTTCAGGGGTGCATCTCTAAGAGCTTTGCTAAAGAAAGCAATTGGCTTCTCATTTCCTTGGTCATCTTTTTGCAATAAAACAACAGCAATAGTATGCTGGGAGGCAAAAGAGAAAATGATAAATTCTCTGTCAAACTGAGGATTGGTCAACACTGGGGTTTGGGTAAGGGCCAGTTTTATACCTTCAAAGGCTTGATTGGCTTCAACAGTCCATTTGACTTTTGAATCTTTCTTTAGCATATTATTTAATAATTTGATTAGTTCTGCTAAGTTTGGGATAAACCTTCTCAAGAAATTGATTTTTCCCAAGAATCCTTGCAACTCTTTGACATTTCTTGGGTGGGGCATTTGTAGGATAGCCTGTATCCTATCTGGGTCAATTCTAATGCCATCCTTAGAAATGATGTGGCCCAATAGCTTACCTTCCTCCAAACCAAATAGGGATTTCTTGGGATTCAAGGAAATTCCATATTTTCTGCATTTTAGGAAGATCTATCTCAAATGTTTTATATGTTCTTGGTCTGATTTTGAGAAAGGTGTAAGGTCATCTAGGTAAATGACTAAAAAGTCGTGAATCTCCTTGGCAAAAGCAATATCCATGGCTCTTTGAAAAGTTGCCCCTGAATTTTTTAATCCAAAAGGCATCTTTACATATTTGAAAGTTCCCCATGGGGTAGTGAATGTCGTTTTGTCTTGATCATCAGGGTGTACCAGGATTTGATTGAAGCCTGAAAATCCATCCAGTAATGAGATCCTTGAGGCCCCTACCACTCTTTGGAGAATGTGATCCATCTTGGGTAAGGGATAGTTGTCTTTGAGGGATACTTGGTTCAGATTCCTTAAGTCCACACACAGCCTAATTTCACCAGTCTTCTTTCTTGTAGGGACTAAGTTGGAGATCCATTCAGAGAATCTGATTGGTGCTATGATGCCTGCCTTGAACATTTTCTGTACTTCTTGTTCCATTGCTGGGAGAAGCATAGGATTGATTCTTCTCAATTTTTGTTTAAAGGGCTTTTGATCAGGTTTGAGAGGGATTTTATGTTGGATAACAGAGGTGTCATAGGACTTTAGGTCCTCATAACTCCATGCAAAGACATCCTGGAACTCTTTAAAGAGGTCAATGTATTTAGGCTTTTGGTCAGGAGGTAAAGAAGCAGACAATTTGATTATTTTGGGTTTGTCAATTGTACCTAGGTTGCATTCTTCAATGGCTGCATTTAAGGGCTGCATTTTTGGTTTTCTGGGGACATCATTTGAATCAAAGATGTCCTCTAGTGGAGTTAGGCCTGTTGGTAGAAAATTGTCTTTCAACTCTATGATTTCAGTTTCAGCATTGGCCACTTCCTCACAATTTATTGATTGAATTTGCTGAATGTTGTCTTTGTTGAAAATAGTTGGATTTAGCATTTGTTTTGCTGTTCTAGGTGATATTGGGTGAGTAATCTGTTGAAACTTTATTTGTGATGGACTTGCTCCATCAAGTATTTGTGATTGACTTGCTGTATCAAGTATTTGTGATTGACTTGCTGCATCAGTGTCAATATTTAATCCTGCAAATTCTTGTTGCAGAGTTAAAAAATGGTTTATTTGCTTGTCATCCTCAAATACTTGCCAATCATTAACGTTGTTTGGAATGGAGGGTCTGTGTTTTACCTCAGCTGTAAAACAATGATGGGGCTCAAAAGGCAGCTTACATGTACTTGCAAATGTGGCTAAACTATGAGCATGCAGATTGCGGGTTCTAGGAATTTTAGTGATTTGGAATTCAGAGAAAAATTTTAGTACCTCAGCAACAACAGACCTATAAGTCCTTAGTCTTTTGTCATTGGTGACAAAATTTCCCTTCACTTGTTGGATAACTAAATCCGAATCACCCATGATTGAAACCCTGGCAGCTTGTAAGAACTTTACTAACCTAAGGCCTAGTAAAAGAGCTTCATATTCTGCCATGTTATTGGTACATCTGAAGTTCAATCTATAGGATCTGCCTTCTGCATGACTATTTTCTTCATTGTGTACCCAAACTCCAGCTCCTGCCCCTAACTTGTTGACTGAGCCATAAAATTCAAGGAACCATAGAATATCCTGTTGGGAAGGAGATTTAATGATCTGTTCATGGGCTGGTAATGTGAGTGGCAGTTGTGGTTTTTCCTCTAGCTTGTCTTCTAGGACAGTTTCATCATTTGATTGGGTATGCTTGATATTTAGAACAACAGTAGTATCTAGTGTTTGATTGACTGTTGTCTCATGGGTGATAATTCTTTCATTTGAGTCTTCCTCCTGTATGAGTATCTTGGTGTCAACCTCACCTTTTGAGGGAGTTGTGCTGTCATTGAAGAGAATGTATGAGTCTATGTCTGAATGGAAAGCATATATGGGAAAGTTTTGAGGCTTTTCTTCACTGCTGACCATGTATTTCATGAGTGTTTCTCTGTACAGTCTTTTTGGTTGCCCAAAAACAGAGATGGTGGCATATGACATGTCTAATTGCAGGGAACCTTGGAGTTTAGCTCCCCAAGATCTTGATAACAGCATCCCATACTTAGGTGGAATATCAGCAACTACCACATCCATTAGGATTGTCTTGTTTGGGTACTAAACCAGAGACACACATAAATCTTTTATGAGACCTAGACACTTGACTTGGCTGGAGTCAAAGGAAAACAGGTCCTTGTATGGTCTTGTTATGTCTAGATTCAATCTCTCCATGACTGCTTTTGGCATGAGATTGTGAGAGGCACCTGAGTCAAACATTGCATTATGTAATATTTTATCATGAATATGTAAACTGACATAGAAAGGTAATACCCCTGTGACTACCGTTTTTCCATCCACTTCTGGGCCAAACAGTAATTCTGGGGTGTCATCCAACACATTGACATCATCTTTGTTGCTAGTGAGTTGAAGAGACTTCTTGATCTGTAGTTTATAGATGTCATGCTTGGCTAGTTCTGAAAGAGGGATTGCTATTTTTAGTTTGCCAATTTCAGTTTCTAGGTCAAAAGGTTTTTCAGATTGGGTCTTGGGGTTATGGGGAACAGTCCTTTCCTTGTTCATTAAATCTTCTTCTTGATTTTTATCTTGAATTTGGGACTTGCCTCTTTTACACATCTCTTGGGGAGTAACCTTCAAATTAGGTTGAGAAGGTGAAGTAGCCATAGGCTGCTGTTTTAAGGATGGTGGTTCAGTGATCTCTTCAATAATCACTTCTTCTGTATGTGAATTTATTTTGTCATTAGGCTCTATGACTATGACTCTTTCAGGCTGCTGATTATCCTTTATCTTTTCAGGCTGGTTTACATTCACAGTTCTGCTCCTCAGCTTGTATTGTTTATGGACTTCATAAACAGTAGTATCATAGCCTTGTTTGAAGTCAAAGGATTCACCTGATTTAGTTTGGAACAATTTGATTTCATCATCCTCATGATCTTCTTGTGTTAAGAAAACTTGACTTTCACCATATAGACCCATTAAATTAATCTCAGGATCTTCATTGGGCTCTGTTGATGTGGAAGTTTCTACATAATTTTCTTGGAAAGGGGGTATTATGTCTTGATCAGCATTGGGTTTGACAATGCCTGGGTTTTGAGTTCTCCTAAAATTTGGATTCCTAGGAGGGTTGTTTTGTGGTGCTTCCCATGATGATTTTCTTTCAACCGATTCCACTCTATCACCTAATCTCTTCATTCCATTGAGTATTGCATCTAGCTTTTGATCAAAGGCAGAGGGTTCCTCTTTGAAAACAGTCCTCTTTTCCAACCTTGCCCTGTTTCTTTTGGCAATTAGGTTGGCTTCCACTGTAACATCAACCCTTTGGGCCTTTGAAAGGGATTGAGGATCTCTTTCCTTCAACTGATAGGCCATGTCCGGGTAAAAACCATCAGGGAATTTGTACAAGGCTAAATCAGGAGGAGGTCTTAAATTTTGTGGAATCGCGTTATATACATTGTTAAATCTTGCACAATACTCCAGAACAGTCTCTTGGGGACCTCTTTTGATAGTGTCATATTCCCCAAGTATGTGCAGAGGATCTTTCTTCTTTTCCCATCTGCTAGTAAAGGCTTGATACAGTTCATCAGGAGTTGTGATGGAATTTGCATTCAGGGACCTAAACCAAGTTCTTACATCCCCAGTTAGGCTTTGAACAAACATCCTCATCCTGAGACTGTCATCATCTATTTCATAGGTCTCAAAATGGTCTTGCATCCTCTTAGCATGCTGGACAGCTGTCAGAGGGCCATTGGAGTCAAAATATGAGATTTTGGTTTGGTAATCTTGGGGTAGAGCTGCAACATTAGCTGGTATCTGCAAGGGTGCATATCTGTTAGCCATATTTACAGGGTTTAGAGGATTAACAGGGGCAGCTGGGATAATAGGAACAATGGGTATCACAGAGGTGACAAGTAAGGGTGAACCTAGAGCGTTGGTCAAGGGGATGTATGCAGTGGATGAAGATGTGAGAGGAGGACTTTGAGATGTTGATGGTGAACTAGGGGAACTAGGGGTAGACCGGAAAAGGACCTTGCATGGGGTAGAGATAAGGCTAGGATGATCTGAATCTGAGGTTAAATCAACAGGCTGCTCTTGCCTTTGCTGCCTCTTAATGTTTCTAGGGATGGTATTTGGATTATCAACAATGATGGGTGGATTAGGGTCAGGATTTGCCCTAGTATGCCGTGGATTTTTCTTGGGAGCCAACTTCTAACTGTTTTTTAGGATTTTTATAGGAAGTTTTTTATCTTCAAGGACTGGATAGAGATTTTGGAATGGCTATATATATTCCAAAGCTAAGATGAAGACTTACTGAAAAAGCTCTTCCCTAAAGCTGTCAATGTGATACAAAAACAGTTTTGAAGGCTTCATGACTGATTTTCAGGCTTGATTTGCAGCTTTGAGAGATGTATAGAAATTGGAAAATCCTAAGAAGTCCCCAGTGGAGTCTCCAATTATGTTAACACGCAAGTTGTTCCCTTTGACTCCCAAGGGAATACGGCCGGGGTAACCACTAACCAATCTTTGGATTACAGTGCCTAGCCACACTGAAATCAGAGAGGGCTCTCTCTTTATAATTTGTCTCTGTTTTATGGAGATTTTAGGCTAGCTATGAAATGATGGTGTTTAGTTTTGTGCTTTGGTTGAGGGATATCTTTCTGTACTTGAAGTGTGTAATCTGCTGATAAGTTTATTTCATTGGGCAGTGGAGTCTGTGGCTATAAGTGTTTAGAAACCTTGAGGTGATTTGCTGAAATTACAGGGCCATTTAAATACTTCATATAACAAAGTTAGATTATGATGGTGATATGTAAACAACCAGTGAAAAGCATTTAAGAATTTTCCACTAAAGCTGGGGTGTGGGGAAGAGATAGATGCCTCAGGAGAAAACTTGAATTCCTGAAAATATTTATCACAGTGAGAGATATAGCTTGAAAGTGTAGCAATTAAGAATTACACCTTATTTACTCTATCTGGAAGAAAACATTTATAACAGCTTAGATTGAGTTCAGGGTAATCTTTGATTAAATCCTGGAACTATTCTTTTACTTTGCCATTAAGTGTAAAACTCATAAACATGAAAGAAAATGAAAGACTAGAAAACATATAACACAGAGGTTTAAAGAAGACTTATTGTGCTATGAAACATGCAGGAATCCTGTAATATTCAGCCAGCCACCACAGTGCATCAAGGAACACAGAGCTTTGGAAATTCCATCCACCTTTTGTATTATTTCTCTGAGAGTTGTGCAGCAACAGAAATATAGAAATGAAATCAACAACAACCCTTGAAAACGCATGCAAAGGGGACTTTATAGAAATGTTTATACAAATTATCTCAGGCATTGAGTCATCTGAGAGAGAAATATCTTCATTACTTCGTACAGAAAAGTAGAAAAGAAGTTATTACAGCTTTAAATGCAACATAACTGCTCTTTAAGTCTGTCAGAGGATATTTTGACCTTTGGAGGTCAATGAGTCGGTTGGAACGCTTTGCTTTAATGCTGGAAAATGTGCCTTTACGTTTGCTGCGCTGTATCTTCTCGGCCCTGCCACCTGTGACTGTGCTTGCTGCTGTGGTGACCGAATAGCCCTGCTGAGTTGGCTCAGCCTTTCATCCTTTCTTTGTATGTTTATCTACCAAAATTTTCCATGTGCATGATCACTTATAAATTTGCAAAACTTGACATTACAGGTTCTGGCTTGATAATATTAGCTATGTCAATCTGTTCCAGACTTCCTGTGTGGGCAACTGGTGCTTCACAATTGCCTCTATGGTTTCATCTGCTTCCGTATATTTATAGAAATTTGGAGGCACATCGAACATATGATTGATCTCGTTCATGATAAAAAACAGGTTTTCCACCCTATTATATAGAGTCTGCCCTGATGTTGGCCCTGATTCTGCTGAAGTGCTGGGCTGTCCTGCAATTTGACTTGCAGCAAAGGCATTGACCCTTTTAGCATAATTTTCATGGGTAAGCAATCTTCCCACACTGCTTAGTATGCTGGGGAGGCCTCTGTTTTGTAACACCTGAAACCTGTCCATGAACGTGTTGATTTCGGTCTGCATATCTTGGGTTCTCCTTTCTAATGTTCCAACCAGGTTTCTTAATGTCAGGACCCTTTTAACCATTGAGATTGTCTCAGTCCTGTGAGCAATTCCCATGGTGGTCAGTTGAGAGCTTGTCTTGTTATTCAATATGTTGATCATCCTATTGGAAGCATCAGGCATGTTGCCAAGGCTTGCTCTTGCTCTGTGTATCTCCCTATTTGCCTCTGTAATGAGTGCTGACTGTTCATCTATGGTTTCAATGAACTGCCACTGATCAGTAATGGACTGGCCAATATTGGCCCATAGGACTGTTTTGAGCTCTGTTGTCACCTTATCTAGTGTGAGCTCTTTCTCAAGCTCAGTTATTCTCTTTTTGAGAGCTTTTATCTCTCTTTCCTTCTCAGCCACATTCTGTTTGATCTTATCATATCTTTCATTTACTTTAGCCAAAGATTATTTGGCTTGATTGAGCTCTAACATTTGAGCTTCCACGACTTGAATTTCATTTTGAAGCTTCTGCATATCCAGACTATGAGTCTGCTCTGTTGTTGGTGCAGCTGTCAAGGTAGTTGGTGCTGTAGGTTCTGTTTGCTAAGGAGGAGGAGCAGTAGTTGGAGCAGCTTCCTCAAGGTTGATTACTTCAGGAGGAGGCTGGGAGGTTTGACCTTCTTCTCTTTGTTTCAAGGCTGCCTGTAGTGCTGCTTTTGCAGCCTCCGATTCTCCCAGTTTTTCTTGAGTTTGGATTAGCTGCTTGTACAAAGATATCAACAAGGTTGTGGCCTCTTGATCATGCCTTTGCTGGGCAACATCATCTGTTTGAGGGTGAATTGTGGCTGGGAGTTTGATCTTTCTCCTCAAGGCTGCCATGTCTGCATCCCTCAATTTTAATATCTCTTGTATGCCCTTGATATCTTTGGGATCATGCCCAATCTCTATGATGATGTCTTATAAGGACCTTATTCTGTTGTCCTTTGCTTGGGATGATGCTCTCTCCAATTCTAGCTGAGAGGCTGTATTGTTAAGGCTATTTTGTAGCCTGTAGTTATCCAATGTTTGGTTTGCCAGGGAAGCATAGACCATCTCACCCGTTTGCTTATGCAGTTATATTTTATCCATTGGGTGGATATCCTTGGCAAGGACCTCCAGGTTAGTCCTCAAGTAGTCAGAGGCAGATTGGGGCTGCACTGCTGTTGGCATAAAATGACTCATGATCATTTTGCCTTCTTGCACATCATATGCAGACATGAGTCTTTGTTGATTGGTGGGAGCCATGTTTAACAGATGGTTGTACAGCTGTATCTTGATGGGCTCATTTCTTCTCTTAATGTCGATGAACTGCTGTTTAATGCTGAGTCCACCTTTCCTTTGCTGATTTGAGGAACTCACTTCTCCTCCCATTGCTCTATCCTGTTCCTGTTGAAAGGAACTTGCTGATGCTTCCCTGCTGGGTGGGACCATACCAAAAGACTGTCCCATTGGCATTTCTTCCTCTGAGAAGGGATTGATTCTCTGTCTTTTCTCCCCATGAGTTGCTGATGTTGTAAGGGGAGTCTCTCTGTCCCTTTTCCTGCTTGTATCCTCCTTTTGTGGAGTTTGGAGGATTGATGCCTCAGCTGAAGTTTCTTGCCTTGGAGGCACAGTTTGTTCAGTGGATTTAGGGGCTTCTACTGTTTGCTCTTGCTGGACAGGCTGCTCCTGTCTTTGTTCTTCTTGCTGTTGGTGTTGTGTTTGTTGCTGCACTTCCTTCTGCATCATTTCTTCTTGTTGTTGCACTAGTGTTTCCATTTGCTCTTCAGTCATAGGAGGTGGCTGTTCCATCTGCTTTTCTTTGCCTTTGTTGGATGCCTGTGGAGTATTCATGGCAGCTTGCTGATGTGTTGTTGAGGATGAGGCAGCTGCTCCAAGTTGTCTTTGATATGAGAGGGGGACCTGTCCACAAGTTTCCAAGTCAGCTTCTTTTTGAATATTTCTAGCCTCTCTTTCTAGCAGCTCTTCACTAGTAATTTCCTCTTCTAGGGTGCCCTTTTTCCAGCTCGATGCATTGGCATACTGCTCAATATCAGGCAGCCTCATATGTGAATACGTACCCAATTTGTATTTTATCCTCCTGAGGGAAACAAAATGATTGGGGTCATAGGGTATCCACTCAAAACTAGTTTGGAGTTTGAGGGCCTCTAAGATACTATTTGCCTCTTTCCATCCCTCCTCTTTTTTGTTATATAGGAAAGGGCCCAGCTGGCTCCTTACCTTCAACTGCGCCTTCTTGTTCTTGCTTTGGAAGTGGAGGTAGTCGGCATTCCC
Source organism: Pinus tabuliformis (assembly GCA_031772625.1). Classification (NCBI taxonomy): domain Eukaryota; kingdom Viridiplantae; phylum Streptophyta; class Pinopsida; order Pinales; family Pinaceae; genus Pinus; species Pinus tabuliformis. The sequence continues at coordinate 1,736,079,754 of CM062819.1, forward strand.
AAATTGCCTGAAGTATTCTAGGGCAAAAAGTCTCATAGGGACATACCTTGGCAGCCCATAAGGCTTCAACTCACAGCCATAAACTCTGATCACTGTGTGGTGTTGGTAAAAGTACCAATTACCAATGCTGTAGGTTTTGTTTAGATGGAGAATTCTCCTCATATCATCAGTCAACCTTGGAGGAGAAACACCATACAATAATGTCATAGCTGGATGAATGAACAAGTCTATGAACTCACAGTATGTGTATGGTGATACAGAGGTGTAATGAAAAACAGAGGTCCAAAACACAACTAACCTTGGATTCCCCTGGGCATTAACTTGCTTCAGGGGAATGAGGAAGCTGCCTGGTTGATAAAACAAGAATAGATGGTAAATGTACGAAGTGTATCTGAACAGTCTTTCCCTTTGCAGATTCATTAGCTGGTCATGGATCCTATCTGCAATATATGTGGCATAGTCATAATGTACAGCTGGAGGCTTTCCAGGAGAGAATATAGACAACATTGCCATTATACTATCATCCACATCCTCCACTCCCATGAACCCTAGGACATAGCTGATCAAATCCACTAGCATTCTGCCCAATTCATTTAAGTATGCATATCCAATAGGAGGAGTTCTGATGGCTTCAGAGCCTGTTTGTATGAACAACTGATTGATTTTTATGATCTGGTCATTTGACAACTTAGTCCCCTTCTTTATCAAGTTCTACATGTAGAGGGGGGTCAATGGTTTTGTAGTGTGGAAATGCAGCATCTCATTTATGCTCTCTGGGGTGATATGAAATAGAATTGAGCCTGTGGGGCTGAGAATAGCTCTTTGGCATGGATCATAGCACTCCTGGCATCTGTGGATCAATTCTGGCATAGGATTTACCTGAGGGAGGTTGTAGATGGGCAAGTTTGAGTCCCAAATCCCTAGGATATCAGCTCCACTAAGGTGCTGGGCTTTCAACTCATTTAGCAACTGAATATTATATTTAGAGCCTAATGGAAAATAGTCTAACATCTGATAGTCCATATCTCCCAGAGCTTTCCATTCTAACTCCCTGTGAGGGGTATTGAGAGGCTTGATGTTCAGTGCAATTGGAGTTTCCATGGTCTATTAAGCTTCTGACTTACAGGTGAACTGGCTGAAGTAAGCAGAACAACACAGAGGTGATTCCTTACAATGAAAGTATGATTTTTAGGGACCAGAGGGTTAATTGAGCACACAACAATTGAAATACTGTGTAACAGATTGATAAAGACAAATAGCAGGGCTGACCAGAACTTTTCTATGGTGAATTTAGCCAGCAGAGGTTTCTAGCTCACGATTGTGCGAGCTACCTGTGAATTCAGGTTGTTTCAGTCAAATGCAGGTTTCGTAAACTGTTCGTTGTCTTGCCAGAGGGAAATAGGTGCAGGTCACTAGATACTAGACGGTGAATTCAGTGTTTTAACACTCCCTTAACAGTTTGTTTGTAGAAATTTGGATAAAAACCAGGTGCAGAGAATAATTTCGAGAAATACCTTGCGGATTGCCACTGACAGTTGCAAATGCAGGTACGACGGAGGCGTCCGCGGTTTCAGAGTTGAACGGTGCAGGTTGGCGCTGGTCTGGTCGTTAAATTCATGCAGGAACAACAACAGTCTCTTTCGGCAAAAGTAGAAAAAACACGAAATTTTGGCTTAAAATAGATTTTTGGCAATATTGGCGCGTTTTTGGGATGACGTCAGCATGACGTCATCGGGTGGGGTCGGAGTGGGATGACGTCAGCATGACGTCACCAGGTGATGTGGCAGGTCCTGGTTGGTCCATGGATATGCTGAAGTGGCGGACATGTCAGCGGAGGGACGGACGAATGGGGTGATGCAACGGTGGGGTGGCAGCGACGTGGCTCTGACATGGGCATGACAAGGGACCAGCAAACCGGGCGGTAAGTGCAATAGTGGTAACGGGTTTCTCGGACCGCTTACAATACGGCCCCGGTTTTGTCAGAGGCCGCTCCGAGAGACTTGAGAAGGCGACGCGTGGCCGAGGACTGACGTAACCCTTCGTCATTTTCTCGGGCGCTAACTGTCGGGCATGGGGACCAACCCGATATGCATAAGGGCCGTCCGATCAGAGGCGCTCGATCGGACGACTGACGGGTTGATGAAGTGCTCGAGCGATACGGAAGGGGGCGGGATTTAAAAAATGTATTTTTTGGGATGCGCGCTTAGCGGAAGACATTAGGATATGGGTTTTGTAAGGTTTTTCAATGTATTTTGAAAAATCAACCATATGCGCCGAAACTTTGGATAAGTGCCAAAAGGTGGGTTTTTTGGGTTATTTCATAATTTCAAAGGGGGTTATGGGTAGGAGGGGTTTTTTGCAAGGTTTTTTGGGGAATTTTTGTGTTTTTTCTGAGCAGAGGGAAGGTGAGAGCTTAGGGGAGAGGTTGTTGCTCATAACCAGAGGTTAGAGCAGCCCCAGGACAGGGTTGACCACAGTCCCAGGTGGACTAAAGTCTCCCTTTAGACAAACATATTTAGCTATAATGCTAAAAGGAGGATATTTATAGAATGCTTTGGGGGTTTATACACCATGGTGTTAATAATACTAGGGAAAGGGTAACATAGGGGAATTACATAATAAAGTTAGAGTTAATATGGGGGAATATGTGAATGAAGGGGAAAAATCACTAAGTTTACTTGAAACTTACTTAGTTCAGGGAGTAGATCAAAATGAAAAGAATTTTTAGACAAGAAATGTGGCTTTTCAATGAATAAAACCACCATCAAACCTCAAGTTTTCTAAGCAATTCAATTGATGAGGGGATGTAAGTAATGAGTGGAAAAAAGGGATAATTGGGAAGTTAGACATGCTTCTTTGTTTTTCTTTTCTCATCTTGACCATCAAGGTTAAATCTGAAATGAATACCACTTCTGCAACCCCATCTACTTACCCAGCTATTTTGCCTAGCATTTTTTGTTTCTTCTTGGAGGGTGCACTTAGGCTTGCAGACCCTTACTTGCCTTTTCTTTTCTTTGGCTTTTTCTTTTGTTTTTCTATCTACTTCTATCCTTATTTCTTCCAAGGTCCCAGATTAAGCTGTTGGGAGCCTTTTCTTCTCTACCTGAACTACTTGTCTGCCAAGTTTAATCAGTTTGGACATACTTCTTTCTCTATTCTACAACTGAAAATTTAAAACATGATATGATCCAGATTAGACTGTTGGACCATCCATCAAAATTTGAGTCCATACCAAGCTATAAGCACAGATTGTATTCTTATGGAAATATGTGATCTTTGCATCATCAAAGCAGAGCATATTTGGACCTTTTCGTTGCCAATCATGAAATATGAAACCTATTGGTATAGGTAGCTAACATGTAAGAAAGATAAAATTTTGTCTAATTAATTAAAGTATAACACTATTTCATTGCTGCTAATATCTATCCATGTGCATCCAGAATCTATGAACAAAGAAACGATTAGTAGAATGAACTTAATTCAAATCACGAAGAAATTAGAATGCAATTACTTAATCGAACATATAGGAAGCTATGAGAATATAAAGACAATTTTTATCTACTGAAAATGAAACAAAAATCCTTACTGCTTGAGGGGGCCCTCCATGAGAAGCAAACAATCACACTATTGATCAAACACTTAGCCACACATGAGAAAACAAAATGATTATTTTATAAATAGAGCATTAAAAATAGAGTTTAAGTCTCACTTTCGCGTCCTTACTTAGAAACATTTTCATTTCTGCCGAGAGGTATATTTATAGAGCTCATAACAATAAATTGTTCAGAGCTTTACACCTAATCCCTTTCAACAGAAGCTATAATTAACTTGAAAAGATATCGTAACATAATTCATTCATGATTTTCTGTTATCAAAGAAAATCATGAGGCATCAATCTCATTCTCGCTTGCCTATTGCTAACTATATAGGTTGACTTCATCTTTGACCGCATCACCAGGACCTACTTCCATCGATTTGGTTCATGAGAGTAGGAGGAAATCATTGAGAGCATCAATTTCCACCTACCCATATATTTCACTTCCTAGATGGCATCTTGGAACCTGTCAAACCATGGACTTGGCTGCAGAATCATGTATTAGCTGCAGAATCATTGCAATTTGGTAGCTGAAGTAAACATTAAACTAAATAATAAATAACATTATCAATTTATGAAATAAAAGATAATTGTATACATGCCATGCCATAATTCTTGTAATTTGATGCCCAATGTGTGATTATGAAGGTAAAAAAGAAATAGATAGAGTGAAAAAGGGTGTAAAAAAGAAGCAATTGTGAAGCTCAACAACAAGAATTTTAAAGAAGCATGGGGAAAAATCAAAGGAAATGCACCAAGGATAGTGTACCCTGATGGGATAGTACCTCGAAGCTTGGTAGCTCATAACTCTTGCGAAATTGTATTTAAGAAAATTTTCAAGTACCAAGGTTTCCGGGATCCAACTTTGTAGTGACGTATGTTTGAAGGATGTATGATTCGACAACTCTCCACATCACAACCATGAATGATTAATCAACTCTAGCATGAGTTTACAAAGGATGAATGAGGCAACAACTAATAGTATATGTGCACAGAGAGGTTGGTGCCATTTTATTAATGGCGAGCGTAAAGTCTATCTTGATTTGAAGAAATCCTCCTCTAATAATTACTTGTACACCATGGGGAGATAAATGTAGAGAATGGTTCCGGGACACCATATCAGTACATCTATGGGCTCTAACAGAGTGGTGGAGATAATGCAGGAAGGAGAGCCATGCCTTCAGTACACTCATGCCTCTGAGAAGCAGCTAAGAAGGAATGAGGAGCCTTGCTGAAGTATGGAGGATGAAATTAATGAAGGTTCTTGTTGAGTGTGCAGGGAATATTGAGATTCAATTCTCAGTATGAAGAATCCACAGGTAGCCCATTCTTATATTTAACACATTTGTATTGTCTTGGTAGTTTTGATGGAACAAAAACAAATAGTGCCATGTTGTAGCGCACTACCAGGTACAAAGAGAGAAGAGGTAACTGAAGGACAGTAGAGACAACATCATTCCTAGTTCAACATAGAAACAAAATTGCGGAGTACAATTGAGTAAAAGGGGGAATGTAGAATTGTTGTGAGTTACAAAGTGCAATGTTGTGTGTGAGTATCAAATATGTGACTGAGCCAAATTTTAAATACGAGACAGTGTAGCATAGGTCAGAGACTAGAATTGGCTGAGCAACAGAAAGCATAGTTCAAATCAGAACTACAAAGCTGAAGGAAAAGGACCTAGTATTGTTTTAGATCAATTTTATATTTATGTGTTTATGTATTAGCCTCTATTTTCAGTTTGAAAATTGTATGAAAAGTAGAACAAATGCTAGAACAAGTAGTGGCCTACATTCACAAGAGGTTGGTGCCCCTTGGCAATTAGTAGCTTGCTATCAAAAGGGGGTTAGGATGTCCTGTGAGTGGGTGCTTACAAAAAATTTGATGTAATTAAGTAGGTGGTTAATTTACATCATAACAACAAACATATTTGTGATTTTCTTCATTTGGGTTTCCACGTAAAAATACCAGTGTCAATATGTGTGTGCTACTCGTTTGATGGATTGTGTGTACATGTGAATGGCTTATATTGCTATTGATTTAGATTTTATTATGAATGTGCTCATAAGTAACTAGCTGTAGTGAAAATAAATAAATATTTGTTCATAAAGCTCTAAGAACCTCACAAATATTGACTCAAAACCCCTCTCAGTAATTCCTTTTTCCAACAAATTATAAATGATGATATTAAAGCTATTCTAAATCGTTTTGATGATCCAAATTTTGATAATTTTGTGTAACAACCAAGTTTCAATATCCATGTAATAAAGTTAATAAAAGAAAAATAAGACCAAGGTCACGAGACACGTATTCCAAGCTGAATGTTGAGAAAAACATAATGATGTGGATCACTAGTGATTAATAAATTTCTATGGAAATTGGAAAAGGAAAATAGGCGTAATTGTCATTTTATTTATGAAAATAAAGGAAAATAGGAGAAAAGGAAGGTGAAAGGTCACATATTTTCATGAGTTGTAAATTGAAGGAAAAATAGAGGAAATTGAAGAAAATAGAGGCCTCAATGATAAAAAGCTTTTGAGGATCAGTTCCTGGCTTTTGTTAGTTCTACCTTGGAGCTCTCTCTCTATTCTCTCTCTCTCATACCCTTGAACACTTAGAGTTTCTTGGAGGATTGTGGCATACATTGGATTTGGAGAAAGAAGGAAAATGAAAAGCATGAAAGTGCAAGGACATAGTGGGATAAAAAACTACAATGGGATTGATTTTTAGCTATCAAGTTGCATGTATGATTTCCTTGCTAGTTTTGGCATGCATGGTATATGCATGTGGCTATTTGGTTATGAGCTGTCACTGACATGGATGATTTCCTAGATTGAAAGTGGTTTTTTCTAGCCTTTCCATTTCCTGGATAGCCATGGTGTTGTGGGTTTCCCACTTGATTGTTTCTAATTTGTGCTCATACTCCTTATGGTTGTGAGTTCAGTTACTAGTTCCTCGATCCTTGGTTGGACAAATTCTTTGGAAGCCCTAGAACAAATTGGGTTGAGTTACTAGTCATGGAAGTATTGGTTGGATAAACGCTCTGGAGCCCTTGGTGGGTTGAGTTACTAGTCTTGGAGCCCTGGTTGGACAAATTCCCTAGAGCCCTACAACAACTATGGGTTGAGTTACTAGTCCTAGAGCCAAGTTGGAACAAATGCTCTAGAGCCCTGGACAACTTGGGTAGAACCCAATTTGGTGATGGTTAGTGATGTCCGATTGTGAGGTGGAATCTTGAGGTGGCTTGACCTCTCAGTTTATGTATATGTATCTGTACTTTCTTGTAGGTTTTCCAATGGCAGACTGGCTCGCTGCACTGATTTATAAAGCATTTCATCCCTCACTCCAGCTCGGCCTTCACACTTTAGGGGGCATCTGTTACACAACATTTTGTCATTGTCCCTGTACTCCCCATTCCTTGATCCTGGAGGACCTCTACAGTGAACCCCACATGCTTTGTGTCCCTCTTCATGAGTAGTTCAATTCTCTTTTGCACCATTTTCCCTAAAACTTCTATTTTTCCCAGTTTACAAGACCGACGCTAATGACCTTTGTCTCCCTTGCGTCGATGTGCAAAGATTAGCACTACTCCTCATGCTAATTAGAGTGACTGAGCTATGTTTTAGTTGCACTAGTCCTGTTATGGAAATTTTTTTAAATTAGGAGCCGAAGCTTCCAGCTTTAGAAGCTTCGTAATAGAAGTCTGGTAAATGGTTTTGGCCAGATGGGGTCGAGGATGTCAGTTTGGGCTCCTTTCCCCTATAATGATGGAACTACCTCAAGGGATAAGTCTTTATCCCATGAGAAGAGGATCCATTTCCCATCCATTCATCCTATATAAACCTTCCTTTTTCCCAAGCACAAGCTAGTGTTAGTGTTGAAGTGTTGATATTGGTGTGCTTATGCTATTTTGGTTTGGAGTTGACAACAAGCTATTACTAGTTGTAGCTATCTAGTTGTGTGAGGGAGAAGTGTGATTTGGTTTGGAGTGAAGGTTAAAGGGAAGAGCCTTAAAACTATTGTTGATTGAGGCCATCATGGAATGTTAGCAGAAGTGTGTGAGAACCTCGTCTTGTTAGAGGAGGACTGCAACGTCAAGACAAATGATTGTAATCTCTCTTTGATATTAATATATGCGATTATCAATTGATTTACTACATGTTTTGTAATCTTGCATATTCATGGACTAATGTTTCTTGACTTGTTAAATATGTTGAATTACAATTTGTCTATTGTCACGTTTGTTGTTTGCTGTTGTTTACTTGTTTTAGGTGCTTGAAGAAGGAAGTGAGAGATAGCTGGAGCGAGCAAGCAAGGACATCATCAAACAGGATAAGAGGACTAAGAGGTAGGCCCTCTTAATTGGTTCTAACCTAAGGAAATCTTCCATAGAATGTATATGTTGTGGCTAGACCCATCATCGGGCTAGAGGAATTCGTTCGTGTCCGCATTTATAATTTTACTTCACCACAAATTGGCGACTACGCTGGGGAACCCAATCCTTTTGTTTGTCTTGGATTTCATGATTTCGTGAGAACTTTTCTAGTAACACTTTTTCCCTTTGGTTTTGTTTCTTTTCTCCTGCTTAGTGGTCTGAGTCTAAAATTCATAGTAGTAGATCTGGTCCTTGTTTCATTTTTTTTTAATTTTTTCCTTGGCTCCCTCGATCAATGCGCTTAATTCACTGACAGTTGCACCGAACAACCTCTGGTGCTTATTGTCAGTTAGGCAATCATGCTAATTCTTGTAAGTGAAGATTAGGGTTGGTCCCGAATCTTGGTGAGTGTGTTTTTCTCTTATGATTTTGATCCCGTAAGCCTTTTAGACCATTTTCTCCCTGAATATAAAGCTTGTGTGCTTGCTTGGTTTAGCCCACCCTCTGACGTGTTAAATCTAGCCCCGTGTGAAGTTCTTTTTTATTTTTTCTTTGAATCCCTCGATCAACACTATTTTTGGCCAAAAAGTTGAGCCAATCAGGCCATCAAAGCTAGTTTTAGTTCTATTAAGTTGTGCCGATCAACGCTACTTTTGGCCCAAAAGTCGCTCTGGTCTCTGAGCTAAGAAAAATAAGAATTTCTCCCATTCCATTGCCAGTGTGTCTTGACCCTCAGACTCTCTTCTTCCACCTAGAAGTGACTAGGATGCTTTGTTTTCAATTGAATGAGTGAAAGAGTCTCGTTTGTTCTCTTATTTCGAATGTCTCTTTTCTCTTTCCAAGCATATATTACATTTCTGGGTTTCTCGATTGAAGCATTTATGTGTTTGGTTTGTTCGATTTAGGGAAGAAGTTTCTTTTAGTTTCATTCATAATTATTTGGATTTGATTGATGCTTATTTGTTCAGAATTGTGAAAATTTTCATTTAAAGTGCTTTATGTGAAAGATTCATTTTGCATTTTATGAAAAGGGTAACATCATTCTAGTTTACTTAAGCGAAAATATTGCATTAGTAGCATTATTGAGAAGAGAGAATTGCATCATCATAAGCATTGGAAATGAAATAAAACTTCTTATGTTGTTATAGGAAGATTAAGTGCATTTAGGAGATTTATTAAAGAAAGATTTCATTCTTTGATTGTTACATGATTTTGTGTTCCCTATTTCTAAACTAGTGTTAACTTTCATCGAAGACAAAGATATCTTTTCTCATATAGCTGCATATAGGAGTTTTTAGGTGATAGCGGTAGGGCCTTCTAATTGAAACCTAATTCAAGATCAACCATTAAAATTTGTTGAATTAACCTAAGGAAGCATTGAAACTTAACACTCACATTTAGTGGTCTAGGCTAGAGACGTGTTCCGACATCTTTAAATCTAGCAGTTGTCATTCTCTTCGGCACTAGACAGTGCTAGTATGGACTTATGCTCCCTGTATCGTCGAGTATATAACGGGAGACCCCTCTAGGCTACAATCCTTTATCCATAGGAAGCCGAGTCGGCCGCCTTGCAAATGTGATACACCGAACACAACATTTTGGGAGATTGCCTTCCCGTACTTCTCGGTTCGTCGGGAGGTATTCTGCAGTTCATGGTTGCCTGGTAATCCTCTTTACCTAGATCATTCAAAGTAGTCATTTGATCTTTTTGACTCATTAAATTTAAAATATAATTCGAGTGCTTGTCCTTTCGATCTCATTAAATCCAAAAGCGAATAGAGTCAACTTTTGCCCTTTTCTCGACTCTTAAAATATGAAAAGGCCAAGTTTTTTTTCAGTGTCTTAAAATTAACTTCCCATGAAATATTCTTGGTTAAAGTTATCTTCCTTAGTGGTTCTTTAGGGTTGATTCCAATGGAAACATTCCCAGAGTTTACCAGTCAAGGGTTCCCATCAGATGGGAATCCTGGTCCTTTTCCTTCTTTTAGAAATGTTGGTGCTCCTTATATGGCAACATTGTCCCTCGTTAGGTTAACCATTGGTTTACCTGTCTGGTTATTTTTGACCTCGGTGGTCCCAAGTGTCCCAACTCCTACCCCGCCATCTCCTTCATTCGAATCCCGTCACGATGATTCTAAGGTTGACTCCTCGCCTTCTTTCCCCATTTCTTCACCCTCCTCTTCTACTTCGTTTGTTGAAAGTTTGAAATGCAGTAACCAGGAGGCTAAGAAGAAGAAGAAGAAGATGAAGAAGAAGAAGTCAAATAATCAAGAGGCCAATCGTGCAACTATTTCTCCAAATGCACCCCCCGTCAACAAACCTTCTAATCCTTCGCAGAAGGTAAAACTCCCTTGCAGGCTGTGTAAGGGTGACCATCTCCTTCGAGACCTGCAAGTGTAAGGGTGACCATCTCCTTCGAGACTATCTTGGAATTCCCAGAGTCTTAGAGGTATGGTCTCAACACCTGAACCGACCATCCTCGTCGACCTCTACGGATCATGTCGATGTTACGCCTTCAGCTAATGATGGTAAGAAGGGAAAAATTAGATTCCCTTGTAGGTTATGTGAAGGATAGCATATTCTTCACCTTTGTCCTCTTAAGGATATAGATTTCGAAGTTTTGGAAAACCTTATAGCTCCTTGTTGTGGTCACCAACAACCCCCCTCTTTGTTTGATATTAGCAATAACACCAAGCAAAGGGGGACCCTTCACAAAAAATCCAAAAATATTTTTATGAAAATTTTTGTATTTCTACTCCCTAAAGTTAGATCGCATTGCGAAGAGAGAGTGAAGCATTTCTTATGCGCATAAATAAGCTGAGAAGAAGCGACGCGAAATTCATCGCATCGCATATATTGAAAGCGCCCTTAAATGAAAAACTTAAGGAATCGCCGACGGCCGATATGCGACGTCGCATATCGCAGCATCGCATAAACAACACACAGTAAATGAAAACGCGATCTGCGATCTTACAATCTGCGATCTGCGATCTTGCGATCTGCGATGAATGAGACTATCAATTCCTGCGACGACACTTCTTGACATCGCAATCCTCCATACTGTGATGGGAATCGCAGGAACCACTCATTGCAAGATTTCCTCGACATGGTCTGTAAACCAAAAATTGAGCGCGCACCTTAAGGGAAATTAATGATTGTACGCCAAAATATCCAAGAATGATTGTGCTGCGTTTTTAGAAGAGTCAAGTCATTATGAGTGTCATGATTATGCATTCATTAGAACTTAAAGCTTTCATGTCAATCTTTTCGTCATTTCTCTTTTCCCTTGCGTAAACTGTAAGGCAACAACTAATATAAATCAATATGCAGGAAACATCTAAGGAAAAGGGGAAAGCGCCAATACTAGGAGAACAGAGAGGAGATGCCTTAGCAAATGGATGCCGCATGCAGCAGGACCGCGGATTCCAGAGTATCACTCAACAGACACTTATGAAAATAGACTATCCAAGACTCAGAGTCAAAGGCGCACAAAAGCAGCATGTTTGTAAAAGATCCTGAAGCTCAGACTGGGTAAAGCAAAAAGAAAAACGCTAAAGAGGGAGGACGCTCCAGAAAAGCCTGGAACAAAGAACGGAAGCAATTTTCAATACGAAAGATTGTTCAGGCAACAAAATCCCTAACTCATTGAGTCATTCGCACGGCCAGAAACCGAAATAGCAACAACACAATCAGTTTGAAAGAAATCTGGGTTATACTAAGTATACACACAATGAATACACCCAGCCAGAGGAAGATTTTAGAAAATATCTTCTAGTTTGTCAGAAAGAGGTGCCAACTTTTGTTATTTCTACTTTTATCGCTCAAACGAAAGGAAAAGACAACCAGCCGACTCTTTCCAGGCGAACGTTGCATCGCTTACAGCACTAAGGAGCAGATACAGAAACGGTTAGAAATTAGATTCAATTTTTAGAAATAAATTTGTTTTAGTAAAAGGGCGGTCATTTGAAGTTGTTTCCTAAATTTGTGTAATTAAGATTAATTAGTCAGTAGTATTTAACCCTTCTCATGGCATTTGGAGAAGGGTCCGGAAATTTGTCAAAAAACTTGTCCTCAGAACATGCACTTTTGCACCCTCGGAGGGGGTTTTTGATGAATGGATGGATCGAGATTTATTTATGTTTGCATTTTAATGTCTGCTACTAATTTTTCACTTCTGTACTCTTAGTAGATATTAGAACAAGTAGAGATAAATCGTTATTGCTTGAAGTTTGTGAGTGAAATCAGTCATAAATGATACTTTTATCTCTTGACCAATTTCTACTTATATTCTTAGAGTGATATGCAACTGAGTTGTTTATATGTTAATGTATGAATGTGTGGGTTACCATTTGGCACTTCTGTACGGTGGAGTCATTTATTTATGCTTGACATATGAATAACTTATTATGCGATATGCTGTTCACAATTGTTTTGCCTAACTTTTTATGCAGAATGGTTTATCTTAATTGATTTCTATTCTTATGATAGTTGAATAATCTTTATTACCAGTTATTGTTCGAAATCTTTTTAGATCGCATAATAGAGGAAATCTACCCCGGGTTAGCGTAGATTAGATGTGTTGTTTTTGTTAGATTATAGTAGCATAGAGTCAGTTTAGAAGTTAGAATTAAATTAGCTTAAATTACTTCTAGATCAGCATAATCAAACTCTACACACACACACACCCCCTTACATTGGGAAACTGGTCCCATTATCCCCAGTCGGACCTGCTATACCAAATGGACAATGAGCTGCCAACCAAGTTTCGAACCGGGTGGGTATCCCCCTTGTTGTTGACCCGATTTCCGGGCCCTCAACATATTTGGTGCTAGAAGGAGGGGCTCGAACTATGAATGGCACCTAAATCAAAATCTAAATACCATTCTGAGAGTAAATCACCCTCATCAACTCCCCCGACTTCTCCAGTACGGTTAAAGCCGGAGTTAGAAGTCGCTCGAGTATCCACCGCTACTACCTACCCTATCATATCAGACCAACTTATCATTGAACCCCCTGAAATTCAAACTTTGATTCGTAAACTCCAGGGATTCTCTATTTTTACTCAGAAGTCTGATAAATCTCACAGCAGCGTGACTTCGTAGTATAATCCTGCTCATCCCCTGACCAGATTGAAGAGTGAAAAATTTGGCATTCAACCAAGTGAACTTCCTCTCCCTACTAGGAAAAGAGCAAGGAAAACACCACCAGAGTCTGACAGTGAGACTCTTTCATCTACTTCGTCCATTTCAACCCCCTCACCGCGAAGTCAACCACCCACATCCTCATTCCAAATCACTCATCCATCTTCCACAACCCTTCCTCTTCAATCATCAAAGATCATAATATATTCATCTTCTCAGCATCAGGGACCATCCTCTGCACTTTCATTAACTAGCAGCTCAACGATGGCCCAGTCTCCAGGGAACAATCCTGGGGCGGTTTTAATGCCTCCACCCCTGAGCCCAATACCGGCCCATCCTGAGAAATGGCTACCTAAATTCAATCCAGAAACAGGCATGCTAGCTGAAGAGCATATCAATAATTTCATGCTTTCTGTTAATCTCAATGGAGTTACCAACGAGGATGCTGTTGTCCGGCTTTTTCCCTATACAATGCAAGGAATAGCCGGGTCATGGTACTTTTCATTACCTTCCGGGTCTATCACAAGTTGGGACATTTTTCAAAGTCAATTCCTTACCAAGTTCGGTGATGACAGATCAACAACGACATTGATCAATGACCTATCCAATCTTAAATCTGAGGCTAGAGAACCCATTAAAGATTTCAATTTACGGTTCAATAAGATCCTCAACAAAATTCCCGCTGCTTCTCAACCCAGCGAGGAAGTAAGATGTGAATGGTATATCACGGCCTTACCATCAAACTTGGCTATCTTCATAGATAGGGCAAACAAGACGACCTTAGTTGAAAACTTGACAGAGGCGTTAGCAGTAGAAAAGCATGTAGTAGCCCTAGAAAAGAGATCTGCAATAGAGGAACGCAAATCTAAGAAAATCTCTTTCAAAGAAGACACCAAGAAGAAACAAACGAAAGATCCTTTTGATATGGAAGGATTACAAAAAGTGTTAAAGGCCATGTCCAATGAGATGATTGACATAAGAAAACAAGTAGTAGAAACTTCTTCAAAAAAGCCCTACAGAGCTTTTAAAAGAAATCCTCCCATGGAGGTGAAACCACCCAATGCTGTCTCAAACGTCGAATCTGAAGAAGAAGAAGAAGAAGAGAATACCACTGAAGGGCAGACCGATGATGAAGAAGTTGTGGAACTACAAGGAATGTGGGATTTCATCCTCGCACAAGAAGAAGATCAAGAAGCATTTCCGGTTAGCACACGAAGCAAAAATCAACTTGATCCTCCCCAAACTACCCCTAAATAGAAGGGCGCAAGCCCTGCAACAAAAGATAAGGTCGCAACAAAGAAAACAACCGCTAGAGCGACCCAATTTAGCCCAGTCCAATCAGATCAAGCACCTCCATCAAGAACATTGATATTGTCGGATGAAATGGAGTATAACATTATCAATGACATGAAAAAAACTAGGGCTAATATCACTCTTTACGAATTGAGCAAATTGAAACATCAACAGAAAATAATGATGAAAGAATTACATGCCGTGCCTACTACATCTTTACCTACAGCTGTAGCTTCCCACAACATGGGAAGACCTCCAACCAACATGATCAATAAGATTGATCCAAATGACATTGCCTTGATTGGAGGAAGATCAAGATCTCATACTCCTCCTTTTCTTCTCACTTATGAAATTTTCAATAAAAACGTGCACAATTGCTTGGTTGATTCTGGTGCTTCAACGAATATTTTACCCAGATCAATATGTGCCAAATTGAATGTTCAACCAAAAAAATCCACAGTGCGCATAGTTCAACTTGATCGATCTCAAGTCGAAGTGATTGGTGAACTTAATCAGGTGACCATAAGGTTGTCGTCTAACCCGAAAGTATGCCAGGTTATCGACATTCTAGTAGCTGATATCCCTGAATTCTATGGTTTAATTCTTAGCAGGGATTGGTCCGAAAAACTCCACGGATATTTCTCAACCGACTGGTCGCACATGTGGTTACCCTACAACGGTAAACCGAATCAAATAAAGGTTGAACGAGAGTTGCACCAAAAGTACATAGTGACTGAATTGGAAGGAGAGAATGAAGCAATAGCATGCAACAGCAGTATCATAGGAAATTACTCGGTAGATTCTTTCCTCGGCAATTTCAATGCTCATATTTCACCTTACTTAGAAAATTCAGTTTTGTCCCAAGTTGAAATTTTTTCTCAAACTGATAATTCAAAATGTGTTAATTTTTTAGATAACCCTGTAAATACATCTTTGTTTTGGAAATTATATTTTGATGGCTCTAAATCTAACGAGGGAGCAGGAGCAGGATGCGTTCTGATTAGCCCAGATGGAAATAATACCATGCTTACGTGCAGACTTGAGTTTGATTGCACAAACAATACAACGGAATACGAGGCCTTGGTGCAAGGCCTGTACAAAGCAATCGGATTGAACGTTAAGTATCTTCAAGTTTTTGGAGATTCTGAGATTGTTGTCAAACAGGTACGTAACACCATACATTGCCTGTCAAGCCATTTGAAGCACTATCAATCTTTAGTACAAGATCTGACTGCACATTTCATAGCATTCGATATTTCTTCAATCCCAAGACTCCAAAATGCGAGCGCAGACCTGTTAGCTAACATAGCCTCTAGACTTATTCCCTCCGAAGATTTTAGTCCAGATAGATTCTCAATAGAATTAATCTTTAGACCATCCATCCCTGACAACATCACCAACTGGAGAGTATTCAACGACGATCCTGACATTGTAAATTTCCTCACTTCTGAAGGATCCTACTCAAATCAAATAATTGACGAAGACCATCATGATCACCAAATACAGCAAAATAGCACTGATAATGCTATACCTAAATCGATGGTTAAGTTAGAAGATTTATATGATTTAAAAAGCCGGTTTAAAAGATCTGCCAATTCTAAACTCTACAGTTCAACTCTGAATTATGAATTAGTGAACCTAGGAACCGATGAGAAGCCACAAAACGTTAATCTAGGCCACGGCCTAGCCCTTGAAGAAAATTCAACATATATCCAGCTTCTGAGACAATACAAAAACGTTTTTGCATGGAATTACGATGAGCTGAAGACATACAACACTTCTATCATTCAACACACTATCCCTATGATTGACAATGAAAAACCTGTCCAGCAGAAGCTCAGAAAAATCCACCCCAACTTAGAAAATCAGATAAAGACTGAGCTAAATAAGTTGTTGAGAGCCAGAATAATTTTCCCTGTCAGACATTCCAAATGGGTATCCAATATAGTGCCCGTTAGAAAGAAAAACGAAGATTTCAGGATCTGTATCGACTTCCGGAATCTCAACAAAGCCTGTCAAAAAGACAATTTCACCTCCCACCTATGGAGCAAATATTACAGGCAGTAGCAGGCTCAGAATTAATGTCTTTTCTGGATGGATTTTCAGGATACAATCAAGTGCTGGTACATCCCGATGATCAGTTAAAAACCACATTCCGAACTAAATGGGGCACATACGCATATCGGAAGATGCCATTTGGTCTCATCAATGCCGACGCTACCTTTTAGAGATCCATGGACATCACGTTTAAAGGTTTAGTCAATAAATCAGTAGTGATTTACGTGGATGATATAACAGTGTACTCCAAGAAGCGAAGCGACCATCTCAAAGACTTGAAACAAATATTTCAAAGATGTTTAAGGTATGGGATTTCACTTAACCCAAAGAAATCTTTTTTCGCATTGAGTGAAGGGAAATTGCTAGGATTCATAGTGTCAAAGTCTGGTATTCACATTGAACCTGACAGAATCAAAGAAATTTCTGAAATATCTGTGCCCCATAACAAAAAGGCCATGCAATCTTTCCTTGGTCAAATCAATTTTGTAAAGAGGTTTGTCTCGGATTTTTCACGTATTATTTCTCCTCTACAAAATATGATAAAAAAGAATTCAAAGTTTAAATGGGGTCAAGATGAACATGAAGCATTCAACTTAATCAAGCAAGCTATCATCAACGCTCCATCTTTAGCAACCCCAAATTTTTCAGAGAAATCTTATGCCGCGATTTTAACTCAAGCAAAACAAGAGAAGGCGGAAGCTCCAATCGCATTTTTTAGCTCAAACTTGCAAGGTGCTGAACTCAATTATTCAGACGTGGAGAAACATGCATATGCCGTTTTCAAAGAAATCAAATATTTCAGACCTTTCTTACTTAAAGCCCATACCAAAGTCGTAGTACCATTTCCAGCGGTAAGAAACCTTCTGATACAGAAGGATGTGGGCGAAAAGAGAGCAAATTGGATTACCGCCTTACAAGAATACGATCTTGAGATCAAGCCAGCAAAAATCGTAAGAGGTCAAGGCTTCTGCAAGATGTTAGCTGGAGCATCGCAAATTCCTGAGAACTCATCTGAAGAGGTACATACATATGAAGTAAGCCTAAACGACGCAGAATCATTATATGCGGACACCATTTATTATCTTAAGAACGGGTATGCCCCATCACACCTGGACCACACCAAGAAAAGAGCTCTGAGATTGAAAGCTAAACAATGCCAACTCATAAATGATGTTCTGTTTAAAAGGAATTACGATTCTGTACTTCTTAGGTGTCTTGAGAAAACTGAAGCCGAAAAGGTTTTGCAGGAACTCCACGATGGACCAGCAGGTGGACACTATGCTGGAGAAGCTACTGCACATAAAATCTTACGTGCAGGATATTATTGGCCCACGCTGTTCAAAGACTCATACAATTACGTAAGGAAATGCCAAATCTGCCAGACTGCTGCAGGGAAACACAAGAAATCGTCCATGCCACTACAGTCGGTTAACATCGAGCAACCATTCATTCAATGGGGCTTGGACATAATAGGTGAGATCGTTCCTCACTCTTCTAAGCAACATAGGTATATCCTCACGACAACAGATTATTTTACTAAATGGGTAGAAGCAGTTCCTCTCAAGACAACTAATTCTGAAAACATTATTGAATTCATAGATCAATTTATCATCACTAGGTTTGGATTGCCAATGACCTTAATGTTTGATAATGCATCATACTTTTCTGGAAATACAATGACTGAGTTTACACTTAAAAGAGGGTTCAAACTGAAGTATTCTGCCAACTACTATCCTCGAGGTAATGGGTTGGCTGAATAAACAAACAAAAACCTAATCAGGATTATTAAAAGAACAGTCGACCAAAACCAAAAGAATTGGCACAAAGCGCTGGTAAATGCTTTATGGGCAGATAGAATTATGAAGAAAGCTTCAATCGACACTTCTCCCTTTAATTTAGTTTATGGGAAAGAAGTGGTTCTTCCAACTCACTTAGTCATTCCCTCTTTGTCTTTAGTACAATACATCGATGAAGTATCTACTTCCTCCTTGCAATTGAGACAAATGGAAATAATCAAACTAGAAGAACGACGAGAACAAGCTAAGAAAACCCATGCTCACCACCAAGCGCTAATAAAATCCTCTTTTGACTCAAGCATAATGACCAGAAAAAGCTTTCAGATGGGAGATTTAGTTTTAAAATGGGATAAGGCTCATGAAGAAAAGGGCAAACATACGAAATTTCAGAAGCTGTGGCTTGGTCCTTTTCAGATTGTAGAAGTCATAGGCCCATCGACGTTTGTGTTGCAGGATTTGGTAGGTAGAAGAGATTCTTTGCCTGTGAATGGACAGATTCTTAAAATGTATTTTCCATAGAAGATCATCCTTCTATTTTTGTAGGATAGTTTTAGTTTTTTTTTTAGTTATTTGTTTTTCTCTTTCTTATAAATAAAACCGGTTGTAAATGATCATAAAAAAGGATTCATGAAAGAGCACACCAATTCTCTATCAGATTTTGATTTTGCTTGTACAAGTAGCAAAACTTTTCGAAAAATCTGATTTTTATTATTGACAAATAGAGTTAACTTTAGCCTAAATATGATGTTAGTTTCAACCTCAAAAAACTTTGATGAAAGAAACCTTTGGTAAAAAATTGTTTTATGTCAGCACAATGAAAGGTATCATCAATAATAAAATAAATATTCTCCGTAAAGCTACTGTTTTCAAACTCTATTATTGTCGTCCAGAGCTTTCTTAAGGAAAAACAATGACTTCCTCACTGCTAAAAGAAACCGCAGCATTCAGAGAAACAATCTGAGAAAACACTATATCTCAAAGAATAAGAGGTCTCATCACGAGCCGACTTATCATGATCACAGATATTATAACTTGCTGACTTTGCCAATACTGTCTATCAAAACAGGGAAACGACTCAAGATTATTGCAATCAAAAGACAAGGGGTCTCATCACGAGCCAGCTTGTTCAGAAAAAGTGTAAATCAAGTGAATGACTGTGTCATAATTTGGCCACCAAACCAAGACATTGTTCCTTAGAGAATAAACAAGGAAAAAGTGTCAAAAAGGATTTTTCTCTGAAATGTTGTAAATAACCTCAAGCAGGATAAAGGATCATTGCTGGATAACAGGTAACCCTGTCGAGGCTATGGACGCTTGCGAGCAGCAGAGGCTCTACCTACGACAAATGAGCATATTTTAAAAGCCAGTACGCAGAGAAGACCTTATTTTATCTTTAAAAAGACCGAGTAATGTTTGGTATGAATGCAAGAATTAAGCCTGAGGAAGCAGACAATTGGAATATGAAAAGGTTGTGACAAAGTATCATTGACAGGATAAGGAGTAATGTACTCTATCTGTCCATAACAAAATTTAGGCATATGAAATTTTTTCTGTTTCGGAAGTGAAAATTCAATAGAAAAGCAGAGATAACTGGTTCTTCACAGTGAATCGCCATTGTTGTGGTCACCAAAAACCCCCCTCTTTGTTTGATATTAGCAATAACACCAAGCAAAGGGGGACCCTTAACAAAAAATCCAAAAATATTTTTATCAAAATTTTTGTATTTCTACTCCCTAAAGCTAGATCGCATTGCGAAGAAAGAGTGAAGCGTTTCTTATGCACATAAATAAGCTGAGAAGAAGCGACGGGAAATTCATCGCATCACATATATTGAAAGTGCCCTTAAATGAAAAACTTAAGGAATCACCGACGGCCGATATGCGACGTCGCATATCGCAGCATCGCTTAAACAACACAAGTAAATGAAAACTCGATCTGTGATCTTACAATCTGTGATCTGCGATCTTGCGATCTGCGATGAATGAGACTATCAATTCCTGCGACGACACTTCTTGACATCGCAATCCTCGATACTGCGATGCGAATCACAGGAACCACTCATCGCAAGATTTCCTCGACATGGTCTGTAAACCCAAAATTGAGCGCGCACCTTAAGGGAAATTAATGATTGTACGCCAAAATATCCAAGAATGATTGTGTTGCGTTTTTCGAAGAGTCAAGTCATTATGAGTGTCATGATTATGCATTCATTAGAACTTAAAGCTTTCATGTCAATCTTTTCGTCATTTCTCTTTTCCCTTGCGTAAACTGTAAGGCAGCAACTAATATAAATCAATATGCAGGAAACATCTAAGGAAAAGGGGAAAGCGCCAATACTAGGAGAACAGAGAGGAGATGCCTTCGCAAATGGATGCCGCATGCAGTAGGACCACGGATTCCAGAGTATCACTCAACAGACACTGATGAAAATAGACTATCCAAGACTCAGATTCAAAGGCGCACAAAAGCAACATGTTTGCAAAAGATCTTGAAGCTCAGACTGGGTAAAGCAAAAAGAAAAACGCTAAAGAGGGAGGATGCTCCAGAAAAGCCTAGAACAAAGAACGGAAGCAATTTTCAATACGGAAGATTGTTCAGGCAACGCAATCCCTAACTCATTGAGTCATTCGCATGGCCAGAAACTGAAATAGCAACAACACAATCAGTTTGAAAGAAAACTGGGTTATACTAAGTATACACAGCGAATACACCCAACCAGAGGAACATTTTCGAAAATATCTTCTAGTTTGTTAGAAAGAGGTGCCAGCTTTTGTTATTTCTACTTTATTCGCTCGAACGAAAGGAAAAGACAACTAGCCGACTCTTTCCAGGCGAACGTTGCATCGCTTACAGCACTAAGGAGCAGATACAGAAACGGTTAGAAATTAGATTCAATTTTTAGAAATAAAATTGTTTTAGTAAAAGGGTGGTCATTTGAAGCCGTTTCCTAAATTTGTGTAATTAAGATTAATTAGTCAGTAGAATTTAACCCTTCTCATGGCATTTGGAGAAGGGTTCGGAAATTTGTCAAAAAACTTGTCCTCAGAACATGCACTTTTGCACCCCCGGAGGGGGTTTTTGATGAATGGATGGATCAAGATTTATTTATGTTTGAATTTTAATGTCTGCTACTGATGTTGCACTTCTGTACTCTTAGTAGATATTAGAACAAGTAGAGATAAATCGTTATTGCTTGAAGTTTGTGAGTGAAATCAGTCATAAATGATACTTTTATCTCTTGACCAATTTCTGCTTATATTCTTAGAGTGATATGCAGCTGAGTTGTTTATATGTTAATGTATGAATGTGTGGGTTACCATTTGGCACTTATGTACGGTGGAGTCATTTATTTATGCTTGACATATGAATAACTTATTATGCGATATGCTGTTCACAACTGTTTTGCCTAACTTTTTATGCAGAATGGTTTATCTTAATTGATTTCTATTCTTATGATAGCTGAATAATCTTTATTACCAATTATTGTTCGAAATCTTTTTAGATCGCACAATAGAGGAAATCTACCCCGGGTTAGCGTAGATTAGATGTGTTGTTTTTGTTAGATTACAGTAGCATAGAGTCAGTTTAGAAGTTAGAATTAAATTAGCTTAAATTACTTCTAGATCAACATCATCAAACTCTACACACACACACACACCCCCTTACATTGGGAAACTGGTCCCATTATCCCCAGTCGGACTCGCTATACCAAACGGACAAGGAGCTGCCAACCAAGTTCCGGACCGTGTGGGTATCCCCCTTGTTGTTGAGCCGATTTCCGGGCCCTCAACACTCCTCAACCCCAACTTCTTGTTGGTTATCTGAGGCTTTCTTCTAACCCTCTCCTAGTTGGTAAAGAGATTGACTTGGATTCATCTCTTGCCTGTCCTACTCTTCCTGAGGAAGAATTTCTTGTGTCTGTTCCTGACCAGCCATTGGTTGAAAAGAGTGTTGACTTGGCTCTGCCTTCAGTTGTTCACTCTGTTCCTGAAGAGAGTGTTGATCATACTGCTCATGTTCTTCTCATCTCCTCAGATTCTCATGAATCGAAGGGTGACCCTCCTATCTCAGTTGTTCAGGAGAGTCCTTCTCCTATTCCTATATAGCATGGGGGCAATCATATGATACCCCCACCAAGTAGTTCTGTCGTCTCTTTCGATTGGGTTCCATTGATTGCTTTCCGCCTCCCATCTTATGTGCCTTTCTAGATCACAATACAATCTTATAATATGGTAGTACATGGTACTATATTAGATGAAGGCGCATCTGTTAGCATCATGTCTTCTACTACTTCGCAAGCTTTGGGCTCCCCACAGCTTGTGCCTATCACTCAGAATTTTTTGGCTTTCAACAAAGGAACCAGTCAACCCTTGGGGGTCCTTCCAAAGTACTCTATTAATTTGGGAGGAAAGACCATCTATACAGACGTGATGGTAGTCAGAGGTCCCTTAAATTTCAATCCTCTCCTTGGACTTGAATATGTTTATGTCATGGGAGCTCTTGTTTCTTCACTTTTTCGTGTGGTTTGTTTTTCGCACGAAGGGAGAATTGTGACTATTGATCAATTGTCGTTCATTGGTCACCAGGAACCTCCTTTGCAACCATCATCCCATATTGGTCCTTATTTGCAAGTAGTTTCTTCCCCGCCACAGGTCAATTATGTGGCTACCCGTCCCATCTCTACATCTGCTGATGATCACATAGATGGTATAGTACATTATGTACTAGGGGCATTGGAACTTGATCTGTCTGTGGTACCAAATGACATGTATTCCTCCTAGAGTGTGGTTCTTCCATCTAGTGAAGACCTCTTGGGAGCCATGTTCTCTTATGGGTCATGAACAGATGTCATGAGGATAGTTCTTGGTCATGTGTCAACCTCGTTAAAAAATGAAACAAATGGTGTGAGAATAGTTCTTTGCCTTGTGTCAAGCTCGTTAAAAAATGAAACAAGGGTCTTGAGGATAGTTCTTTTACTGTGTCAACCTCATTAAAAGATGAAGCAACTCCCTTTTCCAAATCGAGTCTTTGATTAAGATCTCGTAAAATCCCAGTTGATTTTTTCCAAGATCTCGAAAGTGAAACTTCATTCCATCCACCTAGTTGACTGACATGAAGCTTGGGGGGCATGTACCTCGATTGAGTCATTATGCTGGGGGCATGAAAACTTATAGCAAGCATAGTTTTTCATTTCAAGCTTGTGTAAACATGAAACCGAATTCAAGTAGAGTTTTCCATGGTTCAAGCTTGTGTAAAAATGAACCCATGCCCAATTTACATCTCTTTATTGCATTTTTATTAGCCGCTTTCTGCTAAATGAGCCTTGGTTGTTTCATTCCATCGCCACCATCTCTTTGGCCGATCATATGCTTTCACTTGGTTATTTTTCCTTTCTTGAGGGACCACATCAATGAGTGGTTTTATTAGCCAACCTCTTAACCATTACATGTTTTGAGTAGTTCCATCATTGCCAGAACGAATTGCTACCCTTTAAACCACTTGTTCCTCTAGAATGAGTCACTTTTAAGCTCTTTTCTCAACTCATAAAACTCAAATGAAAATATTTCCGAGTATTTTCCCCTTTTGACTCATAAAAGAGATTAAAATGGGGGTCCGATTTCAAGGTCTTTTCCAACCCTTTAAAAATGAAAAGATAGCCGAGCCCTTGTCATTTCAAACTCATTAATGGATATGAAACATCGTGCACCCAGTATACGTTTACCCCTTTTCAGGCTGGGATGCATTATTTACGAAAAAGGTACTCTTGGACTGAAATGGTCAAGCGGTTGTTTTCTACCTTTTCGGGCTCGAGAGACACAAATGTATGAAAAGGGACCATGTGGAGTTTTATTTTATGTGTCTTTTTCAAACTCTCTAAACATGAAAAAGATATCGAGTTACACCTTTGTCGGACTCGTTAAACTATTAAACGACATCGGATTTGTCACCATGACGAACATGAGCTTCTCCTTCCTCAGGCTTGTTAAACTTACTAGGTCGGATTTGTCTGAAGGATGAAATTACAATGCAAGCATATGCTATCCCCTTAAAGCTTGCGATTAAAAAATAATTGGGGTACCTGCCAAAAATGGTGGGGAAAAATTTGGAAATCTATCAGTTGTGTCGGCAGCTCACCCTTGAACATGGAACTCTTTTCTTCGTGTCGGGTTGCGATATCCTCCTTTGTATCGTTGACATTCCTGGGTTGGGCTGTTCATTTTTTCCTTCCATTTGATCTCTGCCACATCATCATGACCATTGATCCTACGGATCCAAAAGTTGCTAAACTTCTAGTTGTGTCACCGATATGTTCAAGAGTTGTCCTTCATCAATTACACTTACCTTTGATTCTTTGTATCATCCAAACTCATTTTATATCCTCTCATCTTGTGTCGATGATGTGGGATTCATTATGTCCCTCCTTCGACATGGTCGCTTTCCGTCGTCTTCAACTCATTATCCGGGAAGTTGACTGAGAGACTCCCTTCCAATACCTTAGAGCTTGCATGCCCTAATGGCAAGTTCTTCACACTTAATGACAAGTTCACATCACTGGCTTTCGATCAAGTGATTTCACAGGTGTTCGACTTCAGTTCCTCTATTCAAATTCCATGGATTGTGCTAATAGTACCTTGAGGACCATTGTCATTGTTGGTGGTTGCTCTCGCGCTTGTTAATAGTTTACATCATTGACTGGTAATCAAGCAAATTTCTAGCATGTTCGACACAACACCTCTATTCACATGTTAGAATCTGTACTTTGATTGGGTCATGTTGGAGCACAAGACCCTGGACTCAGATCACATAAGTCCAGGTTGCGAAGTGGTGTGACATGGTTATGATGATATGCATGCCTCTATCAGATGGTTGGCTATGACTAGACCATGAGTTATCATATGTGATCCTTCTCATTATTAGATGGATGCGACTATACCATGGTTTCATTATGATCCTCATTGACGGATGGCTGCGCCCATACCTGGATCCATTTACATGATCATTCTCTGGATGGTTGCGTCCCTGCCACTATTCATGTATCATTTGACAGAGATCTCAGTTTATGTGTATGTATTTGTACTTGCTTGTAGTTTTTCCGATGACAGACCGGTTCCTCACACTGATTTATAAAGTATTTCATCCCTCACTCTAGCTCAGCCTTCATGCTCTAGGGGGCATCTGTTACACAAAATTTTGTCACTGTATGATAGGTCCCTATAATACTAGTGATGCCCCCATTAATATTGTAGTTGTATCCCTTATTAATATTGTTGTGCCCCTATTGCCCCCATATTGTTATTACTGTGCCCCATAGAATCCCTCTATTGTTATTTTTGTGCCCTTATATTATTATTGTTAGGTCGGCTTGGTTATATGTGACCCCTTAGACTCCTATATATAGAAAGGAGGTTTTGTCATTTGAATCATCCAAGAATTGTTCATTTATGTAATGTAAAGGAGGTTTCCCCCTCGAAGAGGCTGAATTATAAGGCGTTGATCTATCTTTTCTATCTTTTTGTGAGCTAGTTTCATAACATTTGGTATCAGAGCTTTGGATTCTAGGGTTTCACTGCTCCAAATAGGTAATCATGGAATTTTCACTATAACTTTTTTTGTTTGATGTTTTAGAAGCGAAAAAAAAACCCATTTGAGAAGAAATCATACTGAACCTCGGGTCTGAATTTCAGAGCTTTTCGCACTATATTTGTGGAGATATGATCTGAGGAAGTTGGTCTTTTTGCAGACTCCTGAATTACATTCCAAACAGGTGACCTGGGGAAATCGTCATAACTTTCTCCCTGAGCATTGGATTGAAATTTCGTAAGAAGGATTAGAAAGAGGACGGACTGTAGTTTCTTATTTATATTTTTTAGAGCCAAAGGTCACAACAGTGACACGTGGCACTTCATACAAGTTTTCTCTTCTGGAAAGGTCTATAATCAGGTCATCTTGGGAGATTGTGCATAACTCTTTCTTGGAGAATCCAATTTGGATCAAACTGGTGGCATTGGAAAGAGGACACAGAGGGCTACTGCAAGTCGCAATTTTAGAACTGGATGATCCGAAATTACAGAGATACATCAGATTCAATATCAAGCTCCTACAAAGTGAAAAAAGGTGTGTAGTTTTTTTTAAATTTTTGCATAAGCTTGGTTTGAAAAATTAGTTTGAAGGAATTCAAAGGGCATAGTAAATAATTATTATTGGTAATTGATGCCCCGAAGAAAGAAAATGCAAACACCTAGTAAGCAACCTGAAAGCTCTAGCATGACTCATGAAGAAGAGGAAGAAATGCAACATGATATATCAAAATTACGAGACCAAGTGCAACAAGTGTCACTTGCACAAAAAGTAATAGAATCTACGATGGTGGTTTAAAGAAAGATGTAGAAGCTAAGATGGATGGTTTAAAGAAAGGTGTAGAAACTGAGATGGATTGTTTAAAGAAAGGCGTAGAAGCTAAGATGGATATCATGGAAGCTAAGATGAATGGCATGGATTCTAAAATAGATGGCATGGATGATAAGATGGAAGAATTGAAGATAAATATGAATAAGTTGCTACAAGAAATGGTCACTAATGGTGAAAGGGTAGTAAAGGAAACTCATGATGAAAACAAAAGAAATGTTAATCATGATTCCATATACTCTAATGTTGGATCGAATACCCACCATATTCCAAAAATTGATATGAGGAAGTTTGATGGCAAGGATCCCGCAACATGGATATTACAAATGGAGCAATTTTTCGATATCAATAATGTGCAAAACACACAAAAATTATGTATTGCAACTTTATATTTGGAACCAAATCAGTTTGTATGGTATCAATGGCTTTTCTCTCGTAAACAAATTATCACTTGGGAAATTTTTATGGAAGAATTGACAACACATTATGAGGATACAAAAAGCAACACTTTTTTTAGCCAATTGATAAGTCTCAAACAAAAGGGTTCAATAATGGAGCACATTGAGGAGTTCCAAAAATTGAATATAAGGGTAAAAAATATTTCAGAGGAGCATAGGATTGATGTGTTCATAGGGACTTTAAAGGATAATATCCAACATGATGTTCGCCTTTGGGAACCTGATTCATTAGAGAAGGCATTCAGGTTAGCAAGGATAATGGAAAGCAAAATTATGGCAACCAGGAAGCATACCAGTCACAACTATAAGGATGGAAGTGTTGTTGCCCCCAGCCTTCCACAACCTATAAGGTTGACACCACAAAAATTGGAAGAAAAAGAGCATAAGGGCTTTGTTACAGTTGTGATAGCAAATACATTAAAGGTCATAAGTGTGCTGAGAAGAAATTATTCTACATAGATTGTGAGGAGGAAGAAAAAAGAAGCAAGAAAGGTCAAAAGAAGAGGATATAATCCAAGAACAAAGCCTATATAAAGAAGAAATTAATCCGACCATATCTTGTAATGCATTGGCTGGAATTATCACTCCTCAAACCATCAAGATAGAAGGACAAATCAAGAAGAAAAAGGTAATAGTGTTGATTGATTCAGGAAGTACCCACAATTTTATTCATTGTAAGATAGAAAAAGAATTGAATTGCTTCCTATATCTAGCACCAGAGTGTCAAGTGATGGTTGCAAATGGAGGAACGATAAATTGCTCTGGAAAGTGCCACAATATCAAGCTATCCATGGGAGAATATGTATTGAAAAGCCCAATGCTTTCCATTCCAATGGGAGGTGCTGATGTTGTACTAGGAGTCCAATGGCTACAATCCTTGGGTACAATATCTTTTAACTTTCAAGAAATTTTCATGAAATTTTATGTGAAAGGAAAGGAAGTTGAATTAAGGGGTATTGTAGGGAAATCGGGAAAGATAATAAGCTCTAACGGTATGACAAAGCTTCTAAAAAAGGAAAAAGAGGTGTAATTGCACAATTATGTTCGCTAGATGTTTCCACATCGAATTCATCTATTACTCCAGATCTCCAAAAAGTCTTGGACAATCACTCCAAGGTATTTGAGACTCCCAAAGGTCTCCCACCTATTCGTGATCATGATCATGCTATTCATTTGATTCCAGGAAGTGTTTCTCCAAAGATCAGGCCGTACAGATATCCCTATGCCCAAAAGAGTGGAATTGAACGTATGGTTGCAGAAATGCTTAAGGCTGCTATAATTCAACCTAGCCAAAGTTCTTTCTCTGCTCCAGTAGTATTGGTGCACAAGAAGGATAGATCATGGCGCATGTGTCCGGATTATAGGGAGCTCAACAAGCTCACTATTAAAGATAAGTTTCCCATTCCTGTCATTGATGAATTATTGGATGAATTGCATGGATCAATTTACTTCATGAAGTTATATCTTCGTTCAGGATATCATCAAATCAGAATGAAGACTCAAGACATTCTGAAAACAACATTTAGAACTCATGAGGGTCACTATGAGTTTTTGGTGATGCCTTTTGGCCTTACCAATGCACCTTCTACATTTCAAGGTTTGATGAATTCCATTTTCAAACCCTTCCTTAGAAAATTTGTGTTAGTATTTTTTGATGATATACTAATCTAAAGCAAGTCTTGGAAGGATCATGTTGAACACGTTGACAGGGTGTTACAACTATTGGAGGAGAAACAATTATATGCAAAAATATCCAAATGTTTCTTTGGAGTACAAGAGGTGGAATATCTGGGTCATATTGTATCTCATGAAGGCATTAAGGTAGACCTTAGAAAAATTAAAGCCATTAAGGAATGGGAAATCCCCACATCCATAAATAATTTGTGAGGATTTTTCGGGTTGACAGGGTATTATCACAAGTTTGTTAAGAATTATGGGAAAATAGCAGCACCTCTAATAACATTGTTTAAGAAAGATGCATTTTCATGGACTCGAGAAGCAACAAAGGCCTTTGAAGATCTTAAAGAGGCAATGTGCCAAGCACCGGTCTTAGCTACACTAGACTTCACAAAAACCTTTATTGTGGAATGTGATGCTTATGGAAATGGAATTGGTGCTGTTTTAATGCAAGATGAAAGATCCATTGCTTTCGAAAGTCGTCCAATCAAGGGAAAGTATTTACACAAAGCTATTTATGAGAAGGAAATGTTGGCAATACTACATGCACTTAAGAAATGGCGACCCTACCTAATGGGAAGACACTTCAAGGTAAAAACGGATCATGACAGCCTTAAATACTTTTTAGAACAAAGATTATCCTCTGAAGAACAACAAAAATGGGTCACAAAGATGTTGGGTTATGACTTTGAAATCATATACAAAAAAGGGAAGCAAAATGCTGTGGCAGATGCACTCTCAAGAAAGGATGAGGATGTGGAAGCATTATTGTGCGCCATTTCTATTATCCAACTAGATTGGATAAACGAAGCAAGGGAGGAACATAAGAATGATGAAGAAGTGTGGGAACTTATTCGAAAGTTACAACAAGATTCCAGTACATCTGATACATTTAGCTGGAAAAATGATTCGTTATGGTGTAAAGATCACTTATACCTCTGTAAGAATTCCCAACTCAAACAAAAGATTCTTCTGGAATTGCACGCTTCTCCCTTAGGAGGGCACTTAGGATTTTTAAAAACTTACCACAGGGTTAAGAAGGAATTCTTTTGGGATGGCCTTAAATCAGATATTCAATAGTTTGTGGCAGAATGTTTGGTATGCCAACAAAATAAAGCTGAAACAATTAAGACACCAGGTATATTACAACCTTTATCCATTCCAAGCCAACGTTGGGAGGAGTTTTCAATGGATTTTATCACAGGTTTACCCAAGTCTGAGGGAAAGAGTGTCATCATGGTGGTAGTTGGTAGACTTACCAAGTATGCACACTTTTGTGCATTATCACATCCATTTAAAGCCAGTACAGTTTCTATGGCATTTATGGAAACAATTCAAAAGGCACATGGAAACCCAAAAATTATTGTAAGTGACAGAGATCCCATTTTTATAGGAAATTTTTGGACAAGTTATTTTCTTGTCTTGGTACTCAGTTAGCTAATAGCTCATCTTATCATCCTCAATCTGATGGGAAAACGGAGATAGTAAACAAATGTTTGGAAGGATATCTTTGTTGCTTTGTATCTGATAAACAGACATAATGGGTCAAATGGTTGCCTCTGGTTGAATGGTGGTATAACACTTCCTTCCATACTGCAACAAAAATGACCCCATTTATGGCACTCTATGGATATCAACCACCATCCATCACATCATATTTAAGAGAAAATTCTAAGGTTCAAGCAGTGGAACATCACATTGAGCATCAACAACAAGTTCTCCAACTCTTAAAGGATAACCTCACGTTGGTGTAGAATAGAATGAAACAATAGGTAGATCAACATCACAGTGAAAGAAGTTTTGATGTAGGTGATTGGGTATTCCTACGGCTACAACCATATAAACAAATGTCCCTCAAACAAGCTAAGAAGGATAAAAAATTGTCACCAAAGTATTATGGTCCGTACAATGTGTTGCAAAAGATTGGTACTATGGCATACAAATTGGAGCTTCCTGCAGCTTCTTGAGTGCACCCAATTTTCCATGTTTCATGTTTAAAGAAGGTTATAGGTGACAAGCTCCTAGTTCAAACAATATTGCCAGAACTTGATGAGGAAGGAAAAATTATATTGGAACCGGAAGCAGTCATAGAAACAAGAACTCAACAACTACGAAATCGATCCATTTCAGAGTATCTCATCAAGTGGAAGAACTTATCCACTGAAGATTCCACATGGGAGAATGAGAATTTTATACAGAAGCATCCAGAATTACTCAAGCATTGAGGAAAACACTTTTTTTGAAGGAGAGGGGCATGATAGGTCCCTATAATACTAGTGATGTCCCCATTAATATTTTAGTTGTATCCCTTATTAATATTGTTGTGCCCCTATTGTCCCCATATTGTTATTACTGTGCCCCATAGAATCCATCTATTGTTATTTTTGTGCCCTTATATTATTATTGTTAGGTCGTCTTGGTTATATTGTGTGTTATAGACATTTTTGTGCCTTACAGATATAAGCATGAAATGTCCATAATTCAAGGGATCCAAAGTCCCTAAAGATGTTGTTTCAACTCCTAAAGGAACAAGGTCAACCAATGACAGCTTCTCCCAGAAGTTCTCCACCAAAAACCACTCAGAAATAGTCAATTCAGGATCAATTCAGAGGCTCCACTAGCTGCCTGCGTTGAAATGCAGAATCTACATTGGCTAGGTGCACTGCAACGTAGGTGGAAGCACTACCAGGGTGCGCTGAGCGGGAAATGACAAATGGCAAGCTCATTCAACGAGGTGGAAAGACCCTGGAAGCTTCCAGAATCCTCTCCAATGACACTTGCCTCAATGAATTCGACTAGTGATGAGTAAGAGGTTCTCAACCTCCAAGTGGAAGCAAGAACTGACAGAGAGAAGCCACAAGTCAAAACATAAGCTGACTCATCCTCTCTGCTTACATCTATATATGGATCTCTCACCCAGAGGTTCAGGAGGCTGGATTTTGTACTTTGCAGAGAATTGCTGTTGGTTTGAGATTGAGATTAGTATATTGGGTGATTTATGCTTTGTTGGAGGAGAGGAAGGGATTCCTTTGCTGGGAGGTAGATGCTGGATCGGAACTCACTTGGTTGTATCTCCTCTTGGACTTTATTATCATATCAATAAACTATTTGAGTTTCTCCTACATGTTGTATACCAATGATGTTTTGTTATGCTTACATGTTTAGCTTAATCTGATCTTGAGCTTTTTATGAATGTATACCTGTATCTTTGTGTAGTTTCTCTCTCTTGTGATCTTGCAGGAATTCGGTGAAGCTGGGCCAGTGAAGGAGCAAGAAGCTGGGAGCTACTGAAGAGAGGAGTGATTTGGATCGGCAAACTAGCGGAAGACACAGGTTAGTTAGATCCTTCTTCCTCATTTACATTTCATAAAGAAGAATACTCAATTAGTTTACTTCGTTTGTTGCTAAGGCACTATCACCTCTTAGAGTGGGATAGGGGCATTCCGAATTGGATACTTTTCCCAACAACAAATTGGCGACTCCGCTGGGGAGAGTATCTTGTTAGTTTATTTGTGTTTCTATTGTTGTTCTTCTCATAAACTCAGGAGTGCCAAATCGAAATGCATTTGCCATTTTTCAAATGCAAAGTAGAGATCTGCCACTCTAGTCCACTCACTGGGCCTGTTTTTATGATCTGAACAAACTGATCCACAAGTGCTCTAACAGCCCTTTGTGATAGATCTTAGTCCTCCTTTAAATCATCCTCCTAATTGTACCTAATTGATAGCTTTGATCCGGCCAAAAACTGTAGATTTAACTGCAAACCGTGACCCAGAACCCAGAAACAACTCTCGTTTCTGCTTCAGTGCAAACTCTGTGAAGAGGTTCTGCATTTCAACGCAGGTCCCGTGAAGGATACCTGCTCTGAATTTCAGTTTCTCTGTGCTGAGGGTGCGCTGATCAGGCTTTGCCTTGTGCAGCTGTGGTTCCCTGCTTCCTTTTGCTCAGTTTATCTTTGTTTTTTGCAGCCTGTTATCAATCAGTGTACCTATCTGAAACCCCTTTTCTTTGCCTCAATTCCGCCTCGGTTGTATAAAGAAACTGTATTTGTTCTTTGTGTATTTGTTACATCATTTGCAATTTCCCATTACAAAAGTAAACTGGTCATACTGTCGCCCTTAGATCTAGACCTGTCGTAAGTGTCGTTTTGATCTTAGGAGTGAGTTTGTTTGCTGTTCACAGTTGATTGAGCTTTTACTTTTGTCATTTGGTTTGAATTTATGCATTTCTAGTGTCGAAACAAGTAAATCATAAAGTGTCGTAATCGTCTTTTTGATTTTGAAAAAGGAACTTGTTTATGTTTTCACTTGAAATCAAATTCAAATTTGTACAACAGATTTCTTTTTAGGCATCAATATTAAGAAAGCGAAAACAAATACATGCATTTGTGCATTTGCATTTTGATAGTTTGCATGCTTTGATTTAGGAAAAGTGCATTACAGTGTGCTCTATGCTCTTTGAGAAAAGATTGTGTCTTTCTTTTCCCCTTGTAGCTAGGATTTTCATTGTTGAAAAGATATAAAAGCTTGCTTATCATCTTTAGACTGCATTTAGGAATTGTATCATACATCTCGTGGTGATCCAAAAAGGCAAACTTCTAAGAAAGATCAACCTAAAATAAATTGAATGAACTTAACAACGCTTTGTAACTTAACGCACAACATAGAGGTCTAGGCTAGAGACGTGTTCCGGCGTCGTAAAACCTGGTGACTGTCGATCTCGCTGATGGTTGGGTGATTCCTCCTGAGGGACGATAGCGCCAGTACGGATTGTGCTCCCACGTACCGTCGAGTATATATTGGGAGACCCCTATAGGCATAAAACCTTTATCCTTAGGAAGCCGTGTCGACCGCCCTACTGATCGCAATGCACTGAACACAGCATTCAGGAAGATTGACCGCCCGTACCTTAAAAAGTATTCTACGGTTTTGCGAAAAGTTTGGCACACCCTCTACCTAGAACTCCAGAGCAGTTCCTTTTGGCCTTTTTCAGACTCTATAACGAAAAAAGTCCATCCGAGCATTTGTCACTTCGGGCTCGTTAAAACATCGAAGGAGACTAGAGTCATCTTTAGCTTTTTCTCGACTCTTTAAAATTGAAAAAGCAAGTTGTGTCTAAAGCGTCTAAAATTCATTTAATTCGGAAACACACTTTCCCCCTTTTGTATTTTGGTTGATCGAGTAATCGCAATCGTGGAAGAAAGTCAATTGAAACCCCGTCGTTCGCGGAGGCTTACGAGTCAACCGTCTTTGTCTCCGGAATCGAAAACAATACGGACAAAGCGAACTCGTTTAACCGGTTCGAAATCCCCTATCAAAGTTAGAACAAGTGTTCCAACAACATCTGAGATTCCGGTTACTCCAAACATTTCTGGAAACCCTACCTCTACAGAAGAAGTTCAACAGCCACAGAGAGACAGTGATACTGATCCTAGTCTGAGAGCAAACACTTGTGTTACTGAACCAGTTCCATCTGTAACCGGTTCAGAGAGTCTTGTTCCTCAAACATCTGTCGCTGTTGATTCAACCCCTTCTTCGGCACCAGAAATATTTTACGGACCTGACGGTCTTCCCCTTCCACCTGGTTTGATTGCGATAGAGGAAATTGTAGAAGATCTGCAAGCAAGTACTCCAACGTATTTTGGAGTCGGGGTCACTCTATTTCCTTCGACATCAGAAGTTAGTCTACCACCAGTGGAAGTTCCTGTAGAATCGCTAGGTAATCTTTTGGATAGACTCAAAATGTCTGAACAACCGTCAACATCTAGGACTGTGTCGAATGACACAGCGACAACAGAACTCCCTGCCGTCACTCCGACAATGTTTGCCGGCATACCATCTGTCCCGACTAGCTCACAACCGCTAGAAGGAGTCCACCCAGGTACTATTTTGACAGTATGGTCCGTTCCTGTTTGTTCCTCTGGAATAATATCCGGCAACTCTTATGTTGAGACTCGCCAAATTGATCCATTTGGAGGTCAATTTGGGCAATCCAGTCCCCAAGGACAGACAATCCCCTTGAGTTCCGGATTGCCACCGTATGGGGGGCAGTATGCCCTTTCATTACCCCCTCCAGGAGGATATCCATACGGGAGTTCACAACAGTATTCAGGTTATACTGGAGTTACATCAAGTGGTTGGGTACCTATACTACCCCAACAACCAAGGGTTGTGTATTCTATGCAACAATGTGTACCTATGTCGAACATCCCGACTACACCAGCTATTGTGACCGTGTCGCAAGTTCAAACGTTTCCTGTTGTATGTCAACCTCAAATTTCTCAGGTTGTGATGCAACAACCCCTTGACCCTGTGACTCAACCACAATCGCCTACTGGTGAGGCAACACAGGTCCAAACGGGTACAATTACCCCACACCTTGGTCCAATGGTTAGTATAGCACAACAGAACATGGCTTCGCAACCGTGGCTGGTGCAATACCAACAACCACAATTCCAACAAGTGTACCAAGGTTCTGAGCAACAGATCTTTGCGAACAGTGGACAACCGTACATTCAAAACGGTCAAAATCAACCACTTTACGGTGGTCATGTCCACCAACCGTATCAATCATACCAGCATCAATTACATTATGCTGGTATGCAAAGGCCAACTGCTCAGGCAATTCCATCGTATCCTGGGTATGCTTCACCTAACCTGAATCAACAGTTACCATTCGTGGCAACTTTAGAGTTACCCGATTTACACCGGTTAACAAACGATCCAATTGCTTATGCCCCTTGGTGGCCAGCGATTCCTCACAAACTTCCTTCAGATATTCCTAAATTTAATGGAAATCCAGGTGAGGACCCATCGAATCACGTGATGACATTTCATCTATGGTGTTCATCAAACACCCTAAACGATGATTCGATAAGGCTTCGCCTCTTTCAGAGGACGTTAACGGGTCCAGCGGCAAAATGGTATATTGAATTGCCTAGAGCTTCATTCGACAATTTCAGCACCTTAGCCACGACTTTCTTAACCCATTTTCAATTACCGATAAGGTATGAAACGGGAACGGAAATCTTAACCAACTTCAAACAGACAACAACCACTCACATATCTGATCATATACATGAGTGGCGACGTCGTCGTAGGATGGTAAAAACGTACGTTCCCGATCAGCTATTAGCTGAATGGTTTATCAAGTCGTTACTTCCTGCCATAACGGAAGATGTGGCGAAAGGGGGAGTCGTAACGGAAGAGCAAGTTATCGCTCGTGCGCAATATCTAGACTTAGTCTATACTCAGTCTGGCACGCTCTACGACAAAATACCTGATGCCCCTAGACCGGAATTCTCAATTCCTCCTCCTCCTAAATCAAACAATGACTCTCATGCCGGTGATGGCGTGATTGGCACGACAAACGCGAAATCAACAAAGGCCAACTCCAAGAAGGCCCGTAAGATTTCAGATCAAAATGCAAAAGACGAAATTCTTGCTTCGGAAGTAAATGCCATATCAGCAGATAAGGGCAAAGAAACCAAACAACCAGGAAGCAAGAAAAAGCAAAACAAAGGGAAGAAGAAGAAACAAGGAGAGTCATCTCCTGAAAAAACTTCTTCAAACCCTCCTGGAAATAGGAAACCACCCTCAACGGGATGTCACATATGTGATGAGGATCATTGGACCTCACAATGTCCATACAAAGCTGAGCTTAAAAGATTCTTTAAGAGTTCGCAAACCTCAGCTGTGTTAACTGATCCGTTTCCAAATCCAGGCACAAATCTGGTTGATAGTGGAAATGCTTCCCCGTCGCAAGTGCTTATGTTGTCGATTTCCAAGCAACAAAATGATGCTTTGATTTCGACAAGGAACAAAGATTACGGGAATCCGCAGCTGTCGAATGGCAAGGAAAAAGATCAACCAAGTAGTTCGACAACAACTTCGACAGAAGTTGTACCACCCATCATTCCTGAATTAACAATAAAACCGCCAAAGGGAGTAGTACACAAGTCGACATTTAATCCTCGCGCCAGAGCAGCGCAGCATTATAACATAGTGGAAGATTTGGCCCAATCGCCATCCGCTATGTCGACTCTTGAAGTACTACAAAATTGCCCATCCCAAAGGCAGGCTTTGTTATCAGCCATTGGTGGGGTTGATCCTAAGGATTCCAATCTTGTATCCTTTGACCACAAAGGATACGATCCTCAGTTACCAGCTCAACTAGCTTTCCTTATCCAAGTGAAAGCCCTCAACAAAACTGTTCATCGAACAATTATTGATGAGGGGGCATCTACATGTATTATGTCGATGAGTTGCTGGAAAACTTTAGGATCTCCAACCTTGTCGCAATCCTCGACAACATTAAAAGCATTCGACGGAAGGACATATACCCCATATGGTATCCTAAATAACTTGAAGGTTGAACTAGGGGGAAAAACAGTAGAAATAGATGTTGAAGTCATCGATGGGAATCTTGATTACAACATCCTACTAGGAAGACCGTGGATCTATGCCATGGCAGCTGTTGTGTCGACCTATTTTAGAAAGATTGCATTCCCCTTTCAAGGGGGGATTACGGTCGTCGACCAACAAAACTTCCTCCCTAATGGTTCTCAAGTTACAGGAAGCATTCCTATGATCCATGGAAGCCCCCATTCGCTTCAGAATATCGGAGTAGGCCTACTAAAAGATCCTATACTAATGGGAACTTTCGCTCTTCCACCTCCAATCGACTTGGCGGAAGTAGCGTCGATAGGTAACTGCAATATGATATCTTCCACGAATATCTCAGAAGACGATATCAACATGGATCATGCAATGGTTCTGCCCCCAAGCCCAATAGAAATATTGTAGCAATCAATGTTTCTGGCATGGGAGGCGAACCCAAATCAACGCTCATCAAGCGTTTGGGTAGATAGGTCTAGAGAATACGGTACCCCTTTAGATCCTTGGTCGCGAGTGCATGGAACCGACGAAGGAATTCTACAATCAATGTTGATTGAAGGGGCACCATGGAATGATTGCCACCATCGTTCCCTTCTTCCAGATTATGAAGAAGATACTCAAGATGACCTTTATCACCCTTCAGTTTTTGAATTCCTATCAAATACTGTAAATACGGTGGATTCCGAGCGAAACTTATCCAATATTGAAGAGACTATAGCCATAAATATCTCGACTAAAACAAATGTTGTAGAGAATATTTATGTCGGCAAATGTTGTTCTCCTTCAGAACTGGAAATATATAACGCTCTTTTTCGCGAATTCAGAGATGTCTTTGCTTGGTCATATGATGAAATGCCAGGCATTGACTCGAGTATCGTTGAACACAAAATTAAGATGTATCCAGATGTCAAATCGGTACGACAACGGCTTAGGCAGGTGCACCCCAAGAAAGCCGCTGCCATTAAGGCAGAAGTTGAAAAACTTCTCCATGCTGGTTTCATCTACCCGGTTCCTCTAACCGATTGGGTATCGAATATTGTCCCTGTTATGAAGAAACAAGGGACAATTAGAGTGTGTGTCGATTATAGGGATGTAAACCAAGCTTGTCCAAAAGACAACTACCCTACGCCCTTCATCGACCAGATAATTGATGAATGCGCCGGATGTGAAATCTTTTCATTCATGGATGGATTTTCCAGGTATAATCAAATAAATATCCGCCCACAGGACCAGTCAAAGACTGCATTCATTTGTCCGTGGGGCACATTCGCATATCGAAAATTACCCTTTGGTTTAAAGAACGCAGGGGCGACGTTTCAGAGGGCAATGAATTATGCCTTCCATGACATCAAGAACATCGTTCAACCATACCTCGACGACCTTCCGGCTCATTCGCGAAAGCGGACTGATCATCCGCAGCATTTAAGAGCGATATTTCTACGTTGCCGACACTACAAGATACGACTCAATCCGCACAAATGTGTATTTTGCGTCAGTTCTGGTCGTTTACTTGGCTTTGTAGTCTCAAAGGATGGGATTCGTCTCGACCCTTGCAAGGTCCAGGCAATCATCAATTTGCCTCCACCTTCAAATTTGCTTCAGATTCAGAAACTCCAAGGGAAAGCAAACTTTCTAAGGAGGTTCATTCCAAATTACGCCGAACTTGCTAAAGGTTATACACTTCTTTTGAAAAAGGAGGTACCCTTCGTCTGGGATCAGGTTGCGCAAGCTTCCTTTGATGCTTTAAAGGATTCCTTAATAAAAGCATCATTAATGTACGCACCCGATTATCAAAGAGACTTTAACCTGTATCTGGCTGTAGCAGATACAACCATCGCAATGGTTTTAGTTCAAGAAGTCGATGGAATCGAACACCCTATATATTATTTAAGTAGAAACTTAAATGATACAGAAAGTAAATATTCTTATGTTGAAAAACTAGCGCTTGCAGCTGTTCAAGCGGTACAAAGGTTTCGACACTATGTCCTCTTTCGGAAAACTACCATTTTGTCTGATTGCAACCCCATGACTTATATATTGTCACGACAGTTGCTGGGGGGCAAATATTCAAAATGGATAGCAATCCTTCAAGAGTTTGATCTGGAATTTGTAAAATCCAAATCAAAGAAAGCTCTAGTTTTCGCAGAATTATTGTGCGATCTCCCATCGTCGTCCAACGATGAAACATCCGAAGAATCAATCGTGGACGAGAATTTGTTTCTGATATCTACAAGCAATGAGTGGTATGGAGATATAATAATTTATCTCCAAACCCAAAACTTTAGGCCTAACACCTCTCACTCAGAACAGAAACGTATACGATACCAAGCAAAAGACTACATGATCGTCGGTGATACGCTTTACCGTCGTGGTATCGATACAGTTCTGAGAAGGTGCCTCACCCATGAGGAGGACAAAAAAGCTGGGGGGCATCAATCTGGATATGCTACAACACAAAAAATCTTACGAGCATGATACTTCTGGCCAACCATGTTCAAAGATTGCATAACCGCAGTCAGAAGTTGCCATGCTTGTCAGATTTTTGATAGCACAACCAGAAGACCACCCGCATTTACAGCCAATAGTTGCTGTTGGGCCTTTCGCCAAATGGGGCATCGATTTCATGACATGTAACCCCACCTCGACCGGGGGGCATGGGTATATTATAGTCGCCGTTGACTATTTTACCAAATGGGCCGAGGCGATGCCTACATTAGATAACACTGGTGAAACAGCTGCCCTTTTCTTTTTCAATCATGTAGTCGCCAGATTCGGCGTACCACAGGCTATAGTTACAGATCATGGATCGCATTTTCGCAATCACATGATGGTTGAATTAGCTGCCAAGCTAGGGCTATCTCATGACAGCTCTACCCCGTATTATCCGCAAGCCAACGGATAGGTTGAAGCGATCAACAAGGTCCTGAAGCGTATGTTGCAAAGGATGATCGGGGTTCACAAAAGAAGGTGGCACCTAATCCTGTACTCAGCCTTGTGGGCTTACCGAACGTCGGTAAGGAATGCGACCGGGTTCACACCTTTCCAACTGGTGTATGGCCTGGAAGCAGTCTTACCAGTCCAGTGTGAAATCTCGTCTCTTAAACTCGCAATTGATCTCCTCCCCGGAACTTCAGAAGAAGAGGCCCGTTTCTTGGAATTAATCCAATTGGATGAAACCCGTCGTGATGCCGCTTTGGCTAACGAAGCCCATAAGAAACGAGTCAAGGCGCAGTTCGACAAAAATGTCAAACCCGTGTCTTCTCAGAAGGTGACTTGGTCTTACGACCAAGAGTCCGATAAATTGGGAGCAGGTAAATTTAATTCTTTATGGATGGGCCCCTATATTGTTAAACGAGTGTTAGCGAAAGGAGCCTACGAGTTAATGGACTATGACGGAATTCCACTGGCGCAACCCCGTAATGGGTTGTATCTCAAGCGTTACTATGCTTAAATAGTAACCAGTATGCTTTTGTTGTATTTTGTTTTCGCTAAAGTGTTTGTTTTGGTCGAGTAATCCACCTTTTTACATTTATTGCAGATGTCAAACCTTTTGGAGACATGTGTTGGATATGCCGACGGAGCAAGTCGTAGTTCGCGGAACCTATCCTCCGCAGCCTGGGCCATTTTTGATCCAAGCGGCGAGTTAGTAAGTTTCAGAGGTGTATGTATTGGCAATCAATGAATAACATCGCTGAGTATAGCGCGTTGATAGAACTGCTCTCTGATGCCATCACCCATGGTATACGCCGACTAATCGTCAGGCTAGACTCACAACTCGTAATACTACAACTCAATGGTATATATTCCGTCCGAAATCCAGCCATTTATCGCATGTTTCTAAGGGTTAAGATTTTGGAAAGACAGTTTGATTTAATTCAATACCAACATATTTCCAGAAACTTAAACACATTAACCGACTCATTAGCAAACTATGTGTTAGATATACATTTGCGACATTTATAAAAATCAATGTTGTACATGTGGATCCCATAACTCAACCAGAATAAAACCCCGAAAATCAAAATATATATATATAAGCTGTTTATGGTTTACATATAATGTTCTGTAACCAAGACAAAATCGGTCACATGACCCAAAAAACTCAAAATGCTAGGAGGCACCCTAGTCTAGTGATGCTCATGATAGCACGTCACGGCCTGTGCGATCATGCGTAAGAGACGAGTCCATCGTCTAGGCACACCAGTAGTATGCCGCTGCAACTGTAAAGGTAACTCGTCGATCCTCACGTCTGGAATGCTGAGAGTAAGACTCTCAACCTGCTCCTGCACAGTGGTGAGGGTCTCGGCTACATCAAGGTCACGAAGAATAACCCTCCCGGCAGCCTCTCCTGCTGGGGCAGCGGCTGGCGCTCTCGGGCGAACTGCTGGACGAACAGGACCAACATCTGCACGCACACATGAGTTTGATTAAAGTCTTGATAGAATAAAGCACATGGACATTATGAATAAAAACAGTAAACAGTGATATGGTCGAAGATTTTACCAATAGCACCCCACTGCTCGCCGTCCGGCAGTACTAAATCCAGATCACCCCGGAAGTCCATGCCAACATATGGATACTCGGAATAGACCATCTCCTGATGCTCAAACCACCTGAAGAAGGTATCAGAAAAAGAAATCTGAGATTGACCAGCATGCCTAGACATGTGGTCAACCCATCTCTGCATGCGTGGTTCAGTAGGAGAAGGCAAGTCGAGTGCAATATGCTGTGGCTGCATCAGTGGTATCTTCTCCAAAGCAAAGGCGGTCAAAATAGAACCGAACCCAAAGTTCTTCAACCTCCCGTCCTTTACCTTGGTCAACTTACTTTTCATCTGAAGAAGTACTGCATCACACCAGTTGAATATTTTCGGTTGGAGGCACTCCAAGGCATGCTGCATATAAGATCTGTTGGCCACATGAAGAGACGCACTACCATCCATCCTACCAATAGTGTACAGGATAGACCTAAGGGACCTGTCAGCAACCTCACGGATAACGATCTTGCCGTCTTTACTCGGCTGAGATCCTTCCCTGCAATACTGGCGGACATAATCTCTCACAGAGTCACTCCCTCGGGCCGAACCTGACAAAGAGATGGGGGCACCCCGCCTCGACAAGCCAGTCAAGAAGTAAATATCTACTGCGGTCAAGGGGATAGATTTGCCCCTAATCTGGAATACTTGGTTGATAGGATCCCAAGCATCGAGCAAATATTGCAGTAGGCTGATCTGCTGTCTCATGCTAGAGATGCGGAAGAACTTCAGCAGGCCACAGTTCCGCAGAAATCATGTCCTCTTCTTCATGTTCTCGTTCTCGCCATGTAAGGGTCATTTTGCTCCAATATCTCTGAAAAACAGACGTGAGATGAGTTAGATCCTGGTTTTGATGAGAAACATGCAAAAATTTTCATCAAAAACTGTGCAATAAAATCCTTTTCTGCGCTCAACGCACCTACACAGTGTTCCACCTGCGTTGAAGGTCAAACTGCCTTCATGCTACTT
Organism: Pinus tabuliformis; assembly: GCA_031772625.1. NCBI lineage: Eukaryota > Viridiplantae > Streptophyta > Pinopsida > Pinales > Pinaceae > Pinus > Pinus tabuliformis. Next base: position 1,736,122,450 of record CM062819.1, read on the forward strand.
GACATTCAACGCAGGTTTCGAGTGCACAAGGTGCGCTGATGGCAGAGCGACCCCATCAAACCCCAGGGGCTCAGAAAAACAGGAAATCAAGCACAGAATGCAGAAAGGAAACCATGAAATGAAAGAGCTCAGGTTTAGCTCCTACCTGGTCCAGACGGCGCCGAGAATCGTCCACAGAATCTCCCGAAATCAGCTGATGAAAATCAAGGGGGAAGAGGCACCTCCAAAACTCCAACAAACCAAGTTCAAATGAAATGGTAAAATGAGAGGTAAAAACACTTTTTAATAGCTTTTTACGTAGTTCAAAGTGAAATATTAGTGTTTTAATCTCATTTTCAAGCAAATGTTATTCATTTCTAACTAGTTTGATGCAGCAATTGAGGGTACAATACCATCTTTGAAAAGGCAAAGCTATTTATGGTAAAAAATAAAAACTATACCATGTTATCGAGCAGTTTAAGCACATAGTTCATGCTCGTTAAAAAATAAACATAAGATCGAGCAGTTTTAGCACATAGTTCATGCTCGTTAAAAAATAAACATAAGATCGATCAGTTTTAGCACATAGTTCATGCTCGTTAAAAAATAAACATAAGACTGAGCAGTGTTTCTCCGCGTTTAAGCTCGTTAAAAAATGAACTATCCTCCGGTAAATAACCACTGTGAATGTAACATTATCAGCCATTAAAGCCTTGGTCGTGTTTGCACCGTCACCTCCACTTTTCCATTGGCTGATCGTTCACCTCCATATTGATTGTTTACCCATTTTGAGGAACAGCTGGAAAGAGTGATTTCACTAGCCATCCTTGTGACACTACCGTGATTGGAAAATTCCAAACCCTTACCTGGAATCAGCTGCTAACCCATTTTATCACTCGTTCCTCAAAAGACGAGTCTTCTTTAAGCTCTTTTCATCTGACTCGTAAAATATGAAAAGATTGCCGAGTTTTGGCCTTCCAGCTCGTTAAAGCGACCGGAAGTGCTATCCCTCCTCTAGATTTTAATCTTTTTGGACCTGAGGGATTATTGCACAAAAAGATCGAGCGCTTGTTTTGTTCGGCTCGTAAAAACTATCGAAAATTCATCCCTTCTGTATTGTTTTATACTTTTTCGGACTTAAGGGATTAGATGACGAAAAAGGAATTTCGGAGTTGACTTTACGTACCTTTTTAGACTCTCTAAAAATGAAAAGGACCGAGTTATCTTTGTCGTTAGACTCGTTAAAAACATTAAATAGCGACAAACTTGTCTTTAGACGAGAACGAGTTTCACTATCGCTAGGCTCGTTAAAACATAGCGATGGGTTTGCCCGAAGGGCAAATTATAGAACAAGCATATGTTATCCTCCTCAATCTTGACAAAAATAAAGAGGTACTGGTCAGCAATGACTGGGGAAAAATTGGGAAGAAACTCAAAGAACTTTATTGGTAGCAAGTCGCTCTTGAACATGACACTTCCACTCCGTGCCTGAGTCGGGTTGGGTTGTTTCATTCACCGGTCACATCGCCATGGTCTCGCCATACCATCCACATTTGGGGTAAATGCTACCAATCCATCACACAAGTGTCGCCGATATGTTCAAGAGAAGTCATCCAGAGAAGTCAACCGTGTTCCATCCACTACCATACATTATCCTTCATTCTTTTGATGATCGCCACCTTGAACCATATATCATCAGATCGTTTTCACCTCCATAAAAATCATTTGATCCATTCCGTGTCACTGATGTGGGATACATCAAGTCCCTCCTTTGACGGATCGCTTCTTGTCGACATCAACTCATTATCCAAGAAGTTGATCTAGGAACACCCCCTTCAGTACTTTGAAGCTTGCATGCCTCAATGGCAAGTTTCTCACTTCCGACGACAGGTATACATCAATGACCTTCGACCGAAAGATTTTGCGTGGTGTTCAACGCCAAGTCCTTTATTCACACCACGTGAATTGTACTGCAGTACCTTGAGGGTCATTATCATTATCGGTGATTCCTCTCGCGCTTGTTAACGGTTTACATCATTGACCAGTAATCAAGCGATGTCTTTCCATGTTCGACTTCAGAACATTTCTCACATGGATCGACTTGTACTTAGAGTGAAGATCGAACGATTTTGAAGACCCCGGATCTAGTTTCATCCATCCGGGATGCGATATATATTCAGGAAAAATAAAGAAATTGACATGTACAACATTGCAGCACATACAATCATCCTACCAAAGGATGATGATTTCAGCAGGATCATCAGTCTATCATCAGACAATTGTCTATCCTATGTACACAAAAATGAATTCATAAAGCTGAGCATGGGAATGCCCGCCTCAGCTAGATCATGAAAACAGTATGAAAAATAATGTATTGTATTGTATCTTATTACAGGTCTCCTCCCAGCATTGAATGAACTTCGGATCCTCCTAATAAAGCATTTCACCCGATAAACGTCCTCATACTTTAGGGGGCAACTGTTATAGACATTTTTGTGCCTTACAGCTATAAGCATGAAATGTCCATAATTCAAGGGATCCAAAGTCCCTAAAGATGTTGTTACAGCTCCTAAAGGAACAAGGTCAACCAATGACAGCTTCTCCCAGAAGTTCTCCACCAAAAACCACTCAGAAATAGTCAATTCAGGATCAATTCAGAGGCTCCACTAGCTGCTTGCATTGAAATCTAGAATCTACACTGGCTAGGTGCACTGCAACACAGGTGGAAGCACTACCAGGGTGAGCTGAGCGGGAAATGACAAATGGCAAGCTCATTCAACGAGGTGGAAAGACCCTGGAAGCTTCCAAAATCTTCTCCAATGACACTTGCCTCAATGAATTCGACTAGTGATGAGTAAGAGGTTCTCAACCTCCAAGTGGAAGCAAGAACTGACAGAGAGAAGCCACAAGTCAAAACATAAGCTGACTCATCCTCTCTACTTACATCTATATATGGATCTCTCACCCAGAGGTTCAGGAGGCTGGAATTTTGTACTTTGCAGAGAATTGCTATTGGTTTGAGATTGAGATTAGTATATTGGGTGATTTATGCTTTGTTGGAGGAGAGGAAGGGATTCCTTTGCTGGGAGGTAGATGCTGGATCGGAACTCACTTGGTTGTATCTCCTCTTGGACTTTATTATCATATCAATAAACTATTTGAGTTTCTCCTACATGTTGTATACCAATGATGTTTTCTTATGCTTACATGTTTAGCTTAATCTGATCTCGAGCTTTTTATGAATGTATACCTGTATCTTTGTGTAGTTTCTCTCTCTTGTGATCTTGCAGGAATTCGGTGAAGCTGGGCCAGTGAAGGAGCAAGAAGCTGGGAGCTACTGAAGAGAGGAGTGATTTGGATCGACAAACTAGCGAAAGACACAGGTTAGTTAGATCCTTCTTCCTAATTTACATTTCATAAAGAAGAATACTCAATTAGTTTACTTCGTTTGTTGCTAAGGCACTATCACCTCTTAGAGTGGGATAGGGGCATTCCGAATTGGATACTTTTCCCAACAACATTGTGACCCCTTAGACTCCTATATATAGAAAGGAGGTTTTGTCATTTGAATCATCCAAGAATTGTTCATTTATGTAATGTAAAGGAGGTTGCCCCCTCGAAGAGGCTGAATTCTAAGGCGTTGATCTATCTTTTCTATCTTTTTGTGAGCTGGTTTCATAACACTGTACCCGTACTCCTCGTTCCTTGATCCTAGAGGACCTCTACAATGAACCCCGCATGCTTTGCTTTCATGAAGAAACTCCCATTATGTCCCTCTTCATGAGCAGATCAATTCCCTTTTGCACCATTTTCCCTAAAACTTCTGTTTTGCTCAATTTACAAGACAAGTGCTAATGACCTTTGTCTCCCCTGCGCCGATGTGCAGAGATTAGCACTACTCCTCACACTGACTGGAGTGAGTGAACTATGTTTTAGTCGCGCCAGTCTTGTTATGGAAAGTTTTTTAAATTAGGAGCTGAAGCTTCCTGCTCTAGAAGCTTCGTAACAGAAGCCTGGTAAATGGTTTTGGTCGGATGGGGTCGAGGATGTTAGTTTGGTCTCCTTTCTCCTATAATGATGGAACTACCTCAAGGGATAATCCTTTCTCCCATGAGAAGAGGATCCATTTCCCATCCATTCATCCTATATAAACCTCCCTTTTTCCCAAGCACAAGCTAGTGTTAGTGTTGAAGTGTTGATATTGGTGTGCTTATACTATTTTGGTTTGGAGTAGACAACAAGCTATTACTAGTTGTAGCTATCTAGTTGTGTGAAGGAGAAGTGTAATTTGGTTTGGAGTGAAGCCTAAAGGGAAGAGCTTTAAAACTAATTTTGATTGAGGCCATCATGGAATGTTAGCAGAAGTGTGTGGGAACCTGGTCTTGTCAGAGGAGGACTGCAACATCAAGACAAATGGTTGTAATCTCTCTTTGATATTAATATATTCAATTATCGATTGATTTCCTACATGTTTTGTCATCTTACATATTCATGGCTTAATGTTTCTTGACTTGTTAAGTAGGTTGAATTACAATTTGTCTATTGTCACGTTTGTTTTTTCTGTTGTTTACTTGTTTCATGTGCTTGAAGAAGGAAGCGAGAGATAGCTGGAGCGACCAATCAAGGACATCATCGAGGATAAGTAGACTAAGAGGTAGGCCCTCCTAATTGGTTCTAACCTAAGGAAATCTTCAATAGAATGTATCTGTTGTGGCTAGACCCATCATCGGGCTAAAGGAATTCGTTCGTGTCTACACTTATAATTTTATTTCACCACAAGCCCTGTTTTGGTTTATTCCATGAGATCCCACATTCATGCTTTGGAATATGGCACAGAGGTGATTGGTGGAAAGAGAAATTCAGTTCAACTCAATATATGGTTAGGTAGTACGTGGAAATCCCTGACTTGGTTGGATTTTTAATATGTTAATAAGAGCTCTTTTCCTCTTCTATTTCATAATTATTTATACTTTTTATTATGTGGCTTTTATGGTTGTTCTATCATTCTTATTATTATGGTTATATGCTCGTTATAAGCATGGCTTCATGTCACATTCTAGGTATCGATCTTAACATGTTTTGATTGGTAAATGAATGGTTATTGAATGTATGACCTAATATATGTTATTGTAGCTATTGTGAGATGGCATTAGATCTTCTTGATGATTCTTATATAAGTATCAAAACCCTATGTTTAGATATGCATTTATGACCTGTAGATTACATATTCACAATGTGTTTGGTGAAATGTCTGTCATGGTTAGGCCTCGATAGGTCAAGTTATTGACTAAGTTTTGCATTAATGGATTTTTCGTTGTGTTATTCAACATTCTGGAAATTTATATCAAGTTTTGGGTAGAGTTATAGATACTAGCCCTAAAAGTCGCTCAGATTCTGGGGTTGCATGCTCAAAACTGAGAAATATAGACTACAGTTGCTAGGAGGTAGGGTTATCCATGTGACTGGAGGGTTATAGCCATTAGATTGCCTTGTTATGCAAGCAATTAGGAGTCTAGATCCCTAAAAAGGCAAGTTAACTCAGGGTTATGGCAGCTGGAGTGGTTGTTTGGCTCTTGAGGGTCTTGTAGCTCCTGAGGAAGGTCAATAAAGTTTCGGTTTATCGATTCCACTTCCTTAATTGTACTTAATAGGTTGAGTCATCTCATAGTATCTCCTCCTCTCATGTTTAACCTGGCAGATCAATGAAACTGTGTAGATATCGGAGGGGTGGTTACAGAATGGTATCAGAGCTCCCATGTTCAACACTTGGACTGGATAGGTAGAATGTGTTTGTCATGCATGTATGTTAGTGTCTATATGTTTGTTATGCATGTATTGTTGCGGTTATTATTGTTGTGCATGAGGTCATGGTATGCAGTTGGTGTTGTCATGCATGATGTTGGCATATATATATATATCGTGTTAATCTAGATTGATGTTGCAGATGGGATAGCCTCCATATATATATACATGTGTCGTGTTAATATATATTGATCTTGCAGATGGGATAGCCTCCCTTGAACTTCACTGAGGTATGTTGATTATGTTTGTATTTGGTTTATATAACATGGTATGTTTGCAGGAAGTAGAAGATAAAATATGGCAAGTAAAATGGTGGACTACAATTCACGTGATTCTCTCTATTTATTAGATGAGAAACATGGTGATGAGTACTCCCCTCACATAGTATATACATTGAGAATTTTGAAAGCAGAGATCATGAGTTGTAAGGAAGATAATGATAGGATCATTCAATCATAGGAAATAATTTCTAGGCCACTAGAGAACCAAGTAGAGGTCAATGCAGTGATTCTTCAAAGGTTATCAGATTTGTAGAGACATGGACCACTTAGGATTAGTCATGGACAGGAGGAAATGAAAAATGGTGCATATGGAAGCAAGTCTTGATCATGACACAAGTTTGATAGAGAGGATATAGTAAGAGATGGTAGATTTCTAGATACACTTGACTAGAGGGGTGGTGATCATGGGTTCTATCATAGTTCTGGTTTAGAGAGATAGTATGGTCATCACCACCGCCACCCATATAGGAGGGAGAATCAATATTTGCAAGAAGAGTTCACGAAAGCGAAGCCCCCTCTATTTGATGGAGAAATGAAGAAGTCATAGGATGCAAAATATTGGTTGCTTGAGATGAAAAAATTCTTTAGATTGCATGACTATTCAGAAAACATGAAAGCCAAGATAAATACCTTCAGTCTTAAAGGTAAAACATACATTTGGTGGGACGATGTGAAGAATTTTAGAGGCATCTGGGAAGAGGGGTTGACTTGGAGTGAGTTCGAGAGACTTTTCAGGAAAAAGTATCTATCTGAAAGGTACTATGATGATAGGGCACAAGAATTTTATGAGTTGAAGATGGGATCTATGATTGATGAGGATTATAGTAGAAAATTCTTGGAGTTGTTGAACTATGTGTCTTATATTAAGGATGAGAAAACAAATATTCAAAGATTCATCAGTGGGTTTCCCGTATCATTGAAAAATACAAGATTTATTTTGACGAGCCTAGATCACTGGAGGAATCCCTCAGAAAGTTGAAACACTGATATGAATAATCAAAGCACAAATATGAGACTAAATAGGATTGGAAAGGTAATGACAAGACTAAGGGAAAATGACATAAGAATTGAGGAAGACTACAAGACATAGGTACGAAAGAGAATGTAGCGCTGCACAAGAAGTTCAATGCATCTGATAGAGGATAAGGATTTCAGTCCGAGAAGCAGAACAAGGGTGATGGAAGGAAGGCTTTACAGTGTTGGACTTGTGGCAAGGATCATCGTAGGAGAGATTCCCCACAACATCAGGGTGGCAGACCACATATTTATAGTGATTAGGAGGCACACACAGTGGAGGATGTTGGAGAGAGTATTTCTCATATTTATGTAGCATTGGATAACATATTCTGATCATCAGGCATCTATTATCAAGGATGGTAAGCTTTGTGATGAATTTGTTTTTATTTTGATTGACCCTGGATATAATATAATTATGTTAATCCTGACCTGGTGGAAGTGTGGTTTGAATAAATAAGTTCATGCAGAGTCTTGGTTAGTACAATTGGCTACATGTACTTAGAAAAGAGTTCATCATTGGGTAAGAGATTGTGCATTTGAGCTAAATGGCTTGTCTACATCAGTGCATCTAAATGTGCTTCCATTGGGATAATACAAGGTGCTTCTGGATATGGATTAGATGTATCTTCACAGGACTAAGGTGGACTGTTATGAAAAGGCTATTGAGTTCTTGGATGATAATGCGGAATAAAGAATCTTACAGGGTAAGAAGAAGGCAACATCAGTTAGAATGGTTATAATTATGCTGGAAAAGTGTAGTCGTAGGAAAGGGTGTGTATTATTTTTGGTGCATATTTCCAGTGATAAAGGTAAGGATGTTGAGGGTGTGGAAGTCTTTAAGAGGTATCTTGTTTTACAACAACTTCGGGATTTGTTCAAAACAGAGATTTTAGAGTTACCCCTTCATAGGGAAGTGGAACATTCTATTGAGTTGGAACCAGGGGTAGCACCAACATCAAAGGCACCTTACAGGATGAATACTCTAGAGTTAGTAGAAATGAAGTTGCAGTTGAAGGAAATGTTGGACAAGGGATACATTAGGCCAAGTGTGTCTCCTTGGGGTGCACTAGTGTTGTTTGTGAAGAATAAGGATGATACTTTCAGGTTATGCATTGATTACAGACAATTGAAGAAGGTGACGATTAATAACATGTATCTGTTGCCAAGGATTTGTGACTTGTTTGAATAGTTGAAGGGAGAAGCGGTGTTTTAGAAGATCAATTTGAGATCAGTATATCATAAGGTACAATTCAAAGAAGAGGAAATCTACAAGACTTATTTCCAGACTAGGTATGGGCACTACGAGTTTGTTGTGGTTATGTTTGGTTTGAATAATGCTCCAACTACTTTCATGTGTTTGATGAATAGTGTGTTTCACCCCTATCTAGACAAGTTTGTGATTATATTCATTGATGATATATTGATATATTCTAAGAATGAGGAAGAGCATGATGAACATTTGGAAGCAGTGTTAAAACTGTTGAGAGAACATCAATTGTATGCCAAACTTAGTAAATGTAGTTTCTTTCAAAAAAAGGTACATTATTTGGGGCATGTGGTGTCCAAGGAAGGGATAACAGTGGATCCAGAAAAGATCAAAGCTTTCATGGAATGGGAAGCTCCTAGGAATGTGGATGAGATCATATCATTCATGGGGTTAGTAGGTTATTGTAAGAGGTTCATTAGGAACTTCTTGCAGATTTCCTATCCTATTACATCATTGTAGGGAAAAGGAAAGAAATTTGAATGGACAGAGGAATGTGCAGTGAGTTTTGAATAGTAGAAAAAATTGCTTACAAATGCTATAGTTCTAAAGATTGTAGATTGGGAAAAAGAGTTTGTGGTATGCATAGATGCTTGCAAGAGAAGAATTGGTTGGGTTCTCATGCAGGAAGGACATGTAGTGTGTTATGAATCAAGGAAACTAAATGAACATGAGCATATTTATGTGACACCTGATCTTGAGTTGTCAGCAATCATTCATGCATTGAATATATGGAGGCATTATCTTCTTGGCAGGAGGTTTGTATTGATGAGTGATCACAATGGATTGAGATACTTATTTTACCAACCTAATCTGAATGCCAGATAAGCTAGGTGGTTGGCTATGATCAATGAGTTTGATTTCGAGATCAGGTAAATCAAGGGTAAAGAGAATAGGGTTGCATATGCTATTAGTAGAAGAATATAGGTAAAACACATAGCAATTATGAGTTCATATGGGAAAAATTTACAGGGTCAGATCTTGTAGGCAAGACAACAAGATGACAAGTACCAACAGCTTAAACACAAGATACAATATGAGGGTACAGGTGAACAGAATGTGGACTATCATCTCACGGTAGATGGTTTGGTCAGATCTGGGGACAACATTTATGTGCCTAACAACAATGAGCTCAAGAAGATCATCTTGAGGGGATACTTTCTAGATGAGTTCAAGAAATCCAAGCCAACTACATTTGATGGAGATTTGTAGAATCCGGAAGATGCAGCAGCATGGTTGCTTGGGATGAAAAATTTCTTTGGGCTGCATGACTATATAGAGAACATGAAGGCTAGGATAATTATTTTCAATCTCAAAGGGAAATATGACATCTGGTGGGAATATGTGAAGCATGTCAAAGACATCAGGACAAAGGAGTTGAATTGGCATGAATTCAAGAGACTCTTTAGGAAGAATTACTTGCCAAAAGGGTACTATTATGGAAAGGCCAAGGAGTTCTATGAGCTAAAGATGGGATCTATGACAAATGAAGAGTACACGACTAAGTTCCTAGAGTTGTTGAGGTATGTGCCTTATCTTAAGGATTAGAAGACAACATTTCAGAGATTTATCAGTGGAATGAATGAAAAGACTAAAGTAAAATGGGATAAGAAGCGAGGAAGACCACAAGATGTAGGTAATAAGGAGAATGTAGTGCCATACAATAAATTCAATGTAGTTGACAGAGGACAGTGATTTCAGTTTGAGGAGTAGAACAAGGGTGATGGCAGGAAGCCTTTGCAGTGTTGGAATTGTGGAAAGGATCATTCCAGGAGAGATTTTCCACAACATTAGGGTGACAGACCTCAAATTTATAGTGCTCAGGAGGCACAAACAATTAGGGATTTTGGACAAAGTATTCCTCAGATTTATGCAACATTGGATAATAGGTATGATGATCATCAGGCATATAATATTGAGATGGAAGGTATTCCTTGTGATTAAGTTGTTTCTATTTTGATTGACCCTAGATCTAATGATAATTATATCATTCCGGACCTAGTGGATAAGTGTTTCTTGAATAAATAAGTGCATGTAGGGTCTTGGTTAGTGCAGTTGGTTACAGGTACGAAGAAAAGTGTTCATCATTGGGTAAGATCTTGTGCATTTGATCTTAATGGTATGTCTACATCATCACACCTAAATGTGATTTCTTTGGGATCATATAATATGTTGTTGGGTGTGGATTGGTTGTACAATCACGAGACTAAGGTAGATTTCTATGATAAGGCTATTGAGTTCTTGGATGATAATGGAGAGAAGATAATCTTGCAGGTTAAGAAGAAGCCTACATTGGTGAGAATGGTTACAAATATGTAGGTGAAGTGTAGTAGCAGAAACGTGTGTGTGTTGTTTGTAGTTAATATTTATAGTGATAAAGGTAAGGATTTTGACGATGCTGAAGTGTTGGAGAGATATCCGGTTTTACAACAATTTTAGGATGTATTTATAGCAGATATTTTAGAGTTATCGCCTCATTGGGAAGTGGAATTTTCTATTAAGATGATGACAGGAGAAACACCAACATCTAAGACCCCATACATGATGAGCTCTCCAGAGTTGGTGGAATTGAAGTTGCAACTTAAATAAATGCTAGACAAGGGATACATTAGGCTAAGTGTATCACCAAGGGGTGCACCAGTGTTGTTTGTGAAGAAAAAGGTTGATACTCTCTGGTTATGCATTGATTGCAAGTAGCTAAACAAGGTGATGATCAAGAATAGGTACCCATTTCCACAAATTGATGACTTGTTTGATCAATTTAAGGGAGCAAAATTGTTTTTGAAGATTGAATTGAGATCAAGATATCATCAGGTACACATCAAAGAAGAAGACATTTACAATACTGCATTCCATACCACATATCGACATTATGAGTCTGTTGCAGTTCCTTTTGGTTTGACTAATTCTCCAACTACTTTCATGTGATTGATGAATAGTGTGTTGCATCCTTATTTGGACAAGTTTTTGATAATAGTCATTTATGACATATTGATATATTCTAAGAATGAGGAAGAGCATGCAGAACACTTGGCAACAATGTTAATATTGTTGAGAGGGCATCAATTGTATGCCAAACTTATTAAATGTAGTTTCTTTTAGACAAAAGTTCATTATTTAAGACATGTTGTTTCCAAGGAAGGCATAAAAGTGGACCCAGAAAAGATCAGAGCTATCATGGAGTGGGAAACTCCTAGGAACGTGGATGAGGTTAGATCATTCATGGGATTAGTAGGTTACTACAGAAGGATCACCAGAAACTTCTCATGGATTTCCTATCCTATTACATATTTGCAGAGGAAAGGGAAGAAGTTTGAATGGATAGAGGAATGTGTAGCTAGTTTTGAGCATTTGAAGCAGTTGCTTACAAATGCTTGAGTTCTAAAGATTGCAGATCGAGATAAAGAGTTTGTGGTATGTACATATGCTTGAAAGAGAGGGCTTGGTAGAGTTATGATGCAAGAAGGACATGTAGTATGCTATGAGTCAAGGAAACTGAATGAGCATGAGAAGAGTTATGTGACTCATGATCTTGAGTTGGAAGTGATTATTAGTGCATTGAAGATGTGGAGAAAATATATTCCTGGCAAGAGTTTCATTTTGATGAGTGATCATAGTGGGTTGAGATACTTGTTTGACCAACCTAATTTGAATGCTAGGTAGGTTAGGTGGATAGCTATGCTCATTGCATTTGACTTTGAGATCAGGTACATTAAGGGTAAGTAGAACATGGTTACAGATGCTCCTAGTAGAAGAGTACAAGTAAAACACAATATAACTATGAGTTCATATGGGATAGACTTGTAGGAGCAGATATTGCAGGTAGGACAGTAGGATGACTGGTACCGCAGCTTAAGCACAGGTTACAATAGTAGGGTACATGTGATCAGGATGTGGATTATCATCTTAGACAACAACGAGCTTAAGAAGCTTATCTTGAGGAATTTCATCTCAAGCCATATTAAGGTCACCTAGGATATCAGAAGACTCTAACAAATGTGAAGAAGTTCTACTATTGGCCAAATTTGAAGAAGAGGTGGATGATTTCTTTGCAAGGTGTTTGGATTTTCAATAGGAAAAAGGATAGTGCAAGCACCCAGGTGGTTTATTGTAGCCAATTCCTATTCCAGACTTGAAATGAGAGGTCATTTCCTTGGATTTGATCACAGGTTTGTTGAGGACATTGAAACAACCTGATTCTATCATGGTTGTGGTTGATAGGTTAAGTAAGGTAGCTCAGTTCATTGTTGTTAAGTCTATGAATGCAGATAGTGAGGTAGCTCATATTTTCATATGGTGTTCCTAAGAATATTGTATCCAACAAAGATGCCAAGGTAACTTCTAGGTTTTGGAAAGAGTTGTTTGTAGGGTTGGGGATAGAGTTAGTCTTTAGTAAAACTTATCACCCATAGACAAATGGATAGACATAAAAGGTTAACATGATTCTTGAGGACATGTTGAGGATGTATGTCATGCATCAATAACATAAGTGGGAAGAGTATCTTCCACTAGTAGAGTTTGTGTATAATAATGGGTATCATGACTCATTGAAGATGAGTCCATTTTAGGGACTTTATGGGTGGAGTTGTAATACTCCCATCAACTGGAGTGATCCAGTAAACAAAGCATTGATTGGACCAAACATGTTATTAGAGATAGAAAAGGAAATTTAGTTTATCAAGAATAATCTAAAGGAAGAACAAGATAGGAAAAAGAGTTATGTAGATTAACATAGGGTATTTAAAAATTTCTAGGATGGGGAACATGTATACTTGCGTATCAAGCCCAATAATATCTCCTTGAGTATTGGATAATGTGCTAAGATAGCACCTCGGTATTGCGGGCCTTTTGAAATCCTTGAGAGGATTGGAATAGTGGCCTACAAACTTGCACTGCCTTCGACATTGAAGTCCATGATGTTTTCCATGTTTCATTGCTTAAGCAGTATGTCTAGGATGGTGATCATGTGATTGGTTAGTTTGTATTGCAGGTGGTACCAGAGGGAGAATTCCATCCAAAACCACAATGCATATTGTAGCGGAAACAACTCATGCTTCAGAACAAAGCAATCGAGTAGGTTAAAGTGCAGTGGAAGAACTTTGGGCCCGATGAAGCTACATGGGAGATGGTTGATCAGAACTAGGCTATGTATCCTTCTTTATGTTGGGTTGTGTTATATTCTTTCCACAATTAGCTTCCCTAGTTAAACTGGGCCTCCCCCCCTTTGTTGCAAAAATTTCATAGCAGGGGGGTCATAGGGGGTTTGAGGGGGGTGCTTAGCCCCCCCTCTACGGGGTTCAGGGCAGCACCCTGGGGAAATTTTTTTTGGACCCTATGTTAGGTGGGCAGACCTCCTATGTTTTTGTGCATGGTTTTCACACATGTTTTTGGGCGCGATGGTTTCCGGTCCATGGTATTGGATGCTTCAACATGTATATATATGTATTGTAACATTGAAAGGAACATAATGAAAAATCAATTTGGTAGTCCCGGTTTTGGGATCCAGGGGAAAATCTCTGTGTATATTTGTTCTATGTGTTATGTTGCCACTATTGTTTCTTTTCTGTGTTTTAGAATTCATATGCAGGTAATTTCTATATGAGGTTAAAACCTACACTTTATTCACCAGTTGACCATATGTATTTTGGTATATGTGTTTTATGTTGTGTTGGTTATATGTATATGCATATGTATGTTGTAAATACCACATCAAGTTGTGTTATAAAGCTCCAATAAGTGGTATGGTGTTCATGTTATGATGGCCATGGTATTAATAGTATGGTATGGTGTAAATGTTGCATCAAGCTGTGTTATAAATCTCCATGGGAAACATGTGTTTTGATGGTTTATAAGTGTCATTGAACACCAAGCATGGTGTTCCTCAAGGGGGAGGGGTTTGTAACATCCCATGGTTGATTTTCTATGTAAATAAGATAGGACCAAGTTCATGAGACACATATTCCAAGATGAATGTTGGTAATGATGGGTATCACTAGCGATTAGTTAATGGCTATGGAAATTGGCAAAGGCATTGGAAAAGGAAAAGAGGCATTAATTGGAATTTTATTTATGAAAATAAAGGAAAATAGGAGAAAAGGGAGATGAAGGGTCACATATTTGCATGTGAGGAAAATCAAAGGAAAAATGAAGGAAAAATGAAGGAAAATGAAGAAAATAAAGGCCTCAGTGATAAAAGGCTTGTGAGGATCAGTTCACAACTTTTATCATTTTAGCTTTGGATATCTCTTCTATCTCACTCTATCATACTCTTACACACTTAGAGCATTCTTGGATTTGGACAAAGAAGGAAAAGAAAAGTAGGAAAACACAAAGGAATAGGTGGATTAGTGGCTACAACTAGATTTCTTTGCAGGTAACAGGTTGCATATGTGTTTTCCTTGCTAATTTCTAGATGCATGGTATATGCATGTGATTTTCTAGATATTTATTGTCATTAGCATGGAGATTTGCCTGGATTGACAATAGTTTTAGCCTTACCTTTCCATTTCCTAGATAGCCATGGTGTTGTGGGTTTTTCCACTTGATTGTTTTATGATTGGTGCTCATAATTTCTTATGGCTGTGGGTTGGAACAAAAGATTTAGAAGCCCTGTAATAACTTGGGTTAAGTTACTAGTCTTGAATCCTAGGTTGGTAAAAATGCTTCTGAGCTCTTGGTGGGGTGAGTTACAAGTCCCTAGAGCCGGGTTGGAAAAACACTCTAGAAGCCCTGGAAGGATGTGGTTTGAGTTACTAGTTCCTCGAGCCTTGAAAAATTGGGTAGAGACCATTCAAGTTGGTGTTAGCGATGTCTGATCGCGAGGTGGAACTACTGGTTGAGGGTTTAGGTGGTTTGGCCTTTGGAAGCCCTGATTTGGTTTGTCTTGGTTTATTCCATGAGATATCACATTGATGCTTACAATATGGCATGGGGGTGATTGGCTAAAAGAGAGATTTAGTTCAGCCCAATCTATGGTCAGATGGTACGTGGAAGTCCTTGACTTTGTTGGTATTTTCCTATGGTGATCTATGAATATATGTATTTATTATGATGGTATTCTTATGGCTATTCTACCATGGTTTATATGTTGCTTATTTTATGGTTATAATCTAGTTATATAATGTGTATCATTTGCGACTCTTGTCATGAATTTTTTAGCTATTGATCGATTGATGAATATATGGACTGATAAGTGTTGTTGCAACTATGTGGAGAGGGCATAAGGGAATTTCGGTGATTCTCAGATGAATATCATACTTTTATGATCAGATATGCATTCATGACCTTTAGCTTACATGTATGCCATGTGTTTGACAAAATCCCTGGTATGTTATGGTCAGTCTAGGTCAAGTTTTTATTCAAGTTTGAAGGTTTTCCTGGAATAAGGAATTAGTGAGAGGGGAGGTGAATCAATAATAGTGATGTTCTTTTGAATTTTAAGTCTTTGACTCTTTTCAATACAGTAAGTTACGTGTGAGATATTTCATACACAATACAAATGACCAACAATATAAGGCATTCACATGTACATACAATCCATCACATGAGAAACATACACATATTGACACAATTGTTTTTACTTGGAAACCCAAAAGGAGAAAACCACCAATCTGTTTGTTGTTATGATGTAAATTAAGAACCTAATTAAATTACATCATTTTTTTGTGAACACCCACTCACAGGAGGCACCAACCCCTTAAGATAGCAAGTCCCTACTTGCCAAGAGGCACCAACCTCTTATGAATGCATGCCACCACCTTCTCTAGCCACTGTTCTACCTTTCATACAATTTTCAAACTAAAAACAGGGACAAATACATATACGTAGAAATACAAATCTGATTCACTACAGATGTCCTCTGAATTGTGCTCCTTCCTGCTCCTTCAGCTCTAATCACAACCCTCTATAACATTATGTCTCATTTTAACACTTGGGCAATTTTCACAGCTTCCGCATACTCCACTCCACGCTCTTCAATTCACACTACAATACTATATTCCTCCAAATTTACTCTTCTGTAATCAAAAGTTTTGTTCCCCTGTCACACAATGAACAATGCAGTCTCTGTTAGTCATCACTCTACCATTCACACTATTAAAGCATACCTATGCATGGCTTCTCCATCCTGCTATTGTGTCTCATTTATTGAATTCTGTTGCTACAACATTAACTAAAAGAATGGGCTTCGTTCACTCACTAGCTATGGCTACAACATAATCAATTCAAATAATGGGTTCCTTGTGTGATTATCCATGCAAATAATTAAATCTAAGTCAATATCTACTCCTAGGGGGTTCTTCCATGCTTATTAATTTCTCACAGAGCTTGAAATGAACTTCAACATGGCTTCTCTGAACTGTGATCAAACCTCCAGTCCCTGAGTCTCTATTCTTCATTTAATTCAATGAAGCATGCATGGGAGATCAGAGGTAGCTTATTTCAACTCAAGACAAGCCCAACACTCTTCTCTGAAAATCGTAGTCCTCGTCACCCTTAACTGAACGATCTTGACAATCACTATTTATTCCAGTGACTAACTCTTCTATGCACATTTACTCTTAGCTTCCGACTCATTCATCCTTAATATACCTCTATGATACAATATTAGAGCCCCACATCTCATAACTTTATTAAGGTGATGTTACGAAATCGCAAGTTTCTAAGCTTGGCATTTAGCCCCTTTTTCTTCGCCTCTTATTGTTTTTCCACCATATGACTAGGTGTTGTTCCTAGCGGAATAGCACTTAGGTGCTAATCCCTTCAAGATCCTGCCAAGATCCTATCTCCTTGTGTTCATTCTCTACACCCTTGGTTCTTTGGGCTCCAATACCAAGTGCCAACAATACCAGAAGCTCCCTGGTATCAGAGTTTTCTCAAAGTGCAATTACAAAGGAGTTATGAAATCTCTGACCTCCGATATACTTCCATGATGACATCATGCTCTTTTCTTACACCCCACATGGTGTTTGCATAACACTTAGGTGATAATCCCTTTAGGATCATGCTGAGGGATTATCTTCTTGTGTTCTTGCTCTATGCCCTTGGTTCTTTGGGTTCTATGATTAAGTTCCAACCAACATTAGAAGCTCCCTGGTATCAGAATTTTTTCAAAGTGCAATTACAGAGAAGTTACAAAATCTCCTATCTCCGATATACTTCCAGGATGAGATCATGCTCTTTTCATCAATCCCACATGGCATCTCCTTAGTGGTGACATGTGTCACAAAGATTTTCCTCATTAGGACACTCAATAATGTTGAAACTGACTACCACATGTCCTCCATACATGCTGATGTCATCTTCCATTGTGAGCTCCTAAGGGCCAATCAACTGCTTCGATGTGTCCCGTCTAAGGAGAGAGAAAGGGTCCCTTGATCATTGGTTTTGCAAATTATTTCTTTTGTAAATCCATACTCCTCGCAACCATCAACGCTTTTAAAAGAATTGAATTTGTAGGAAGTTATGAGGTTTCGAGGTTCCAAAGTTCCAGGATCTAATATTCTGCCTGCTTCTAATATTCTAACCTTCTGATGTCTCGAGACTCTAACCCTTCGAAGTTGCGAAGTTCTGAAATTTGGGGTTCCAATATTCAACCTGCTTCCAATATTCTAACCTTTCGACATCTCAAGATTCTGACCCTCCGAGGTCCAGAGACTCCGACCCTCTGAAGTTCTGAAGTTCTGAAATTCAAGGTTTCGATATTTGACGTGCTTCCTTGGTTCTGAGGTTCCAAAATTCATCCTGCTTCCTTGGCTCTAAAATTTAGCCTGCTTCCTTGGTTATGAGGTTATGAAATTCAGCTTGCTCCTAAGGACTTCAAGATCCTTACTTCAACTATCAATAACTTTTTATCCTAAGAATCATTTATGGACTTCCACATACCATTCTAAATATTTTTCAAACCACTTTCGAGTGGTGAAGGTCTGATACAGTCCTTGAGCCCATTTTCTACCTAAAACATGGTTACAAAATCTCTTCAATTATTTTCACCTTGAATCTTCCTCTCGTGCCTGGAATCCTAGACTCCCTGACCAACACAATCATATTTTTATGGATTTTCCAATAGTTCTGCTACTCTGATGATTCTATACCACAAACTACAACAACCATGGAACTCCCCTTGGAAAAAACATGCCACATTAATGCTAACATTACTGCTTCTAACCTCAATGCTAGTTCGATTGAAAACAATGCCAACATGCCATGTGCCACAAAGCAATCAGACAATGTCCATTTTCCAACACTCTCCCCCTTGGCATTGATGGAAACAAAATAAGCTCCCCCTGAAACTAGGCATGGTCTTCTTCGTTGATGTTCTTCTCTGATGCACCAGTAACATTCTCCCCCTTTGGCATTGATGGAAACAACATAAGGTCCCCTGAAAGTAGGCATGGTATTCTTCATTGATGTTCTTCTCCGATGCACTAATAATATTCCCCCCCTTTGGCATCAATTGAAAATTATTCTCTTGAAAACTCCCCCTAAACCACTACAACCTACTATTCAATTGATCCCACAAGCTGAGTAGCTACCAACATACATTACAATTGAGTCATTTAGGAGGAGGAGACACAACCCCTATCTATTGCCTGAGATATTCAAATGGTTCTCTTTCTAGTGGCTTAGTAAAGATGTTAGCAAGTTGGAATTTAGTGGCCACATACTCAAGTCGAACAACACTAGCTGCAACCTTATCTCTTAAGAAATGGAACTTTATAGGGATGTGCTCGGTCTTTCAATGCATGAAAGGATTCTTAGAGATAGTGATGGTACTAGTATTATCACACATGATTGGAATGGGATCATTAAAATCTAACTTAATGTCCTTCAAGGTAATCTTCATCCATAGAATTTGTGAGCAACAAGTGGAAGCTGCAATATACTCTGCTTCAGAAGTTGATAAAGAAATGGAGTCTTGTTTCTTGCTGACCCAGGACACTAAGCAGTTTCCCAAAAAGAATGTTGCATTGAAGGTGATCTTCCTGTCATCAATACTTCTTACCCAATCAGCATTAGTATAGGCCTTCAACTTAAACTCTCTTGTTTTAGCATACCACAGTCCATAATTAGTTATTCCTTGAAGATATTTGAAAATCCATTTGACAATGATGACATGAATTTCATGAGGGAAAGCTTGGCAACAAGACCCACTGCTTGCATGATGTCTGGTCTTGAAGCTGTGAGATGCAATAAGCTTCTTGCCATTAATTTGTACTCAGTTTTATTTACCCACAATGCCTCGTCTTCTTTGCATAATTTGCAGCTTGTAACCATAAGTGTGCTAACTGGCTTGCAATCTTCCAGCCCAAACTTATTCAAAATTTCTCGTAAGTATTTGGATTGGGAGATAAATACCCCATTTTTTGATTGATAAATTTGCAATCCTAAAAAGAAGGACAATTATTTGATCATGGAAATATCGAACTATGTTTGCATATTGTTTGCAAATTGATGTCCCAATTGTCCCAGGTTGCTGCCAAATATTATTTTGTCCACATACACTACTACAATTAGTAGATTATCATCTTCAAACTTTATGTATAGATTGATGTCTACAACACCTTTCTTAAAGCCTTGTTGCTGAAGGTGTTATAGCACCATTTACCACCCCTGATATTTGTGATGCTTGGTTTATGGCCTAGGGCAACCTGTCCTTCCAGACTTGGTCCAAATATTTTAAAAATAGTGTTTTATTCCCTATACACTACTTTTCCCTGAGATAAAAGTGTGTACATGTGGGTTAGTCAATACCCAACCCGTGTATATGTGTTAAAACACTTAAAAAAATTAAATTTCCTTAATTATGGATGGATTTCATGGTTTTACCTGTTGATTACCTCCTAGTGCCTGTGGTCCAACTGTTTCCCAACTATTTCCCAACTAAAAAAATCATTGGGAGAAGTATAAATAGACTTCTATGGGAAGGCCTTAAGGAGGAGAAGGGATAGAATTATTATACTGAGATTATCCCTGACTGAGTCTGAAGTATCCCTATGCTTCGAGCACTTCCCCAAGTTTCAGAAAACCCTTGTTTCCTTGTTGTTGATACTCTCCCTCTTGCTTGAGATATCATGGTATTGGTTATGGAAGGAGGCTGTTGAAGACTGGGACTGGATGGATCTGGAGGACGGTTCTGCTTGGAGCCGAAAGAAGAAGACTCATGTGAATTCCCTCTGTGTTAGTTATAGCTTTCTACAATAAAAAGAAGCGTTGTCTTGTTCATGAGATTAACTTTGCTTATGCATCAGATACTATTGTAATTCATGTATGAATGTTATTTTTATGTATAACTAATCATTTTCTTATATGATATAAAGTTATTCTCATTAAAATGCTTTATCTATATTCTGCTATGTATGTTCGAATTGGTTGATTTGCAGATTCGAAGATCATCAGGAGTTGTAGAGGGTCTGAACCCTGCTAGAGCTACCCAAACAAAGGACATCCGGGTATGGTCGCTATCGCATAGTTTTTTTATATAAGAATGTTGGCTGAGTTATATGAGTGTTTCTTACTGTAGTCTACTCTTGCTCTGTTGGGGTTTCAACCCAAAGCCCTAGGGTACTTATTCTTGTAACAGAATTGGCAACTCCACTGGGGATAACAATCGTGTTATTCCTAGTTTGGGTTGTTCAGTGTCAATCAAGGATCATTTCTTGGTTTGCTTGCTGTGACAGTATTATTTGGTCTAGTAGAATATCATACCTTAAGTCTGATCTTTTTGATCTGGCTTTGTTTTTTATTTTTCTTGTAAAGCTTTGTATATGCACTTTGGTCTGTTTACAGTAGCGTACACATGCTTGTTTCTGTGAAGTGAACCCACGTATATGCTAGTTTCCTTTATCAGAAGTGCGTGTACACGCCTCTATGCTTGAACACAATCACATATAACATTTTTTGCATTGTTTTTTCATATCTCTCTGCCTAGAAAGATTTGTTTCCTGGTCTGTTTAGTCTCTGAGTGGTCAATTTCTGTCTATAGAATTTTATTATTCTGCGAGCTTACTGTTTTGAAATCTCTTCCACTTTGAAAAGATTTGGCCTATGTTTGCTTTTGAGTGAGTTTTATGATTTTTGTTTTGGCACACAATACTTCGTACAGAGGTTTTTGATTGTTCTAGTCCTCTAGAACAACAAATTGTTTTCAATCTTAGTGTCAAGCTCGATTATTGGTCTACTTGCTTTGCTTTCCGTCATTTTGTGGCCTTATACCTTTTCTTGCTTTTTGAAAGTTTCTTTTTGACAAATTTGAAAGTGTTTCTTTCCTGACTTCTTGGTCAGTTTTTCAAAGCTCTTTGCTGCTGTTTGGGTTGTTTAGTACAAGTTGAAGCCTTTTTGTTCAAGTTTTCATTCGTTGTCGAATTTGTAACTTGCAAAGTTTCCTTGTGCTCTTCTTTCGGTCTTTGAGTCTTAAGTGGCATTTAGAGTGATTTCGAAAGGTTGTTTTCATTACTTCTTGAAAAAGAAAAGATCTTAAAAAACATTGTTTTTGTTTTCTTTTGCCAAGTTTTATTTTGGTTTCTTTCGATTTTTTTTGAAAGTGAATTGTAATCTTTTGGGATTTGTCCTTCTTGTTTGGAGAGGATTTTGTATTCAAAATTTGTATTCTTTTCAAACACTTAAGTTAGCTTATAAATAGTTATGAACAACTGCTTTCATTTTTTTAGAGTAATTTAGGATCTTGCATCTTCATTTACACCTTGCATTAGGCTAGTTTTGCATTATTAAAGCATCAGTAGTCTTTTTAGTTTTTGTGTGTGTGAAGTGTGTTTTAAGAAAAGAAAAGAAAAAGTTTTTTGCTTTATAGAAGTTTCGTAGAACCCACGTAGAGATCTCTTTTCATCGAAGAACAAACAATTGAATTCATATAAGTTAGTTTTCCATTGATTTCTTTTGCATCATATAAACACCATTGGTTTCATTTCCATTTATCCCTTTGACTTAAAATAACAACCATTAAAAATCAAGCACTTAATAAAATAAACTAGAACTTTTGTATTGTCATCAGAATACACCAACAAGTTTAGGTTTATTAGGGCCTTGGATTAGGCAAGAGGAGAGTTAACTCTCCAAGGCTGCTCTAAATTGTAAAACTTAGAAGTTTGATTAAAGAGCGAAATCCAATAGCGTTAGGGAGACTAGGATAGCTCCATGACTGGGAGTAAAGCATGAGGGTTAGTGAAGATAAGGACAAGAGATACCCCCTCTCTTACTTGTTGGATCCTACCTCATGATTGTTTTGCCCAGCTTCTGATACGAGTTGGTGACCATAGTTGCCTATCCTAGGGATCCACACAGGTGGTTGTTGAGGGGAATCCCATGGCACCTGAGGTTGACATTGTATCATGTTCAATAGTACTTCTGGAGGGCACCCTTGCGAAGCTTAGGGGCTTGCACCAACAAAGGCTGTTGTCTGGAGGTCAGCGTAATTACCTCTGTTACCTTCGCTAGTAGGCCTGGGGCGTAATTACCCCAGTCTATTTTTGGAAGGCCCTTATTATTAACTTTCTTGTATTTTGGTGTCTGGTCCTAATCAATAGGAGTGGAATACTTGGAAGTTGTTTGATTGTTGATATCTTTAGGGACATTTTAGTGAGTGTTCTCTGCTTCTAGTCGGCCTAGCTTTTAATTTTCTTGAGTCTTTAAGTAGATTTTATAAAAATAATTCAAAGTGGTTGATCGACCATCTCGATGGTCTCAGAGACTTCGTGGGCTTTCATCTACGAGTCCAGAGCCTTCTCCTAGAAGGTGTAGGAGTGATTATGCCAGTGGTTTCCAACCAGTGGCAACAGGCACATCAGAGATTGATCCTTTGCTTGGGGGCATTAGTTCATAAGATAAACCTGGTACTACTACAGAGTTAGAGAGGAACACACCAGTTCTTTCTGGAGTACTATTCTAGTTGGAAGATAGTATTGAAGTAGAAGAGCTTTTAGAGTCAATTATGGCTCCGAATTCTCCTCTCCCTCCTGATCATCTAGACATTTTGTTATACGTTGAAACTTCGACTCACAGGCCTTTGAGCCCAAGTCCACATACATCTATCCCTTTGATGACCACTGCTGGAAGCATGGCATCCATGACGAGTGTTGCGAGCATGCAGACTCCCATATCTATGCAAGGGGGAGGAACTATTTCCATCCCTTCTAACACTTCCGACACATCTATATTTGGGTCTACTTCCATTCCGTCGACGAGTGGAAGTTCTCAAGCTAATGCATCCATTTTTTGATTTTTCCCTTTTGGAATGCCCTCTCAAGGTATTCCTTCGGTTCCTTTGAATATACCATCAACCGCCTCCACATCCATGATGAGTGGACCAGCTTCTTTTCAGGGTTTCCCATTTGGAAGTGGTCATATACCACATTCCAATCTAACAGTAGGGTCAATTCCCTTTCCTTTTACAAATCAAGGTAGTAACCCCTTTCAGAGTTGGACAAACCTTGTGGTTAGTGGGATAGGAGCTGGGAATCAATTTTTCGGCCAACAAGGGAATGTGCCATATTCTTTGGTTAATTAATTTCAAAATTTTCACTCTTTGCTAACGCATGGAACCCTTATCAGGGGCTGTCAGCTCCTTTCAATACTTCGTTAGGGGGTAACGTCATCGATTACAGAGGATTTTCGGCAGGAGTTGGTCAAACTTTGAATTTTTCTAGACCATAAGGATCACCCTTTGGTTCAGTAGGCTCTACGAGCTACTTCGGGCAACATGGTGCCTTTCAAAATCTAGTTCATTCTTTTAAGACCTAAGGGAACCCCGCCCATTCCGGACGGAATTCCCAAGGTCCCACGACTTCCTTTTCTGGCGATGCTTAACTTGCCAGACTTGACTAAATTGACGAATGATCCAATTAGGTACAATCTAACTTGGCCTCCGGTCCCAAATAAATTTCCATCGGATATTCCAAAATTCGAAGGGAAGAATGGTGAAGACCTGGGAGACCATGTAACCACATTCCACTTATGGTGCTCATCCAACTCCCTGATAGATGATTCGATTAGGTTGAGGTTATTTTAGCGCACACTAACCAGGAATGCGGCCAAATGGTATATAGAGTTTCCAGGGGTCACCTATACTTCTTTCGATGATTTGGCTAATATTTTCTTGAACCATTTTCAGTTGCCTGTCCGCTATGAAGCTGGAACTGAGCTTTTGGCCAATTTTCATCAAGACACGACAAAACACATTTCAGATCATATCCAAGAATGGAGATGGATAAGGAGGCTTATCAAAGCCGAAATTCCACCAGATTTTCGTCTCGAATGGTTTCTCAAATCATTACAATCGGAGATCTCAAAGGATGTTTCTATTTCGGGTGTTTATTTGGAAGAGCAAGCTATTTTTCGAGCCCAACAATTAGAACTGATATATTCTCAGTCTGGGACTCTTCAAAAAATCCTACCTGACGCTTCTAGATCCAAGGTTGATTTAGCAAAACTGAAGCCAAGCCCTCATGCCGATGGTATAGTTGGATCAATTGATGCAAATATGGTGAACCTTTTGAACCAATTGCAGCAGTTGTCTCTACAAAATGCTTCTTCTAACCGGGCAACATCGTCTACAACTTCGCCCTCCCAACCTACCTCCATAAACGCCATCCAAGCTTCTAACCCCAAAGGAAATCAACAATCCGATGGGAATAAGAAGGGATGAGGTAAGAAGAAGAACTAGGAAGGGAAGGGTAATGCAAACAAGCTCGACAACGGTGCCGGTGAGGGTAGAAAAGAGTCTAAAAAGAAGGTTAAATTTCCATGCAAGTTATGCAATGGAGATCATTTGAATCACCTCTGCCCTAAGATTCAAGATGCTCAACGCTTATTAGTGCAGCAAGGGTCCTATAGCTCCCAAGCTGTCCTGACTAACCCTTTTCCCCAAGGGAAACAATTACTTGCTGGCGCGAACTCGAACACTGGTACCTCTGCAGGGGGCAACCAAGAAGGGGAAAATTCCTCAAATGTTTATATGATGAACTCTCATGTCTACATCACCACATGGGCATGTGATTATGGTGAACTAGAAACATCTAACGCTAAATATGTTCCCGAAACCACAAACCCACTTCATATTGAGCAACCCTCTATTGAGTCTATACCTCAGATACTAAAAGGTTCCGCAAAGCGCTCGACTATTAACCCTAATGTTAGGGCAGCCTAGAACTACTCGATTGTAGAAGATCTGGCTCAAAGTCCTTGTGCTATGTCTGCATTGGAGGTACTCTAGTCATGTCCTACTCAGAGAAGTGCTTTGCTTTCGGCGATCAGGGCAGTGGATCCAAAAAATTCTTTAGTGCTCACTTTTGATATGCTGAATGTAAAAAGGAGACTTGCTCACCATATGGCTTTCCAGATAATGTCCACTTACCGAAAAACCAATATTTTTCAGACAATTATAGATGAGGGAGCTTCCACATGCATAATGTGTATGTCAAGTTGGAAGGCCATTGGATCACCTTCAGCTGTTCCTTCACCGACTCTCTTAACAACATTTGATGGAAATTCTCATAGGCCACACATAATTATCCTGACCTTTCCTATATGTGTTGGAGGAAAGGTCGTTAATATTGAGGTAGAAATCATTGATGCTAACCTAGATTACAACCTCCTCTTAGGAAGGAATTGGATTTATGAGATGGATGCCATAGTTTCATCTTTATTCTGCATCCTCTATTTTCCTCATGAGGGGAGAATTGTTAAAATTGATCAATTAGATTATTCTCCAGGTGACTCTCGTGCAACTTCAGATTCTATCGTTCCATTGGTGGATAATCCCTATAAACCTATAAGAACTTAGGAGTTGGGATATACTCTTCCTTGATGGGTATATTTAACCTTCCCCCTCCTATAGCTAGAATCAATGCAATTTAATCCACCAAGGGGTTTTCACGGAAAGAGTTCTTTCGAACTCATTATTTTTTAAACCCTTGGACCTTACCTTCATCTACGATCACATTAGATGGAGGGCAGGTTGGTGGAAATGCATTTCCCATGTCTGCAGCAGAACTTAGCTATCAGTCTATCGTTAACTCTACAAACAACCATCCCACTCCTTTTTCAGAGGAGGAGTTAGATGGTGATTGTGGCTCTAGATTGGACCCTTGACTCCACTTCTGCTATGGATTTCTTAGATATAGTTTTACCATTTGACGAAGAAATTTTAGAAGTGATGATAGGTGTAGATCGACCTTGGGAAGATTTACATCATCGTTCATATTTTCCTCCCCCATTGCATGAAGTCGAATCTAGGTTCTCCAATCTGCTTACTAGTGATGTTTGTACAGTTTCAAACCCTTTGGCTCCAACACAATTATTTGCCGAAGGTAATATGTCGATTATCTCAAAAACTGTACCTATAAACATCTCTAGGAATCCTGACGTTATAGAAAATGTCTTGATCGGAGCCGATTTTTCCCCCGAAGAGATTCAAATTTACATCGACCTCTTTAAAGAGTTTCGAGATGTGTTCGCTTGGTCTTATGAGGAAATGTCTGGTATTGATCCATCTATAGTCCAGCATGAGATAAAGACGTATGAAAATGCTAAGCCTATTCGTCAGAAGCTTCGACCGGTCAATCCTCAGAAAGAAGCAGCTATTAAAGCTAAAGTTGAAAATCTTCTTAAGGCAGGTTTCATATACCCCATTCCTCTAACGGAGTGGGTTTCCAATCTAGTCTCGGTAGATAAAAAGCAAGGAACGATCCGAGTGTGCATCGACTTTAGGGATTTGAATAAATCTTGTCCAAAAGACAATTACCCCAAACCTTTTATTGATTAAATAGTTGATGAATGTGCGGGTAATGAAATTTTTTCGTTCATGGATGGATTCTCTGGTTATAATCAAATTTCTATCTGTCTAAAGGACTAGCATAAGACAACTTTTATTTGTCCCCGGGGAACGTTTGCATACAAAAAGATGCCTTCTGGTCTTAAAAATGCTGGAGCTACGTTTCAGCAGGCCATGTCTTATGATTTCCACGACATCAAACATGTCATCGAAGTATACTTGGATGATTTAGCTGCACGTTCTCGAAAGAGAATCAATCATCCCAGCCACCCTCTGTTAGTTTTTGAGAGATGTCAATTTTATAAAATCTGATTGAATCCGAATAAGTGTGTTTTCATGGTCACATCTGGTTGGTTGTTAGGATTCATCGTATCGACTGAAGGGATTCAAGTAGATCCCTTCAAGGTTGAGGCAATAATTCAGTTGCCTCCCCCATCTTCCATCCAACAACTTCAAAGTCTCCAAGGAAAGGCAAATTTCTTGAGAAGATTTATAACAAATTACACTAATATTACCAAAGGATTTATGCATTTGCTTAAGAAAGGAGTTCCATTTTTATGGGATGACTTTGCACAATGATCTTTTGATGCCTTGAAGTAGGCATTAATCTCTGCCCCATTGTTGAGTCCACCGGATTATGGTAGAGATTTCCTTTTGTATCTTGCAGTGGAAAAATCAACCATAGGTATGGTTTTGGTTTAGGAGGATGATGCTCTCACGGAGCATGTGATTTACTACTTGAGTTGAGGCTTAGTAGGTCCTGAACTACGCTATTATCCTATCGAGAAATTGGCCTTGGCAGCTATCCATGCTGTCCAGCGGCTTCGTCATTATATTCTGCTACGCAAAACATTCGTCTTAACGGCTGTCAATCCGTTTCAGCTTGTCCGCAGTAGGCGAGTGATTGGGGGAAAATACAATCGATGGATTGTTATTTTTCAAGAATTTTATCTCGAGTTCTTGTCAGCCAAGTCTAAGAAGTCATTGGTTTTTGCGGAATTAATTTCTGAGCTACCTTGTGAAGAAGACATTGTTTATGAGGAAAATTTCCCCGACAAACATTTATTCCTCATTTCTTCACAAGATCCCTGGTATGGAGATATCATCATATATCTCTAGACTTTGAAGTTCCCACCTGCTTCCTCCAAGGATGAGCATCAAAATTTACATCACCTTGCCAAAAACTATGTTATCATTGGTGATACATTATATTGCAGAGGGGTTGATTCAATCCTTAGGCGTTGATTAACTTTCGAGGAAGCAGAATCTGTACTCAATGATTGCCACAGTGGAGCTTGTGGCAGTCATCTATCAGGGCTTGCAACAACCCATAAAATTTTGTGTGCCAGCTACTTTTGGCCTTCAATTTTCAAAGATTGTATTGAAGCGGTCAAATGTTGCCACCCTTGTCAAATCTATACTCGGAAAATGTGCGCGCATCCAGCTCCTCTTTTTCCTGTTATCACTGTCGGTCCATTTACGAAGTGGGGCATTGACTTTACTACTTGTAATCGCCTTCGGCGGTGAATCACAAGTATATCATAGTGGCCGTAGACTACTTTACAAAGTGGGCTGAGGCCATGCCTACTTACAAAAACGATAGTGAAACAACAACCTTGTTTCTCTTCAATAAGATTATTTCACATTTTGGTATCCCGAGAGAGATTGTCACTGACCATGGTAGTCACTTCCAGAACCAACTAATGACCGAATTGGCTCTTAAGTTGGGCTTTTGGCAGGAGCATTCGTCTCCATATTATCCTCAAGCCAATGGGCAAGTCGAAGCTATGAATAAGTCCCTCAAGGCTATCCTGCAAAGGACAATTGACAAAAATCGCTCCAATTGGCACATCATGTTGTACCCGGATCTTTGGGCATACCGAACCTCGATGAAGACTGCCACTGGTTTTACTCCTTTTCAGTTAGTTTATGGGCTGGAATCTATTTTTCCTATTGAATGTGAAATTCCATCCCTTAAGCTAGCTGTAGAAATTCTTCCAGAGATGTCTAGTCTCGAAGAACACCTCGTTCATTTGGAACATCTCGATGAGCAACATTGAGATGCCGCCATAATAAATGAGGCCCATAAGAAAAGGGTTAAAACTCAGTATGATAAAGCTGTCCATCCTCGGGTCTTTTCTAAAGGCGACCTTGTCTTAGTCTATGACCAAGATAAAGATGCCTTGGGGGCAGGAAAATTGAAGTCTATGTGGTATGGTCCCTTTATAGTAAAACAAGTTTTGGGAAAAGGGGCTTATGAATTAGTCGATTTTGAAGGGAACAAGTTGGCAGAGCCCTGAAATGGGCTCTACCTTAAGAAGTATTTTTCTTAGGTTCTGGCCAAGCAATTGCTTGTTTGTATATATTGTATTTTTGTACGTATTTGTCGGGTATTTTGTGATATTGACATTTTTTGATCTTCTTTGGTAGATGTTGATGCTTGATATGTTTCAGATTTACCGATGGTGCTAGTCGGCACACTCAGAATCTTGCTTTCGCAGCTTGGGTGATTTATTATCCATTTTGCTAGTTGATGGTGTCGAGGGGAGTATGTATTAGTCCTGCTTCAAATAACAATGCCGAATATATTGACGTTATTAATTTACTATCCGAAGTAATTTTTTATGGAATTGATTCATTGATGGTTTATCTTGACTCATAGCTAGTAGTGTCACAATTAAATAACATTTATCGAGTTCGTGATCCTTATTTATATTGCCAATTTTTGAGAGTGAGAGTTTTGCAATGATCATTTGTTTATATTACATATGTGCACATTCCATGATCTGAGAATTCATTAGCAGACTCTATCACTAGTCAAACATTAGATTGGCATATCAATCATTCATCAAATTAAGCAAACATAAAAAATTTGGATATATATATATATATATATATATATATATAGATATCGTAAAACTGCCTGTGTATAGATAAAGTGTTCAAAAAATAATATACAAAATTGGGATGAAATGCCCATAATCATGTCCAGTCTGTCTATCGACCTGGCTCAGGATGAGTGGCTAAAAATTTAACTACTGCATTGGCTACATGCAAAAGTATGCGGACCCAGTCCCGTGGTACTCCTACCACACGACGCTGCATCTCCTCAGGTAGATCCTCTATGGCTATCATTGGTACCTGGTGAGTCAATCTCACCAAGTTTCTCTGAACTACATATAGGACTCTCTCTGTCTCAGCTGCTGCCTCTTCGACACCTCTTCCATGATGCCTGTGCCTCGGAAATCCATCTGGTCTCATTGGACCCACATCTAGAACATGGTCATTTTGTCAGTATTTTGTCCCATCAAAAATATTTCTAAGTTCATTTCATATTTAAAAAAGAAAAGATCTTAAAAATTTACAAAACCTTAAAAATGTACCTATGTCTCCCCATGCTGCGTTTGGTGGTAGCACCAAGTCTGGATCTCCTCGGAAATCCATACCAGCATACGGGTAGTCATCGATTGCGATGATCTATTGGTCCCACCATGCGAAAAAATCATCATCGAAAGTCATCCTAGGCATGTCTCCGCCTCCAAGGTGTTTCATCAAGTTAGCCCATCTACCCATCTAAGGATCTCACGGGCTGCTGATGGAGACAGGTACCTTGGGATGTAGCCCAGGTACCTTCTCGAAGAAGAAGGAGCATAAGATAGTCCGATATCCAAAGTTCTTTGTCTGACCCTTCTAAATAGAGGTCAGCTGGCTCTTCATGTTGGTCAGAAGAGGTGTGCACCAGTCGAAAACCATGGTTAGGCATTCCACTGCCAGGCTCATGGACACTTGTGAAGCCTGATGCAATGAAGCTGATCCATTTACCCTCACAATGGTAAAAAATAGAATCCTCAGAGATAAACTATCCACGTGTTTGATTGGAATCTGACTTCCAATCTTTTCCGGGTGCCCAGGACAATATATATGTACATAGTCTTCTACTGAAAGACTACTTCTTGTCCTGCCAGTCGAATTCACAACCTCCCCTCTTTGGGAGAGACCTATAATAAAGTATATGTCTTCCACCTCAATCCATAGAGGCATCTGATCTATCATGAAGGCGTCATCCTCTACACTCCAGTAGTGGATTAGCAATTCAAGCAGGGGTGTGTTGGCTTTCATGTTCGACATTTTGAAGAATTTCAATAAGCCACACCCTCTCAATGCATCTAGTGCATTTTGGTCATTCATTACCTCATTGTCAATTGTGGTATGCTCTCTCTCTCTCCATGTGATGGTCATCCTGAAAAAAATGAGTTTCAACCGTTAGATTTTGTGTTTGAACTTCAACTCACGTACACACGGGTTCCCTTTACACACAGTCACGTGTAGGGCTGTCGTATATGCGGGTTGATCACATCCAACCTACGTGTACGCAGAGTTGGATTTTTTGGCATGAATTCCCATGGTCAAATCTTAATGAAAACTTCTAAAAACTATCACAAAACATTGCAAGCATGATTTGAGGGTTACCTGATAAATTTGGTGTGTTTTGAACGGTCCAATTCTTCAGAGGCAAGTTTGCTCCTTTTTGATCCACAACTCTTTTCCAAATAGAAATAAAAAAATTTGTGAGTCCAAAAGTCATTATATAGCTTTGAAATTGCAAATTTTTTTCTCAAAAATTGATTTTTCGTCTGATGAATTTTTTTGACTTGTGGGCTTGGATTATCGAGATTGGGTTATTGTTTCAAGATATTTTGGAGACTTCTCAAGATCTTATTTCAGTCCCATGACTGCTAACCTATCATGGCAGGTATTGTTCACTCACTGGCATATAGGTTGGGGAAAACCATTTTTTCCATTACATCTTGCATGCTAGCCTCCGTTCAACGATACATTAGCCATAGGGTCGACCCCATTGTGTCTTGGTTAGCAAACCATGTTCACTCGTCGATTTTTAAATCATGATGCGATGGTAGAGCCATCCTTTACATGGGCATCTTAGTTAGAACCTCGCTAACATTGGTTGCCCATGTTGTTATATTGAGAAGGCTCAAGAGTCCTCTTTAGTCTCGCCATGACTTGTGCGTTGAAGACACATTCTCCTTGCTTCTATGCTTATTTATGGCCTTATACCCTAGAGGCTCCTTTCTATTGAGTTGTACTACTGCATTGCATTTTGACTATTTTCACCTTTTGGCCTTGAGCCAGCTTCACTTGGACTCATGTTTAAGCTACTTATTTGACCATGTCTTCTGCAAAATCAACCATACAATCACGCATCTTTTGTAACTTGACACATCCTTTGACCTGTGGAAGGAACATCCCTTTGAGTGTCCTTGACCAGTTTTGCCTCCCTGCATTGAGCATAGGATTGTTCCCATCCCAAGAACTAGATCATCTATTTCTCTGACACTCATTCTTTCCACTGTACTATAGCATTCTTTTATTCTTTTTCCAGCTTAAAGAAAATGACAAAAGAAATTATATATTCCAAAAAGAGTGGGAGCGGGACAACATTTCCATATATTGTTGGTAGCTAGAGTCAGTGGTGTCACCCTTGAACAAAGCACTCAAAAGAAAGTCTCTCCTCCATTTTGGGCAGGATTTAGTTTGACTTAGGTATGACTTAACCTTGTTATTGAGTCAGTTCTCCTTCGATTGGTTACCTCTTCCAATCATATTGAGAGTTCACTCATGCATCCTGCATGACGAACTTATACAGAGTTATCATATGCTTCCATATAGTCATCATTGAGTCGTGCTTTTGTTCAAGGGAAGTAAGCCCGAGTCGGCCTCTCTGCGGTGTCTCTTGACCTATTTTTCAGTCGACCATCCCTGGTTGTTAGTGTCATGTTTGTCATCACATCAGTTATATTGGTCCTTTACTCATGCTGGTTTGAGAAGGTCTCCATTGACTTCTTCCTGGGAGGTCTTGTCCTTATCGACGACGACATATTGCTCTGAGGGCAAGCCTGGAGCCACACCTTGGCCCTATTTTCATTATTGACAGGTCACCTTGTGCTCAACATCGATCAGTATCATGGGTATTTGACTGAGTGGTTTCCCTTGTGTTTGACATCAGCTTTCATTATCACACATTGGGATTCGTGCAGTGCCTTGTTTCCATTTGGCCCTATTGGTGGATTCCTCACCTCTGTGTCATCTTTCATTATTGTTTGGTTCAGAGGGTTTCTATCATGCTAGTTACATCTTGCGTACGCTGGAAACGTGCTTTAGTTGGGTTACTACATCTTTTTCGTCTGATTCCTTCCACATTATTGGCCTACGGGTTACACTCGCACTAGATTGATGAAGGATGCCTTAATGCCTTCCTTATAGCAGATCTTTTCCTATCGACTACGGCTCATTGCTCTGGGACAAAGATCTAGAGTCTATTTCGTAGTACCTTTGGGTTTGCAGTTATCAGTGGCAGATTCCTTCAATATCGATAGTGGGAAACCATTATTGTCCCTTGATTGATAGATTCTTCCAGGTGTTCAACTTCAGCTCCTTCATTCGCACTTGTTAGATTGTACTAGGTACCTTGACTCTCATTATCATTATTGGTGAGTAGTCTCACGTTTGTTAACAGTATACATCAATGATAGGTAATCAAACGATTTCTCACATGGTCAACTTCAGATCATTTATTCCCATTCTGAAGACCTCGGGTTGCATCAACATGTTTTGGTTCATTTGCCAGTTGCTTCTGTTACTGCTAGTCGACACCATCCACCTTATATGTTGCAATCCTTCACAACGACATCTTATATGCTGGCATCCGAGTTGCGATATAGTATCATTTTATTCCATCATGTTCATTTGGTACTATTGGGATCAATTTTTGACATCAGTGATCAACTTCATCTTTCAGCTTCATTGATCTTCTTCTTATATGTGATATTTAGACATGTACTTTTTCGATCATGATCTGATGGTCCATTATGTACTTTCAGTTATTTATACTTGTATACATAGTGGATCCGATTGTACTTGATATGCAGACATACTTTACTTTCTTTGAGCATGGGTATGCCCGCCTTAGACAACAGTGTCTTTCTGATCTCTTTTTGATGGCTTGGCAGGCTGAATTCTGGTAAAGTCCTTCTCAGTCTCGGCAGGATTCTTTCCATATACTTAATACATTTCAGCCATCATGTACCCCTTCTGAACTCATATATTAGGGGGCATCTGTTATAGCACCATTTACCACCCTTGGTATTTGTGATGCTTGGTTTATGGCCTAGGGCAACCCCTCCTTCCAGACTTGGTCCAAATATTTTAAAAACAATGTTTTATTCCCTGTACGCTACTTTGCCTTGAGATAAAAGCGTGTACAAGCGGGTTAGTCAATACCAAACCCATGTATATGTGTTAAAACACTTAAAAATATAAATTTCCTTAATTATGGGCGGAGTTCATGGGTTTTACCTGTTGATTACCTCCTAGTGCCCATGGCCCAACTGTTTCCCAACTATTTCCCAACCAAAAAAACTAATTGGGAGAAGTATAAATGGACTTCTATGGGAAGGCCTTAAGGAGGAGAAGAGATAGAATTGTTATACTGAGATTATCCCTGACTGAGTTTGAAGTATCCCTGTGCTTCAAGCACTTCCCAATGTTTTAGGAAACCTTTGTTTCCTTAATTGTTGATATCCTCCCTCTTGCTTGAGATATCATGGTATTGGTTATGGAAGAAGGCTATTGAAGACTGGGACTATACGGATCTGGAGGATGGTTCCACTTAGAGCTGAAAGAAGAAGACTCAGGTGAATTCTCTCTGTGTTAGTTATAGCTTTCTACAATAAAAAGAAGTGTTGTCTTGTTCCTGATATTAACTTTGCTTATGCATTAGATACTATTGTAATTCATGTATGAATGTTATTTTTATGTATAACTAATCATTTTCTTATATGATATAAAGTTAGTTTCATTAAAATGCTTTATCTATATGCTGCTATGTATGTTCAAATTAGTTGATTTGCAAATTCGAAGATCATCAGGAGTTGTAGAACCCTACTGGAGCTACCCAAATGAAGGACATCCGGGTATGGTCGCTATTGCATAGTTTGTTTATATAAGCATGTTGCCTGAGTTATATGAGTGTTTCTTACTGTAGTCTGCTCTTGCTCTGTTGGGGTTTCAACCCAAAGCCCTAGGGTACGTATTCCCATAACAGAAGGTATTGGTCCAGCCTTGCATACCAGGCTCTGGGAGCCTGTTTGAGTCCATATAAGGCCTTTTTTCACTTTGGACACAAAGCCTTCATTTTAAGTGAGTGTGAATCCTTCCAGCTGCTCAATATAAAATTATTCTTCCAGATCTCCATTGAGAAATTCTGAATTCATATCCATTTGATGTACGTTGATGTTCTTATGATTGGAAAAGGAAATAAACATTCTGATAACTTCCAATCTAGCTACTGGTGCAAAGGTTTCCTCAAAATCTATCCCCTTTATTTGGGCATACCCTTTGCAAAATAATTGAGCCTTGTTCCTAATTACTTGACCCTACTCATTTAGCTTATTTTTAAAGACCCATTTTGTACCTATGACATTTTTCTCTTTTGGTCTTGGAACAAGCTCCCTAGTGTCATTCTTCTCAATTTGGTCATGTTCTTCATTCATAGTTCTCACCCATAACTTGTTCTCACTTGCCTGGTTGAGATTCTTAGGCTCAACCTGAGATAGTAGAGCAAGATTTTCATGACTTAAACTGCCAAAAAATTTCCTCTTGATTTGAACACCAAGTCTTGGATCTCCAATAATTTGACTCTCAGGATGTTCTTTTTGTAGATACTTCGAAGGTGTTTTGGGCCTTAGAGTTTTGTTCGTTTCCATGTCTTCACTACTGGACTCTGTTTCATCTTGATCTGAGGGCTTGATGTCTGAAATATCTTCTCCATTTGAGGTTATGTTTCCTTTGGAGGACTCAGGTTGTGAAGTTATTTCATCTACTACTACATCAATGAAATCCTCAACCCTCTTTTTCCATTTGTTGTAACACTTGTATCCTTTACTTCGAGAAGAGTACTCGAGTAATATACCCTCATCAATGCATGAATCAAACTTTCCAATATTTTTATCATTCCTTTTGATAAAGCATTTTCTCCCAAACACCTTGTAGTGTTTAAATGATGCAGGTCTTCCCTTCCACAAATCATAGGGAGTTTTATCACTATTAGCCCTGAGTTGTGTTCTGTTTGATAGGTACACTACTTCTTGTGCTACTTCTCCCAA
The DNA here is from genome assembly GCA_031772625.1 of Pinus tabuliformis. NCBI lineage: Eukaryota > Viridiplantae > Streptophyta > Pinopsida > Pinales > Pinaceae > Pinus > Pinus tabuliformis. The sequence continues at coordinate 1,736,158,759 of CM062819.1, forward strand.
AAATATGTGAGGTACATCTGCTTCATCCATCATAGCTTTAGCGATTTCCTAGATTGTTTTGTTCTTTCTCTCAACTACTCCATTTTGATATGGAGTTCTAGCCACAGAATACTGCCTCCTTATGCCATGCTCTTCACAAACTCCTTCAAATTCTCTTGAAGTGTATTCTCCTCCTGTGTTTGATCCTAAGCATTTGACCTTTAGATATTTCTCATTTTCTACTTGAGTTTTATTTATTTTTTAAATGTTTAAATGCTTATGAGTTTTCCTTTATGAACACGATCCAATTGGCCCTGGTAAAATCATGAATAAGCAACATAAAATACCTTTCTCCTCTTGGGATTTTTACTCTAGTTGGCACGTAGATACTTGTGTGAATTAGCTCCAGTGGTTTAGATGAAGAGAACTCTTTTTTCTTGAAATGAGTCCTAGTCTACTTATCAAATTGACATGACTTATAAATTTAATTATCAGACCTTAACAATCTTGGAAAACCTCTCACAAATCCTAGATTTCTGACTCTTATCAAACTATCAAATTTCATATGACTAAGTCTCCTGTTCCATATCTAGGCTTCACTCGACTTTCTCAAATAGAAACTTACTCTGGAGTCATCAAACACATATACATTATTGTGAGTTCTGACTGCTTTTCCCACCAAATTTCCATTTTCTTCATTTCCGATCTAATAGTGCTTGGATCGAAAGGTCACATTATAATAATTATCACACATCTAACTTACACTAATAAAGTTGTGCTTGAGAACTTCTACATACAACACTTTTTAGGATTTAGACTTTTAATCAAGATTAACTATGCCCTTACCTTTAATTCTTACTGGGGCATTGTTTCCGAAAGTGACATTGTTGCCCCTGTCCTTTTCTTTTAGCAGAATATTTTTTCTCTTATCCCTAGTCATATTCTTGGAACAACCAGTATCCACATACCATCTTTTTTCTTGATTATGTGTTGATAGAGCAAGTCCATATTCCATGCTCTTTCTATATTTTCGAAAAGGTGGATGCCAAGTGTTTTGAGACTTAGATGGTTACTCAAACCTGCTTCTATAATCACTTGGATTGTGCCCAAAATTATTATATTTGAAAAATTAAACATCACTCATTAGGGGAGAGAAGGCATTTCGATTTTTGAGAGGAGAGTTTTGAGATCTAAAATTATGATACTTATTATATCTAAAATTTTCATCTATTTCAACTTTAATCCTTCTACAATAAAAAACCTTATGTCCAAAGATGTTACATTTATGAAAATGACCATAAAATAAATGAGAATACGTGAAGTTGGAAAGTTCATGAGCTTGTGCATGAAGGTACCTATGTTTTCTGGCTGATTGATTCATTCTCTTCTGGTGTGCTTCCCTGGGGTAGGTGGAGTTATTATTCCAATGATATGCTCCTCTCTGGCTTGCTAGCTTTTTGTCTTCATTGATTCTTTCTTGATGCATCTTTGCATAGCTCTGAGGTTCTTCAAATATTGCGGACATGAAGTTCATATTTCATATAGAAGATTCCAATGGTCTGGAGTATCCTAAGCCTTTTTTATTTCCTGAAGACCTTTGCCTGTTTAGAATTTGATCTAGCTTTCTTTTTCCTTCTGCAAATTTTTCATTTATACCTTTCTTGGTCTTCATTTTCTCTAGATCCGTTTTCAAAGAGATGACCTCTGACTCTAGACTCTGACAATTTTCTTCCCATTCATGTATTGAATCTTGAAGAACTTCTTCCTTTCGTTTAACTTCTTCTAATTTGAATTTCAAGGAAAAAATTTCATCTTTGCATGTTTTTTAGATCATTTCCTACTTTACTTGAACAACTCTTGTTTTAAGTGATTTTTATCTTCTTTTATTTTCTCACATGTTCCTTGTTTTTCTTCTAGTGGAAAGGCTAAAGTATCTTTTTTTTTTAATGGATTCTTCAAGTTTTTCTTTGTGATAAACAAACTCCTCATTTTCATAGTTGTACATACCTTCTTGAACACATTGTATTTGTTATTTTAGTTTCTTGTTCTTTCGACTTTCCTTCTTTAACTCATCAAGAGAACTAATGAGTTCCCCTTCAAAGTCTACTACTGCTACTTCTTCTTCCTCCTCTTCAAAGTCAGTAATATTTTGTTTCTTGGAGTCTACTCCAAATGCCATGCGTAAATAGTTATTTGAATCGTCTTCTGAAGAGTTTTCACTATATGACTCTAGTGCTAAGCTATCCTCTTTGGAATAGAGCCCCTTTTTCTTATAAAACTTCTTGTTCTGATGTTTTTGAGATTTGTTTCTAATTTTTTGATCATCTTCCTTTTATGTCCTTTCTTTGTAAGGGCACTTGGATGAAAAGTTTCCAACTCTTCCAAAGTCAAAGCATTTAAAGGGAAACTAACCTTTATATTTTCTTGAGCCACACTTTAGTTTCCTAGAAAATTGAGCCAACTCCTGATCAGATACACAGTTGGAGAAATTTTAATGATCTTTGTGCTCCTTGGCCTTCTTGGACACTTTGAACACTGCCTCCTTGGGTTTAGAATTCTCTCTTCCTACTCTCATCTTATAGGTTGTGATACCAAGAAACTTATCCATATTGAGATTATTTAAATAAACCATTTCTTCAATAGCAGAGACTTTGGCATTAAATCTCATTTGTAGAAATCTTAAGATCTTTTGAACAATCATATCTTCCTTGACTTCTTCACAAAGTCCTCTAATCATATTGGTTACTTCATCAACTCTGAGGAAGTATTCTGTTATGCTTTATTCTTCACTCATTTTTAAGCTTTCAAAGCTCATTCTGAAGGTTTTAAGTTTGTATTACTTGAATTTGTCATCTCCTTCATGACTCTGATTGAGCTTCATCCACACTTCCTTGGTAGACTTACAATGCATAACCTTTATGAGTTCAGATTGACTAAGGCCAAAGATAATGGAATTCTCGGCTTTAGCATTATTTTCATACAATTTTTTACCATCTATATTAGTGTGAGGGACATGAGGGACATCATAATATACTAGTACAAAGCTCCAAACATCTACTACTAGAGACATAATATAAGCTTCCATCCTAACTTTCTAGAAGGCATAGCTTGTCCTATCAAAGATTGGTATCTTTCTTGAGTAAGCATCTTGACTCTTTTGCATAGACATAATTCCTTATTGATCTACCTTCCAGTGGTTAGACTGTTCCTAAAGGAACTTGACTCTAATACCAATTGTTGGAATAATGAATTATTGATTGGGCGGGGGATGGGGGGGGGTGGTGAACAAGTAATAGTGAGGTTCTTTCGAATTTTAAGTATAATTATTTGAATATTTTCACTATGGTTAGTTAATTGTGAGAGCTTTCATACACAATACAAATGACCAAATAGATAAGGCATTTACGTGTACATATAATCCATCACATGAGCAATATACACACATTTACATAGGTATTTTTACGTGGAAACACAAAGGGAGAAAACCACCAATCTGTTTGTTGTTATGATGTAAATTAAGCACCTACTTAATTACATCATTTTTTTTGTGAGCACCCACTCACAGGAGGCACCAATCCCTTGAGATAGAAAGCCCCTACTTTCTAAGAGGCACCAACCTCTTATGAATGTAGGCCACCACTTGCTCTATTCACTGTTTTACCTTTCATACAATTTTCAAACTGAAAACAGGGTCAAATACATATATAGAGAAATAAAAATTTGATTCACTGCAGATATCCTTTGAACTATTCTCCTTGCTTCTCCTTCAAATCTAATCAAACCATGTGCAACACTATGTCTCAGTTTAACACTTGGGAAATTTGCACAACTTTCACATACTCCACTGCATGCTCTTCAAATATCACTACAATACTATATTCCTCCAATTTTTCTCTTCTACAATCACAGGTTTTGTTCCATTGTCATTCAGTGAATGATACAGTCACTGTCAGCCATCACTTTTCTATTCACATTGTCAGGGTGTACCTATGCATGACTTCTCCATCCTACTATTGCATCTCATTTCTTGAATTCTATTGCTACAACATAAAATCAAAGAATGGGCTTCGTTCACTCACAAAATGTGGCTGCAACATAATCAATTCATAGAATGGATCACTGTGTGATTCTCCATGTTGAGAATCAAATCTCAATTAGTCTATACTCCCGGGAGGTTCTTCCATTCTTGTTAATTGCTCATAAAGCTTGAAATTAACTTCAATATGGCTTCTCTGAACTGTGATTAGACCTCCAGTCCCTGAGGCTTTATTATTCATTTAATTCAATGAAGTGTGCATGGGATATAAGAGGTAGCTTATTTCAACTCAAGACAGGCCCAACACTCTTCTCTAAAAATAACTGTCCTCATTGCCCTTGACTCAACGATCTTGACAATCGCTATTTAGTCTAGCGACCAACTCTTCTTCACACATTTCATATTATTTTTCGACTCATTCATCCTTGATACACCTTTGTGATGCAATCTCAAAGCCCCACATCTCGTTAATTTATTAAGGCGATGTTACGAAATCATGAGATTCCGAGCTTGGCCTTTATCCCCTTTTGCTTCACCTCTTATTATTTTTCCACCATAGGACTGGGTGTTGTGACCGATGGCATAACACTTAAGTGATAAACCCTTTAGGATCCTACTGGGGGTCAGTCTCCTTATGTTCTTGCTCTATACCCTTAGTTCTTTGGGATCTAAGACCAAGTGCCAACAACATTAGAAGCTCCCTAGTGTCAAAACTTTCTAAAAGTGCAATTACATAGGAGTTATGAAATACCTGACCTCCGATATACTTCCAGTATGACATCATGCTCTTGTCATACACCCCACGTGGCATCTGCATATAACTTAGGTGTAAGCCTTTCCAGATCTTGTCAGGGGCGTATCTCCTTATGTTCTTTCTCTACGCCCTTGGTTCTTTGGGTTCCAAGACCAAGTGCTAGTCAACATCGAAAGCTCTCTAGTATTGGAAATTTCTGAAAGTGAAATTATAGAGGAGTTACGAAATGTCTGACCTCTAATATAATTCCAGAATGACATCATTCTCATGTCATCAACCCCACGTGGCACTCCTTAGTGGTGACACATGTCACTAGGATTTTCCCCATTAGGCCACTCAATAATTTTAAAACTTCTTTCCATGTGTCCTCCATACAACCATGTCACACTGATGTCATCTGCCACTGTCATCTCTTGAGGGCTAATCAACTGCCTCCATGTGTCTTGTCCGAGGAGAGAGAAATATTCCCTCGATCCTTGGTTTTGCAAACGATTTCCTTTGTAAATCCCCACTCCTCGCAACCCTCAACACTTTAAAATAATTCAATTTGTAAGAAGTTACAAGGTTTTGAAATTTTGGGATCTGATATTCAGCCTGCTTCCGATATTCTAACCTTCTGATGTCCCAAGACTCCAACTCTCCAAAGTACTGAAATTTGGGGTTATGATATTTGGCTTGCTTCCGATATTCTAACCTTTTGACATCCCAAGATTCCGACCCTCCGAGGTTCAGAGACTTTGACCCTCCGAATTTCTGAAATTCAGGGTTTCGATATTTAGCTTGCTTCCCTGGTTCTGAGGTTTCGAAATTCAGCCTACGCCTAAGGACTTCAAGATCCTTACTTCGACTATCACTAAATTTTGATCCTGAGATCCATTTATGGACTTCCAATGGAGAAGGTCCAATGCAGTCCTTAACCCAATTTTCTACATGAAACATGGTTACAAACTCTCTTCCATTCTTTGTATTGTGACTCTTCTTCTTGTGCTTAGAATCCTAGACTCCCTGGCCATCACAATCATCTTTTTATGGATTCTCCAATAGGCCTTCTACTGTGATGATTCTCCACCATAGAATGCAACAACCATGGGACTTCCCCCAAAACAAACATCCTCACATCATTGCTAACATCTGCTGCTTCTGACCTTAATTCTAGTTTAGTTGACATCAATGTGAACACACCAAGTGCCACCAATCAATTAGGAAATTTCAATTGTCCAATAGGTTTAGCATTTTTGTCATGTCATTAATGATTATGAGGAGTCTCATGTAGTTTTGGGTAGTGGTCTATAGGTTGACCTAGAATTGTGGCTCAGATTTTGGGATCATACCCTCTAAATTGGACAATTTGGGTCACAACCACACTCAAGTAGTGTTGTGCATTTAGTTGGAGGCCTATAACTGCATGGAGGCCTTGTCATGCACGTTGTTGGGGGTTAAATTGTGAGAAATGCAACCCCAACTTAGGGCTTGTTCACCTGGGTTGTTCCTCTTCCCTTGAGTGTCCTGTAGACCAGAGGGGTGTTGTGATTTGTTACTTTGTGGTTAGTTTATAAGCCCCATTTCCTTAACTGGAACTGGTAGGTTGCATCATGTCATAATAACTCTAAGTCTCATGTTTACCCTGGAAGACCAGTGAAATTGGGTAAATGTGGGAGGAGGTGGTTACAATCCATTATCCTTAGTTGATAACTCTTGTATCTATTTCCTTTGTGACTTTATATCTTTATACCTATAGGAAACATTCCTTTAGTGTTTATATCCTACATGTCTTCCCTGGATTGAATAAAGGTATGTTCCAAGCACTGGAATTTTTTTTTTCTTCCTATGACACTCATTTCCTTCAATGTCTTCTAACATTATTTAATTACCTTTCAAACATTGATAATCTAAAAGATAAAAAATAAATAAAATATAACCCAAAAAGAGTGGGGAGCGAAATATTTAAGTTCTTAGTTGTGATTGGTAGCATTATTGAGTCAAGTTTCCCTTAAACAAAGCACCTAGTTACGATTCTGTATCTTGTCAACTTGGGTTATAGTATGACATTAAGAAGCCAAACCTTGATTTTGAGTTTCTTATTCCTTTGGCATGTTAATCTTCTAGTTGTATGAAGAGTTTGTTGATACATCCTATATCATAGACTTATAACATTGTTCATTCTTGAGTATATTCTCTCAAGTTACCATGGTGTCATGATTTTGTTCAAGGGCATTTAACCCTATGATTGACATTATCCCAAAGTCTCTCGACTCATTATATTGAAATTCTCATTTTTCAAGTCTTCATCAATATCGAGTGTATATTTTATGTACTCATGTCAATATATAAGGTCTCCATCAACTTCTTACTAAAAAGTGAACTCTTATTGACTGACACATTACTTTAAGAGTTTGACCTAGATTAGTATCCTGGCCATATTTCCATCACAGATAGGTGTCATTGCACTCAATAGTGACATTCACTAATGATTATTGACTAAGCAATTTCCCTTATGTTTGATAATGAGAATTTATTCATATATTGGGATTCTTGTTATACCTCGGGTTCTATTTTCATCATTGGTGGAATTTGTGGCCTTTGCAAATGATTATGACTATTTTTCATTGATTATATGGTGTTTCTTATGCACTATTTCTATGCAATGACATAGTTATTGGTGTTTTTACTAATTTTTTATATAAGTCCTTCCAAATCACTGACCTTCTAGTTTCACTTGTGTTGGATGATGGGGGATGCATCAATTCCATCATTCGATCAAATCTTTTTTCCATCAAAATTGGCTCATTTTCTCTAATATTAAGATCTAGACTTTTATTTAGTATCTTGTGGTTTGTATTCAGAATTGGTATGTTCCCTTGCTATATACAATGGGAATACATAAACATCCCCTTATCGATTTATTCTAATAGTATATACATCATCTCATTCATCATCACTTGGTAGAATGTACTAAGTACCTTGAGTCCCATTATCACTAATCATGAGTTGTCCCTTGCTTGTTAATAATATTAATTAATGACCAACAATAAAAAAAATTATTTCACATTTGACTTCGAATAATTTATTCACATGGTGTATACTTATACATTTGTTAGTTCGTTTATATACCTTGGTCCTGTGATAGCATGGTCTTTGTTATGCTAGTAGCATCACCTTTTTCTGCTAGTAGCATCCTCTTAATTATGATACTCTCCATTTTAGTAGCATCATCTTTAATGTTGTTTTTTGAGTTGTTTGAAAATACCACTTCTAATCTCATGGCTTTGATACTTTAGAAGGATTAGTTTGTCCATTCCTTCATTCTAGTCATTTTTCTACTTTGTATATTGAGACAGAGATCCATTATGTGTCTCTTAATGGATATGATAGTTTGACATGGATCCATTATGTATTCATCTTTCAAGGTCATTATTTCATATTTTATATATTTCATGGATTTGTTGTGTACTTGATTTGGTGGCCATGTATTTACATTTAAGATTATTTCCCACCTTGAGAAGACTACAACCTCCTTTGAATTTATTATAGGTACTTGATTGGTTCACTTCTTAGCCACTCTTCCTTAAGTCCACTTCAGATCCATTCTAATTTATATAATGTATTTCGACCATCATGTTCCTCTTTGATCTCACACATTAGGGGGCATCTCATGTAGCATCATTTTCCACTCTACATGCATAGATGTTGTTAGGTTTCCTTCAATTATGATTCCCGTTAGTAGTAGATTCAAATCTCTTCAAAAACAATATTTTATGAGCCACATTATTCTCTTCATCTAGCAACAAGCATATTATACACTCCTTTCTCTTTAGCAGGGTGCATATGCCTCAAAATCAGAGAAAGTTTTAAGAAGAAAATTTAAAATAAAATTTAGAAACCTTTGCAAATCTTACTAGTCCTAATATGCAAATTTAAAATACTTGGAAATATTTTTTGTAAAAATAGTCAAATTTATAATGATTTTGTATACTCTCTATAAAATTTTGGCAATTTTTAAGGTAAAATAAATTTATACTCCAAAATTTGGGCAAATCAGTGTTAGAAGAAATGGAAATCCATTTTTTTTTTGAAAAATCATGGAAAATTAGACCACTTGTGAATATTAACCCCTAAATTTTTCCATGCTCAAATTGGTCTTAAAAGATAGAAATGTGTACACAAATTTTCATGTTCTAATAGAATATATGGTTTTTTAGGTTCATCACCTACTATTTCCTATGTATGACTTCCATTCTCACAATAACCACAAAAGTGATTCTATATAATGAGGCCTTAAGTGAAGGAATGAAGAATTCATAGATATGTTAGCAGAATTATGTAAGGATATACAACTATTATATTTGTGTGGTTTTTAAAGTTTTCCCATTTGGTTGGGAATTCCTATTTCCACAAGTATTTTCCATTTCCTTTTTCATTAAGGGAAGATACTCCTTCTCTTCCTTTCGCTATATTGGAACAAAAACCATCATTAAGGAAGTGCTATTAGTGTTTTGGGAGGAGAGACAGTTTGTTGTTCTAGGATGGTGCCAATAACACAAGGTTAGGTATATGTAATTGATAGCATTATTCATTCATTCAGTAAGAGAACTATGATTTTTTCATCCTCCACTTAGATGTATGATATGCCTTGTCATGTCATGTTTTTATGATTAATAGGATAGTAATATTTGTTGAATTGGAGGTAGTTAGAACAATTATGCATATCTTGCTCCCAACACTTGTAGATTATATTTCAATTATTTTTATGTTTTCAGGGTGTTGATGTGAGTGAAAGGTAGGAATGGAATACCATGGATGTAAGCTTTTCATTGAAATTTAGTTATTCGAAGTATGCTTCTTGCATCCATTATTTAGTTACAAGTTTGATGCTCTTATAGAAAATCAAATATGTTTCTTCCTCTCTCAACAATCTATTGTGGCTTAACCCACCCTAGGAAAGTGTGGAATTTTCCATAAAAGGGATGTAAAAAACTCCAAGGATTTTTATAATCCTTCCATCCTTGAGAAACAACTTGAATTTTCTTCCTCCTGTTATTTTGGATATTGAGCCCTCTCTTAGGAAAATATCACCTCCATTAAATTGTTCATATCCATAAAAAAACTCCTTTGTGGAGTAATATGAAAAGAAGCACCTAAGTTGATAAACCATATATCATGATTTGAATGTGTGCTTAAAGAAGCTAATTAGTACACTTAGTCTCCTTCTCTTAAGAAAGTATTCCATTTCATGGGAGGAAAATCATTAGATCCCTTTTGTTTATTAACACTTTTAAATGTATAATCCTTTTGTAATACCCAACATTACCACATTTCTAGCATGTCCTCAAGGATTTTTGTGGAGATTTATACCTATTTATATATTTAGATATCCCACTTGAGGAATTATTTCTATTTCTATCCAGGGAATGTCCTTTTATAGATAAAGTGTCTATTCTACGGCTATCTATGTTTTTCCACCTCATTTCCTTCTATAATGAGGATGAGGCTACACAATCAAACTTTATAATGGTTTCATTAGTTTCAATAACTGTAACCATCTTATCAAATGAATCTAGAAAAAAAATAGATTAAAATAATGTGATTATCTTCATTTGAATTTTTAATATCAATAGACAATAATCAACTTACCATAAATTAATGGTATTTAAATGCTATATCACTAGATCTCCATTATTGATAATTAGGATATATAGGTACTTTCGAAGGGAATTTTTTTTTACTAGGGACTTAGAATGATACAAAGTCACTAAATAATCCCATAAAACCTTGGCTATAAGTTCTTTTGAGATACGTATTCTAAATCTAGAAGAAACAACTAGATTTTTCTTTTTTCATTCTTATCGAAATTCTTCCAATCTTCCAACAACATACATATAAGTGCACTATTAGGACCCATAGTGACCCCTTACTCTTTTTCTACCAAAATTTCCTCTATTGCTCAAATATTTTCCCTTTAAATTTCTCATTATCAAATTCTAAACTATTCATCATTATTTTTCACCATAAGAGTCACCACCACAAGGTTCCTACTAAATTGGGTTAATCATAAACTAAAGATAACTATACCTTTATAAACAAAGACATCCCCATGAATCCAATAAAAGAAAGTTTTAGACATATATAGCTTGACTGAGCCTAATGGTTCAAAGCATGTGTTTCTTCCTAAGAGGTCACATGTTCAAATATATGCCTTCTTAGAATTGAATCACTACATGGAGGCGGGTCTCTTGTCCCACAAACACGGGGCTCACATACACCAATTTGGTGTCTGACTTGGATGTGACCTTAAAATTGTATTATTATTATTTCCCATAGGGTGTATAATAAATGGTGATGGGGTGTACTGTTAAGTCACTTCGTGATGTGAAGGTCATTGGTTTGAAACTCCGTGGGCCAAAATCCAATCATGTTAAGCTCTGGTGTGACCCGGGCTAGGTGCAATCCATGGGTGATTTTGACGGCTTAGATGCCCATAGGTTGTGGTTTCTCAAGCCAAAGGTTAAGCATGTATTCATTTATGGAGGACATAGACAACTTAAGAAAAAAAGAAGTAAGTTTTAAACATTTATAATAAGAAACACACACACAAATTATTTATAAATTAGAAAAATAAACAGTAACATTCAGACAGAGATTTACCCTAGAAACCTATAATATATAAAATGAGAAAATTTATAGAGTCATACCCTAACTATCATTGTATAAATATCACTATTTATAAAATATTATATAAGAATCCATGACATCCAAAACGCTAATATGTTGACTCATATTAAATTACAACCTTAATTCCCTAATCAAAATTAGAAAACCATGGGATGAAAAAATGTGCACCAACAATGAAAAAATGGAGACCAAAAAACTACATTTTTTTCCATTTTGGGGGCTCTACCTTTGAACTCGATGACTCATAAATAAGGGGACCTATCCTTCCCTTACAACCCTTGCGATGCACATGTGTGTGGCTAATCATGCTAATAATATAACACATATCCAACACATTTGTACATGTATTAGGATATTAAAGAACATGGAATATTTTTATTTATTATATTTTAATAATATAGTGGTGCACCATGTACTATAAAACTGATTAAAAAAACACAATATGGCTTTAGTGAAAAGGTAGCGCCTCCCTATGTCAACAAGGAGTCAAGATTCTAACAACTTATTTTTGCATAAATATTTTACAAAGGTTTTGTCAGACCAGGAAGTAACTCCTCAAAACAAATCAATTCATGTTATTCCTTTAGGTTGGTCTTTATTATATACATGAGGGAGACTGTTCACTTCATCTCCCGATGACTGTTCATATCTCTTATTATTTATTTACATTGATTATATTTATTCACCAAATCTTGATGATTAGGTGTCAACATTCCCCCTTTTAATTTGAAGGGATGTTGGTGAGTCCAAGCATCATTCTAAATCATTCAAGCTTTTCTCTTCGAAGTGCTTTGGTGAAGATGTCGGCAATTTTCTCATTAGTGGAACAATGACGAAGATGGATTGTTTTGGCCTCAACATGATGTCGAATCAGATGATATTTGGTATTGATGTGCTTCATTCGATCATGGAACTTTGGGTTCTTGGCCAAATTTATTGTAGAGGTATTGTCAATCATGGGTGGAGTTGATTGTAGTTGTTTTACCTGCAAATCTTCAAGAATTTTGCTCAGCCACACAATTTCTTTTGTTGCTTTAACTGCTGCCACGTATTTTGCTTCTGTTGTGGAATCTGCTGGAACTGATTGTTTTCGTGATCTCCAGGAGACAGCTCCTGATCCAAGACTCATAGAATATCCTGAAGTAGATACCCCAGTTTCTTTGTCTCCATCGAAGTCTGAATCAGAGTATCCAATCAAACTGAAGTCGTCCACCTGTGTGTACTTGATTCCAAAGTCTTGAGTTCCCTTCAAGTACCTTAGAACTCTTTTTGTAGCTGACCAATGTCCCTCACAAGGCTTTTGCATAAACCTGGAGAGGATTCCAATAGCAAACAAAATGTCTGGTTTGGTAGTAGTTAGGTATTTGAGACTTCCTACAAGCTGTCTATACTTTGTTACATCCTCAAATTCTTTGCCTTCAATAGATGTGAGATTTAAGTTTTGTTCCATTGGAGTAGTAATAGGATTGCATTCTGTCATGCCAAACCTGTTCAACAGATCTCCAATGTATTTCTTTTGAGAAAGAAATATGGACTTCGGATGTTGGGTTACTTCAATACCAAGATAGTAATGAACATAGCCCAAATCAGTCATTTCAAAACTTTTCCCCAATTCCTTCTTTATGGATGCAATGTAGCTTTCATTGTTCCCTGTCATCAAAAGATCATCTACATATACCACAAGATATACAACTGTTTTTTCCACTTTCTTGACAAATAACATTGCATCATCAAGATCATAATGTTTGAAATTGAGTTTCAGAAGATGCTCAGTTAGTTTTTCATACCAGGCTCACGGTGCTTGTTTGAGGCCATACAAGGACTTCACAAGTTTGCATACTTTATGTTCTTGTGCTTTCAGAGCAAATCCTTCAGGCTGGGACATAAAAACATTCTCTTTTATATCTCCATTCAAGAAATTTTTTTACATCCATTTGATGGACTTTCCAACCGTTCTAAGCTGCTAGGGCAAAGAGTGTCTAGATGGTAGCCCATTTTGCTGTGGGGGAAAAAGTCTCCTCGTAATCCACCCCTTCCTTTTGTGCAAAACCTTTTGACACAAGACTAGCTTTGTGCTTGTCAAGTGAGCCATCATCTTTATACTTGTTCTTGTAGACCCACTTGCAGCCAATTGGTTTGGTTCCTAATGGAGGATCAACCAGCTTCCAAGTGCCGTTCTTTATGAGGGCATCATACTCCTTTTGCATCACTTCTTTCCATTCATCATGAGAAGCAACTTCTTTGAAGGAAGTTGGTTCAAAATCTGTAGACAAGTTCAATTCACAATCATAAGAAACAACCATATCAACAGGTGAATTAGAGTCATCTACATCACCTCCATTTTGTCGGTTTGAATTTCTAGTTCCTGTCTTTCCAACCTCATCAGGATGAACACTTTCAAGTGTCTTTGTCAGCCACTTTGGGGGACCTTTCTCAGGTGGTCCAGGCTGCTCTGTTGATTGAGTTGGGACTGAATCAATATTGAGTCTCCCAATTCTATCAATCACATCACTTAAAGCATCATCCGTTGTTGGAGTTTCATGCGGGGGAGAGAGTTCCTCAGAAGAAGATTCCACATGTTGATCTAGTATAGGAATCCCCCCTTCAAGATTTGGAATTTGATTATCAAATTCTGGAAATGATTTTGCATTTGTGAATCTATCCAAGCGATCAAGTTTCCGCTCAACAACATTGTCAGTTTTGGATGATTCAAGAAAAATTACATCTCTAGATACAACAAACTTTTTATTGACTTCATCATAGAGATAGTATGCTTTGGAGGTGTTTGAATACCCCAGGAAGATACACTTACAACTTTTTGCACCAAGTTTGTTTCTATGTACCTTTGGTATCAAGGCATAACAGGTGGAACCAAAGACCTTGAGATTCTTTATTGAAGGAACATGTCCATACCACATTTCATATGGAGTCTTATTTCTAATAGCATTAGATAGACATCTATTCTTTATATATGCAGCACATAGAACAACATCAGCCTAAAACATTATCTTTACATTTTTGAAGAAGAGCATGGCTTGTACCATATTTAAGATTGTCCTATTCATTCTTTCAGCTACACCATTATGTTGGGGATTATAAGGTATAGTTGTTTGATGTTTGATCCCATGTTGGCGAAGATAGTTTTCAAATTCATTTGATGTGTATTCTTTTCTATTATCAGTGCAAATAGACCCAATATGACATTGTGCATCATTTTCAATCCATTTATGAAATTCCTTGAATGTTTGAAAAGCATCAGATGTTCTTCAATAAATAAACCCAACACATTCTGGTGTAGTCATCAATAAATGTCATCATATATTTATTTCCATTTGCAGAAGAAATAGGCATTGGACCACATAAATCTGAATGAATGAGTTCAAGTTTTCTATGTGCTCTTGAATGTGAATCATGAAAAGACTGTTTGCTATGCTTTCTTAGAATGCAAGCATCACATTGCTTAAATTTCCTAGGAATTGTAGGCAAACCAACAACACCATTTTTTTTCAACAAGCGGAGGCTGTCATAGTTCAAATGTCCAAATATAGCATGCCATAATAAACTTGAAGGAAGTGTACCTTCTTCATAATGAGAATTTTATGAGAAATGTTGTGCACGAGCAGAGGTACTTTGCAACTTGAGGAGCCTTTCTTCTTCTATTCCCCTCATGACAAGTGAGTGGTCAGATGCTTTTCTCACCTCAAGTTTGCCATCAAACATATGAATGGAGTGACCTTGCTGGCAGATGTGGACCAAGGACAAAAAGTTTCTCTTGAGCTATGGGAGATATAGAACATGATGCAGAAGAAAGTCTGGAAGACTAGGCAATTTAAGCCTGATTGTGCCAAGCCCTGAAGGCTTGATTTTTGATTGGTCTGCAAAGTATACTTCTCCATCAACATTGTCAGTAAATTATTTAAAAAAATATTTTCTATGAGTCATGTGGCAAGTTGCTCCTGAATCAAGCAACCAATCCTTTTTCCAAGAAGCAAGTGAAGCATTAAATAAATCTTCATTTACTCCAATATTAAATTGTGCCACAACATATTGAGCGGATTCAGGTGCTTTACCTTTGTCTGTATCATCAGTTTTACCTTTCTGTTGGTTTCTTTGCTGCTCAATTTTGTCCCATGGTAACTTGCATGTAGGGGCATCATGTGATCCATTTCTTTTGCAGCGTATGCAGTGCATATCTGCCTTTTCTCCTTGAAAGTGTCTGCCCCCCTACCTCTGAAATATCTTCCTCTTCCTCTTCGACCACCTCTTCCTCTTGAAGAATCTTGAGCAGGATGCTTTTCTTTATGAGCAAGGCACACAACCTCTTCAGAAGGTTCAGGGGCTGTCTTCTTTCAAAAAGCTTTCTCTCTTTTAGCAAATTTTTCACAAGAGAGTCAAAGGTAATGTCTTTAAGATTTCCATTTGCTTGCAATGACTCAAGATAATTGGAATAAGTAGGATAAATTGCCTTGAGAAAAGCGATAAGAGGAATATCCAAATCAATTTTAGTGGCTTGGATATCATGCATTATAGACTTTACTTCGGATGCAAGAGCAAGAGGATCATTATTTTTCAATTCAAGAGTGAAGAGTTTAATCATGAGTTGAACAACTTCGAGTGCAGAATGTGAGTCATAGAGTTTTCTCAGCTTTTGTAAGGCTTCGAAAGCAGTTGAAAATGGTGTAATATGGCAACTCACCTCTTCACTTACAGATGCTACAATTAATGCATAGGCTTTGTTGTTCTTGTTTTCCCAAATGGTGAGCTCTTTGTTTGATGTAGGTTGTTCTGGCTGTTTGTCTCCATCTCCAATGCACACTCCTTTCCACAACTCATTGAAAATGAGGGTGTGTTTTGTCATTTAGGACCACTCAAGATAGTTCTGTTTGTCAGTGAGAACTATTCCCACAATGGATATGATTGAATGCATATTGTAACAAAAACTTCTGCTGCAAAATATTACTCTTAATGGGAAAAAAATATAATTCTGATATGACTGGACAACAAATTCAACTGGATAGAAAATGTTAATACCTAAGACTATAAATACACAAAACTGTACAGTGCATTCAACACTTCATGCCACAGTGCTTTGACCCACGTCCTCGTTTTAAAAAACTCTATTCAACACATGGCATTCAACGATTTTTATATGCCAAAAAAAACTTCAATGCATACACAAGTGGGGCAGCATATGGTGATACCAACATTCAATATATGGTCGGACTAGAGATCAATGTAATACACCAAGACTGTGTATTAAGGCAGCGTAAATACAACAGACTTCAATATATATGGGCAGCGTTCAACATATGGGCAGCATTCAATGTACAACACCAAGACTGTAATACACCAAGACTGTGTATTAAGGCAACGTAAACACAACAAACTTCAATATATATGGGCAGTGTTCAACATATGGCCAACGTTCAATATAAACAATGGTATTACGTATTACAAACCAGCAACATCATAAACAATGGTATCATTCCAGCAACTCGAATCAAAATTCCAGGATAAGAACACGTAGGTATTTAATACTAGCACTGGGCTATGCTTTGAAGCCACTGGTCCAAGAATGAAAACAAGCAGAATGAGTGCAGCGAGTGCAGAAAATTGTGTGCCCCAGTTATATTAGATTTCTAAACCCATTCCTCAGTGCAGACGTAGACCTCTTATACATCTTTCAAAATATTCTCAATGGAGCGATAGTTATTACCATTATAATTACAAAACCCCTTCCAACTGTTTGTAAAAGGAATCAATGTGCAGGAGAATTGTTTAATTGAAACCATGCGAGCATCTCATAGCACCTATTGAAACGCTGGAGAGAATGCATTCTGGTAACACATATGCGTACGCGATAGCCAGAGACGAGATGCAGTCGGACAATCAAAAGACTCTAAGAACCACGACTTGTCCCCTCAAAAGAAAATTCTTCTAACACCCAAAACTCCTTCTAGAGGACGCAGATAATGCAGCGTTTAGACAGTGGCAGCGACTGTGGAGGGGGCAGGTCGGAATATATGGAATATGGCAGACAATGGTTATGCACAGAAGCCATGCAGTGGGTAACATAGAGCGCAAAATGGTGCAACAAATAATTATGGCAGACAAAGAGTGCAGTAGACAGACTCCACAGGGGGACAGACTGCAAGAAAATGGCAGAAGGGAGTTACAACTAATTTCGGGAGCTGGCTCTGATACCATGTCAGACCAGGCAGTAACTCCTCAAAACAAATCAATTCATGTTATTCCTTTAGGTTGGTCTTTATTATATACATGAGGGAGACTGTTCACTTCATCTCCCGATGACTGTTCATATCTCTTATTATTTATCTACATTGATTATATTTATTCACCTTGATGATTAGGTGTCAACAGGTTTTATAAAAAATACTTTGTCAACATTCTAAAAAAATATATAAGAGTGTACATAATTGCATAGTGTTATCTTCCAACATTATTTTCTTCAAAATAAATAGAAATATAAGGAAATAAATATAACTATATCGAAAGCTCAAGTTTAAAATCCAAAATGTTCTCCTCTTATTCAACTGATACTATCCATATGATCTAAAGCTATTTTAGATTTGGAGAGTTTATATGATGTATACTTGTGTCTTTGTAATACTATCCATATGAAGTAAAGCAATTTTAGATTTGGAGAGTTTTTATGATGTATATTTGTGTTTTTGTAGATGGGTGATTTTTTTTTTTATTTTTATGAGAAATTTGGTAACAATAATTGTATTTATTAAATAAGGGTTGTAATTTAAAGTTTCTTAATATATTTTTCTTGTGTATTCACTATTTAACTAGTTTATATCTATGGTAATTCTGGATTTATCAAGTTTGAAGATGGATC
Organism: Pinus tabuliformis; assembly: GCA_031772625.1. Classification (NCBI taxonomy): domain Eukaryota; kingdom Viridiplantae; phylum Streptophyta; class Pinopsida; order Pinales; family Pinaceae; genus Pinus; species Pinus tabuliformis. Next base: position 1,736,177,062 of record CM062819.1, read on the forward strand.
AAATTTCTTTATGTGTATTTTTTTGGAGTGAAAAAATATTTGATTCCTCTAAAAGCTTGGTAGATCTAGAGTTAAGATGGATCTAGGCTCATTATTTATTAATAATTAATAATTTTAGTTTATTGTATTTATTTAAAATTTTAATTGTTATATAATTTGACTAAATCAAAATGTTTACATAATATCACATTTCATAACATAATTTTACAATATCTCTTCTAAGAAGTTTTATATAACAAAAATTGAATTTCCAATGAAAAAACCCTAATTTTTAAGTAAATCTTAAACCAATTTAAAAACCATCAACTCATGAAAATTATTTGATTTGATCTCAATCCTAGTTTTGCATTTAAAATTATAATTTGCGGTAAAAACAAAACATCAAAAATGTTTTTGAAAAGATTTGATCTTAATCCTAGTTTTGCATTTAAAATTATAATTTGCGGTAAAAACAAAACATCAAAATATGTTTTTGAAAAGATTGATATTTTAGTTCAAAATATTTAGAATAATTTAGAATATTGTTTATTCTATGTAATATATGGATTTTCAAATATCTTCAAAAACTTTGTTGCTCGGAATGGAGAAAGGAGAAGTGGTTTCAAAATAACCTTCTCTAACTAATGTTTTCATGCTGATGTTGGTTACGCAAGAATACCTTCTTGTTTGAAGATACTAGAGATGAGATTTAGTCTAACATTACAAGTGATTATTATTTTCCTTCTTATTTTTAGAGATTCTAAAATTTGAAAACTTTAGTTTATGTGTTGCTTTTGATTTAATGCAATCAGGGCTTTTAACTAAATATACATGTATTATAGCTTCCAAGGGGATTATAGGATTGCTAAACAAGATAGAGTGGTAATGATTGTAATGAATCTGGTAATAAGAAACCAATTTAATGGTAGATTTTTTTATTTAAAATAAATAAATAAATAAATTATATTATTAATTTTTTTATTTTATAATTTTTTTTGAAAAAATGATTTTTTATTTTGATTTAATATTTTTTATTTTAAATTATATAAAATTTGAAAATACTTTTGTTTGTTAGTCACACATTTTATTTTAAATTGATTAATATCTTAAAAACATAAGAAACCCTCATAAACAGATAGAAAGTGTGATTTCTTTATTCTTTAAATAGAAATCTTATTTAAAAAAAAAAAAAATATTATAGAAAATTTAAAATCAATACTTGCCTTAACATAACACATTATAATATTTTTTAAAATAAGATTAAAGTAATTTATTGAGTTTTTGGTCAAAAAAAAGTATAATTAATTTTCATCGTGGAAAAAAGCGATAACTAATTTCTAAAAATTTGCAATCAAAAGAATTTATTATTGGTATAAAATTTAAACTATTTAAAATGTAAAAGCATTTTCTCTTTAATTATATTATGTAAATCTGTATTTAATTTCAAATTAAGTTTAATAAAAAATTATAAAACAAAACAAATAATTTATTATTTTTCTGGCTTAAATTAAATAAATAAATAAATATTATTTTTGTGGAAGATAATGCTTTTGTTTTTGTGTGAGTGGGTTATTTGAATTAAGGCATAAAATTAATAGATGTAATCCATATTCAAAGTTATTATTCAACACATTATTAGGGGCACCACATTAGAATAAAAAAATTGTCATATAATTTATAACTCAATTAGAAATATGTTGGCTATATAATAATGTATTCATTGCTTCCATGAAGATATGAGATTCTAATGAGAGTTGAGTTCATGCATTGAGAACTAGACTTTTCTAGTTTTTGTTCATTTTTTACATGTTTTCATATGTATGCTCTTGATAGATTTAACATGTGGTATCATAACTAGGTGAAGAGAGTTGATTTGTATATAAGTGTGTGTTTTTGTTGGCAGGGGATTTCAAAATTTTGTGAAAGCCATTGGCAAGAGTTTTCATAATTTTGTGAAGCTTGTGTAGATTCAAGTTATTGGTGGGAGTGGCAAGCAGTTAGCAATAATGGCCAACAACAACAACAACATGGATATTTCTCAGCCACAAATATGAGTGTTTAAAGGTGATAACTTTGGTTTTTGGAGCATTAAGATGAAAACATTGTTTCTCTCACAAGATTTGTGGGATTTCTTAGAAAATGGTTATATAGAACCAAATGCTCAAACACTTGCCCACTGGACTCAAGACCATAGAACAAAGCTAAAGGAAAATCGTAAAAATATTCAAAGGCTCTATTCCTAATCAAGCAAGTAGTGCATGATTCGATTTTTCTAAGACTAGTTGGAGTAACAAAATTGAAGGAGGCATGGGATGTGTTGTAGCAAGCATATTAGGAACTGATAAGGTAAAATATGTTAAGTTGTAGTCCTTAAGAAGACAATTTGAAACTTTGTGCATGCAAAGCTCTGAATCTATTCAATATTTTTTCACTAGAGTTATGGGAATGGTAAATGAAATTAGGTCTTATGGAGAAGATTTAAAAGATCAAAAGATTGTTGAGAATATTTTAAGAAGTTTTCCTGCAAAATTTAACGGGTTTGTTATTTCTATTGAGGAGTGTGAGAATCTAACTTAGCTGTATATGAATGAGCTAATAGGTTATCTTCAATCTCACGAGCAAATAATGAATAGATATTTTGAAAAATCTATTGAGAAAGCTTTTCAAGAAAAAGGAAATGTTTCCAAAGACAAAAGTCATGAACGTGAGAATTCCTCCCATGAGGAAATCCAGAACACTCATGGAAGAGGAAGAGGAAGAGGAAGATGACAAACATACATAGGAGGCAAAGGTAAAGGAATATATTTTTTTGCAAATAACAAAGGAAGAGGTAATTGTAACAACCCTGGTTAAAGGTTCATGTAATAAAAGTTAATAAAGGAAAAATAAGACCATGGTTAAGGAACACTTATTCCAAGTTGAATGTTGGGAAAATATATCTTAGTGGGCATCACTGGATGTGTGTTTTATCTAAAGAAAATTTGCAAAGGCTAAGGCAAAGACATTAAAAGGAAAAAAATGCATTTTTGGCACATTTATTTATGAAAATAAAGTAATTAAGGAGAAAAGTAAGGTGAAAGGTCACAAGTTTCATGTGAGGAGGAAAATGAAGGAAAATAATGGAAAATGAAGAAAATGGAGGCCTCATTCATAAAAATGCTTCTAAGGATTAGTGGGCAAGATTTTACTAACCTTTTGTCAGTTCAAGTTTGGAGATCTCTCATTATTTTCTCTCTCTCTCTCTCTTGGTCACTTAGAGCTTTCTTGGAGCACTCTAGCTTTGGATCAAGGAAGGAAAAACATGCAAAAGGAAATGAAGGAAAGAAAGGATCAAGGAAGGAAAAGCAAGATCAAGAAGCTTCAACATGAATACTTGCAGGTAACCTTTTTCATGTGTGATTTCCTAGCTGGTTTGGACATGCATGGCTTTGCATGTTGGTGTATGGTTCTCTTGTTGTCATGACATGGGTTTTCCAGGTTATGACAATGGTTTTTAGCCTAACCTTTCCTTTTTTTGGATGCCATGGTGTTGGGATGTTTATTTCGGTTTTCAAGCTTTGGTTTGCTGGATGGATTTCAGAATCCAGGGCAGAGGTGGTCTCAAGTTTCATTCCAAAAGGCCTAGGAATCCCTTGACTAGTTTTGACGAGATACACGGTAAAGCCTAAGGGAGGAGTCTTGGTTTAGGGCCTAGTGATCCGGGTTTGGATTGCGGTAAAGCCTGAGAGACTGGTCTCAATTTAGGGCCTAGTGATCCGTGATTATATTGTGGTAAAGATTGAGAGATAAGGAGATGGAAAATTCCTCAAGGATAGTGATGGATTTCGGATGGAATTCCAAGTTTGGTTTGGTTGTGATTGGAGCACTGATTTTGGTGTGATCGTGGTTTGATGAGGGTGGAGGTGGTTTAACCTCTGGATTCCCTTTATTATTCTTGGATTGGTTTTTCTATGAGATCCCACATCCATGCTTGGAATATGGCATGAGGGTGACTGGCTGAAAGAAAGATTTAGTTCAGCCATGTCTATGGTCGGGTGGTACGTGAAAGTCTTGAACTTGGTCAGATTTGCCTATAATTAATAAAGGCTAAGCTCTCTTACTTTTTCACTTGTTTATATGTGTATTTAATGGTTGTCATATCTCTGATAGTTATATGGTTTTATGTTGGTTGTAAGCATGGTTATATGACTGGTTCATGTCACGGCTATTTCGTGTATTTACTTGTAATTGTTAAAATGATGGATGGAAGACCTAATTGAGGTTATAACAGTTCAATGGAGAAGGTGGTGATTCTTCTGGTTATGTTTCATGAGTGCTTTCAGTCATTCATGCTCTATCTTGTATCTTAGACTTGTAGGTTGCATTGATGCTAAGTGTTCGACATAATGTCAGTCCCGTTTAGGGATGCTTAGGCCTAATCCTGAGGTTGATTTTTATTTATTAGTATTGTCATCGTGTCTTTGATGGATTCTGGAGATTGTAACAAGTTCTGGCCAGAGGCTAATATTATGGGCTAGAAAAGTGGCTCAAATCCCGAGGACGCTGACACAGGTATGCTGAGAAGAGTCCATCGATGTTGACACATAGGCATGTGAAAGCGACTCTGGATTTGTGGACACTGTCATGCCTATAACATGAGAGTGACCAAGGGTTAAAATATGTAATGACCCATCTACCAGTGCAAACGAAATGTGAGTTATTAGCATGCATACGAGAAATTCATATGATAGCTACATATGAATGCATCACCTGAACTGCACCAGTAGTCATATTAAATTATGAAGAAATTCCAAGCGTAGGATAAAGGACGTAATTGTTGAAGATACTAAATAAATATATATCTCACAAAAATATATTGGAATATGTATTTTAGTGTGTGTCGTCATCATAAAAAATAACCATATAATATTATCCAAAAGTTCTAAATTAAATTATTTAAAGTTTAAAAGGGAGCTATATTATTATAAAAGAAGTAACTCTTAACTAAAGATTAAACATTAAAAGAGGTAAAATATAATAAAGTATTAAATAAATCTTAATGAAAAAAGGGGCTACATAATATAGTTTGATATCACCTAAAACCTTATAAATTGATGAGTGTCAAAATAAAGCATGACTACCTCTTTAATTCACTGTGAGGAGCCACGTAATAGATAGGGGGCACATAACCAAGGCGATGGAGGATGAATGAGTGATGGTTCTAAGAAATAAAAGGAGAAGGGAATGCGACTGAAAGGGGATATTTATGCTTGGGAGCGCAGTGTTGGGAGGAGGAAAATTACCGGGAAAAGAAAGGAGAAATTTTTTAACAGAAATTTACAGACAGTAAGGACTGAGACTTGTTTGTTTTTGAAGTTTTTGGGCACAGGGGACTGGATTGCATCAATTGAGAAGCATCCTAGAACTGAGTACCTAGGTTGTACCCAGTTTGGTTGGGAGATTTTGGTCTTTTGGTAACGGGAATGAGAGTAGGAGCAATTCTGAAGCATCTTCAACCACAAAAACCTAGGTAGGTACTCAACACCAAATTAATAAATTTTGATACCATGAATTCTGGTTAAACTTTAAAAGAGGTTTCATATTATGTTTTAAATTATTTAAAGCCTTACAATGGGCTTAAAGCATTAGTGGGACCTAGGGGCAGGATGTCTTAGTGGCTGACATGTCTCCTGAGGGTATTGTTGCTGGTGTGGATGGGTTTGATTGATGTGTTACATCGATTCCATCTCCTTAAGGTCACCAAGGAGGTTGAATCCCTTATAGTGGCCTCTCTCATCGCATGTTTACCTCGGCTCGATGATTGCTTGGGTAGACCTAGGAGGAGGGGGTGTTACAGTAATGATGACAATGATGGGGGTAAAAGATTTAGTAAATCCCATATTCAGTGTTTTTATTGTAAAAGATTTGGCCATTTGAATGGAATTGTTGGAAAAAACAAAAACAACAAGCTAATTTTTTCTGAAGAAAAATAAGAGGTTGGCACTTTATTCTTGACTTGTGATTCAACTAATAATGTTTCCAAGGAGGTGTGGCTTATGGATATTGGTTGCAAAAATCACATGATAGGAAAAAAATATGTCTTTGTGACGATAAATGAATCTACAAAATCTGGTTTACTCTTGGGAGATGACAATCGAGTTGGAGCTAAGGGTAAGGGAATAGTTGATGTGAAAACAAAACAAGGAAAACCAAAGCACATTAAAGATGTTTTTATATGTTCCTCGTTCTAACACATAATTTGTTGAATGCGGGGCAACTCCTTGAAAATGGATATTTAATTATTTTTAAGAACAAATAATGCATAATCTATGATAAAGATGATCGTAGTAAAATTATTGCCACGACTAATATGATGCAAAATAGAATTTTTGATTTCAATCTCCCTTGTGAAGAAAGTGAAACATTAAATGTTTGTTATGATGATAGTTCTTAGCTATAGCACATGAGGTATGAACATTTGAATATGAAAGGCTTGAAATTGTTATATAACAAGCATATGGTCAAAGGTTTACCCATTATTAGTTTTATTGATAAAGTCTATGAAGGGTGTATTCTTGGTAAGCAACATAGAGATTCATTTTTAGTAGGAAAATCATGGAGAGCAAGTAAACCATTGGAGCTAGTGCATGAAAATATACGTGGTCCTATGCAAACTTGGTCTCTCAACAAAAATAGGTATTTCATTATTTTTGTGGATTATTTTAGTAGAAGAACATGGGTATATTTCATTAAGGAAAAAGATGATGCATTTGTCATATTTCAACAATTTAAAGCTATTGTGGGAAAGCAAAGTGGTTATTCTCTAAAAACATTACACCCAGATAAAGTGGGAGAATTCTCTTCTAATAAGTTTGATTCTTATTTTAAAATGAACCCCAGTAGAATGGCATTGCTAAAGGTAAGAATAGAACAATTGTTGAGATGGCTAGGAGCATGCTGAAAGGTAAAAATCTTCAAACATTTTTTGGGCTAAAAGGTGTAGCTACATCTATCTATTTTCTTAATAGATTCCCAGCAAGAAGTGTGCAAAATATTACCCCTTATCATGCATGGTGTGGAAGAAAAAATAATGTTTCTCATTTAAGAGTATTTGGTTGCATTGCTTATGCGAGAGGAAAACTTGATGATAAAAGTGTGAAATGCATTTTTATTGGCTATTGTGAGGAAACCAAAGGTTATAGATTGTATAATCCACAATAAAAAAAACTAATGATTAGTGATGATGTGTTCTTTGATGAGAAAGAAGCATGAAAATGGAATAAAAATGTGCAACAAAAAACTCCAAGTATTATTACAAAAGAAGATGAATGTTTTGTTTATTCAAATTCATTCCGTAATCAAAATACTTTACATGCCACAACCACTTCATCATCTTATGCAGCTTCAACTCTTGTTTCAAGTCTAAGTCCTCCTCCAAGAAAGACAAAACCCTTAAATGAAATTTATGGGTATACTAATTTTGCTTTGATGTCTAAGATTGAAGTAGAGCCAAGATGTTTGAAGATGCAGAGTTTGGTGCAAAGAAATGGATGAAGAGATGACAACAATTAAAATGAATGAAACATGGGAGCTTGTGGATCCTCCTACTGAGAAAGAAGTCATTGGGGTGAAATGGTTGTACAAAACAAAGTATGAAGCTCATGGATCAATACAAAAGCACAAAGCAAGGTTAGTGGCAAAGGGATATGTTCAACAACTAGGTATTGATTACAAGGAAACATATGAATGTGTTGCAAGATTTGATACAATAAAAAATGTTTTGGCATTGATATCACAATATAAATGGTTAGTTTATCAATTTGATGTGAAATAAACCTTTCTAAATGGTGAGTTAAAAGAAGATGTATATGTTTAGCAGCCCCAAGGATATGGAAAAGCAAGAAATGAACACAAATCATACCAACTAAAAAAGGCTCTTTATGGGCTTAAAAAAACTCCAAGAGATAGAATTGACACTTATTTTTGAAAAAGGGATTTAACATAAGTGAAAATGAACGCAAGCCAAATGGTTTAATGATATAGTAGAAATATTGGTTGCCATTCATCGAACTGTGTCAACCCTACCTCAGCATATGTGAAGAAATGCGTGTGGTATTTAATGTTTTCAGGCTCTGCGATATTGGTTAGCTTTCATACATAGCGCCGGTTTCCAACTGAGGGAAGTTAGAGTGTAAAAAAAACCACAAGTTTCCTTCAGTCTGCGTGATCAGGAATTGTTACACGGAGGGCCGAAGTTGAGGGTCGAAGTTTACGTAACCAGGGTTGATAATTGATAATTATGATGTTTATTTTCTGGTATACGGATTATACACTCCAGTGCCTATTGGAACCTATCAAAAATCTGCTATGTCAAATACTCTCCTTGATTTAGTAATTGAAAATATATTCTTCTCAAGTGTTTGGCTTTTAATAGCTCGATGATCTCCCTGCGCGATTTGAAATTATAAAAAATAGACATGGTTTTAAAGAAAAAACAGAAAGATGAGAACGACGCTTTCTGTTCCTTTTTTAGATTATTGTGAACAATATTGTTCTTATCATATCAGGAATAATATTTGTCATAACCATCACCACCTTAATCTTTTGAGATATCGCCTCAAGCCTTCTAGAGCATGGGAAAACTTCACGTAAATGATATATATTTGGATTAAGTGTTTGAAGTGTTTCCATATTTTCAGAGCTGAAGACAGCCAAATTCCGGAAAAAACATTTTGGAATGGGATTTGAATAGAATACTTATACTTTTGGTTTATGGAATATTCATGCCTTTTCATTATTGTTTATTCATTAGAATATTTCTGATATTCCAATTAGGAATTTCAAATATTCTTACTATGGTTGGGTAAGAAGAGATATCTGATCCTAAATCTCTATTGGGTATTGTAAGAAGAGATATCTGATCCTAAATCTCTATTGGTTCTTTCTTTAGGTGAATATATTATTCTTGAACAAACACTACTTATAAGGTGAATATACTATTCTTGCACAAACACTACCTATAAGGAATTGGTAATGTCCAAGTTAGAGGCAATAGAAAGGGCATCCATTCAACGAGAGAAAACAAAATACTGTATATTGTTGCATTTAAGCTCTAGAGAAGCTTTCTATTATTTTTACATTTGAAAAAAGGTCAGAATGTTAGAACTATAGGTGTTGCTTGCTAGGAAACCACCATCTAGGAACTACTATTAGCTTGGTTTATTTTCTCATACTTACTAAGCATATTGAGGACTTCCTTTACCTTATAGCTATACAAAGCATATTGAGGACTTCCTTTAGCCTATAGCTACCCATAGGTCAGAGCTATTTATACCCACTATGTTTATACTCTTCACAACAAGGCAAACTCTATAGGCACTATGAGTTCAAAAACCACATAAATACTTAAAAAAAAAATTGGTTCTCAAATTGAAGATGAACAATGGCAATGGAGTAATTTAAGCCTATTTCAACTAATAAACCATTAAGAAAAATTTTGAACCAAGGAAGAACAATGCCAAGAAACAAAGGATTTCTTTGTAGAGCCAAAGAAGGACGTGTCTTACATGAATTCCTTTTTTTAGGTTGACAAAAAAAGTGGAAATTTCCACTCCCAATTGTTATAATCACTCTCTCATTGCTAAAATAGTCAAACCTAGTTGCCTACTCCACAAGTGCCATATCATTTACTCTAGTAACCACCAAAGGAGAAGAGTTGGCATTTTCCTACATTTCTTTCCAAACTTCAAATTTCCACATTGATACATTATGAGCTATCCCATCTGTAACATAAGTGGGTGTTACAGGGAAAAGTGTCTATGCAGAACTGCTAATCACACTAAGGCTGGTAGCTACCTTAGAAACAAACAAAGTAAAACTACTTTTGTTCTCCTTTATGAAAGATAGATGAGAGAAGAATAAAAGGAGACCAACCTCTGTCTTGCGCTTGGTTCCTTATTCGATTCCTCTCTCTTCTGATAGTCCTTTGCTACTTGCTTTCTTGTATACCCAACTTCACAGAGTACCTGTAGAATCAAAGCAGCATAACACTATACGAGAACATAGATCTATTATCATAAACAATCTAGGATCAGATGTAAATTGACCATACAAATGCATAAAACATAAATCATACAAGAGTATGGAGGAAAACTTGAATAGCTTTATTGATAATCAAGAAAGAGCCAAGAGAGTTACAACCAATCGTTCTGACCCAGCATCATCCTCTCAGCAAGTGAGCCCTTCTTCACCTCATGAAAAGCTTAGATCACCCAACACTATGATGTTGCCTCAAGAAACCAACAACAATTCCTTACAAGATGCAAAATTCTAGCCTCTTGATCTCTGGGATGAGGGATCCATATATCGATGTCTGCAAGGGAGATGAGTCAGCTTGTGATTTGATTAGTGTCTTCTCTCTGATAGCTCTTGATTCCACTTGGAGATTGATGATCTCTTACTCATCCTTGGTCGAATTCAGAGAGGCAAGTTCCACAAGAGAAGTTTCTGGAAGATTCCATGCTTCTCCACCTCGCAGATTGACACTGCCATTTGTCCCTTTTCACCCATCGCAACCCATAGAAGGGCTTTTTGAAATGAAACGCACCTACTGTGTGTATTTAGGTGAGATGCAATGCACTTTGCCTATGGAGCAGGTGAAATGGTCCAGTTTTGACCAGTTCTGAGCAGTTTTTCATGGAGAACTTCTAGGAGAAGCTGTAATCAGTTGACCTTGTTCTTTCAGGGGTTGGAACAACACCTTTAGGGACTTAGGAGCCCTTGGTTTATGGACATTTATGCTTGGGGTTGTAGTGCCTAAAAATGTCTATAACAGTTGCCCCCTAAAGCATGAGGTCATTAATCTTTTTTGATGTCGGGTGAAATGCTTTATCATGAGGATCTGGAGTTCTTTCAAGCTGGAAGGAGACCTGTAATAAGATACAATACAATACATTATCTTCATAATATTTTCATGATCTAGCTGAGGCAGGCATTCCCATGCTCAGCTTTATAAATTCATTTTCATGTACATAGGACAGACAATCGTCTGAGTGTAGACTGATGATTCTAGTAGAGCCATCATCCCTTAGATTGGATGATTATCTGTGCAGCAATGATGTACATTTGATGTCTTTATTTTCCTGAATATATATTGCAGCTTGGATGGATAAACTAGGTCCGGGGTCTTCAATCTCGTTCGATCTTCACTCAAAGTACAAGTCGATCCATGTGAGAGATGTTCTGGAGTCGAACATGGAAAGACATCGCCGGATTACCAGCCAATAATGTAAGCTGTTAACAGGCGCGAGAGGGATCACTGATAATGATAATGATCCTCAAGGTACTGCAGTACAATTCCCATGGTGTGAATAAAGGACTTGGCGTCGAACACCATGCAAAATCTTTCGGTCGAAGGTCATTGATGTAAACCTGTCGCCGGAAGTGAGAAACTTGCCATTGAGGCATGCAAGCTTCAAAATACTGAAATGGGTGTTCCTAGATCGACTTCTTGGATAATGAGCTGATGTCGACAAGAAGCGATCCGTAATAAGAGGGCCTTAATGAATCCCACATCAATGACACGAAACGGAGCAAATGATTTTAATGGAGGTGAAAACGATCTCGTGATATAAGGTTCAGGGTGGCGGTCATGAAAGAATGGAGCGTAAATGTATTGCAGCGGGTGAGACACAGGTGAATTCTCTGAGTGACTTCTCTTGAACATATCGGTGATACTGACATGATGGATTGGTAGCATTAACCCCAAATGTGGATGGTGTGATGTGACCGGTGAATGAAACAACCCAACTCGACTTGGATGCGGAGTGAAAGTGTCATGTTCAAGAGCGACTTGCTACCAACAAAGTTTCTTCAAGTTTTCTTCCCAATTTTTCCCCAGTCATTGCTGACCAGTACCTCTTTATTTTTGTTAAGCTTGAGGAGGATAACATATGCTTGTTCTATAATTTGCCCTTCGGGCAAACCCATCGTTATGTTTTAACGAGCCTAGCGATAGTGAAACTCGTTCTTGTATGTTATGGACAAGTTTGTCGCTATTAGGTTTTAACGAGTTTAACGACAAAGATAACTCGATCCTTTTCAATTTTAGAGAGTCTGAAAAGGGACGTAAAGGAAACTCCAAAAATCATTTTTTGTCATCTAATCCCTTAAGTCTGAAAAAGTATAAAACAATACAGAAGGGATGAATTTTCGGTACTTTTAACGAGCTGAACAAAACAAGCGCTCGATCGTTTTGTGTAATAATCCCTCAGGTCCAAAAAGATTAAAGTCTAAAGGAGGGATAGCACTTCCGGTCACTTTAGCGCGCTGGAGAGGTCAATGGCTCGGCAATCTTTTCATATTTTACGAGTCAGTTGAAAAGAGCTTAAAGGAGACTCGTTTTTGAGGAACGAGTGATAAATTCGGGTAGCAACTGATTCCAGGTAAGGTTTGGAATTTCCCAATCATGGCAGTGTTACAAGGATGGCTAATAGAATCACTCTTCGCAGCTGTTCCTCAAAAGGGGTAAACAATCAAGTGGAGGTGAATGATCGGCCAATACAAAGTGGAGGTGATGATGAGAACACGACCAAGGCTTCAAAGGCTGAAGTACTACATTCACGATGGTTATTTACCGGAAATTGGTTCATTTTTTAATGAGCTTAAACGCTCGGGGAAACATTTGCTCATTGCTTATGTTTATTTTTTAACGAGCATGAAGTCCGCGTTAAAACTGCTTGATTAATCCAGTCGTATAATAAGAATGTCTCATATATAAAAACGACATTATTTCAAAGCTTTGCCCCACATCCTCTTTTTATGCAAGTTAGGAAACGACCAATCCTACGAGTTTAAAGGGTTAGAGGACCTATAAATTTAAAAAATAAATGGTCACTCTTCGCTGGCATGCCAAAAGGTTTGCATGCCCCGAGGTATAGAGACATAGAGTTTCAAGGTTACCCCGCAATTTCGCAGACAAAACATTTGTTTTGCCAAAAAGGCCTACCTCTTTCAGGTTACCAAAGATTGTTCTATTTGCACCACAAACAAAACACCTCTTCGGCGATGTCTACCGAAATAGACAAAGGTGAGTGGCACAGACGCCTCCACCCACATAACTTTGACGAGGGAATCTTGTTCCAGTCCAACCCCCTTTTCCAATTTCAGACGGGAGTGTCAGACTAGTCATATATCCTTCACGGAAACCTATGCTATACCTGAAGTTTTCCTGCCGAAGCAGACCAGGGTGCATGCCCCCTGGGTTTCAGTCATGTCCCCCGAATTACTCGCGCTCATCAGGTGGACGGACTGGGGATTGATGAGACATTCCTTGCATGAAAAGACCATTCAGGGATGGTATATGACTATTTGTTATGCGTGAACCAGGGAATGAAAGCTGGTCTACGAGCTTGACCACTCTTCCTTCGTGCGGAAAACACATTACTCTAAAGAGTGATGAGACAATGGCTCCCATGCAATAAATATAGTCTCGCCCAAAGAGTAGATTATAATCCAGGGGTCCTTGGACTACCATTACATTCATGTGAATGGTTTTCCCTCTCAATGTTATGGGCACATTGGGAAGGATCCCTAATGGTCGACTGGTTCCTTTGTCAAAGCCTGTTAGATTTCTCATCTCAGGAAAAAGCGATGGCAAACCAAGTGCTTTCCAAGCAGTCGAGGAAAGGATACTCACAGAAGCCCCTTCATCTATGATGGTACCGGCCATAACCATTCTCTATATTTGAGCAATGATTCAGAATGGTATACTAGCCGGTAAACGGGGTCTTCCTAGTAGATTCCAGTCAAAGGAAACAACTAGGTTGCTTGGAGGTGGGACCAAATAGATGGCCGGGTACGACTCTGACGAACTTCCTTCCTGTGGTAAAGGAATGGGTAAATTGCCCCCATGTTCATCGGAGTCTGTGCTTACGAAAAGAATTTGGACGGTGTCATCCTTGTTCTCTTCGGTGACTGTATCATCTGAAGATGGAACCTCTGAAGGCAAGACCGGGTCAACTGCCGCCTCGACCTTTTGACTTTCGTCTGGTATGGATTTAAATGGTTTTTCTTCAGTGATAGATACTTCGGCCGACCACTTGGGCGGGTTAGCCAGATTTTCAACTAGTGACGGACTTGGCAAGAGTTTCTTATATCCAGGAGGAAGTCGTAACGGTGAAACCGGACGATCGTCCAAAACTCTTTTAGCCTCGTTTAAGAAGGGACAACGGTGTACGGCATGATCACCTTCACACAGTTTACAAGGAAATTTGCTTTTTCCTTTTTGTCCAGGGGCTTCACTTTCACTAGTCGACGGTGTATTTTCAACATGATCATCAGAGGTTGACGACACCGGGTTGTGCAAACGAGGAGACCAGTCCCTTAAGATCCGAGGGATGCAAGGATAATCTCTATGAAAGTGGTCTCCCTTGCAAATGACAGATGGCGATTTAGGCCTGGTCGGTGCAGTGTGTGGATTTTTTCTAGACGATGCTTGGTTACCCCTTTTCGCCTTTGGCTCCTTCTTCTTCTTCTCTTTCTTCTTCTTTTCCTTCTTCTTCTCAGGTACTTGATTTTTGGCTTTACCAGCCCCATCAAGCGAAGAGGAAGGAGGAGAGGAAGAATTGGACGAAGTAGAGGGTTGGGGGGTAACTCTGGAATTGTCTAGTTGCTGAGTCGATTGTTCAGGAATCGCGGTGTTCTGAACGATGGAGGTTGAGAAAAGCCATACGGGCAAGCCTATTGTCAATCTTGGAAGCGACAATGTGGCCATGTGGGGTGCACCAACATCTCCCCAAGAGGAGAAGGGACTAGGATTTCCTCCAAGGGGAACTCCTTGGTTGGTGGACTCCATTTTCCTCAACCTAAGACCAACGTAGGAAAGGTGATGATTATTCCGTTTAAAATAAATTTTAGACGCTTTGACACAGCTTGTTTTTTCAATTTTAAAGAGTCGAGAAAAAACAAAAGATGACTCTAGTTGCCTTCGATTTTTAATGAGCCTGAAGTGACAAGTGCTCAGATGGACCTTTTCTGTTAAGGAGTCTGAAAAGGAACGAAAGAGACTGCTACGGAAATCTAGACAGAGGGATTACCAAACCAATCGCAAAACTACAGAATACTTTTTACAGTACGGTAGTCAATCTTCCTGAATGCTGTGTTCAGTGCATTGCGATCGATAGGGCGGCAGACATGGCTTCCTATGGATAAAGGATTAAGCCTATTGTGGTCTCCCAAAATATACTTGATGGTACGTGGGAGCACAAGTCCGTACTGGCACTTATCGTCTCAAAGTGGAGGAATCACCCAACCAACAGTGAAAACAACAGTTACCAGGCTTTACGACGCCGGAATACGTCTCTAGCCTAGACTTCTAGATGTTGTGCGTTAGGTTCCAAAGCGTTGTTAGATTCATTAAATTTATTTTATAGTTGATCTTGCTTAAGAAATTTGCCTTTCAGGTTCACCGCGTGATGTAGATGTACAATTCCTAAAATGCAATCTAAGATGATAAACAGTCGTTTTATCTTCTTTGTGCAATGAAAATCCTAGCTACTAAGGAAAGAGAGACAATATTATTTCAGCAAAGAGCATAGAGCACACACTATATGCATTTTCCTAAATCAAACCAATCAAACAGTCTAAATGCAAATGCACATGCATGTATTTGTTTTCAGCCTTCTTAATATGTGAATGATAAAAAGAAAGCTAATGCGCAAATCTGAATTATTTTTCAAAGCGACAATTACTAACAAGTTTCTTTTCAAAATCAAAATGAAGACAATGACAACACTTTGTGATTTGGAAATGGAAACTTGTTTTCGACACTAGAAAAACTACTAATGCAGATTGAATACAATAGTAACAGGGTAATCGACTATCAAGAACAATCAGGTTCTCTTCTATGACTGAAAACGACACTTGCGACACTTTCAAATCAAGAAACGACAATACAATTACGTTACTTCTTTGTAAAGGAGAACTGAAAATGACTCAAAAAATACATAAAAACATTTACAGTTCTTTGCACAATGGAGGCGGAATAACAACAAGGAAAGGGGTTTCAAACAGAGGTGTACTGACTATAGGCAGCAAAACTCTTGAATAGATCTGAAAAGAGTGAACACAGAAACCAAAATTTAGGAACAATGCCTTGTCGGATTAGTGCACCTGTAACACAGTGAATTTGAAATGCAACGCACCTACTACACTCGGGAAGTGCGCTGGACCAGGGACGAGACTTTGGTTGGGTTCCGGGTCACAGTTTGCAGTTCAGTTCAGGGATTTTGGCCGAGCAAGTGGTAATTAGTAAATCAATCACAGGGGTAGATCTAAAGAGGTTACTAGAGCTACCACGAGGGCAATTAGAAAGCTTGTAAATCAATTGTTTAAATCATAAACAAAACCCAGAGATTGACTGAAGCAATGTTGATCTACTTTGCACTTGCATAGCAAATGTAGTTCGAAGGCTAGCTGGCTTGACTTTAGGCTCCGTCTGTAAGTTTATAAAGTAAACAAATGTAGATGAACAAACAATCTACTCGCTCCCCAGTGGAGTCGCCATTTTTTTACAGGGAAAAGTGTCTATGCAGAACTACTAATCCCACTAAGGCTGGTAGCTACCTTAGAAACAAACAAAGTAAAACTACTTTTGTTTTCCTTTATGAAAGATAGATGAGAGAAGAATAAAAGGAGACCAACCTCTGTCTTGCGCTTGGTTCCTTATTTGATTCCTCTCTCTTCTGAT
The DNA here is from genome assembly GCA_031772625.1 of Pinus tabuliformis. Classification (NCBI taxonomy): domain Eukaryota; kingdom Viridiplantae; phylum Streptophyta; class Pinopsida; order Pinales; family Pinaceae; genus Pinus; species Pinus tabuliformis. The sequence continues at coordinate 1,736,193,767 of CM062819.1, forward strand.
AGTCCTTTGCTACTTGCTTTCTTGTATACCCAGCTTCACAGAGTACTTGTAGAATCAAAGCAGCATAACACTATACGAGAACATAGATCTATTATCATAAACAATCTAGGATCAGATGTAAATTGACCATACAAATACATAAAACATAAATCATACAAGAGTATGGAGGAAAACTTGAATAGCTTTATTGATAATCGAGAAAGAGCCAAGAGAGTTACAACCAATCGTTCTGACCCAACATCATCCTCTCAGCAAGTGAGCCCTTCTTCACCTCATTCAAAGCTTAGATCACCCAATACTATGATGTTGCCTCAAGAAACCAACAGCAATTCCTTATAAGATGCAAAATTCCAGCCTCTGGATCTCTGGGATGAGGGATCCATATATAGATGTCTGCAAGGGAGATGAGTTAGCTTGTGATTTGATTAGTGTCTTCCCTCTGATAGTTCTTGATTCCACTTGGAGATTGATGATCTCTTACTCATCCTTGGTCGAATTCAGAGAGTCAAGTGTCACAAGAGAAGTTTCTGGAAGATTCCATGCTTCTCCACCTCGCGGATTGACATTTCCATTTGTCCCTTTTCGCCCATCGCACCCCATAGAAGGGCTTTTTGAAATGCAATGCACCTACTTTGTGTATTTAGGTGAGATGCAGCGAACTTTGCCTATGGAGCAGGTGAAATGGTCCAGTTTTGACCAGTTCTGAGCAGTTTTTCATGGAGAACTTCTGGGAGAAGTTGTAATCATTTGACCTTGTTCTTTTAGGGGTTGGAACAACACCTTTAGGGACTTAGGAGCCCTTGTTTTATGGACATTTATGCTTGGGGTTGTAGTGCCCAAAAATGTCTATAACAGTGGGATCTATGAAGATCAAGACTTTCTATCCATCACAAATTGCTTCTAGCTAGTTGATAGAGGCTTGTGCCTCTTGGTAATAGGATTATTAACAATCCATTATTCATTATTTCAAGATATTAAACTATAACCATGGATTCCATTTTTTTATTAAAACATAAGGGCCTGGGGGGAAGTAGCTTAGTTCCATTCACTATTCAACTCTCTTTAGAGAAATTTCTTAATAGGACAAGAGGAAGATTAGGTAATTTCATAAAGGGCTGAATTGATCAACCATTTCTTTGATTATTAACATTGAATCCTCCATAACTGTCAAAGTTTTAATGCCATCTCCCTTTATAATAGATTTAGATCCTACCACAACAAGTAACCTTAGAAGAGGTTTTTAAAGACACTCATCAGGCCCCCAAGCATAAAAAGCTAATTTGTTTTCTACCATATCATGAATGTTGAGAATTGAATAGGGAAATAAGTATGTTAATTCTCTTTCTTGATAACTGTTTGTGTTACCTTTTTCTTTAGTAGCTGTGTTCCTTATTATTACAGTGTGAGATACATCAAACAACTATGAAAGCCTAGTATATAGACAACAAGCTAGAGCCAAAACCCCTCCTCTTGAGGGAAAAAGCCCTAAATCTCTTCTCTTCTTATAGATTCTTCAATTGATGAATACCATGACCTAGTGACTTAGAAAAATACCCTACAAAATCAAGATCAACTCGACCTCTTGCTGATATGACTTCGGCCTCCCACTGTAGATCCGAAATTCAGTCTCGCGACAACTGTTGTTACTTCTCCTAGAGACTTTGATCTCCCTCGAATAACCTTCTCTTCCCTTCGCTTTCCTTCCCTTGAGACTTAGGGCTTCCCTAAGTGACCTTTGATTTCCTTTCCTTGTCTCTTTCCTTTAAGATCGAACTAGATATAAACCCAACACAGAAACCCTAGGTTCAACTTTCACAAGAGATATAGGTCTAGCCCAAGCACTGTGACTTCTTTGACTTCCTCTTCTTCGACTTCTTCTCTTTCTCTTCTTCGTATAGAATGAGATGAGTGAGTGTGTCTAATGGAGGATGAGTTCCTCTCTATATATAGGCTCTTCCAAGGGTAGACGTGACTCTTCATGTAGGCCGACTTGACAACTCCTTAGGCTGACTTGATCTTGGAGGTATTTTGACACTTTAAAGACAAAATAATTTTTTCTTTACAAGATACAATGTGCCAATAGGGTCTTCAATATATGACAATGACTCTTTAACCTAGGACCGTGCGCTTGACCTATAAAATAAAAAAACTTGAGCATGAAACCCATGCTCTAGTAATAATTTATTTTCATTTTATTATTTACAAGAATACATTTCATACTTATGAAGACTGAACCTAGTTACACAATTTTCAACGCTCCTCTTAACTAGGGAGGTATTCATAAGAGGTAAATGGTCATTTTCAATATGAAGAGATCTCATAAAAAGAGTCAGATTGGTAACCCATCTATCTATTATCATATCAAATAGCATTTTTACATAACAAGGCCTTGAATAACAACTCTATCCACATGATCATAACACAATGTTGGCGAGACCAATGATTCATAGACACCATAATCATTGTCTCACAAGGTACATACTCCACCGGTGTGTTCACAGAGTATGACCTTCCTTTGGACTATTCTTATCTTAGATAGCTAGTCTTCAAAGAATATCGGTCCACAAATACTCTTGCCTTGAATTCCCTACCACATTCTCAAAGAGTATCGGATGCCAGATGGTTACCCAATCCTCCATTCTTTCTTCCCAAGTGAAGACAGGAATGTAGTGTCTATCTCTCCCTTTGAGTTAGGGAGGATACATCGACCAAACCAAGCTTGTCCCTCAAATATAGAAGCTTCTTGCTTGGAAGTGAATTTTTCAATATGTTAGATACATGTTCATCAGTGGAGATGTATTGTAGATTCGGCACACCATTTTGTACTAGCTCTCAGATATAGTGATACTTGTTGTTATATGCTTTATCTTTCCATGCGACTTTGGATCTTCAGACAAACTTATACAAATGGTGTTATCATAATGTATCATTGTAGGGTTCATCAATCCTTGAAACAGATCATATAACAACTTCCTTAACCATACTACTTCTTTGCTTACTTCATAGGATACAACATATTCAACTTCAGCACTACTCAAAGCAATTGAGTCTTGCTTTGTGCTCATCCATGAGACCATGGAGGATCCCAAAATAAAACATCATCCTGTAGTTATCCTTCCATATTGATCACTTTCTCCCGAGTTAGAATCCATATATCCAACTAATTGGACATCATTCCTTCCATCATACTTTAGACAGTAGTGGATGGTTCCTTGTAGATATCTCAGAATATGTTTTGTTTCTACCCAATGATCATGCTTTGGCTCCACTTGGAATTGACTGAGAACATTTACTGCAAAGCATATGTCTGGATGAGTATTCGCCAACTACATCAATGATCCAATGAGTTGCCTATACTTGGAAGGATCCACAGGGCTAGATTTAGAACTCCTTAGTCTCTTCAAGTTTGTGATCATCAGAGTAGTCATAGGTTTACGATCCATCATGTCAAAACTTTTCAGTAACTCGATCACGTACTTCCCTTGACCAAAACAAAATTCATTAGTCCCTTGCTAGACTTCCAGTCCCAAATAATAATGCATCAACCCAAGATCCTTCATGTCAAATTTTGTTGCTTGTTGCTTCTTACGTTCTTCAATTCGAACTTCTACACCTATCAAGAGAAGATCATCTACATACAAAAGAATGATTATAGGTTCATCATCCACAACCTTAATGTAAAGGTTGGAATCAACAAAGCTTTTTGTCAAGCCTATTCTTTGAAGGTATGCATACATTATAGAATACCATGCCCTTGGTGCTTGTTTGAGGCCATATGGTGCTTTCTTCAATCTGCAAACATATGCCTTTCTATCTTTGACTTTGAATCCAAAGGGTTTCTCTATGTAGAATTCTTCATCTATTGTGCCATTCAGAAACATAGCCTTGACATCCATTTGGTGGATGTTCCATCCCATCGATGCTGCCAGAGAGAGTAATGATTGAATCATTGTATATCTTTTTGTTGGAGCAAATGTATCTTCATAGTCGATGCCTTCAATCTAAGAGAAGCCTCTAGCCACAAATATTGTTGTATATTTATCTATAATTCTATCAGCTTCATGTTTGATATTATAGATCCATTTGGAAGTAATCACAGATTTGTCTTCAGGTCTAGGAATGATCTCCGAGACTCCATTATTAATTATTGATTGATACTCTTCATTCATGGCATCCTTCCATTCTTGATTATTTATAGCCTCTTCAAAGGAGGATGGTTATGCTTCTATTAGTTTTGTCATGTATGCAACATATCCAAAATATCTCTTTGATTTCTTTCTTTCTCTAAATGAGCTTGTTGCTGCTCCATGACCTTCTGCATCAAGTAGTGTATATTTCAAAGTAATTTGGTATTTTCCTTCTTCCAAGGATGACCTCAGGTTAAATAGGTTCACAAGGACCTTCTTATTCATGGTGTGATTCTTCTTTTATTTGATCAACTTCCTCCTCAAATATAGGAAGTTCTTAAACATCAGAATCTACGGGAAATTTCCTTTAATTTGTTGAACATTATGCTCTCATCAAATATGACATCATGACTCACTTCTATGTGATGTCCATCTCTCAGGTAGATCCTATAATATTTTGATGAGTTGCTATACCCAAAAAATGTTCCCTTCATGCCGGAAGGATCCAAATTCTTTATTTTCTCCTTTGGTATATGAATATATACAGGACACCCAAAGATATGGAGATGATCTATAGACGGCTTCTTTCTAGTGACCAATTATTCCAGATTTTTGTTATCTAGAGATCTGTGGGTACTATGATTCTGAATCTAGACAACTCACTTCGTGGGTTCTCCTGACATAAACTTAGGTAGATTGTGATTGTGTAACATTGATTTTACACTTTCTTTAATGGATCTATTCTTTCTTTCTGCAAATTCATTTTGTTCAGGATTATATGGGACTATCATCTCCCTCTTAATCCCAGACTCTTGACAGAATGATATAATCTCTGTGGATGTATATTCTCCTCCATTATTAGATTTTAGTATCTCGATTCTTCTTTCTGAAAGGTTCTTCACTTCAGATTTGAATTCTTGAAATTTTGTAAATACTTTGTCCTTGGTTTTCATTAAGTAAACCCGCGTCTTTCTTGAATGATCATCTATAAATGTGACATAATATAGATGACCTCCAAGTGATTTAGGGGTCATAGGATCACATACATCAGAGTGAATGAGATCCAATATTTCTTTTGACCATGAATCACTACTTCCAAATGGTCTCTTGGTATTCTTACCCAATGCACATCCCTTACCAACACCTTCATGATCCTCTTTTAGATTAGGAATTCCATCTACTATGGAACTTAGGGTTGGAAGGATTGTGAAATCTAGATGACCAAATATTTGATGCCAAAGTTCACATGGGTTAATTTGATGTGAATTAGGGCTTGGGCTACATGAGACACTAGTTTGTAGAGTATTCTTCTCAAATTCCTATAACTTTGGCTTGATCTATAATTGAGTCTCTTCCCCAAAGAATGACCTTTCCATTAATGAAGGTGATTCTATCACCATTATCTTCTAGACTTGATGTTGGGCACAACCCAACTTGGTCCAGTTTTGGTCAAAGGATCCACATTTTGAAGAGTAGAGCACGTGGAGTCCATGAAGTTATATTTACTGTGCGATGTTTAGGGGCTTTGGGGTGGGTCAAAGCCCCTTATTTTGTAATGGGTATTATGTGTTAGTTCATTGTTTATCGGATTCATGGTATGTGGACCATAGTCTTGTAGTAATGAAATGTATATGAGCACATATAGTGCCTTGTCGAAAGAAGTAGTAGATAAGAGAAGTCATAGATGAATCATTGATATCTTCTGTTTTTAGTTTGTATTTTTGGGACTTAAGGAAAGGCTTCGTAGCTAAGCGCGCAGAGGCCTGGAAGAGTCTACAGTTGAGTGTGCAGACCGCCTACAGTTGGGTGCGTAGGTCAAAGAATTTGTATGTATTGAAGATCTATCTTAATAAAAAAGAAGAACTTTTGGCGAAATATTATGTACCTGTACTCTTAATCTGTATTTATACATACTGTTATGCATGTTTTTTATTGAATTATGTGAAAGAATACATGTGATATTATTTTCTGATATGTTTATGCAATAAGTACAAATCTGTGAAGTAAAGCATCAGTGTGAAGTTATTTATGTATGTGAAGTTGTAGATAGGTATAAAACATAAGTAAAAACATGGGTGCCACAATGCAAATATCTCTTTGGCTACAGAAACTTGGTTCTGCAACCTCCCATAACTGCTTCAGGTGAGACTGCGATCTGCTTATAGGTCGCAGCCGAAAGGGTCAGTGGTTGAGGGTTTTGTTGGTTGCGCAGTACACTTTGAATGTGGGTCCAAGCCCCCTTAGCCAACAAATGGTTCCATTTTCGGGACTGGGATCTATTTGAGGGATATGTTTTGGCATTCGTTGAAGAAGGAAATCTAGGAGTGGGTTGAACAAAAAGAGCAAGAATTTGTAGTTCAGGAAAATCGAAATCAGCAATTGTTGACTAAAAGCTGGTTGTAGAAGTATATATTCGAAGAGCAATACAAAATATTATTTGGTCCATTTCACATTGAACTGTACGAGTGGGTATGAAATTTGATTGAGCATAAGACTTGTTTTAAAGGAGACAAACCTAAGGAGTTGAATCTTGCATTGATACAACGACTCAAGTACGTTAATAACAAGATCTCAAGAGCTGTTGATTTCTGGATAGATATAATTTTTGGAGGATTTATTACCGACTTCACAATAGACATGACTGTATCTTATAACGAAGCTGAGTGAAGATTTTTCAGGGGTCTGCGAGGTAAGTACCTAAACTCTTTGAAGCTATGGATTAAAATTCGTTTATGTGAAAAGGGCATACTACGAATGCAATCAGATTAATGTTTGGATGAAGAGGGAATAAGTCTGAACCAAGATCTACGCAAAGTGGGAAGCGATATAGAGTAGAGAATGAACCAAAGAAATTTATTGAGACTAACTATAGTCCCTTGTTAGGTGGGTCTGATAGTGAAGAAGAAGGAAGTAACCCTGCAACCCCGCATTATTCCCCTTCCCATCCTGAAGGAGCGTTGAAGTTAGTAGTTGAGAAAAATCAGGGTGCCTTTGTGATTCCCCATCCATGTACTCCCCTTACCCCCCATCCCCCTCCCCATAATTCCCCTACACCACTTTTCACTCCCCCTCCCCCTAACCCCTCAAGAAGAAAAATGGCCGATGACATTAAGCTTCGTATATTTAAAGGATTAGGATTAGAGGATCCTGACCAGTTCTTATTTGTAGTTGCTGCAGTATGGAAAGCAAGACATATCACTAATGAAGGTGTAAAGAAGGCGCATCTCATCATAATGTTGCGAGAAAGAGCACTGACATGGCACATGAAATACTTGGTGACTAATCTTGTTGCTTTGCTGGATGATATTAAGAAAGTGTTAGTATTAGAATTCAAGAAGTTGAAGTAAGAATCATAGTGCATTACAGAGCTGAAGGAAATTAAACAGTCAACTACTGAGTCCGTGTGGGAGTTGGATCAATGATTCAAGGTGTTAATGGGACAAGTAAGCTTTAACATACCCACAAACAACAGAAAGAGTGGCTTATAGCCGCACTACTACCGCATATCAGGTTACCCTTGATGTAGCAGAAGATCACTACTCAAGCTAAAGCATTGGAGATTGTGATGAAGCTGGAAGCATCTCTGATCAAAGATACTCATGCAAAAGTACAACAGATTTAGAGTTAGCTAGCAAATTTGACCTTGGAATTGCAAGATCTCAAGAAAGATAAAGAAACTAGATAAAAAGTATGGTGTACAAAATGGAAAGCAAAGGGCCATTATAAGGATCAATGTCTTGTGCTCAAATATTACTTGAGAAGTGGAGCACCTAATCCAGTAAAATCGGGATCAAGTTTGTGGTGTGAGATTTGTAGAACAAGAGGCCAACATAGATTTGAAGATTTTTATTTATTATAGAAGTAAATACAGACCCCAAAGCAATTGTTTTGTAACTTTTGTAAATCAGTAGGCCACGATGAGAGAAATTGTTGAAGTTATGACTTGATGATCATTAGGGAAATTTTGAGGTCAAATTGGGCCTCCTAAGAAAAATGTACAACCAAAATAGACTTTATAGGAAGCAGTAAGATTCAAGATGATGACATCAACCATGGGGGATGATTCACCATTTTTGGAGTAAAAAATTAGAAAGATTAAACAATAATAAAATATTAAAACTACTTTTTTCAACTCATATTTTCAACCTATCTCCCTAAGGTTTTACTCAAATTTAGAGCAGGAGTACTCATTGGATGCAAAATTTAATTCCTCATCCAATGAGTACCCATGTTACATACTTTCGATGGACCCTGCTACATGAAAAATGAGAAATACATGAAAAAACGTGATTGTAATCACGTTTTTTCATGTATTTCTCATTTTTCGTGTAGCAGGGTCCATCAAAAGTATGCAACATGGGTACTCCTTGGATGAGGAATCAAATTATGCATCCAATGAGTGTTTCCGCTTGAAATTTGAGTAAACCCATAGAGAGATAAGTTGAAAATACAAGTTGAAAATATATATATATATATATATATATATATATATATATATATATTTTTTTTTTTTTTTTTTTTTTTTCTCTTTAAAATTTGATGATGTAATATAATATTATTTTATTATTTCCACTATTAGTTTATAATTTCCTTAGGAGGCCCATTTTAGACCTCAAAACTCCCTTAATGGGAGCACACTACTGATTCTTATATACTACAAGCTGATGGACATACACATAAAGAGCGAGGCCAACATTATGGTTAAGGAGGTTTCCAAGGATGAGGACGAGGAGCTGGTCGAGGACGCGACCAGATTATCTGTTATAATAGGCAGGGCACTTCGCAAGATATTATCAGAACCCTATGAAACCCTGCAACTATTGTAAGTATTTTAATAACGTGATAGAAGAATGTCCCATCCTTATCGCAAAGATACCAGAGAATAGGAGGATATTCAAATGATGACTGCTAAGTCAAGGGAGGATCAAATGTGCATCAACATTGTTACAAGAAGCGGAGCTGCGACTGGAAATGATAAAGCTGATGGGTAAAAGGAAGTTGAAGCTACATTGGTAAGAAAAACTACTGAGAAAGCCCCTACATTTGATATTTTGAAGGAAAATCAAGTATTCATGGAGGCGAAAAAAAGCTTTATGGATGATGGGGCTTCGACCTCCACTGTGCAACCAACACAAAAGAATAACTGCAAGATAGTACTAGCTACGACACAAGATGTGGATCAAGATATTTTAAAGTATTTTCTTCAAAATTGCATGAAGCTTCCAAGAAACTAGAAATTTTTGGAGGGATTGCAGGAATTGATATACTATTATGCTTCTAAGGAAGTACCACAAAGTGAGATGCGTGTAGTAAACAACTTACATCAACACAAGAAGAGGAATGGAAAATAAATGAGGCTTACTACACAAGTTGGAGAATATGACATGGATAAGGTTATCCTAGATCTAGGATTTGATGCCAATTTCTTATCGAAGTAGCCTTGGGAATTGATGGGTAAGCCGAAGCTGCAATGGTCACCGATCTAGCTGAAGATGGTGAACCAACATAATATTGTTCCTCTAGGAAGGTTGTTAGGTATCACAGTAGAAATTGACGAAGTGCGCACTACTACTGACTTTGAAGTGATTGAAATTATGGATGATAGTAATCCCTATCCTATGTTTCTTATATTGGATTGGGCATTTGCTAACATGGCTATAATTAACTTTAAGAAAAGTCAAATTATATTTGAAAGAAACAATGTGATTCATTGTTCCATTAGATCCATCAGAGGGAGTGAGGTATACTGAACTTGTTAAAGAGGAGTACAATGCAGACGAGATCAACAATAGTTACCAGATAACAACAAAAGGAGAAGAATGGGTCAACCCTACTGCAGATGGAAAATTATGTTCGGAGAAAGACAATTCCTACACTTCAGATTCAAAAGAGGAATTAGAAAATTGGGAAAATAGGTCACATGAAGTGTCTACAAGGCGATGTGCGAGGATCACTAGAGCAGTGCGTTGTATGACAACAAATATATTTGATTTACCTTTTTATGATGCTTTGGGTAATGTCAATACTTTCTTTAGAGATTATGAAAGACAAGTACCAGAATGTCAGAGATTGATAGCTCTGGATCTAGCCCTAAGAGCTACTCATGCTAGATGTTGGGGTACACATAAGAAGAATATAGGATATTGGCAACATTGTAAAATATTGATGTGGGTAAGGTTTGGTCAAGTAGATACAGAACTAACAAGTAAGTATGATGGTCAAACTGATCCTAGAGAACGCGTACAACTCTATATGACAACATGGAAAGAAATTCCGCGAGAAGAATGAGTGCATGGCTTCATCTATAACTTGGGGACAATTATTCAGAATTGGTATTTGGAAACATAACTGCAACATGGTACTGTAAGCTGGGCAGAGATGGTTGATGGATTTACAATGACATTTAATTTTGAATATGATTGTCCACATATAGATGTAGCCCTTCATATAGTCAAGAAGAATATTTTTGAGAACAAAGTTCCATTTATTTGGCAACCTGATTGGGCTGTGCAGCGACATAATGGAATGGAATGCTACAATATCACTAAAGAAGAGGAGGAAGATCCTCGCAATATTGACATTGCAGAATATAAAGGTCAACGCGAAGTAAATGGACCTAAAATAGAGATGCTTAATATAATAAAGCCACTAAAGGTGAAGAAGGTGAATATAGGATCAGAGGATGAGCCAAAGTTTACAACAATAGGAGATTATTGGGATGAAGACATAGTCAACAAGGTAATATATCTTTTGCATGAGTACCAGGAGTTGTTTCGCACTAAGTTCTCATATATGAAGGGCATAGTAGGAGACTTGGGAGTTATGAATATTCCTATGAAGCTTGATATGAAGCCTGTCATGTAGAGACCTTATAGACTGAATCCAAAATATAAGGAACAGGTGAAGGAAGAATTAGACAAGATGATAGTAGCAGGGATCATCGAACCTATCAAAGAGTCTGAATGGGTAAGTCCCATGGTGGTTCAGGAAAAGAAGGCAAAAGGGGAAATCAAAATTTGTGTGGACTTAAGGAAATTGAATGATGCATGTCTACATGCCCCCTTCCCTACACCATTTACAAACCAAGTATTGGACAATGTAGGTGGATATGAGGCCTATTCTTTCACAGATGGATTTTCGGGGTACCATCAGATCATAATTGCACCATAGGATAGACATAAGACAACCTTTGCTATAGAATGGGGCTCTTACCAATACACAGTGATACCTTTTGGATTGAAGAATGCTCCTGACGTCTTTTCCAGAGTTGTAGTTGCAACCTTCAAAGAATATATACACAAATGTTTGGAAGCTTACTTTGATGATTGGAAGGTCTTTGGGATGTTGAATAAGGATGTGGCAAGCTTGAGGTTGACACTGGATACATGTAGGCAATACCATATATCATTGAACCTGAAAAGGTGTGTCTTCTATGCACCATTTGGTATACTGTTGGGACATGTAGTTTGTAAGCAGGGATTAATGGTGGATCCCACGAAGATCGCAGTTATTGTGAACTTGCCAACACGAAAAATAGTGAGACAACTGTGCACAACACTAGGACACACTGGCTAATACAAAAAGATTATAAAGGGGTATGTGCATATAAATGTGCCAATGGAGAAATTTCTAAAGAAACATGTGACTTTTCAGTGGAGTGAAGAGTGCCATAAAAGTTTGGATGTACTGAAAGAGAATATGGTGGCTGTGCCTATTTTGGGTTTCCTCGACTGGAATAAGGAGTTTCATGTACATGTTGATGCATCTTGCATAGAATTAGGTATAGTACTGGTGCAGCAAGGAGCATGAGAAATTGAACACCCCATAGCATTTGCAAGTAGAAAACTATCCAAGGAAGAGAAGAACTATAGCACAATAGAAAGAGAAGGGTTAGCTATGGTATATGCATTATAGATGTTCAGGCACTATTTGTTGGGAGCACATTTCAAGATGTTCACCGATCACTTCACGCTGAAATATTTGGTGAATAAGCCTATTTTAGGAGGAAAAATCTATTGATGGTTGTTATTTTTCCAAGAGTATGACTTCAAGGTTGTAGTGAAGCTAGGAAGATTGAATACCGGGTTGGATCATCTATCAAGGATAGAGACAAGAGAAGAAACCATAAGCATTAAAGATAACCTGCCTGATGCACAATTATTCGCAATCAAAATCACAGATGAACACTTCGTAGATATTATTCAGTTTTTGGCTACATAAATGGCACCCGCGGAATACACTATGAAGCAAAAGAAGGAGTTGGCAGTCAGAGCATCTGATTTCTCGTTGATTTTTGGACACTTGTACAAAATCGGGCCAAATGAAATAGTGCACAAATATGTCCCTAAACACAAAAGACAGAGTATTTTGACATAATATCATGGAGGAGTCATAGGTGGACATTATGCAGGAAAGGGCACTGTGTAGAAAATATTGAGAGCTGGGTTATGGTGGCCCACAGTACATCAGGATACAAAATAATTATGCCAAGCATGTGATGTATGTCAAAGAACAGGGAAGCCATCTAGAAGGGATGGGATGCCACTAGTACCACAGGTAGCTTTGCAAGATTTTGACAAATGGGTTATTGACTTTGTTGGACCTATTAGTCCACCAGTGAAAACGACTAGTGCGAGGTATATAATCACTGCAACTGATTATTTGATAAGATGGGCCAAAGCAAAACCAATGAAGGATTGCAGTGCATAAACTGTCACGAAGTTCATATTTGAATATATACTGTCCCAATTTGGCTGCCCAAGGATTTTGATGGGTGACCAAGGGACACACTTCTTGAATAAGACCATTAAAGCATTAAGTAAGGAATTCCAGGTTTACCACTAGAAGAGCACTCCTTATCATCCTTAGGCAAATTAAATAGTGGAATCTTTCAATAAGATTCTAGAGAATGCATTGACCAAGGTATACAATGTGAACATAAATGACTGGTATTTGAGGATTCCAGCGGTGTTGTTGGCATACAGGACAACATGCAAGAAATTGAAATGGAATACACCATTTAGGTTGGTATATGGACAAGAGGAAATTATGCCTATGGAGTACATTGTACCAAGTTTGATGATTGCAACATTCACAAATATGGAAGACCCTAACATTATGAAGGAGAGGATGTCGCAAATATTAGCTCCAGAAGAAGACAAGTTCATAGCAGGGTTCCATCAGCAAGTGCAGAAAGCAAGGGACAAGGCACGGCATGACAGGAATATCAAGAAGAAGACATTCACGGAAGGAGATCTGGTACTATTATATGATAGAAAATTCGTGAGGTTCCTAGGAAAATTTAAAACACATCAGTTAGGGCCATATATCATCAAGGAAATCTCTGATGGTGGTGCAGTGCAGCTCGCGAAGTTAAATGCTCAGATGATTCCAAGATGAGTGAATGGTAGAAGATTGAAAGTATACAAGGGTGACTCTGTCCCTAGAACTTCACACTGAAAAACAAAGGGAAGAAAGTCTTAGTGCCACCTATAGTTGAAAGTGGGCATGGGACTATAAACAACTTTGTAAAAAGGGAATCAACCAAAGGGAGATTACTGCGCGATACTCAGGAGTATGATTGTTACTGGGAAAAGTGTCTATGCAGAACTGCTAATCCCACTAAGGCTGGTAGCTACCTTAGAAACAAACAAAGTAAAACTAATTTCGTTTTCCTTTATGAAAGATAGATGAGAGAAGAATAAAAGAGACCAACCTCTGTCTTGCGCTTGGTTCTTTGTTCGATTCCTCTCTCTTCTGATAGTCCTTTGCTACTTGCTTTCTCGTATACCTAGCTTCATAGAGTACCTGTAGAATCAAAGCAGCATAACACTATATGAGAACATAGATCTATTATCATAAACAATTTAGGATCAGATGTAAATTGACCATACAAATGCATAAAACATAAATCACACAAGAGTATGCAGAAAAACTTGAATAGCTTCATTAATAATCAAGAAAGAGCCACGAGAGTTACAACCAATTGTTCTGACCCAGCATCATCCTTTCAGCAAGTGAGCCCTTCTTCACCTCATGAAAAGTTTAGATCACCCAACACTATGATGTTGCCTCAAGAAACTAACAACAATTCCTTACAAGATGCAAAATTCCAGCCTCTGGATCTCTGGGATGAGGGATCCATATATAGATGTCTACAAGGGAGATGAGTCAGCTTGTGATTTGATTAGTGTCTTCCCTCTGATAGTTCTTGATTCCACTTGGAGATTGATGATCTCTTACTCATCCCTGGTCGAACTTAGATAGGCAAGTGTCACAGGAGAAGTTTCTGGAAGATTCCATGCTTCTCCACCTTGCGGATTGACCCTGCCATTTGTCCCTTCTCGCCCATCGCACCCCATAGAAGGGCTTTTTGAAATGCAATGCACTTCCTGAGTGTATTTAGGTGGGATGCAACGCACTTTGCCTATGGAGCAGGTGAAATGGTCCAGTTTTGACCAGTTTTGAGTAGTTTTTCATGGAGAACTTCTGGGAGATGCTGTAATCAGTTGACCTTGCTCTTTTAGGGGTTGGAACAACACCTTTAGGGACTTAGGAGCCCTTGGTTTATGGATATTTTATGATTGGGGTTGCAGTGCCCAAAAATGTCTATAACAGTTGCCCCCTAAAGCATGAGGTCGTTAATCTTTTGATGTCGGGTGAAATGCTTTATCATGAGGATCCGAAGTTCTTTCAAGCTGGAAGGAGACTTGTAATAAGATACAATACAATACATTATCTTCATAATATTTTCATGATCTAGCTGAGGTGGGCATTCCCATGCTCAGCTTTATAAATTCATTCTTCATGTACATGAGACAAACAATCGTCTCAGTGTAGACTGATGATTCTGGTGGAGCCATCACCCCTTAGATTGGATGATTATCTGTGTAGCAATGATGTACATTTGATGTCTTTATTTTCCTGAATATATATCGCATCCCAGATGGATGAAACTAGATCCAGGGTCTTCAATCTCGTTCGATCTTCACTCAAAGTACAAGTCGATCCATGTGAGAGATGTTCTGGAGTCGAACATGGAAAGAAATCGCCTGATTACCAGCCAATGATGTAAACCGTTAACAGGCGCGAGAGGAATCACCGATAATGATGATGACCCTCAAGGTACTACAGTACAATTCGCATGGTGTGAATAAAGGACTTGGCGTCGAACACCACGCAAAATCTTTCGGTCGAAGGCCATTGATGTAAACCTGTTGCCGGAAGTGAGAAACTTGCCATTGAGGCATGCAAGCTTCAAAGTACTGAAAGGGGTATTCTTAGATCGACTTCTTGGATAATGAGCTGATGTCGACAAGAAGCGATCCGTCATAGGAGGGCCTTAATGAATCCCACATCAATGACACAGAATGGAGCAAATGATTTTAATGGAGGTGAAAACGATCTGGTGATATATGGTTCAGGGTGGCAGTCATGAAAGAATGGAGCGTAAATGTATTGCATTGGGTGAGACACAGGTGAATTCTCAGAATGACTTCTCTTGAACATACCAGCGACACTGACATGATGGATTGGTAGCATTAACCCCAAATGTGGATGGTGTGATGGAACCATGGTGATGTGACCAGTGAATGAAACAACCCAACCTGACTTGGATGCGGAGTGAAAGTGTCATGTTCAAGAGCGACTTGCTACCAACAAAGTTTCTTCAAGTTTTCTTCCCAATTTTTCCCCAGTCAATGCTGACCAGTACCTCTTTATTTTTGTCAAGCTTGAGGAGGATAACATATGCTTGTTCTATAATTTACCCTTCGGGAAAACCCATCGCTACGTTTTAACGAGCCTAGAGATAGTTAAACTCGTTCTTGTCTGTTATGGACAAGTTTGTCGCTATTAGGTTTTAACGAGTTTAACGACAAAGATAACTCGGTCCTTTTCAATTTTAGAGAGTCTGAAAAGGGACGTAAAGGAAACTCCAAAAATCCTTTTTCGTCATCTAATTCCTTAGGTCCGAAAAAGTATAAAACAATATAGAAGGGATGAATTTTCGGTACTTTTAACGAGCCGAACAAAACAAGCGCTCAATCTTTTTGTGTAATAATCCCTCAGGTCCAAAAATATTAAAATCTAAAGGAGGGATAGCACTTCCGGTCACTTTAACGAGCTGGAGAGGCCAATGGCTTGACAATCTTTTCATATTTTACGAGTCAATTGAAAAGAGCTTAAAGGAGGCTCGTTTTTGAGGAACGAGTGATAAATTCAAGTAGCAGCTGATTCCAGGTAAGGTTTGGAATTTTCCAATAACGGCAGTGTACCAAGGATGGCTAACAAGATCACTCTTCGCAGCTGTTCCTCAAAAGGGGTAAACAATCAAGTGGAGGTGTATGATCGGCCAATACAAAGTGGAGGTGATGATGAGAACACGACCAAGGTTTTGAAGGCTGAAGTACTACATTCACGATGGTTATTTACGGGAAATTGGTTCATTTTTTAATGAGATTAAACGCTGGGGGAAACATTTGCTCATGCTTATGTTTATTTTTTAACGAGAATGAAGTCCGCGTTAAAACTGCTCGAGGCGGGTTTATTTTTTAACGAGATTGAACCCTACAGTAACACTGCTTGTGGCAGGTTTATTTTTTAACGAGCTTGAACCCTGCAGTAACACTGCTCGTGATAAGTTTGCATGCCCCCAGCATAATAACGCAAATCGAGGTGCATGCCCCCC
Organism: Pinus tabuliformis; assembly: GCA_031772625.1. Taxonomy (NCBI): domain Eukaryota; kingdom Viridiplantae; phylum Streptophyta; class Pinopsida; order Pinales; family Pinaceae; genus Pinus; species Pinus tabuliformis. Next base: position 1,736,210,582 of record CM062819.1, read on the forward strand.
AAGCTTCATGGCATTCAACTCGGTGGTTGGAATGAAGGTTTACCTTTGAGATTTGGAAAGAGGATTTGTTTCATTTTTTAATGAGGTTGACACAGTAAAAGAACTATCCTCATGACTGATGGATGATTAAGGTTGCTGGAATAATCTTCATGGTAATACGGAAGATGGGAGCGATGGTGGTAATCTTCCCATGGTGCCTCTCCTATCATCATTGATTGAATGATTCCTTCGTCTGTAGAATGTACATGTGACCAAGGATCTGAAGAGGTGCCATATTCCTTAGACCTATCTATCCAAACACTCGATGAGCGTTGATTTGGGTTTGCCCCCCAAGCCAAGAAAATTGATTGCTACAATATTTCTAAAATGGCGATGATCCATGCTGACAAAATGTTTAGGAATCTTCCGAATCCATTAGATATAGAAGATTTCATATTGCAGGTTTCCACTGTGGCCACTTCCGCCAAATTACTCGGAGGCGGTAGGGCAAAAGTACCCATCAAGGCAGGGTCTTTTAGGAGGCCTACTCCAATATTTTGAAGCAAATGATTACTTCCATGGATCATTGGAATGCTTCCCGTAACTTGTGAATTGTTGGGGAGAAATGTTTGTTGGTCGACGATTGTAATTCCTCCTTGGAAGGGAAATTCAATCTTCCTGAAGTAGGTCGACACAATTTCAGTCATGGCATATATCCAGGGCCTTCCCAGTAGGATGTTGTAATCGAGGTTTCCGTCGATTACTTCGACATCTATTTCTACTGTTTTTCCTCCTAGTTCCACTTGCAAGTTACTTAAAATCCCATATGGGGTGTATGATCGTCCATCAAATGATTTTAACGTTGTTGACGATCTCGACAAGGGTGGTGAGCCTAAATTTTTCCAGCAACTCATCGACATAATACATGTAGATGCCCCCTCATCAATAATTGTTCGATGAATAGTTTTGTTGAGGGCTTTCACTTGAATAAGGAAAGCTAGTTGAGCTGGTAACTGAGGGTCATATCCTTTGTGATTAAAGGATACAAGATTGGAATCCGTTGGGTCAATCCCACCTATTACTGATAATAGATCCTGCTTTTGGGAGAGGCAATTTTGCGGTACCTCAAGTGTCGACATAGCGGACGGCAATTGGGCTAGGTCCTCTACTATATTATAATTATGTGCTACTTTTGCACGAGGATTAAATGTCAATTTGTGTACTACTCCCTTTGGCGGCTTTATCATTGGTTCAGGAATGATGGGTGGCACAACTTCGGTCAAAGTTGTTATCGAACTACTAGGTTGCTCATTAGCCTTGTTATTCGATAGCTGTGGATTCCCGTAATCTTTATTCCTTGTCAAAGCATCATTTTGCTATTTGGAAACCAACAACATCAGCACTTGAGACGGGGAAGCATTTCCACTATCAACCAGATTTGTTCCTGGATTCGGAAACGGATCAGTTAATACTGCCGAGGTTTTTGAATTCTTGAAGAATTTTCTAAGCTCAGCTCTGTGCAGACAATCTGATGTCCAATGATCCTCATCACATATAAAGCATGGATTCTTTGGTTTCCTATTTCCAGTAGGGTTTGTAGAAGATTTTTCAGGTGATGATTCCTCTTATTTCTTCTTCTTCCCTTTGTTTTTCTTCTTGCCTCCTGGTTGCTTGGTTTCTTTGCCTTTATCAGTCGAGACGGCATTTACTTCCGAGGCAAGAAGTTCTTCTTTTGCATTTTGACTGGAAATCTTACTGGCCTTTTTAGATGTAGCCTTTGTCGATTTCGTGTCTGTCACGCCAATCACGCCATCACCGGAATGAGAGTCATTTGTTTGATTTAGGAGGAGGAGGGATCGAAAATTCCGGCCTGGGAGTGTCAGATATTTTATTGTAGAGCGTGCCAGACTGAGTGTAAATTAAGTCTAAATATTGCGCACGAGCAATAACTTGCTCTTCGGTGACGACTCCCCCTTTTGCCACATCTTCTGTAATGGAAGGTAACAAAGACTTAATAAACCATTCAGCTAATAGCTGCTCAGGAACATATGTTTTTACCATTCTACGAAGAGGTCGCCACTCATGAATATGATCGGATATGTGAGTGGCCGTTGTCTGCTTGAAATTGGTAAGAAGTTCTGTTCCTGTTTCGTACCTTATCGATAACTGAAAATGGGTTAAAAAGGTGGTGGCTAGGGCACTGAAGTTCTCAAATGAAGCTCTGGGAAATTCGATATACGATTTTGCTGCCGGACCGGTTAATGTCCTCTCAAAAAGGCAAAGTCTAATCGAATCATCGTTTAGGGTGTTTGATGAACACCACAGATGAAAGGTCATCACATGATTTGACGGATCTTCTCCCGGATTTCCATTAAATTTAGGAATGTCTGACGGAAGTTTATGCGGAATCGCTGGCCACCAAGGGGCGTAGGTGATTGGATCGTTTGTTAACCGATTTAGATCCGGTAACTCTAAAGTCACCATGAAGGGTAACTGTTGATTCAGGTTAGGTGAAGCATACCCCGGATAAGATGGAATCGCCTGAGAAGTTGGTCCCTGCATACCAGCATAATGCATTTGATGCTGGTAACCTTGGTAAGGTTGATGGGCATAACCATTATAGAATGGTTGATTCTGACCGTTCTGAATATACGGTTGCCCACTATTGGCAAAGATTTGTTGCTCAGATCCTTGGTATACTTGTTGGAATTGCGGTTGTTGGTATTGCACCAGCCACAGCTGCGAAGCCATGTGCTGTTGTCCAATACTGACTGCTTGACCAAGATGAGGAGTAATTGTACCCGTTTGGGCCTGTGTCATTCCACTAGTTAGCGATTGTGGCTGAGTCACAGGGACAAGAGGTTGTTGCATTACAACCTGAGAAACCTGAGGTTGGCATACAACAGGCAGCACTTGTACTTGCGACACCGTCACAATAGCTGGCGTAGTTGGTATATTTGACATAGGTAAACATTGTTGCATTGAATATACAACTCTTGGTTGTTGAGGCAGTATCGGCACCCAACCGCTAGATGTAATTCTAGCATAACCTGAATTTTGTTGTGAACTCCCATATGGTTGTCCTCCCGGAGGAGACAATGAAAGGGTATACTGCCCCCCATACGGCGGTAATCCGGTACTTAAAGGTATGGCTTGTCCTTGAGGACCGGACTGCCCAAATTGACACCCTGAAGGATCAATTTGTTGAGACTCAACATAAGAGTTTCCGGATACTATTCGGGATGAACAAATAGGAACGAACCATACTGTCGAAATAACCCTTGAGTGGGCCCCTTCTAGCAATTGAGAGCTAGTTGGGACAGATGGTATACCGACGAACATTGTTGGAGTGACAGCAGGAAGTTCTGCCGTCACTGTGTCGGACGACACAGTCCTAGATGTTGACGGTTGTTCAGACATTTCTAGTCTATCCAAAAGATTGCCTAGCGATTCTACAGGAGCTTCTGAGGGCGGTAGACTAATTTCTAATGAAGAAGGATACAGAGTGATCCTGACTCCAAATTGCGATGGAGTACTAGATGGAGGATCCTCTACAATCTCTTCTATAGCAATCAGACCAGGTGGAAGAGGTAGACCGTCAGGTCCATAAAATATTTCTGGTGCCGAAGAAGGTATAGAATCTGCAACAACAGATGTTTGGGGAATAACACCTTCTGAATCAGCTATAGATGGAACTGGTTCAGTAATACAAGTGTTTACCTTCAGACTAGGATCAATGCTACTGTCCTTTGGTGGTTGTTGAACTTCTTCTGTAAAGGCAGGGATACCAGAAATGTTTGGAGTAACCGGAGTCTCCGATGGTGTTGGAACACTTGTTCTAACTTTACCAGGGGATTTGGAACCGCTTAAACGAGTTCGCTTTGTCTGTAATAGTTTCGATTCCGGAGACAAAGACGGTTGACTCGTAAGCCTCCGTGAACGATGGGGTTTCAATTAACTTTCTTCCACGATTGCGGATTACTTGATCAACTAAAAATCAAAGGGAAGTATGTTTCCGAATTAGATGAATTTTAGACGCTTTGACACAAGTTGTTTTTTCAATTTTTAAGAGTCAAGAAAAAACAAAAGATGACTCTAGTCGCCTTCGATTTTTAATGAGCCTGAAGTGACAAGTGCTCAGATGGACCTTTTCTATTAAGGAGTCTGAAAAGGAACGAAAGGGACTGCTCTGGAAATCTAGGCAGAGGGATTACCAAACCAATCGCAAACTGCAGAATACTTTTTACGGTACGACAATCAATCTTCCCGAATGCTATGTTCAGTGCATTGCGATTGATAGGGTGGCAGACACGACTTCCTATGGATAAAGGATTAAGCCTATTGTGGTCTCCCAAAATATACTCGACGGTACGTGGGAGCACAAGTCCGTATTGACACTTATCATCTAAAGTGGAGGAATCACCCAACCAGCAGTGAAAACAATAGTTACCAGGCTTTACGATGCCTGAATACGTCTCTAGCCTAGACTTCTAGATGTTGTGCATTAAGTTCCAAAGCATTGTTAGATTCATTATATTTATTTTATAGTTGATCTTGCTTAAGAAATTTTCCTTTCAGGTTCACCGCGTGATGTAGAGGTACAATTCCTAAAATGCAATCTAAGATGATAAACAATTGTTTTATCTTCTTTGTGCAATGAAAATCCTAGCTACTAAGGAAAGAGAGACAATATTCTTTCAACAAATAGCAAAGAGCACACACTATATGCACTGTCCTAAATCAAACCAATCAAACAGTCTAAATGCAAATGCACATGCATGTATTTGTTTTCAGCCTTCTTAATATGTGAATGATAAAAAGAAATCTAATGCACAAATCTGAATTATTTTTCAAAGTGACAATTACTAACAAGTTTCTTTTCAAAACAAAATGAGGACAATGACAAAACTTTGCGATTTGGAATTGAAAACTTGCTTTCGACACTAGAAAAAGCTACAAGTTTAGATCAAATACAATAGTAACAGGGTAATCGACTATCAAGAGCAATCAGACTCTCTTCTATGACTGAAAACGACACTTGCGACACTCTCAAATCAAGAAACGACAGTACGATTACGTTACTTCTTTGTAAAGGAGAACTGAAAATGACTCAAAAAATACATAAAAACATTTACAGTTATTTGCACAATGGAGGCGGAATAACAGCAAGGAAAGGGGTTTCAAACAGACGTATACTGACTACAGGCAACAAAACTCTTGAATAGATCTGAAAAGAGTGAACACAGAAACCAAAATTTAGGAACAACGCCTAGTTTGATCAGCGCACCTGTAACACAGTGAAACTGAAATGCAACGCACCTACTACACTCGGGAAGTGCGCTGAATTTGAGATTCACATAACAGACAGTGCGCTGGACCAGGGACGAGACTTTGATTGGGTTCCGAGTCACAGTTTGCAGTTCAGTTCAGGGATTTTGGCCGAGCAAGTGGTAATTAGTAAATCAATCATGGGGGTAGATCTAAGGAGGTTATTAGAGCCACCACAAGAGAAATTAGAGAGCTTGTAAATCAGTTGTTTAAATCATAAACAAAACCTGAAGATTGACTGAAGCAACATTGATCTACTTTGCACTTGCATAGCAAATGCAGTTCGAAGGCTAGCTGGCTTGAATTCAGGCTCCGTTTGTAAGTTTATAAAGTAAGCAAATGTAGATGAACAAACAATCTACTCGCTCCCCAGTGGAGTCGCCATTTTGTTACCGGGAAATGTGTCTATGCAGAACTGCTAATCCCACTAAGGCTGGTACCTACCTTAGAAACAAACAAAGTAAAACTAATTTCGTTTTCCTTTATGAAAGATAGATGAGAGAAGAATCAAAGAGACCAACCTCTGTCTTGTGCTTGGTTCTTTGTTCGATTCCTCTCTCTTCTGATAGTCCTTTGCTACTTGCTTTCTCGTATACCCAACTTCACAGAGTACCTGTAGAATCAAAGCATCATAACACTATACGAGAACATAGATCTATCATCATAAACAATTTAGGATTAGATGTAAATTGACCATACAAATGCATAAAACATAAATCACACAAGAGTATGGAGGAAAACTTGAATAGCTTTATTGATAATCAAGAAAGCGCCAAGAGAGTTACAACCAATTGTTCTGACCCAATATCATCCTCTCAGCAAGTGAGCCCTTCTTCACCTCATGAAAAGCTTAGATCACCCAACACTATGATGTTGCCTCAAGAAACCAACAACAATTCCTTACAAGATGCAAAATTCCAGCCTCTGGATCTCTGGGATGAGGAATCCATATATAGATGTCTGCAAGGGAGATGAGTCAGCTTGTGATTTGATTAGTGTCTTCCCTCTGATAGTTCTTGATTCCACTTGGAGATTGATGATCTCTTACTCATCCCTGGTCGAACTCAGATAGGCAAGTGTCACAGGAGAAGTTTCTAGAAGATTCCATGCTTCTCCACCTTGCGGATTGACCCTGCCATTTGTCCATTCTCGCCCATCGCACCCCATAGAAGGGCTTTTTGAAATGCAACACACTTCCCAAGTGTATTTAGGTGGGATGCAACGCACTTTGCCTATGGAGCAGGTCAAATGGTCCAGTTTTGACTAGTTCTGAGTAGTTTTTCATGGAGAACTTCTGGGAGATGCTGTATTCAGTTGACCTTGTTCTTTTAGGGGTTGGAAAAACACCTTTAGGGACTTAGGAGCCCTTGGTTTATGGACATTTTATGCTTGGGGTTACAGTGCCCAAAAATGTCTATAACAATGATGAAGTCCAAAGTAACTACAACAAAGAAAGGATGACTACACCACAAGGGAAGGTTCATTGAAGTTGGCCAGAAATATGATCATTGGAAGGAAAAAGCTACTGTTAAAAGTAATTTTCCGTTAAAGGGCGCGGGATAAACACATTTATGAAGCTCAATTGGCCAAATCTAGCACCATACCTACATTAAATAAGCAATATCTTAGCCAATCATGAAGTCTGGAATTCAAATTCATTATAAAAGCCATATCCTGCACCACATTCTACACTTTGTTGTCTAGAGAATTCAGTTTTAGAACTTGCAACTAAGTGTGAGAGAATTAAGCTATTGCATGTCTAAGAGAAGATTTGAAGAACTTGCTAGAGCATTTGAAGAGAAAGGGTTCGCAGGAGTCATGGAAGCCCAGGGTGGTCAAATCACAGCAATGAATGTACCCATGTCCCCGAGGCACATGAGGTTGCCACGAAAGTAGGTACCCACAAAATCTCAACCATAGAAGAAACAAGAAAATAGGCTAGCTGAGGTCTTTGGGGTAGAAGTAAGAACAACCCCGAGGAAGAAGACACAAAAGGAAGTGCAAACGAAGAACAAGGAAGACAAGGGGAAGAAACCTGCATAGAAGGGGAAGAAACCAATCCAACAAAAGAAACCATAGGAGATTCATGACAGTGAGCAAGAGGCTGAGGTGCACCAGATGGAGATAGAGGGCTAAAAAATTCCCTCTTTACTCCCACCTTACATGACACCTAGAAAACCGAGTTCTAAGTCGGTCAAGGACCTAAAATATGTGAATTTTGGCATGTTCACTCCATTGCTACTAGAGGAAGTGTCGTTTGATGATGAAGTGTTGGGGAAGATCCCACAGCTGAAGATGGAGGATTGGGATTTCAATGATCAGAGAAAATACCCACAATTTGAGCTGAGCGGATATCTGTAGTAGGTATGTTACCCATAAAGTGGAGTTACAAGGTTAGATCCGCACCAGTAAGCTGCAAGATTGTAGAGAGAAGACCTGTTAAATATGATACTTGTGCCACACTTTGGTAGAAGCACATCCAATACATCCTGTGTGCGAAAAATTCTCACATTAGTACATGATGGATGCCTCTGGCTAGGGATGAGGATTCTGATCAACAAAATTTTGATCAGAAGGATTACAGGACTGCCTCACCAAGGAAAAGATCCTGTAGAAGAGTTTGTGGGAAAGAATCAAGACAAGGCGATGACATAGACGATGAAGGAGTAGTTCAAAATTGTTAGAAATTCATGCTGATGTGATATCAACTCTATCAGTGACCAAGGGGTGCACTTCGCCGCACACATCTTGGAAGGCAAGATGATGTAGAAGTGTAGGGAAAATGAGGTCCCCATAACTGTGGTTTCTTTACATACGTAATGCAATGCCAAGGTCTAGTTTAACTGGGCCACCTATTTGTGCAAGGAGTTTTTGGAAGATTGCAGGGAAGTGTAGGAGGAAGGGAAGACATTTCATTATGCGTGGTTAATCATCATCATTGTGCTAATTGCATGGAAGGAGCCAGAGGACTTGCAATTTACTCCTATCGAAGTAGATGTTTGCGAAGAAATGAAGTATTCCTCTCTTTGGTGTACTAGGGAGTCATTGCATGTGATGGAAATTAGGATTTTTTGTAATACTATCGATGGATTTACACATGGTGATGAATCAACACCCAAGGCTATCACCTAGTCTGTATAGGAAATACCGCAACATCGCAGACTTTAAAGTAGACTTCCATCAAGTCTATGTGAAGGAAAGGAAGGACCCAACAATAACATGAAACCCATTGCCATATTTAGCAACCTTGGATGACTTAAAGTATTACAACATTGGTCAGCAGAGTGGATGACTCCACCCAGCAAAGATGTTGGAACAGAGAAGGGTACTCCACAAGATGTAGGTCCGAGTAGAAAGGATACAAAAAAAGAACAAGGCGCGGAAGAGACAAAGCCAGAACATGAACATGGTACTCAACAACCCCTCAAAAATGAAGGAGTATTAGAGGAGTCACCATTCATCATTAAAAAGAGGGTACCTACCACAACCACACCGAGCATGAGGAAAAAGTAGAAGACGGAAAAATCCAGGGGCACTATACCACTTGTCGTCATTGATGGGGACATCGATGAGATCGGGGAAAAGGCCCAGGAGGTAACAACAGAAACTTGGGACAAAATTGATGATCACTATAGAGCGATCTTGATTGAGGTTCAGTAGGGCATCACAAATTTGAAAGCACTACAATAGAGAACGAGACAACTAGAGTAGACAACTCAACCACTGCAGGTAGAGAAACGAATAGAGACAACATTCAACATTAAGATTTTGAGGGTGCCAGCTGGAGCACTACAGTTTGACACACCAAAGGATATGGAATGAGGTAAATCCTAGATCAGCGTCAACATGAACATTTCCACATTGTCGATTCAGGTACTGCATGAATTCCACCAGAGTATAATGACTAAATTACAGGAGCAGGAACAATGAGCTTTGTTGTTAACCAGTCAGGTGGAAAAGGAGAAAGCTTCGCTAAAAAAGGAGCTGGAATAGTTGGCTAAGCAAAGAGATGAGTTATGGAAACAACAACAACAATTGGAAAAATCCATTGCAGACACTTGTAACACAGTTCTGGACATGAAGGTTTGTGAAGAGGAGCTACCAGGGGAGAAGGTCACGAAGCTGACCCTCGCGATAAAGGAATGAAAGAATATGCTCACAAAGATGAAATTTGACTATGAAGTGCATATTTATGAGCTGTAAATAAAATTGCAACCCACCATGCCACCAGAAGTATGGGAGCAGAGGGATAAGGACTTAAAATCAGTTTTGAAAGGCATCTCCGACATAGTGGTGGAATGTGGAAAGTTGTTGGATGAAACTATGAAAATTTGGACCTCACTATAGGAGGATCCAAACATTGAGAAGATTGAGAAGGAGCTACATGAGAAGCATAAGTGGTGGGAAGAGATACTGGAAACTGTGAAGACCTTACCAGTCTCACAGAGGGTTTCCAACATTACTGAAGGAAAGAACCTCCAAAAACAAATAGAAGATCTTCGGAGGAAGGATAAAATCTTGCAAGAGAGGACTCAATTGTGGTAGGATGAGGCCCTCTAACTTTCACAGGTAGTGGATGAAAGGCTCAATAAGTTAAGGGAAAGGGAGAAAGAAGTATTACAAAAGGCTGTTGGTCTAACTATAGAGGCATTGTTGGAGGAGGTGCACTGAGAGGAGAAACAAGTGGTACAAACACTCTAGTAGTAAAATGTAGTCTACAATGGTATTGCAGTTAAGGTCAAGGGCATTGTAGCTGAGTGGCTCAAGACGAGCCACATGTGAGTGTTGGGGGCCTATTGGGCGCAACCCAACTTGGTCCATTTTTGGTCAAAGACTCTGCATTTTAAGGAGTGGAGCACATAGAGTCCGTGAAGTTATTTTTACCACGTGATGTGTCATGCAGAAAGAGTCAATTTTGCGGACAAAACCGACCTCCCTAGAAGCTAAGGCTTTCTAGTGACAAACAAGACAATTAAACACTACCTTTCCCTAAATATGTGTTTAGAATACAAGCAATCAGGTGTTTATAACATACCTTTAGTCCAACGCTTTGTAGCAGTCCAGCCTCGCCGATCCAGATGAGCTCCTCCTTCTCTTCGAAACCTGCATTCACTAACAAGCAAACGATTACATAGCACCTGAATAACTCATAAAATAAAACATATTCATCATAAAGACCAAGGAGTATATGAAACAAATTATGTATAACAAATTTTTGAGAAAAATGAGCTTAATTGTATTAAGTGGAAACAAAAGAAACCATTACAACCAGTGCCTTGGTGTTGTGCAGGTCCCTCCTAGGGTCCAGCAAGAATTCTCCTTTACTTTGATTAGCTCACCCACTTCCAAATGAAGCTAAGAATGGATGGGAATCTCTCCTCTCAAGCTCTATAAGGGAGTCCTAATTCCAGCAGCATCTACCCTTAGGAATGTTCAACTTTCAACCTCCCCTCCCTCTGGCCCAATGCCTGTATTTATAATGCTTTGGAGGAAGTTAATCAGGTCCACCATCAATGGGATAAGCCCCTCTTTGAATGGGATAGCTCCCCTCTTGATGGGATAAGTTCCTCTTTCATAGGGATACATGAACCATCTGGAGGCGCTCAATACACGTCAAACAAACTTCTAGAATGCTCTAGAATCGACCACAAGTAACGTTTTTGAAGTAAAACTCGCGCCTTTTGACCTTTACAGGGGTACGCACCCACCCCTTTATAGACAGAGCGTACAAGTATGCAGGGAATGTGAACTTGAGGTGCGTACACGCAGGTAAGGCTAAGAGAAACTGCGTACCCAGAGTTATACAGATTTTTTAAAGACTTTCTCTCTTTCTTGGAGTTTGACATGAGGAGCAGAGGTATAAGACTTGCCAAGGAGGATAGTATGACAGTTGATGGAGCCATACTAACTGCAAATAGTCATGGTGACAAATTTTAGTGTAACAGATTGCCCCCTAAAGTGCGAAGCCTGTAGTAGATTAGGGTTTCATATCATCTAGGAAGGGTGAAGTACTTTATCATTTCAAGGATTATCTTGTGGAGAGCCCAGTCGGAACCTGCAAATATTCAACACAAAATACATATATAAGATCATATCATCGCTGAGGTAGGCATTCCCATACTCAGATTGAAAACTTTAACGAACAAACTAACTACTGCTTTGATATAGGAATGATTTTGCAATACATCATAATCATAGACTCTTGTAGACACAGTATGGACGCAGCCATCTGTTTATGATTAGTCTACTGTATAATGAATACAAAACTCCTCGCAGCCTGGATGGTGGAAACTAGATCCAGGTTCTTCATTTCTACTACCCGAAATAGTACGATTCTATCCATGCGAATAAATGAGTTGATGTCGAACATGGTAGAAACCACTTGATTACCAGTCGATGATGTAAACTGTTAACAAGTGTGAGAGAGACCACCAGTGATGTCAATGGTTCTCAAAGTACCCAGTACAATCCATGAGATGTGAATGAATGAGTTGATGTTGAACATTTCACGGAATCCTTCGATCGAAAGTCAATGATGTAAACTGTCGTCAAAGGCGAGAAACCTGCCATTGATGCATGCAGATTTCAAGGTACTGACGATTTCTAGGTCATATTTCTAGATAATGTGCTGATGTCGATAGAAAGCGACCCGTTGTAGGCAAGCCCACAACACGAAATCATAGATCAAGTTGAAGAAATGTAGCTGTAAGGACTGACTCAGGGATGGTCGAGATGGATGACGGGCATTTTGCAGATGAATGGTTTATTTGCAGTGACCTCTTGAACACATAACGACACGACAGATGGCTTGGTGAAAATTGACCCAAAGTTAATACCCGGAACCGGTTGAAGATTTTCAATGTGGTTTGATCAAACTGTTAGGCAAAGGATTTCCCAACCTAGGTGAATGAAAAGTGTCATGTTCAAGAGTGGTGATAAGGTTTCTTCTGAGACAAAGGATAAAAAATAGGCTCATTTTTCTCTCTTTTCCCCACCATTTCTGGCAAGTACCTCTTTATTTTTTAACAAGCTTGAGGAGGATAACAAATGCTTGATTATAAGCTCATCCTTCAGATGAGTCCAACTTAGTTTAGATTCGAACCCTAAGAAGGAGTGGTCCGTTCCTGTTTGTAATCGAACAGGTCCTTTACTGTGAAATTTTAACGAGTCCAGTATAGGAGAAACTCGGCGTTTTTCAATTTTAGAGAGTCTGAAAAACTTAAGAAGACTCCAGGGTTGAACTCTTTCGTAAATTTGTGTCTCCCAAGCCCAAAAAAGTATAAAATAATACTTGAGAGAACCGCTTGATCTTTTATGACCAAGGAGTACTTTCATAGTTAGTGTCTTTGACCTGAAAAGTAAAAAGCGATCAAGGACACATCGTTTTATTTCCAGTATCGAATTTGAAACGACAAAAATCTGGCAATCTTTTCCTGTTTTTATGGTCAGAAAAGGGCTATAAGGGGACCGTCTTTTAATTCCGTTTTAACGAGTGTAAAAGAAACGCTCGGCAATCTTTTCATGTTTTAGGAGTCAGAAAAGGGCTTAAAAGATGACTCTGATGTTTTTGTTTGTGAAAAATGACAATTTTCCCTGAAAACCCTTTTATCCTGCACAAAAACCAACACATTACTCATACCTGTTTAAAGATAGATAAAAATTCTTTGAAAAATACCTTTCCATGGTGAAAAATAAACAAATTTAGCATTTATTTACCCAAAAAACCTATAAAAAGGGCTTTTGGCAAGAAACTTCCCGTGGACATTGTGGAGAATCCGACCGTCGAAATCGAACGTCGTCTCATCAGGTATTCTACAACATCCTCCTCTTCATTTCCATCCATTTAGAATTTGTTTTTAGGCCCTAGTTTCATTTTTTGGAGGTTTCGGGTTTCAAGGTCCGCTTTTCGAGGTACGCAGGTGCTCCACTGGTGACCCGCGTACCCCGACATTTTCTCAGTTGGGAAAATGCCGCGCGTACGCACCTTGCCTTAAGGGAACCTGCGTACGCACACCCTGTTCCTAAAGGCGGGGTGCGTACCCCGCAAAACGAATTTTTAAACCCCAATTTCTTCAAAATGGACCAAAACCTTTTTATTTGATTGACTCTAACAGATGTTTTTTGGTGTGTAGATTGCCCACCATGCTTGATTGGCGCGAGAGAGAGCACGAAGATGTTGATTTGGCCGCCATTAATCATCAACCATCCATTGATGCTTTAAAGGCATGCGGCCTCTACAAATACTAGGCCATACCTGGCATGAGGGCCCAGGTGTGCTTTCTAGAGTGGCTGGTAGAGAGATGGAACGTCCAGGACCAGTGCTTTTACATTGGAGGGCACCAGCTCGAGATAGAGCTCTCAGATATTTACTTTCTCACTGGTTTTCCCAAGAGGGGTGAACAATTGACTCTGTTCGGGACTAGGCCGGGTGGCCAGTCCATTGCTAGTCTCCGACTAGAGTGGTGCAACACGCAGAACCAGGAGAAGGGGATAGAGATCAAAACTATATCCCGCCCTGAACTTATGGTCATTGCTTTCACGGTTACCAGACTTTGCGGGGCTGCCTCTTTACATATTGCCACTGGATCCCATATGCGGATGGCGATTGATTGCTATCGGGGCACCATTTTCAACTGGTGTGATGTTGTGTTGGCTAACGTAAAAAGCCAACTGACTAAAACCAAAAATGGACAGCTGAAGACCTTTGGTTATGGGGTTTTAGTTGTGAGTTTTTCTTTAGAGAGGGTTCCGATGCTGATCCCACAGCATCTCACTGTTGAGGCTGGGCTTCCCCGAGAGCCCAAATTGATGCGATGGGTTGCGGTTATGGCGCGTCATCTTGACTAGGGCATGGAGGTTGTCCGATTTAGATCGGAGTATTTTCACTAGTTGGAGGACCAGATCTTTTCGATACAGGATTTTCCTTATGCTGGAGTTGATTTTCGTGGAGATCCAGACATGGTTCTTCCACCGGGAGAACAATGGGATGACACAAGTACTTCATTTTTCATAAGTTTTTAAATTATCTATTTTTTTTGTTTTTTATATCGTCTCAAAACTGACAGTAATAATTTTCAAAATGCAGATGTAGGCCCACGTTGTCCAGCCAATCTCCGGCCTTTCGAGAGGAGACAACCAGTTGCAGTGGCACCGGTCCCACGAGACGAGGCCACAGAGACCCTAGCTGAGTTGGAACAAGACCTAGAGCGTCTTACGGCAGACATACCAAAGACTACTATAGATGATATTCCTATCAGGCTTCAGCGCTATGTAGTCGCAGTCCCAGGACCTTTTAGGAGGTTCTTGTGTAGGGTGGCGCGTGCAGTGGTGTCGTATAGAGAGCATCACCAGTGATTGGATGGTCGTTTTTGTAGACACATGTGACATTTTGGTTTTTTGTACTTATCATTTTTGCCGATCATAAGGTGTTTTTCAACCTATGATCGAAGACGATGTATTTTTGGACACACTCATATCTATATATATCATTATTACCGGCTTATCTTGTTAAACATGTATGATTAAATGTTTTTAAATTTACATGTATGATTATCGCAAATGTCTGTTTAACATTCGAGAAGCAATTGCATCTGCTAATGTATTTAAAGACCTTGGAATATGATGATATTCAAAGTAATCAAATTCACGTTCCAAGAGACGCACTCTCAAAAATGACCTTAATAACACTGGATTTCTAATGGCATACACTCTATTAAGCTGTAATACAACGAGTTCACTCTATTTTGCAATGTTGTTTGTTGTTTGACCTAGGCTCACCCCATGCATAGAAACTAACTCGTCAGAGGGCGAATAAATAACCGAAGCCGCGGAAGAGATATTCTGTGTACTACGACAAGCACCATCAGCAAATCCAGTGTATGTTTGGAGAGGCATCGACATCTGCAAACATCAAGTGTAAAACCAAGATAAGTAGAATAATGACGAAAAACACACTTTCTAAGCTAAGCACACTGTCTAAACTAACAAACACACCAGCTAGAAAGAAAAACCTAACCTAACTAAAATCTCCATACCCATCATTTAAGCATAATACCTCTTTAGGTAAAGTCCATTTCTGGGTTTACCCAAAGAGTCCCCGTCAAAATCTACCAGCTCATATGCCCCTTTTGCTAGCTTTCGCTTGACAATGTAGGGCCCATGCCACATAGGAACGAATTTTCCAGCACCTAATTTATCGTTAGCTTGATCATATAATAGCACTAGGTCTCCTTTCGAAAAATTTCGAGGGGTCACATTTCGATCATACTGAGCTTTCATACATTTTGCATGAGTCCCGATCGCTAATGCAGCATCATGTCGAGTCTCATCTAATTGAGCTAAGTATAATAAACGCTTCTCCTCTTCGGAAGTAGCTGGAAGTAATTCGACAGCCATTTGAAGTGACGGGATTTCGCATTCAATGGGCAGCACAACTTCCAAACCATAAACTAGTTGGAAAGGAGTGAACCCTGTTGATGTTTTCACTGAGGTTTGGTACGCCCAAAGCGCGGAAAATAACATGTTGTGCCAATTCGACCGATGAATACCAATGATTTGTCGGATCATGATAACTAAAACTTTGTTGATGGACTCAACCAGACTATTCGCTTGTGGATAATAAGGAGTTGAGCTATCGTGACGCAAACCAAGCTGGCCTGTAAGTTCTGTCATCATAACGTTTTGAAAATGGCGCCCATGGTCAGTGATTATCGCTTGTGGGACACCAAACCTAGCAATAATGTGATTGAATACGAAAATTGCAGCTGTCTTGCTGTCTGCCTCGAATGTAGGCATCGCCTCGGCCCACTTAGTAAAATAATTAACCGCAAGGATGATACACGCATGCCCCCCGGCCGAGTGAGGGTTACATGTAATAAATTCGATACCCCATTTGGCAAAAGGACCAACGAAAATTATAGGGTGGAGAGGAGCAGGTGGAGCGCGCATCTTGCGATCAAACACTTGACAGTTGTGGCATTTCCGGACTGCAATAATATAGTCTTTAAACAAGGACGGCCAGAAGTAGCCAGCGCGCAATATCTTTTAGGCTGTGGCATACCCAGACATATGACTGCCACACACTCCAGAGTGATAGTCATTCAGAACCCTTTCAGCTTCCTCGTTGGTTAAGCAACGGCGAAAAACCAAGTCCGCCCCACGACGATAAAGAGTATCTCCAATAATTTTGTACTGTTGGGACAGGAATCGAATTTTCCGACGTTCCGACTTTGAAACTTCGGGTTGAAAGGATTGGGTCTAGAGATAGATGATTATATCCCCATACCATGGATCTAAAGTGCTGATGAGAAATAAAGATTCGTCCGCAATGGGTTCCTCTGCCACAGTTTCTGTGTCAGCACGCGGGAAGTCACACATTAACTCTGCAAAAACTAAGGATTTCTTAGACTTAGATTTCTCAAACTCCAAGTCGAACTCTTGCAGGATAAGGATCCATTTAGAGTACTTGCCCCCTAGCAATTGTTTAGTCAAAATGTAGATCATAGGGTTGCAATCCAAAATAACTGTAGTTTTACGGAGTAGAATGTAGTGACGAAAATGTTGGACAGCTTGAACGGCTGCCAATGCCAATTTCTCCACATGTGAATATTTGAGCTCAGTTGGATTTAAGGTCCGACTAAGGTAATATATCACATGTTCCATTCCGAATTCGTCTTCCTGTACTAAGACCATTCCAATGGTGGAATGAGCAGCGGCGAGGTACAAAAAGTAATCTTGGTTGTAGTTGGGAGGATGCAGCAACGGTGCATGGGTTAACGCGTGCTTGAGTGCATCAAAAGATTTTTGAGCTATCTCATCCCAAGAGAATTGAGCGTTCTGTTTCAACAACCGGGTGAAACCCTTTGTAATCTCGGCATAGTTAGGAATGAATCGGCGCAAAAAGTTTTCTTTCCCCTGCAAACTTTGGAGTTGGCAAAGACTCGAAGGAGGAGGAAATTTGATGATAGCTTCTACCTTCGAGGGATCGATGCGGATGCCGGCTTTTGAAACTACAAATCCCAACATTTGTCCCACTTCTATACAGAAGACACATTTGTGTGGGTTCAACCGAATCCGATAATGCCTACACCTCATGAAGATTGCCCGTAAATGGACAAGGTGATCAGCTCGATGTAATGAGTGAGCGGGCAAATGATCGAGATACGGTTGCACAATATGTTTGATGTCATGAAATGCATAAGACATCTCCCTTGGAAAAGTGGCTCCGGCATTCTTAAGCCCAAAAGGTAATTTGCAATAAGAAAATGTCCCCCATGGACAAATGAAAGCCGTTTTTGGTTGATCGGCAGGTAGAATATTGATTTGGTTGTAACCGTAAAAACCGTCCATAAAGGAAAATATTTCACTGCCGGCACAATCATCAATTATTTGATCGATATAGGGTGTTGGGTAGTTGTCCTTGGGACAAGCACGATTAATATCCCTATAGTCGATACATATTCTTATTGTTCCCTGTTTTTTGTTAACTAGAGCAATATTCGATACCCAATCTGTTAACGGGATCGGATAAATGAAACCTGCTTTCAGCAGCTTCTCAACTTCTGCTTTAATTGCAGCCACTTTTCGTGGGTGAATCTGACGCAAACGTTGCCGGACGGGTTTAGCGTCCGGGTAAGTCTTGATCTCATGGACAACAATTGCGGGATCAATTCCTGGCATTTCCTCATAGGACCAGGCAAACACGTCGTGGAATTCTTGAAATAGGGCCTTGTATGTCTGAATTTCATCATCTGAACACGAGACACCTATATGAATGTGCTCAAGAATTCCGGGCTTGACTGAAATGTCAATGGGAATAGTGCAAGAAATGTTTCCCAAATTCAGCTCTGAATTAGGATGTTTCATTAGACTCTGAGCTTCTTTGACATATTCAGCTGTAAAGATTGATGAGAAACCGTTTTCAAAACGATCATCCTTAGGTAAAAACGAAGATCTATGATGGAGATCTTCCCATGGTAAGTCGTCTACACACAAGACTTCACAAAGTTGTTCGTCAGATGACACAACTTCGGGAAACGCTATTAACTCCGAGGTTGACGTGAAAAGTGATTCCTCACAGACCACATTCATTTGGTCGATTTTGGTTGAACTCAGGTCGGTAAAAGACTGCACGGCTTCATAGGCAATTTCATATGGACTCAAAGGCATTGCATCACCAAATGAGTCTATCTCAGATTCAGAAGGAACGATCCAAGGATCGTCATAAACAATGGTGTTTGAAGTAATCATATGAATAGATGCAGATGAAGACAAGGCGTTGATTGGAGGAAAAGGAAAAGTTCCCAGTAAACCGGCATCTTTAACTAATCCTACTCCAACATCCTTATAAGGGATAGTCGTTTTACCGACATGCTGGATACTCTCTGAAGAGGCTGGGTTGGATGAAAAGTAAGCCAGCTGGTGTATGGTTACGATCTTGCCATTATGTGGAAACTTTATTACTCTGAAGACGGATGAAACAACCGCTGTCATAGCGTAAGACCAACTTCGACCCAAGAGAAGGTTGTAGTCTAGAGGAGCATCAACCACCTCCACATCCAGACTAACGGTTTTTCCTTCAACCCCTATAGGCAAATCCTGTAGAATGCCAAACGGATGGAACCCACGGCCATCAAAGGCCTTAAGAATGGTCGGGGATTGATTTAGTGAAGGAGAACCAAGCGATCTCCAGCACTGTATCAACATAATACAAGTGGAAGCTCCCTCATCAATTACAGTCCGATGAATAGGCCTGTTTTTGACTATCACTGGGATCTGGAAAGCCATTTGAAGAGGTAAACGTGGTGTACTATTTTCTAGATCAAAGATTATTAGGTTCGGGTCCTGAACATCAACAGCTCCTATAGCCAACAAAAGTAATTTACGTTGTGTTGGGCATGATTGCAGCACTTCCAAAGCCGACATTGCTGAGGGTGAAACAGCTAAATCGTCAACAATGTTGTAATTCTGGGCCGCTCTCGCATGTGGATTGAAAGCAGACCTTCGAAGTACACCCTTGGCGGGCGGTTTGATTACTAAGTCCGGGTTAGGCTTCTCGATCTATAGTGGATCGAAACCGGGAGCTGAGGTTGATGGATTAGAATGAGAAGATTCTGCTTCTTTGCCATCAACATGACTTTTACTACCATAATCTTGCGATCGAGCCGCAATCCTTACATGAGACATCATTAATATGGGTTCTTCAGTGGCACTCGAGGAAGAACCTATCATCTTAATCTCCTGCATTGGAAATGGATCTTTCAAAACAGCAGGAATTGGGGAACCTTTGACGATTTTCACAACCTCGGCCCGATGAGGGCAATCTCTTGTAAAATGATCCTCTTCACAAATAAGACAAGGATATCGAGGTTTGTGCTTTTCGTCATTGGTTTCCGACTTTTCAGTTTTCTCTTTTGGAGCTTTTTCTGCTTTATTCTTCTTCTTACCTTTCTTTTTCCCACCGGATTTTGATTTAGCCGTAGATGACTCTACAGCGTGAATATCAGCGGAAACTTCGGCAGAAGATTCTCCTGTCGGGGATTCTGGTAAGTGGTGGGCTCCAGTATTGTAGCAATAATGCTACAACTCCTGGGGCTTCCTATCTCTAATTTTATCAACCCAGTAGTTCGTACAAACTTGGAAGCGACGGTGCTGTATGCACAAGTACTAGCTCTTGTCGCAGCTGTCACTTGGTCAGCTGGCACAAGTCCGCTAGGGCTCAAGCCAACTTCTATATGCTCTCAGAAGAAGCTTTCTAAATGATGGACGAAGGCTATCTCAAAGGAAATTAATCTACTTTGCAAAAATGAACTGAAAGCCAACCAAAACATGTAAACCCTAGTAAACCCTAATCTGACTAGCTTAATCTCTATGATGCAATGGTGGGAGTGAAAGTGTCTAAGAATGATGCCATTACTGCTAGTGATATGAAATGCATGAACTTAAACTACTTCCACTGAAAAGAACATTGTTTTTGTATTTTTTCTTAAGTGGTTGGAGTGATTATGGTTTTGTTTCTTATTAGGGTTTGGCTGTGCAGAGGTGGTGCGAAGGGAGAGAAAGCTTGGGAAAGGTCAGGAGGGCTAGGAGAGGTCCCAGGGGATCCTTGGCATCAGTCCACAAAAGTCCACAACGTTCAGGTGCTCGGAAACCGAGTTTGCGGGCTTCTACAGGATGTCTGCAGGGGATCCTACAGGAAACTCAGGAATTCTACAGGAAGTCTGCTAACTTCTACAGGATGTTCTACCGTGGGAGTTTTGGGTGATGGTGAAGTGATGGAGCGGTATGGGTGGATAGGTAAGATGGATATGGAGCTTGTGATGGCTCAGGGGCAGAGAAATAAGATGGAGAAAGAGTGCACGAAGTTGGTTGGTGGATAGAAGGATGGAAGCAACGAAAGGTCAAGAAAATGGAGCTACGTGGGCAATGGAAGAGTTGGAAGGTAAACGAGCTGAACAAAGGTCGAGTAGGTGGCTTTAGGTGTGGTTAAGAAGAAGAAGAAGGAAATGGAATGATACTGAGCAGTGTAAATAAAACAAATTGCTTATGTCTTGCACCAAAAACGAGAATCCATTAACCTGTGCTACCTGTGCTATTAAACCAATGAACAACAATGTAAATCGTGAAGAGAAGTCGTGCATGGAGTTGGAATGAAGAATTATGGCTCAAGATCAGAATGCATGGATGGATCTATGATTAAAATGACTGTGTTGCAGCTTGCATAAAAGTAAAAAAACTGCGTTTTTTGGTGGTTGGTACAGACTGCACCCCGACCTCTAAACAGAGATGGCAGTGAAGAAACTATCAACCTTTTCTTGGAGCTCCAATGAATTACAATCCTCTTATTCTAATCTAAGCAACTGAAAGCGATTTAACTATAAGCTAATCCTACTCAATCTCATTAAAGAAATCAAATCAACAGACTGTGTTCTTGAAATGCATGTCAAAACAAAGAAACAAAGTGCTGAAAAGAAAAGAAAATAACACTACAAAGAAGAGGAGGTCTATTGCTCTCAGGTTGCGCCCTAACCTGAGAGCTATAGCTCCCTTAAAAGCTCAGAATTAGATCCAAATCTGCTTGCCTTTATTCATAATCAAGAGTCTAATGTCATGCCAAAATTGGCTTACAAAAACAAACACCGAGCTGTAGCTCGTGCTCAGAAATTACAATATTAGTTCAAAAGTTCAAAAAGCTCCTATCAAAGGCTACGGCCTTCATATTTATACACAATGAAGATCAAGCTGGCTTCCTCCATTCGTGGAGCTTGGCTGTCCAACTGAAAGTCAAACTGCTGATCCTGTAGAATCCGTTGGCTGCCTTTAAGCTCGGTGGGGAGAGCTGTTGGAGCTCGGAGTTAAGGTGAAAATCACGAGGAAGGTCATCAAGACTGTGGACAACCTCCCTATGAACCCGCAATGTCACCTTTGCTGTCTCCTTGTCTCCATTTGCGTGGTCTTTTGCTCTTTTTAATGCCAAAAACCTGAAATCATCATGTATTAGCCACATAGATATAATGCATGCCCTTCTTCCTACAAATAACACGAATATACTAAGAAATGAATGCATAAGTGATAAAAGATGAATGGTTGAGCAAGGTAAGTAGGCCAAATGAGCCCAAATTGTACCAAAAATTGGGGCTCATCATCACCCCCCAGCTAAAATATTTGCTCATCCTTGAGCAACTTTGCTCCAGCTCCTTGTCCTTGGCCGAGAACTAGGGCCTAGAGCATGCTCTTCCTTTCCTGTTCTTGGTGGCCCTGCCTCTTCTTCCCCTGGCGGTGACGAGGGTGGTGCTTCTTCCCTCTTTCCTGTTTCCTTGAGCCGGGCTTCGGAAGCCGATTGGCCTATCCTTCATGTCCAGGTAGTTATTTTTGGGCTTCCCCTCTCGGGGGTGGCCGATGTTTTAGAGGGGGATCTCTCACTGGGTGAAGTAGGGACACCCCCTAAAATGGTTTGGCTGCTGAGTGGAGGCTGCGGCTTGCCCGTTTTTATTCTCTTACTTCTCCTAGCTTCAAAAGGTAGAGGGATCTCCCTCTCTCTCTTCTCCCTTGGCTTTGGAGGTGTACTGAGGGCGGCCAGCGCAGCTGCTGCCTCCTTTTCGAGAATGCCAGCCTTCTCTTTCTTGCGTTTTGCTTTCCCAGGGCTCCCTGTAGAGGGCCCCTTCCTTTCTGATTTCGGGCTTCCTGTAGAAGACCCTGCTTTACCCACTTTCGGGCCTTCTGTAGAAGACCCTTTCTTTACCAATTTTGGGCTTCCTGTAGAAGACCCTGTTTTGACCAATTTCGGGCTTCCTGTAGGAGACCCTTTCTCTGTTTTCGGGCTCCCTGTAGAAGCCTGTTTCTGCTTTCCTGTAGACACATGTGTCACCACCTTTGCTTGCTTTGCTACATGGGTTTTGATTTTTGGTTTGGTTGCGGGTGCTGATGAGGTACTTGGGCTGATGTGGACCATCTCAGCTTTGTCCGTTCTGCTCTGCAACCTCTTTTCTCTTGCTGACAAGATGGGTGTGTCACCTTTTTCTTTGTCATCCTTTTTCTCATGCTTCTTCTTTTGTTCTTTCTTCTGCATTGTGGTCGGGGTCTTCTAGCCTGTTTCCTTCTTTCCCTCGGCCACTGATTCTTTTTCCTCACTGCTGGAGGAACCACTTTCTTTAGTCAGCATCCTTATGTCTCCGTCTCTTGTCAAATTCCTGAATGCTTCCCATGAGAGGGGAACCTTATATGAATGAAGCGCATCCTCCACAAGAAGTTTGATCAATCCATGGTGGGCTACCTGATCTGGTATGCCTTCTTTTAGCTTTGTGGCACATTCAATTAGAGACTGTAGCAGGAAATAAGGGATGCTCAGTTTCTTTTCTACAGGAAGATCAATCCGGTGCCTCAATTCAGTGAGCAACCGGAAGTGATACCCGTACACGATGCTATAACGGCCTTCACAGGTCATATACTTCATGATCTGTAGGCTAACTTCATTCCATGGTGGCAGCAAACTGGTTCTACGCACCCCATTTTTGTCCTCCGAGAATTCCTCCTCAGGTGGAAAGAATTCTTTCTTAGCCTGTTGGCTCAACTTCCTTTCTTCCTTATCCCATGGCAAACCTATTGGAAGTTCAGTAATTCGACTGATATATTGCAGGGTGAGCTTGAGGCTTAGGCCCCTGAAGTTCACTATGGCCAGTGTCTTGGATTTCGGCCTTAGAGCCTGCAAAAATTCTTCTGCCACTTCATCGTCGTAACCCTGCAATTTGTCACAAAAAGATATCCATCGAACCCGTGTGAAGAGCTCCACCACCTCCTGGTTTTCCCTTAACTTGGTTGAATCAGTGGGTTCTCGTCTAATAAACCCACCCGGCATGATAAAACAGTTTCCTTAACCAGAGGTGGTGATTGTGGAAGAAATTTGGTCTACTGAGACAGAGCGTAGAATTACGCTTCTGTCATGCACATAATCCACAAAACTTATCCCTGACGAACTTAACACAGTTTAATTACCCTGACATCCTGTAGAATGACAGTATAGGCACAGCAGACAACAATTTCACCATTTTTCTATGACCAGACTGTGGACGACGATTCTGCCACCTTTAAAAACCAGTTGCATGAAGAGTTCAGGGTTACCTTTTTAATCTGCCACCTTTTTATGTGAGGTACTTGCCTTCCTGTAGAAACTGCGTTCCTATAGAAACAGCGTTCCTGTAGGAGTAGCACACGATTTTCGGGAAAGACTGCAGTTGGTCTGCGCTCGGGGTGTGCTTCACAAGCGTTCTCATAGCCAAAGGCTCGGCGTATCGAACTGCAGAAAGATCAGGATAGCCACTCGAGTTCAAAACGGTGGTTGATAAATGCATGAGGGCAATCTAGCCGATTAGATTTTTGAATCGGCGGAATCCGTGGCGCGGGGGTGAGCTGTCCCCGCCGGACCGTTGGGCGACGTCATCCCATCATTTGCTTGTGAGTTCCCTTGCTGTCGCATCAATTCCCGCAGATCTGCCGCCGCCTCTTCTGTTAAACTCGTTTTTTCCCGACGGGATTGCTCTCACGTGTGTGCTGCCCATT
Source organism: Pinus tabuliformis (assembly GCA_031772625.1). NCBI lineage: Eukaryota > Viridiplantae > Streptophyta > Pinopsida > Pinales > Pinaceae > Pinus > Pinus tabuliformis. The sequence continues at coordinate 1,736,234,942 of CM062819.1, forward strand.
CTTTTTGTCATGGCCGCCACCCAAACATCCAACTAGACCATTAACTGGCCGACGTGGCCGGCCAAATGGCCATACGGCCGCTCAACCCATTCACCTTTACACTTTGCAATCAATTCAAAGTAAAATTCATGCAATCTGATGGAAGGAAGGGTCGAGACACTTACCTGCGCGGCTGCACGCGATGTTTCGGTTTATTGGATGCTGATGAGTGGATTTACCTGCTGCTGGCGAACTTACACAGGTCCGGAGGTCCATGTTTACAGGCTGCCGACGATGGATTGGATGCTTTGGTTGCATGCGCCCGCGTTTCGTTGCATATGGCCGGCGCTGTGAATGGTATCCACTCTAGCGGGCTTAACTGTTACAGGACTCCCGCGGGATGTCTTGTAACAGTTCTTCCTCCTTGGGTGCATGTTGCACGACGAAGGATCTGGCCTCACGATCACGCTCCCGGAGCTTCTGGATGACTGGGATGAATATGGTGTGAGGTCTCCAGCGTTTTTTCATTTAAAATTTGTTTTTTCTTGAGAACTCATCAATCTACTTTGCTGGTACAGGTAACTTCGTTGCATGTCGACAAGGATGGCAGGACGAGGTGACAACAATGTGCAAGGGAGATAACAATAGCTTGCATGCGTCCAAACCGATCCTTAGTCGTTAGATCTCCTCACAAAATGGATTCTGGGCCGTTCTGAGCTTCTACAGGAAGTTTCCTGTAGAAATACATAGCTTCCTGTAGAAAGGCTGCGTTTCCTGTAGAGAGTCTGCACCTTCCTGTAGAAAATCTGCATCCTCCTGTAGAAAATCTGCGTCTTCCTGTAGAAGACTCAAGCTGTAATAAAATTGCACATACCTTGGAGAAAATGAGTATTCTTGGAGGAGGTGCTGGTGAGGTGTCCTGACTGCATGATAAGGACCCTTGGCTTTGAGTTGAGAGGCTCCCTCTCCTCCATAGAACACCTGCAATCTGCATGCAATTTCACATGATAAACTTGTTGTCTTTGTCTTTCTTGTTTTTTTCTTCTTTTTTCTTTTTCTTTTTCTCTTTTTTTTGAAAGATAACAGGGGCGCCTCAATGAGGTTTTCACCCTTGCCATCTGCCCTGAGCGCCTCAGAAAGGTTTTCACTCAAGGATCTTTTCCAAATTTTTCTCTCTCTTTTTTTTTTTGAAAGACAATAGGGGCGCCTCAATGAGGTTTTCACCCCTACCACCTGCCTTGGGCGCCTCATAAAGGTTTTCACCCAAGGATCTTTATTATTTATTTATTATTTTTTTTTTTTAGATTCTTCAGGGTATGCCCAAAGCAGAGGCAGAACCCTTCTCTATGACCAACACTGCCTTCTCCATAGTTTTGATGAACTCTTGTCTTGAGAGAGGCTTCCTGTAGATCTTCAATCGATGCCCATTGACAAGCATGGGGATGGCTTCCTCATCAATGGTTCGAATAAGAACAGATCCATTGTCATGACATTTTTCCACTGAATATGGCCTTAGCCATCTGGTTCTCAGCTTCCCCTTGAAATCTTTGTATCTGGAGTCATACAACAAAGCCCAATCTCCCGGCTGAAATTGCTTGTCATGGAGATGTTGGTCATGCCACACCTTTCTCTGAAGTTGAACCACTTCTGAGTGAAGGAGGGCCTGCATTCGGTGCTCATCCAGTCCATTCAGCTGCAATAACCTTTCTTGTTGTGCATGGCTGAGATCTAGGTCCAGCTGAGCTGCCATCCTCAACGTGTTGTATTCAAATTCAATGGACAACAAAGCTTTCTTCCCATAGACCAGCTCATAAGGTGTGAAGCCGGTGGTGGTCTTCCAAGTGGTGTTGTAAGCCCATGTGGCTTCAACCAGGTGATCTGCCCAGTCCTTTCTGCTGCTGCTCACCACCTTAGTCAAGATCCCTTCTAATGCTCTATTGGTGACTTCCACCTGCCCATTTGCTTGAGGGTGATAGGGGGTGGAAGTCCTATGCTTGATCTTGTGATGAGCTAGTAGATCTTCAACCAGGTTGGAGGTGAACTGGCTCCCTTGATCGGTGACCAGCTCTCTTGGATAGCCAAACTTATAGAAGATGTTTTCTCTTAGGAACTCGGCCACCTTTTCTTCTGTTGCTGCTTTGATTGCTTTGGTCTCTGCCCACTTTGTCAGGTAGTCAGTGCACACAATGATGTAAGACCTTTGCCTCGGAGGAGGGTTGATTGGGCCCACAAAGTCCATACCCCACTTCTCAAATGGCTTAAGAGTCACTTGAGGTTGGAGAGGCATCTCATCCCTTTGGGTCAGTTTCCCCATTCTTTGGCATTGGTCACACTGGCTGACATATCTTCTGACATCTTGATGCAGTGTGGGTCAATAGTAGCCTGCCTGCAAGATTTTGAAGGAAGTTCTCTTTGCTGCAAAATGTCCTCCACAAGGCCCATCATGACAGGTGAGGAGGATATCAAAGACTTCCTCCTCCCTTACACAACGCCTTAAGATCTGATCGGGGCCAAGCTTGAACAGATTGCCCCCGATCCAAGTAAATGAGGCACTTTTTCTGATGATTCCGCTCTTCTCTCTTGAAGATAGGTGCAGAGGGAACTGTGCTGAAACAAGGTAGTTTGCTATATCAGCAAACCATGGAGAGAGTACTGAAATAGAAAATAGATGTTCATCGGGCATCTGGTCATCCACTGTTCCATCCTCATCTGCAGACAAATCCAATCTAGATAAAAAGTCAGCAACAACATTTTCTCTACCTGGTTTGTCAACAATGGTCAAATCAAACTGCTGCAATAAAAGTAACCATCTAATAATACGAGCATTCACATCTGTTTTATTCATTAAATATCTAATTGCAGCATGGTCTGTATGTACAAAGGTTTGATAGCCAGTGATATAATGTCGGAACTTGTTCAGTGCATGGACCACATCCAAGAATTCTTTCTCAGTTACAGTGTAATTCAGCTCAACTTTGGACAAGTTTTTGCTAACAAAGTAAATGGCATATGGAAGTTTTTGCTCAACTTGTCCTAAAGTTGCACCTATGGCTTTGTTCGAGGCATCAGTGTGGATGTGGAAAGGTAGGGCCCAGTTTGGGCCTCTCAGGATTGGGGCTGACACCAACTTGTCCTTCAATTCATTCAAAGCCCTCTGACAATCGTCAGTCCATTTAAACTCCACATCTTTTGCCAACAGGCCAAACAATGGCGAGGCTAGCTTGCTGAAGTCTTTAATGAATCTCCAGTAATATCCTGCTAATCCCAAGAAACTCCGAACATCCCTTACCTTTTGAGGAGGTGGAACCTTCTTGATGAGAGCAATTTTGTTAGGATCCACCTATAACCCTTGGCAAGAAATGGTATGGCCTAGCACGGTCCCTTCAGTCATTAGGAATTCACATTTTTTAGGACTAAGGGACAAGTTCATCTCAATGAATTTGGTTAGGACTTTTCCCAGATTGGACAATGCTTCCTGGAAGTTGGCCCCATAAGGAGTAAAGTCATCCATATAGATCTCCAATGCATCATGGACCAGCTCCGAGAAGATGCTTAAGACAGCTCTCTGGAAGGTAGCAGGAGCATTGCATAGCCCAAAGGGAAGGACTCGGTAGGAAAAGGTGCCCCAAGGACAAGTGAAGGTGGTCTTATCTTGGTCTTCCGGGCTGATTTGGATTTGGTTGTACCCGCTAAACCCATCCAGGAAAGAGAAGAACTTCTTTCCTTCCAGTCCATCCAACACTTGATCTATGAAAGGTAGAGGGAAATGGTCTTTCTTGGTAGCTTTGTTCAGTTCTCGGTAGTCCACACAGATTCTCCATTTCCCATTTTTCTTGGGAACCAACACTAGAGGGGACACCCATTCACTATCTGAGATGGGGTAGATGAATCCGATATCCAACAGTTTTTGCAATTCTTCCTTGACAATGTCCTTAAGGGCTGGATTCATTCTCCTCTGGGGTTGCCTAACCGGCTTACAATCCTCTTTGATGTATATGTGATGGGTACAGACCGAAGGATGGACTCCTTTCATCTCCTTATAGCTCCAAGCAAAAGCATCTAGGTGACTGGCCAACAGGCTACACAGCTCCTTTTCCTGGGAAGGAGACAGGGAGGAGCTAATCTTTAACGTTCTCTCAGGGCCGAACTCCACATTCTTGACTCTGGGAGTGACAGGGTTGGTTGTACAAAGATCCACTAAGGTGCTAGCTTGGGCATCCTCCACCAATTTCTCTAAGGATAGTGCACTGGAAGGTGGATTCTGGATCAAGGTCTCGATCAAGTCATCCTCGGTTGGGGGGTCTCTTCTAGTGGTATCTAGGGTGCACAGAGGTGCTGAGTACACCTCGTCTTCCTCTCCTTCCTCCAACCAGAGTGGTAAGTCATGCTCTAAGGAGGGTTGGGCAGGAGGGTATAGGACTAGCTGCTTGGACATAGGACCATTTTTGATGGTCATATTTCCTGCACGGCAACTTATGTAAGCATCTGCAGTGGCTAACCAAGGCCTTCCCAAAATGAGAGGATATCCAGTAAGCTTTGCCTTGGGTTGCAGAACCAAGAAATCTGCAGGGTATTCCCAAGAGTCGATAGAGACCAAGACATCCTCCACAATCCCTTCGGGAGTCACAGTGGAGCGATCTTCTAATTGCAGTACTGTCGAGGTCTTCCTCAAGGAACCCTAAAGATTGAGTTTGAGCATGGTATCCCTGGTCATCACGTTAATGGCAGCCCCCAGATCAATCAAGGTGTGTGGTATGATGGTGCCATTGATGTGGACATCTACTACAGGACTTCCAGGATCTAGGTACTTTGGGCAGATGACTTGTCCTAACATAAGGTCAGACAGTTGTCCTATGACATTGATGGTTGAAGCATCTTTCTTCCACCTGCCTGGGTGTTTGAAACACTTTTCCTTAACCAGTTTGTTGTATATTGGCACATCCTTGATGGCTTGGAGAAGTGGTATTTTCACACACAACTGCTTGAGCTCTCCCAGAAGCTCATCCTCCTCTAGGTTGGGTTGTGTGGTGGCTGTTAGTCTCTCAGGAAAGGGTGGAATAACCTTTGGTTCACTTTCCTGTTTATCTTCCTCATCCTCTGGGGGAGGAGGTTGGCGATCTGGTAGAGTCTTTCCAGATCGAAGATTGATCTCCTGGATCTCCACAGCATAGGTAGGGCATGAGGTTTCCCCAGTGTATACCTGCTGGGCCTGTCTATTGTTGGGGTTTGGGTTCGGTTGAGCAGGCATTTGAGGTTGCCTTGGAGGAGCAGGAGGTAATGGCTGAGGTTGAACTGGTGGTGGAGGCAAAATGGCGGGAGGAGTATTGTACTGGGGCCTCCACCCCGACTGAGGTGCATTCCACTGAGGCTGTGGCTGGGCATGTGAATGATATGAATGAGAAGTAGGTTGAGTAGGGTACTGAGGTGGATAAGACCATGGAGGAGGCATGGACCAGGAAGGATGAGCAGGGGGACCCCAGGAAGGCATAGGAGTCGATTGGTTGGGGCTGTAATAAGCTTGAGGTGCCCCTTGCATTCCCTGCTGATAAGGTCTAGATCCTTGTGGCCTCCTTTGGTTGATGAAATAGAGAGGTTCAGTGGGGGCTTCTGTCCCTTGGTACATGGCTTTAAACCCAGGTAAGGTTGGACACTGATTTGTGGGATGGTCCTCCTCACAAACGAAACATACTTCAACCGAATGCAATGGGCATTCGTTCTTAGGGTGTCTCCTTGTGAACCTAGGGCAGAAGACAGCCAAGGCTCTCTCAGCTTCTTCTTTCTTCTGCTGGATCCTGAATGTGTCCAGCTGCATGGCAATGGTCTGTCTCACCTCACTCTTAAGATCTTCTAATTGATTTGCAAGCTCATGTTTCGAGAAAGGGACACTAGTTGAGAGGAGGTTTCCTCTACCTCGTTTCCGTGCTGCCCTGGAGTGGTTTCTAAACACAGTCTTGATGTCCTCATAAGGCAGTTGGTAAATGTCCCCCCCAGCTAACATGTGAAGGGTATCTAAGAGGTCTTCAGGGACTCCTCGGAGAAGGACCAACTTGAGGGATTCAGGGTCAAGTGTGCACCTGGCCCGCTTATAGCTAAGTTGGAACCTCTCCTCATAATCCTCTAAGGACTCATCATTTCCCATGGTCATCCGAAAGATTTCTCCCTTGGTTTCCTTGGACCTACAGTAATCCCGGTACTTGGTATTGAAAGCTTGCTGCATCTGAGCCCAAGTAGTGATACTATTCCCAGGTAAGCCCATGAACCAGCGTAATGCTGCATCCTTAAGAGTTGAAGGGAAGAGTTTCAACTTTTGCTCATCTTCAGTATAGTCATAGGTTCTACAAAGGACAACAAACTCAAACAGGAAGGTATCAGGATCTTCAGTAGTCAGTCCATGGAAGTGAGGTAAAGCAGAGGGGCTAATGTTCTTCATTTTCATCTCTCCATTGGTCTCTCGGATGGGGAAGGCACCTTCTATTCTCTCATCTTCTCCTCTATTGTCAGCCATAGCTTCAGATGGAGTGGTCTCTAACTCTTCTTCTTCTATAGGACCTTTGTATATCTCGGGATGTTCACCTATAGGTTCTTCTAGGTCACTGTCACCAAAGAAGAGAGAAGGGTGACTCAGTGATGTGGTGGGGGTGTTGGGTAGGAATTTGCCTGATTTATCTCGGTTTCTACGAGGCATGAAATGGAAAAGACTTTTTTTTTTTTTTTGATTGCTTTTGCTTTTTTTCTTTGGTACCTGCAAAAATGAAACAGATTGATCTACAACTAACTATCTTACTGAAATGAACATGCAGAATTGAATTGAAGGCAGGAAAGAACTAGTCTACTTTGCTCAAATGAAATTGCAGGAATGGAAATGCTAATCTACGCTTGCAGAATTGAAATTGCGGAATTGAAAGGCTATTCTAGGAAAGCAGGAAATGCTAATCTATGAAAGCAGGAAATGCTAATCTATGAAAGCAGGAAATGCTAATCTATGAAAGCAGGAAATGTCTATGCTACTTTTGCAGAATGGAAATGAAATAAACTACCGAGCAGAAGGCAAGAGTAAGAAAATAGAAGAAAAGCAACAATTACTAATACTCTGACACTTCCCCGGAAACGACGCCAAAAAGATGGTGGGCTCCAGTATTGTAGCAATAATGCTACAACTCCTGGGGCTTCCTATCTCTAATTTTATCAACCCGGTAGTTCGTACAAACTTGGAAGCGACGGTGCTGTATGCACAAGTACTAGCTCTTGTCGCAGCTGTCACTTGGTCAGATGGCACAAGTCTGCTAGGGCTCAAGCCAACTTCTATATGCTCTCAGAAGAAGCTTTATAAATGATGGACGAAGGCTATCTCAAAGGAAATTAATCTACTTTGCAAAAATGAACTGAAAGCCAACCAAAACATCGAAACCCTAGTAAACCCTAATCTGACTAGCTTAATCTCTATGATGCAATGGTGGGAGTGCAAGTGTCTAAGAATGATGCCATTACTGCTAGTGATATGAAATGCATGAACTTAAACTACTTCCATTGAAAAGAACATTGTTTTTGTATTTTTGCTTAAGTGGTTGGAGTGATTATGGTTTTGTTTCTTATTAGGGTTTGGCTGTGCAGAGGTGGTGCGAAGGGAGAGAAAGCTTGGGAAAGGTCAGGAGGGCTAGGAGAGGTCCCAGGGGATCCCTGGCATCAGTCCACAGAAGTCCACAATGTTCAGGTGCTCGGCAACCGAGTTTGCAGTCTTCTACAGGATGTCTGCAGGGGATCCTACAGGAAACTCAGGAATTCTACAGGAAGTCTGCTAACTTCTACAGGATGTTCTACCGTGGGAGTTTTGGGTGATGGTGAAGTGATGGAGCGATATGGGTGGATAGGTAAGATGGAGATGGAGCTTGTGATGGCTCAGAGGCAGAGAAATAAGATGGAGAAAGAGTGCATGAAGTTGGTTGGTGGATAGAAGGATGGAAGCAACGAAAGGTCAAGAAAATGGAGCTACGTGGGCAATGGAAGAGTTGGAAGGTAAACGAGCTGAACAGAGGTCGAGTAGGTGGCTTTAGGCGTGGTTAAGAAGAAGAAGAAGGAAATGGAATGATACTGAGCAGTGTAAATAAAACAAATTGCTTATGTCTTGCACCAAAAACGAGAATCCATTAACCTGTGCTACCTGTGCTATTAAACCAATGAACAACAATGTAAATCGTGAAGAGAAGTCGTGAATGGAGTTGGAATGAAGAAGTATGGCTCAAGATCAGAATGCATGGATGGATCTATGATTAAAATGACTGTGTTGCAGCTTGCATAAAAGTAAAAAAACTGCGTTTTTTGGTGGTTGGTACAGACTGCACCCCGACCTCTAAACAGAGATGGCAGTGAAGACACTATCAACCTTTTCTTGGAGTTCCAATGAATTACAATCCTCCTATTCTAATCTAAGCAACTGAAAGCGATTTAACCATAAGATAATCCTACTCAATCTCATTAAAGAAATCAAATCAGCAGACTGTGTTCTTGAAATGCATGTCAAAACAAAGAAACAAAGTGCTGAAAAGAAAGGCAAATAACACTACAAAGAAGAGGAGGTCTATTGCTCTCAGGTTGGGCCCTAATCTGAGAGCTATAGCTCCCTTAAAAGCTCAGAATTAGATCCAAATCTGCTTGCCTTTATTCATAATCAAGAGTCTAATGTCATGCCAAAACTGGCTTACAAAAACAAACACCGAGCTGTAGCTCTTGCTCAGAAATTACAATATTAGTTCAAAAGTTCAAAAAGCTGCTATCAAAGGCTATGGCCTTCATATTTATACACAATGAAGATCAAGCTGGCTTCCTCCATTCGTGGAGCTTGGCTGTCCAACTGAAAGTCAAACTGCTGATCCTGTAGAATACGTTGGCTGCCTTTAAGCTCGGTGGGGAGAGCTGTTGGAGCTCGGAGTTAAGGTGAAAATCACGAGGAAGGTCATCAAGACTGTGGAAAACCTCCCTATGAACCCGCAATGTCACCTTTGCTGTCTCCTTGTCTCCATTTGTGTGGTCTTTTGCTCTTTTTAATGCCAAAAACTGAAATCATCATGTATTAGCCACATAGATATAATGCTTGCCCTTCTTCCTACAAATAACACGAATATACTAAGAAATGAATGCATAAGTGATAAAAGATGAATGGTTGAGCAAGGTAAGTAGGCCAAATGAGCCCAAATTGTACCAAAAATTGGGGCTCATCAGTAAGGTTAAAGTAGGAGAAGAATTCTTTGAGGATTTCTTCTTACTTTTAGTATTCACCGTACCAATCATGCCATCAGCGGCATGTGACCCCGAAGGAGCAGCAACGATTTGATTCGACTTAGGAAGATCTGGGATCATTTCGTGTAACGTACCTGACTGAGTATAAACTAAGTCAAGGTACTGCGCTTGAGAAATCACTTGCTCCTCAGTAACTACTCCGGCCTTAGCTACGTCTTCAGTAATCTTCGGTAACAATGATTTAACAAACCATTCAGCTAAGATTTGGTCCGGGATAAAAACTTTCACTAACCGCCTTTGACGTCTCCATTCATGAATATGATCGGAAATATAAGTGGACGTCGATTGTTTTAATGAAGTTAGTAGCTCCATGCCATTATCATATCTGACCGACAACTGAAAATGAGTTAAGAACGAGGTAGCTAACTGGCTAAAATTATAAAAAGAGGCCCGTGGTAACTCAATGTACCACTTGGCCGCGAGACCAATGAGAGTACGCTGGAAAAGACGTAAGCGGATCGAATCATCTGAGATGGAATTAGAGGCACACCAGAGGTGGTAAGTCATCACATGATTCGACGGGTCCTCTCCAGACTTACCTTCGAACTTGGGTATGTCACTGGGCAACTTGTTTGGCATTGGCTTTCAAAACGGAAGATAATTTCTTGGATCATTCATTAGGCGCGACAAGTCTGGTAAATCCAAAGTTGTGATAAACGATAATTGTCGATTAGGATCCCTAAAACTCTGGGTCACAAGACCAGTCCCAAGAGGAGGATATCCGGGATAACTTGGAATAGGAATCGCATTCGAGATATTATATCCTCCTGGAAAACCAGGATTAACCGGACCGTACTCGGGTTGTTGAGGTTGTTGATAAGTGTACCCAGGATACGGTTGATACTGGTAAACTGGCTGCTGGACAGCAGGCCCATATTGGTACTGTCCCTGGTACGGTTGATAAGTGAATTGAGGTTGACTAGTGACAACCGTACTTAAACCAGGTTGTCCTACAGTTATCTGAACCATAGTTTGAATCGTGGATCTAGACAAAGGTAAATATGTCTGAGGAGTAGTTACAGAGACAGTAGAAACTGGAGCTGTCGATACTCCAGAAGTAAGTGTGGTAGATTGAACAGACGTTGTGGTAGTTGCAGCAGTCGTTTGAGATAGAGTAGTAGGGGCAATAGGTCCATACTGAGAAACTACCGAAGGTAGAGAAGTTTTAACATTAGACTGGACTGGTTGCTGGGGTGAACTAGAAACTAAGGGTTGTCCAGCTTGAGATGACAACTGTACACTTGGCTGCAATACCTGTTGAACTTGCGATGGATCCCACACTATATTCATTCCGAGGTATTGACCCATGACAGGTTGAGGATATTGAGATCCATAACCGGATTGAGGGTAGGATTGATAATTGAAAGGTACATTTCCCGTACCTTGAACATAAGATTGACCTTGGGGTGGTTGATAACCTTGACTCGAGTACTAACCTTGGGGTAGATACCCTTGAGGTAAGTACTGATACTGGGGTTGACCTTGAGGTATAAATTGATACTGAGGTTGACCTTGGGGTACATATTGAGGCTGAGGTTGACCTTGAGGAATGTATTGCACCACGGGTACATACTGTCCTTGAGGTTGCCCCCTAGACACAATTTGTGTACCTTGAGGTTTCCCCCCAGGCGTTAATTGAAGCTGCCCCCCAGGCGGTAACTGGCCACCTTGAGGTTGAGAACTGGGAATTGAACCTGACATCATGTAAGTGTCTCCTACACCCAACGGTTTATTACCATTGTTTCCAGTTAATAACCCATGTTCAATGGGTTGAGGAGATGCTCCCGCAAAAGTACCAGAAAGTGACTGATACCCAGAGGGAACAGAAGGACCGCCGTACAAGAAATATTCAGGAGATTGAGTAAACATAGATGACTGACATGACATATTTACAGGAGTATAAATACCTCCAGGTGGATAAGGAGTACGAGGTGGAGAAAAACTTGACCCTGAGTTGTCCAAATAATTAGTTAACGAAAGATACCAAGTAGTACTTCTAGGTGGACTGTAAAAAATGGATTCACGCTCCCTTAGATCAATAGTAGGTTGATCTTCAGGGATAGGGACACCTATTTCTTCTTTTGGAGCAAGTTCTTCAATAGCTATCAAACCAGAAGGAAGATTTTCGGTGATGACTCTTTCTACCCTAGGTGAATCAGGAGCACTAGAAGTCGGAGTAACAGGTTCAGATATCTCAGGTTCTTCGCCTATATCACTAGTAGATGAAAAACTACCAGCAAGCTCGGAAAATGCAATAGCTTCAGGATTATAACCTGTTTCTAGACTTTGGTAATATGGATGGACTACCAACGACGACTCTCCTTCTTCAGGTGAACCTACTTTACTGCCACTAGGAGTTACAAGGACTTTCAAACCTTCATAATGACCCGGGACGTCTTTAGGAGGTTGGCCCCGAAGTCTATGGGACTTCCTCAACAAATCAACCACGTTTACAATCTCAGGTGACTGGCCCCAAAGTCTACGGGACTGTCTCAGTAATTCAGCCACAATTAAAAACTTTTAACTACTGCACACGCAAACAAAGTAAAATCTCAAAGCAAACCGCCTAAAGTCTCTAAAGAAACAAACAAATTCGAATCACATGCCTAAAGAATCTAGGGCGTCAAACCATACACAAACAGTAGCCTTCCGGACTGAAAACACTAGTTGGTGATCAAGCCCAACATCGTCGAATTCAGTACAGAAGTGGCGGGTGGAACAGTTACCCCGGCAACCTGCTTAATGAATAGACCAGCACAAGTTCCTCCACTTTAACCGTCTCGAGTGAAGTGAACCCCCCAGAAAATCCAAGTGAGTCTAGCTGACGTCTGCTCCAGGTACAGTGGGATCTTCCCTCCACCGTCACCTTGGGTAGAACCCTAAAGATAATGGTCACTAAGGTCACCAACAGCAACAAATACACCTGGGGGAACAATCTATGATCCGATAGCACGCAAGGGCAGAGTATCAAGCTCAATCCCCTTGCCGGCTCCTTGACAATAATCCAAGGTTTACCGACAAGTGACCCTAGGCTCCTCGACAATAATCCGAGGTTTACCGTTTGTAGTACGTGCATATTTGGCGTCGTTCCCAATGAAGGAGGATTGATCCCCTCACTGGTTCGGACACGATCTCGTGCTTCTCCTTTAAGAGGAGCTTTCCCAGAGCATAAATGTAACAGTTGGATTTATCCTACCACAAGATGAGCTACTTGTTTGGTTTTGCTGTCTTGGAGAGTTAATTACTCTCCTACTCCAAGACACTAGCCTGATCTATGTTGGTGTTTCAGAGCCCTAGTAAATAAAAAGTTACTAAGTAAATTTTACTTTAAGCGTTAATTTTTATGGCTTTTCTTTAGGACAAAAGGTAGTGGAGATGAAACTGATGGTGTGTAGACTCGACTCAAATCCACTAAAAAGATGCACCTAGGATGATTTAAACTATTTTTCTTTTTTCAATGAATTCCCTAGCTAAGAGAGTTGGAGAATGCAAAATTGATATAAAGACAACTTTCTTGACAATGAAAATCAAAGAAACAACCTCTTTATCTTTTCCAAAGCATACAACACATGACCACTAATTATTTCACGAAAATTCCTTTCTCTTTTCAAAGACTTCAAATGCTACTAAAACAAACTTTTCTTCAAAAGAGATTTTTTGTATTTTTTCCTATATTAACAAAGCATGTAAAACTACTTTAACAAAAATCAAGTTTAAAAAATCTATGACAATCAAATCAACTTTTCCTAAAAGCAAATCTAAGAGAAATTCACCTAAAAGAAAATCTAATGAGGCAAAAGCCTACCAAGTATAATTCCAGGATGTTTTACTCAGTTACAATTCAACCAAGGACTCATTCATGCAGAATCATAAACCAGTCAAAAACAAAAATCAAAATCTTTTGTTCTTTTTCTTAAGAATGAAATTCACAACTTTAACCAACAAGCTTTGTCGAAATTCCGGAAAGAGACAACACAAAGGTAGGTTTCTCACACAGGTGGATTTTATGAAAGGTCCGACTCCTAATAAGACTGAAAAGACCAGGGAGATCCAAGGTTTTACAACTTCTAAAGCCAAAGTCACTACAGGACCAATGCAAAAATCAAACCCTAGGGCTAGAACTTCTATGAATTTCACTAAAACCCTTGATACTAATGAAACAATATTAGATGAAGACTTCTGACAAGTAACCAGTGGATCTGGGCAGCAAAAGCAAATTATAAACAAAATCTAAGAGGCAAAAAGGAAAAATTGAAATTTTCTCAACTTTTGACAGGGTACGCAGGCAACCTGTTTGCACAGGTGCGTGTACGCTCTGTGTACAAAGCTGCGGTGCGTACAAGTACGCACTGTGCTTAACGCAGAGGCTGCATACTTCTAGCAAAACCAAGAAAAGTAAAATCTAACTTAACTCTAAGCTATTCCACCCAAATTCACAGTCAAACAGCCAAAAACCAGAAAGAAATCGACTTTTCTCAAATCAAAGTATCAATCAAAAGAGAAATCAATCAAATCCATGGATTCCCCAGTATGGTCGCCATTTTGTCATGCGGAAAGAGTCAATTTTGCGGACAAAACCGACCTCCATAGAAGCTAAGGCTTTCTATTGACAAACAAGACAATTAAACACTACCTTTCCCTAAATATGCGTTTAGAATACAAGCAATCAGGTGTTTATAACATACCTTTAGTCCAATGCTTTGTAGCAGTCCAGCCTCGCCGATCCAGATGAGCTCCTCCTTCTCTTCGAAACCTGCATTCACTAACAGGGAAACGATTACATAGCACCTGAATAACTCATAAAATAAAACATATTCATCATAAAGACCAAGGAGTATATGAAACAAATTATGTATAACAACTTGTTGAGAAAAATGAGCTTAATTGTATTAAGTGGAAACAAAAGAAACCATTACAACCAGTGCCTTGGTGTTGTGTAGGTCCCTCCTAGGATCCAGCAAGAGTTCTCCTTTACTTTGATCAGCTCACCCACTTCCAAATGAAGCTAAGAAAGGATGGGAATCTCTCCTTTCAAGCTCTATAAGGGAGTCCTAATTCCAGCAGCATCTACCCTTAGGAATGTTCAGCTTTCAACCTCCCCTCCCTCTGGCCCAATGCCTGTATTTATAATGCTTTGGAGGAAGTTAATCAGGTCCACCATCAATGGGATAAGCCCCTCCTTGAATGGGATAGCTCCCCTCTTGATGGGATAAGTTCCTCTTTCATAGGGATACATGAACCATCTGGAGGCGCTCAATACATGTCAAACAAACTTCTAGAATGCTCTAGAATTGACCACAAGTAACTTTTTTGAAGTAAAAATCGTGCCTTTTGACCTTTACAGGGGTACGCACCCACCCCTTTACAGACAGAGCGTACAAGTACGCAGGGAATGTGAAAGGTGCGTACACGCAGGTAAGGCTAAGAGAAACTGCGTACCCAGAGTTATACAGATTTTTTAAAGACTTTCTCTCTTTCTTGGAGTTTGACATGAGGAGCAGAGGTATAAGACTTGCCAAGGACGATAGTATGACAGTTGATGGAGCCATACTAACTTAAAATAGTCATGGTGACAAATTTTAGTGTAACATGATGTTTAGGGCCTTTGGGGTGGGTCAAAGCCCCTTATTTTGTAACAGGTATTGGGTGTTAGTTCATTGTTTATCAAATCCATGGTATGTGGACCATGATCTTGCAGTAATGAAATGTATATAAGGACATATAGTGCCTTTTTGAAAGACATAGTAGATAAGAGATGTCATAGATGAATCATTGATATCTTTTGTTTTTACTTTGTATTTTTGGGCCTTAAGGAAAGGCTTTGCAACTGAGTGTGCGGAGGCCTGGAAGAGTATGCAACTGAGTGTGTAGACCACCTTTAGCTGGGTGTGCAGGTCGAAGAATTTGTATGTATTGAAGATTTATCTTAATAAAGAAGAAGAAATTTTGGAAAAATATTATGTATCCATATTCTTAATTTATGTTTATACATACTATTATGCATGCCTTTTACTGAATTATGCAAAAGAATACATGTGATATTTTTTTTTGATATTTTTATGCAATAAGTACAAATCTGTGAAGTAAATCATCAATGCCAAGTTATTTATGTATGCGAAGTTGTAGATAGGTATAAAACATAAGTAAACACATGGGTGCCACAACGCGCATATCCCTTTGGTTGCATAAACCTGGTTCTACAACCTCCCATAACTGCTTTGGGTGAGACTGCGATCTGCTTGCAAGTCGCTGCCGAAAGGGCTAGTGGTTGAGGGTTTGGTTGGTTGTGCAGTACACTTTGAACCTAGGTCCAAGCCCCCTTAGCCAACAAATGGTTCCGTTGTTGGGCCCAGGATATATTTGAGGGATATGTTTTTGCATTTGTCAAAGAAGGAATCCAGGAGTGGGTTGAAAAAAAGAGTGAGAATTTGCAGTTCAGGAAAACTAAAATCCGTAATTTTCGACTGAAAGCTGGTTGCAGAAGTATATTTTCAAAGAGAAATATGAAATATTCATTGGTTCATTTCACATTGAACTGTATGAGTGGGTATGAAATTTGACTGAGCATAAGACTTGTTTTAAAGGAGACAAACCTAAGGAGTGGAATCCTGCATTGATACAACAACTCAAGTACATCAATAACATGATCTCAAGAGCTTTTGATTTCTGGATCGATAGCATTTTGGGAGGATTTATTACTAAATTCATAATAGACACGACTGTATCTTATAGCGAAGCTGAGCGGAGATTTTTTAGGGGTCCGCGAGGTAAGTACCTTTCTTGATAATTGTTTGTGTTACGTTTTTCTTTATTAGTTTTTTTCCTTATTATTACATGTTGAGATACATAAAACAACTACCAAAACAATAAGAATAGTGACATGGTATATAGGTTGCAAGCTAGGCCCAAAACCCCTCCTCTTGAGGGTAAAACCCGTAAATCTCTTCCCTTCTTCCAGATTCTTCAATTGACAAATACCATGACCTAGTGACTCAGACAAATACCCTCCAAGATCAAGATCAAGTCAACCTCCTACTTCAGTGAGTTTGACCTCCCACTGTAGATATGAAATTCTGTCTCATGGCAACTGTTGCAACTGTTGCCTCCTAGAGACTTCGATCTTCCGTGAATAGCCTTCTCTTCCCTTTGTCGTCATTCCCTTGAGACTTAAGGCTAATGTGATGCCCTAAGTGACCTTCGATTGCCTTTCCTCCTCCCTTTCATTTAAGATCGAACTAGATATAGACCCAACGCAAAAGCCCTAACATCGACTTTCACAAGAGAGATAGATCTAACCCAAGCACTTTGACTTCTTCAACTTCCTCTTCTTCGTACCCTCTTCTTTGACTTCTTCTCTTCCCGTTCTTTGTATATGATGAGATGAGTGAGTGTGTCTAATGGAGGACAAGTTCTTTCTATGTATAGGCTCATTGAAGGGTAGACATTTCTCTTCATGTAGGCCGACTTGACAAATCCTTACGCCGACTTGATCTTTGAGGTATTTTGACACTTTAAAGACAAAATAATTTTTTCTTTACAAGATACAATGTGCCCATATGGTCTTCAATATATGACAAAGACTCTTTAACATAGGACAGCCCCTAGAAGTACTCAATGGGTTCTTGACCTATAAAATAAAATAACTTGAGCATGAAACCCATGCTCTAGTAATAATTTCTTTTCATTTTATTATTTACAAGAATATATTTCATACTTATGAAGACCGAACCTAGTTACACATTCTTCAACACTCACTCTTAACTATGGAGGTATTCATAAGAGGTACATGGTCATTCTCAATCTAAAGAGATCTCATAAAAATATTTGGATTGGTAACCCGTCTGTCTAATATCATATCAACCAACATTGTTACATAGAAAGGCCTTGACTAACAACTCTATCCACATGATTAGAGCACGATGCCAGCAAGACCAATTATTCATAAAGACCATAATAATTGTATCTTAAGGTACATACTTGATCCAGGTGGATGTTGATGGCCACCCGCCTATTCCATTGGGATCCCCACCACTTTCTATTTGAGTTTTTCAGTTTAATTAATTGTAGGATGACTTGCTATTTTTGGCAGTTTTTTAGGTCTTGAACTTCCGGATCCGTTTTGAGGCCCTAAACTGTTGGAAATATTGGGGGGGAGGGGTGAATCAATATTCCTTTCAATTAGTATTATTATTAATATTTCAGAGCATTAGTTAATCTTCAATTATTATTAGTGTTTGTACAATGATAGCAGTAAACAAAAGTAACACAAATGAACACAATTTTTAAAGTGGAAACCCCCTTCGGGACAAAAACATTTGCACAATTTTCTAATAATTCTTTAATCTTCAACTCCAATTGAAAATAAAGCTCCAACTTCTTATAATCTAGAAAGGCATTCTTCTCCATCTCCCACTGGATGGACACTCCAAAGCCCAAGATTATTCAGTAGTCAACTGAACAGATGCCCCAACACCCAAGGAGATACAATTGACCCTAGCACCAGCCTACCATTGTGAATTTTTCACAGGTTTGAACCTGTTGGTGACTTCATGCACCAACCTAGCACCACCCTACCACCCTATAGAAGAATAAAAGAAGAATGGACTCCCATACCAAGGAAAATGGTCCACTTTACAATGATATAGAATGATGTAGAAGAAGAAGACAAACTAGACCATAACCTTAACTATGACACAACCACCTAATGATGATCCTAAACCTCCTGACACTGCCTCTTAAACTCTTGAAAGATAGACACTTGTACAAATTTTACAATGATGGCAATGACTCTGTACAATGTTACTTTTACAATGACTGTATGCAGTGCTGCCCTCTTGAAGACTTCATGTGGTGAAATTTATTGGGTGTGGAGCTTGATTATCTTCTTTATTTAGAGGTATCACCACATTGGACCCCAGTTCGTAATGTGGTGGAAACGCCGCCCATAATATTTGCGCTGCAAGGGGAGTCCATGGGGGTGGCAACGATCTTTAGTATCCTCCCCTAGCGGGGGATCGGGGAAGAACCCTCGAAGCTAAAAATAGATGTAAAATTTCCTTATAAAATATTGTAATTTCGTAGTCAATCTGGGTCGTTCATTAGGCAGAGATCTGACGGTAGAATTTATGTTTAATTTAGGGTTCTTTTCCTTAGAAGGCAACCCCTCGCTATATATGAGGGAATTTTATTGCGTCTATGTAGATCTGTATTCTGAGTGAGAAAGAGAGAGGAGTTGTGTGAGAGCAAAGAGGTAATTACAGCGGATCTATTGTAGGTTGTATCTCTTCAGTTTGCCGGATAATATAAAATGAAGGACTAGATGTTTTTCCATGGATGTAGCCTAAATTGGGTGAACCACGTATATCTGTGTCTCTCTTGTTTTATGTGTTTATATTTCTACAATAAATTTTATGTGTTCCATTACTTTGTAATATATAATTTTCTAACAACTAGTATCAGAGCCGAAGGTCTATTTGGCTGATAAACTCACAGGAGAGAAGGGTTCCTGGTTCTAGTGGGAGCAATGGCGGAAGATGGTAGGCTTAGGGTCAAAAATTTAGCAGCCAAAACTACCAGCTATGGAAGATGCAGATGGAAGATTATTTGTACCAGAAAGATCTGTACTAGCCATTGAGTGGGAAGACAAAGAAGCTGACTAGTATGACAGACACAGAATGGGATAGTCCTGACTAAAAGGCACTTGGAACAATACGACTGTGCCTAGCGGCATTGGTAGCCTTTAATATTTCAAAGCAAACCACAACAGAGGGTTTAATGTCAGCATTGGACAAACTATATGAAAAACCCTCAACCTCAAATAAGGTATTTCTTATGAACGTTTATTTAATATGAAGATGTTAGAAGGTGGGTATGTTGCTAATCATTTAAATGAATTTAATACAGTTACTAGCCAGTTAAGTTCTATAGGGGTAACTTTTGATGATGAAGTTAGGGCTCTATTATTTATGTGCTCATTGTCGAAAAGTTGGAATGGTTTAGTTATGGCCATTAGTAACTTTGTCTATGGATCTAGTACTTTAAAGTTTGATGATGTTGTCGGTGTAATCCTTAGCGAGGAAATGCAAAGGAAAAGCTCCAGTGAGACATCAGGTAATGCTTTGACTTCAGAGACTAGGGGAAGAAAAATGGAAAGAGGAATGAGCCTAAGATATCGTAGTAAGTCAATGAAAGGTAGATCCAAGTCTAGATGAGGGATAGTGTGTTGGAAATGCAGGAAGAAAGGACACCTCAAGAAAGACTACAAGTCTCAAAAGGGAAAAGAAGGAGGCACGCAGCAAGAAAACAATCATGAAGCGAATGTGACAGGTGATGTGTTGAAAGATGCTTTGATTCTTTCATTAGAAAATATTATTGATTCCTGAGTGGTAGATTTAGGGGTCTCATTCCATGCCACACCTGATAGGAAATATTTTCATGATTATGTTCAAGGATATTTTGGACAGGTTCGATTGGGTGATGATAAACCCTGTAAAATCATTGGAATGGGTACAATTTTCATAAAAAAATGGAATGAAAATCAATGGCTATTGAAGGAGGTAAGGCATGTTCCATATCTGAAGAAAAATCTAATTTCAACAGGGCAGTTGGGAGGTGAAGTTTGTGTGACTACTTTTATAGATAAAACCTAGAAGGTCACTAAAGGATCCTTGGTAATAACAAAAGGAGAAAAAGTTGGTACATTGTATTTATGCAATGGTATTTCTAATTTTGTTAATGCTTTAACCTCTATAGGAGAAGATATGACATTGTGGCATCATAGGCTTGGGCACATGAGTGAGAAGGGGACGCAGATTCTTCACTCAAGAAATTTGTTGGCAGGTTTGAAGCATGTTGATTTAAAATTCTGTGAGAATTGTGTTTATGGAAAACAAAAGAGATTCAGATTCTTCAGAGTTGGGAAAGAAAAGAAGAGCGAAAAATTAGATCTTGTGCATATAGATGTATGGGGACCTGCTCAGGTATCATCTCTCAGTGGCTCTCATTATTATGTT
This sequence comes from Pinus tabuliformis, assembly GCA_031772625.1. NCBI lineage: Eukaryota > Viridiplantae > Streptophyta > Pinopsida > Pinales > Pinaceae > Pinus > Pinus tabuliformis. Next base: position 1,736,255,227 of record CM062819.1, read on the forward strand.
ACTTTTATTGATGATGCAACCAGAAAAACCTGGATTTATTGTATTTGAAATAAATCTGATGTATTTGATACTTTCAAGAAATGGAAAGCTTTGGTTGAAAATGAGACATGAAAAAGGTTGAAGTGTCTCAGATCAGACAATGGAGGTGAATATTACAACAAAGAGTTTGATAAGCATTGTTCAGAGAATGGAATTCAAAAAGAGAAGACAGTTCTAGGAACACCACAAGAAAATGGTGTGTCAGAAAGGATGAACAGGACAATCATGGAGCGTGCAAGGTGCATGAGATTGCATGTAGTATTTCCTTTACAATTTTGGATAGATGTTGTAGATATTGTTGTTTATCTAATAAACAAAGGGCCTTCAAGTTCTTTGGATGGTGGTATTACGGAGGAGGCATGGACAGGTAAAAAGGTAAACTACTCATTCTTAAAGACTCTTGCTTGTGAAGCCTTTGTCCACATTAATAAAGAAAATAGAACAAAGCTTGAGGCAAAATCAAAGAAATGTACCTTTATTGGATATGGTGTTAATGATTTTGGTTATCACTTTTATGATTATGAAAAACACAAAATAATTATAAGTAGAGATGTCATATTCAATGAAAAGGTTTTGTAGAAGGATCAGCTATAGGAAAAGAAATAGGAAAAAGAAAACAAAGAATACACAGTGCTTGATGAGATCACAGTGTTAGGGTCCCACCCTAACCCCCTTATTTATGTAATAGGATCGAGTCATAGTTATAGTTAAGTAAAGAGTCAATAAAGCCCATATTAATAATTGTAAGTGGTTAACCCGCATTTAATGATGGGACCATAGTTAGTTGCAAATGGGCCATGGTATTAGATAGATGGTATTAATAAGAAACATGGTATTGCCCCATGGTATTGCATGTATGAATCCTACATAAAGGATAGAGACTCCCTGCAAGGAGCATCATGTCTTATTTTGTAATCAAGCTCAGTTCTATTGGAGGTTGCCCCCTTGAAGAGGCAAGTGAACTTTGCTTTCTGAATAATAAAATACTTGCTGTTATTGCTCTTGTTCTATGTTCTGAGTATATTTTTTCGCATATATGGTATTCTGGTATCGTCTTGCAGGATTAAGAGCATAACACACAGGAAAAATGATGGCGCCTGAAAATAATAATGATCAACAACCAGAACAATAACAACAACCACAACAACAACAAGCACCTCAAACACCTGAAAGTGGTGTTAGAAGATCTACCAGGATAAGTAGACCCCTTGAACAATACTCTCCTTCAGTATATTATGTATTGTTGACTGATTTTGGTGAACTAGAATGTTATGAAGAAGCAGTGTAGCTAGAAACCAAGAAGAAGTGGGAGTAAGCCATGAAAGAAGAGATGGACTCCTTAGCAGATATCCAGACTTGGGACTTAGTCAGGTTTCTTGCAAGTAAAACAACATTGCAGAATAAATGGGTTTACAGGTTGAAGGAAGAACATGGAGGTAGAAAAAGGTATAAAGCTAGACTTGTGGTGAAGGGGTTTGCACAGAAAAAGGGTATATATTTTGATGAGATATTTTCTCCTGTTGTTAAAATGACTTCAATCAGAGCTATTTTAAGTCTAGTAGTAGCTGAAGATTTGCATCTTGAGTAGTTAGATGTAAAGACAACCTTTCTCCATAGGGATTTGGAGGAAGATATATATATGCAGCAACCACAAGGATATGAGGTAAAAGGGAAGGAGAAACTGGTGTACAGGTTGAAGAAGAGCTTGTATGGCTTAAAAAAGGCTCTAAGGCAATGGTATCTAAAATTTGACAGGTTTATGTTTGAACAAGGTTATACTAGATGTCACTCTGATCATTGTGTTTATTTCAAAAGGAAAAATGATGGTAGTTATATTATATTGTTATTGTATGTAGATGACATGCTTGTTGCAGGTTCTAACATGCAGGAAATAAATGTGCTCAAAAGAAAACTAGAGAACTCATTTGCAATGAAGGATTTGAGTGCTGCAAAACAAATCCCTGGTATGAGAATAACTAGAGACAGGATGAATAGAAATTAACATTGTCTCAGAGTGAGTATATAGAAAAGGTGTTGAAAAGATTTAATATGCAGAATGAAAAACTAGTTAGTATACCTTTGGCTAGCCATTTCAAACTAAGTAAAGAGGTGTGTCCCAAGGCTCACGAAGAAATGGCTTACATGTCTAAAGTTCCACATGCATCAGCAGTTGGAAGCTTAATGTATGCAATGGTCTACACAAGGCCTGATATTGCACATGTAGTTGGAGTTGTAAGCAGGTACATGAAAAATCCACGAAAAGGACATTGGATGGCGGTGAAGTGGATTCTTAGGTATTTAAGAGGTACCACAAATCAAGCATTATTCTTTGGTGTTTCAAACATTTCTCTACAGGGATATGTTGATGCAGATATGGCGGGTGATAGAGATAACAGGATAAGCACAACAGGGTATGTGTTTAATGTAAAGGGAACAACTGCTAGTTGGGTTTCAAAATTGCAAAGTGTTGTTGCACTCTCAACAATGGAAGAAGATTATGTTGTTGCTATAGAGGCTAGTAAAGAAATGATTTGGTTACAAAGGTTTCTGGATGAATTGGGTAAGAAGCAAGAGTTGGGCAGGCTATACAGTGATAACCAGAGTGCCATACATCTTGCAAAGAACTCTGCATTTCATTCCAAGACTAAACATATACAACTCAAGTACCATTTCATACGGTGAGTGTTGGAATATGGATAGTTGAAGCTGGAAAAGATACACAATAGCTAGAATCTTGTAGATATGCTAACAAAAGTTGTAACTAGTGAGAAACTGAGATTCTTCTCAGTTTCAATTGGTCTTCAAGTATGATGAATAAGATGAGAAACAACCAGGTCCAAAGTGGAGTCAATTGTCCAACAAATGAAGTAGTGGTGGAGTTGCTATAATCAGTCTCCAAGTGGGAGATGGTTGGGTGTGGAGCCTGATTATCTTATTTATTCAGAGGTATCACCGCATTGGACCGTAGTTCATAATGTGGTGGCAATGGCACCAGTAATATTTACACTGTAAGGGGGTTCCAGGGGGGGTGATAGTCATCTTTAGGATCCCTCCCTGGGCGGGGGATTGGGGATAGTGCCCTCGAAGCTAAAAATAGATGTAAAATTGCCTTGTAAAATGTTGTAATTTCGTAGCCAATTTAGGCCATTCATTAGGCAGATATATGACGGTAGAAGTTATGTTTAATTTAGGGTTTTTTTCCCTAGAAGGAAACCCTCGCTATATATGAGGGAATTGTATTGCGTCTATGTAGATCTGTATTTTGAATGAGAAAGAGAGAGGAGATTGTGTGAGAACGAAGAGGGAATTATGACGGATCTACTGTAGGTTGTATCTCTTCAGTTTGCTGGATAATATAAAAGGAAGGACTGGCTATTTCTTCGTGGATGTAGCCCAAATTGGTTGAACCATGTATATTTGTGCCTCTCTTGTTTTAAGTGTTTTATGTGTTTATATTTTTGCAATAACTTTTATGTGTTCCATTGCTCTGTAATATATAATTTTCTAACAAACTTCTTGCTATTGTTTTTCACCTTGATTGCTTCTCTTGTCATGATACCTTTCTCACTCTTCAGAACATTAGATTATGCATTGATTCTTCTCTTGATGAATATATAATACCCGCAAAAATTCTTTAAGGAAATACCCATGACATGATAATAACAAAACTTACCGCATCCTGCAGAGCATATGTTAGTGCTAAACAAAAACAACAAATTATAATACAAAGAACCTAATGAAATTAAGATATGAACATGCATATAAAGAAGATACTTACCTGGAGCTTACCTCTTCTGCATCATTTTGCTACACCACTGCCCTAGAAAGTTTGGTCCTTTGCACCCCTTGACAACACTTGATCTAGTTTTTTTCTTGCCTTCTAGGAGCACTATATTGAATCTGATGTATCTCTGTGATTTCAGATCCCTGATATGTGATCTTTGGACCTGTAGTAGCCCTCTGAGTCTTATTTCCAATGCCATAGGTCTGATCCGATTTTGATTCTTCATGGCAAATTTATGCCCAATCTCTCACAATGACCTAATTATGGACTAGTTCCATTGAGCAAACTTGTACAGTGTGCCAAGTAGCACTGTTTTCATACACAGAAAACTAAAGTCCATGTACTATCCACTTTTTACATAATTCCAATCCTCTTCTCAGAGAGAGAGTTATGATGCTTTTCCCAAGGTCATCTCTTTGAGATGAAATTCAGGAGCCTGCAAAGACCCTAACTTCCACAGATCATATCTCTGAAAAATAGTGAACCAAGATCTAAAATTAGGTCACGACATTCATTTGGATTTCATATCAAATGGGTTTTAATTTCAGTATCTAATACTTTGCTGAAATAAAGTTATAGCGAAAATTCCATGATCACTACGTTTGGAGGATATATGAAATTTCTTTTTATAGAGTTGAGAGGGGCTTCTATAGAGAATGTTGGAGGGATTTTAGGAGCTTAAAAAATTATTAATTATTGACTATTCAATGACCAAAATCAATGATAAATGCCATGCCACAACCCCATGGGGTTTTAGCCCACTAATTGGGGTTACTTACTTCAATCTTGAATAACTTACAAACTGTGAGGAATTACGAGGAGAACTATATACTGATAGAAATATATTTTTGAGTAGAGTATTCCTATAATGGTTATGAGACGAGAAACCATGAATGATGATGCCCAATGTGCCATGGAAGTTCAGGGTCATCCTTGGTGCTTCTTGGGTTGACATCAATGACAATCTCAAATCATCTTTAGATCAACATAAACAACATTTTTTTTGGGAAAACCAGGGCCAAATTGGCTCATGACTTAATGTTGGCCTCTCAGAAGTTGTAGTCCTTGGATATATATTTATAATGAGGAATTGTGCATGTCAAATAAAGATCGTATGCCAAAGTTACGCCCATAGGAAGTTGATGTAACAATTTACCCAAACGGGGCCCATAGTTTTGGCGCTTCATCTCCCAGGGTTAGGTTTTTGAATGTTTAGGGTTTCCATTGTTTCTCAATAATAAATAGGTCTTTGAGCCTCATTATAACACAGTTTAGAGGCATGTATCCTCGACCTCTTCTCAGAGATAAGCTACCATCACCCGAGCTAGTATTATTTCCATTATGTTTGTAAGCATATTTCAGTATTTGATTTTAATGAAATGAAGTGTTATTTCTTCTGCATCTTTGTATTTATGGTTATATCTGTAATTTGATGCATTCCTATTTAAATTCAGATCAATACTCCACCTAGGTGTTCATAGCATATGACCTTCCTTTGAACTATTCTTATCTTGGATAACAAGTCCTCAAAGAATATCGGTCTAGGACTACTCTTGTCTTGAATTACCTACGACATTCTCAAAGAGTATTGGATGCCAGATGGTTACCCAATCCTTCATTCTTTCTTCCCAAGTGAAGACAAGAATGTAGTGTCTATCTCTCCTTCTCAATTAGGGAGGATACATCGACCAAACCAAGCTTGTCCCTAAAATATACAAGCTTCTTGCTTGGAAGTGAATTTGTCAATATGTCAGCTACTTTCTCATCAGTGTATATGTATTGTAGCTTCAACACACCATTTTGTACTAGCTCTCAGATATAGTGATACTTGTTGTTTATATGATTTTTCTTTCCATGAAACACTGGATCTCCAAACAAACATATACAAATGGTGTTATCATAACGTATCACTATAGGGTTCATTGGTCCTTCAAACATATTAGATAGCAGCTTCCTTTACCATACTGCTTCTCTAATTACTTTAGAGATTGCAACATATTCAAATTTAACACTACTCAAAGCAACCGAGTCTTGTTTTCTTTTCATCCATGAGACTATGGAGAATCCCAAATTAAAACATCCTCCTGTACTTCTCCTTCCGTCTTACTCACTGCCTCCCCAGTTAGAGTATCTATATCCAACTAATTGGACATCATTACTTCTATCATACTTTAGACAATAGTGGATGGTTCCTTGTAGATATCTCATATTATTTTTTGCTACTATCGAATGATCATGCTTCGGCTCCACTTTGAATTAAATAAGAACATTTACTACAAAGCATATGTCTGGATGAGTATTCACCAAGTACATCAATGAGCCAATGCATTTCCTATGCTTGGAAGGATCCATATGGCTAGATTTAGAACTCTTTAGTTTCTTCAAGTTTGTGATCATCAGAGTAGTCATAGGTTTGCAGTCCATCATGTGAAACCTTTTCAGTAACTTGATCACGTACTTTCCTTGACCCAAATAAACTTCATTAGGTCGTTGCCAGACTTCTAGTCCCAAATAGTAATGTATCAGCCCAAGATCCTTCATGTCAAATTCTATTGCGAGTTTCTTCTTGCATTCTTCACTTCTACCTTCTACACTTATCAGGATAAGATCATCTACATACAAAAGAATGATTATAGGTTCACCATCTACAACCTAAATGTAAAGGTTGGAATCAATAGAGCTTTTAGTGAAGCCTATTATTTGAAGGTATGCATCCATTCTAGCATACCATGCCCTTGGTGCTTGTTTGAGGCCATATAATGCTTTCTTCAGTATGAAAACATATTCCTTTCTATATTTGACTTTGAATCCAAAGGGTTGTTCTATGTAGACTTCTTCATCTATTGTGCCATTTAGAAACGTAGTCTTGACATCCATTTGGTGAATGTTCCATCACATTGATGCTGCGAGAGAGACTAATGATCAAATTGTTGTATATCTTGCTATTAGAGCAAATGTCTCTTCATATTCGATGCCTTCAATATGAGAGAAGCCTCTAGCCACAAATCTCGCTTTATATTTATCTATACTTCCATCAACTGCATGTTTGATATTATAGATCCATTTGGAAGTAACCACAAACTTGTCTTCGGTCCTAGGCATGATCTCCCATACTCCATTTTGCATTATAGATTGATACTCTTAATTCATGGCATCCTTCCATTCTCGATTATTTATAGCTTCTTAGAAGGAGGATGGTTATGCTTCTATCAGTTTTGTCATGTATACAACATATCCAAGGTATCTCTTCGGTTTCTTTCTTTCTCTAAATGATCCTGTTGTTGCTCCATGACCTTATGCATAAAGTAGTGTACATTTAAGCCAATTTGGTCTTTGCCTTGTTTCAGGGATGACCACAGGTTGAACAAGTCCATAGGGAACTTCTTCTTCATGGTGTGATTCTTATTTTCTTTGGTCAACTTTCTCCTCAAATATCGAAATCTCTTCATCATCAGAATCTATGGAATGTTCCTTTGATTTCTCGAATGTTATGCTCTAATTAAAAATGACATCATGAATGACTTGTATGTGATGTCCATCTCTCATGCAGATCTTGTTATCACTTACTTCAAAACTATTCGAATGGTGCCAAATGATGTCAAAAGAATGCAAAAGAGCATAGGAGCTTGCAGTCATTTTCCAAGTAGCATAAGGAATCAAAGATTACATCATACCCTCTCCATTAGAAAGTGCTTGAAACAAGCTTTCCAATGATATTTGGAAGTCCAAAAATGGACTCCTAGATCAAAAGATATGGTCTACTGAAATTCAAGGATAAAAGCCTTAGGAAGGAATTTCGGAGGTCTGATATATTTAAGATCACATATCGAAGGTCCAATGACATCGAAGATCAATGACCATAGCATCAGAGAACCAGAATATCAATGATTTCAGAATCATAGCACCAGAATATCAACAATCACGCATCAGGAATATCGACGATTGCATATTGGAGGTCCTACATGTCGGGGGTCCAACGTAGCGGAGAAGGTAGTATTAGACCCTGGAGGAGATCAACGCATCGCAATATCACAACATCAGAACATTGACAATCAGAGAATCAGAAATTTTAAAGGTGACAACCTTTTAAAAGTTGTGACGTGGGTAATGTTCCTATAGTGTAAAAACCGCTATAGGACTCTAATAAGGATTAACAAAGGACTCCATAGAAAAAGCCAAAGGTGGATGGGTTGTTTTCTCTCTACTCTAGTAGGATGAGTCGTGGCACATGATTGGTTCCAATAGGATACAATGGCTTTTGATGTCAGCATGATGTGGTGATACAAAAGGAAACATGGTAGATAGTTTTGGCGTTTTGAGGGGGCCTACAGGGGAAAATCTAGGTGACAGGTGTTACCACTCATGAGGTGCCACGTGGAAGTGATGATGTCATATCAAAGATCGCATATCAGAGGTTGGGGATGTCGACACTTTACAAAAATTGGAACTTTAAAAAGTTATGATAAAGAGGGGCTCCGATATTTGGCTAGTGCATGGTCAAGAGGAAGTTAAAGAACCTTGGGCCCAAGTAGTTAATAAAGGAAGGATGTTCCCCAATAGCAATCTAAATGCCCTAGTGCCTTAACACTAAGCCTTTGGTCACTACCCTCAGTTCCATAGAGGAAAATATAAAGGGGCTAAGCAAAAGGGGCCAAAGACATTAGAACTCGTTGTTTTCATGAGGTCCTTTAAGAATAAAACACCTGATGAGGCAAAGCTCTAATATTGCACTGTGGCGATATTATAGTACATACTACGTTCTGATAGTCTAATACAGAGAGTTTAAAGAGATGGATGAGTCAACAGTTGTGATTTTGTGACACCACTAAGGCCACCACAACTGATCGCTCCTAGCTCTAGAGAGTGGGGAATTCAAGCGGTTAAGGCAAAAATGACATGTGAATTGGCTGAATAGATGAAGAGGAACATTGTGACAGAGACATGGCCTAATCAGAGGCCATCATAGGAAGTGGCATGGAGATATTTTTCTATAATCATCATTTAGTTTTCCCATGTTTTGTTCTCCTCTTATTTTTTATTTTAAAGAAAAGAATCAAATCTATTGTAATGATTTAGGTGACAGAGCCTTCACACGGTGATACATCTAGTCGATCAGACAACTCAAACTCGGCTAAGATATTTTTTTAACTATTTTCAAGATCTCCCTCTCCTTATAAAAGGAGGGAATAAACACTTAAAGGATGTTTAAAGTTTTTAGTAAGAACTCTTGGAAAAGGCCTTTCCTCTTTTCATGAAGGCGGTGTTATGAATCTTGATGTATGCAGATGTCTCAGAAGATTAATACAAGATTTCTGGTGATTCTAACTTATTGGATTGAAATATGTTCATGTCCCTCTGTATTTTCATATATGTTAAATATTCCGCTCATAATTCATGTCACATAGTTTCTAGATATATTTCTCATTAGATGCAAATTCATTTAGATTAAGCTATTGATGGAAAATGCCTATATTCATGTGGAAACAAAGGCTTTAAAAAGTGTTCCATGTATCTTAGCATTCCATAAGTGTTTCCTTACTCCCACTTCTCTCTAAATCCAGAGATATAGGATTCTTAAAGCTTAAGCTCTGTATGATGGATTTCTCCTCTACTATCTTCTACCATTATATTTGTCTTAAAAATTGATTTATTGCAAGCTCTTAATCTGATTTGGCCACCACTGATCGAGGATTATTTCCTGTGTATTCTTGTTTGTACACTAGTTCATACATTATATCATTATGAATGGTTCTGAATCAATGTTATTTGAATTACTTGTGACAAACTATGCTGATATAAGTCTTTAAGATAAATTTGACAACAATAGTTAAGATGTCCTAGGAACTGGCCTCCAATCAACCCAAAGGATATCTCTAGGAGTAACGACATCTTTTTGGTGTCATTGTCAGGGAATGGATTAGATAATTTCCCCCCCGGGTACGAAAATCATACACTCTTTGATAAGGTGAGAAAATATGTGTGGGTTTTAGATTTATCACCTTGGCGACTCCACTGTCAAATTATAAGTTCATCACCCTGGCTTTTAAGAGGCCCCATACCCACTCAGATACCTCTCAGTAAAGAACGCCATCTGTATCTGACCCAGAAAGACTAATATTCAGAAGGATTTGGAGGGAAAAAACCCCCAATATTGATGCTACTGTCTCTTCATTTCTTGAAACATCCTCATCTAGCTCACATAATGCCATAATTCATTGCTCTGATTTTCCTCCTAGAGTCCTGGTATATCCTTTAGAAAGTGGTCAGTTACTCAGTATCGCCTCTATAGAGGTAAAGGAAGGAGAATCTTTAGTCAACACCCCTTCTCTCTCATTTCCTCCCCTCTCTAAAGTTGAGGAGGCAAAATATATCCTCCAGAGCAGCCCTACCCACAGTGTGAACAATTTCTCATTCCATGGTTAGTCAGTTATCTCGCAATTGTTCATATTTTAGAGACCCCTAACAAACCAAGCACCACCACCTATCCTACAAATGGTTGTCCCAGGTTTCCTATTAAACAAATACGCTCCCTTAGACTTGCCTCAACCTTTAAATGCTATGCCATAGGACTATCTCAAACTCCTACCCAGTTTCAATGGAGAAGATGACACATCAGCGCAGAGACACATAATATTTATGTTTCTTTGCAAATTTTTTTAATGTTGAGCACCTAGATGTATTGTTGAGTCTCTTCATCCAATATCTGGATTGGGAAGCCAGGAAATGGTTCAAATCCTTGTCGAATGCTGTGATTGCTAGTTGGGAAGAGATGGAAAATTGTTTTATGTAGAAATGGAGAGAGAATAGAGATCATGGATACATTCTTACTGAGTTCAATTCTATGAATAATAAACCTGATGAGGATATCTCAAATTTTATAAAAAGGTTTAATAAATTGCACAACAGTCTAGCTGCTTAGATTAAACATCCCCAGGACATTGCCTGAGCATTTTTTACTCCGGCCTTTGAATCAGAGTTTAGCTTCACACTCAGAGAGAGGAAGTCCTATACCTTGGACTAGATTCAAATGAATGCTCTCGAGGTATAAGAAAATTTTACATCAATAGGGAAGTCAAGAAGCAGAACTTACCCTCGAGAGAAGAAAAAGGGGAAAGAGGAGGCAACCTCCTCTAGTCATGGAAGAGAATCCCAAGAATAGAAGATAGAGGAGATGGATAAGTTGACAAAGAACTTATCAAATAAATTGACAAAAATGGAGCTAGAAAATAAAAACCTTCAGTGAATGAAATTCCCGACTGCTAATTGAGGTTTCAATCCCCAATACAGAAGGCCTCCCCTATAGATATTGCAAAGGGAGAGGAAATAACAACAAGACCACATCCATCCTCCATTATATATAGAAGATGATCCATAAGAGTAGATACAAGATGCCAATGAAGTTCAGGGGAAACTGTATTCCTCTTTCTCAGATGAAGAACAAGAAGTCAAAATGTATGAAGAAAAGGGGGATGATCTTGATGCAATGCTAAACGATGGTGAGATTGATGATTACTTCAAGTATTTCTTTGATTTCATGCAGGCTCAACTACATAATAAATATGGTCTTCGGTCATATAGAAAGAGGTCAAGGGGACAAGACCAAAATGAAGGTACCTCCTCCCAAGAGCCTCTTAAGCCAGCTGACAAGGGGAAGGGGCCCTTAGATCCAATTACTCAGAAAAAGAAGGAGTCATTAGATCCAAATTTGCATAAGCTAGAAGTCCTCAAAGAAGAGAAGTCACCCCCCCCTTCTAGGCCCATTTGTGAAAAAGAAAAAGAGTATAAGCTCTTGAAATAACCCACCTTTAAGGCCCAAGTTTCCCTGTTCATGTTTCCATCTACTTTAGTCCAACCACCTGATAGTTTAAACCTCCAAGAAGAAAGGCCAATGGCTTTCTTTGGACCCCATGTTGAAGAACAAGATCCATCCACAACACCTTTTTACATTACTCTAGTAGTACACAACCTCCTGCTCCATAACTGCATGTTTGACTCAGGTACTTCTCATAATTTAATGCCACTGTTAGTAATGGAGCAACTAGGTCTACAAAGAACTAGACCATACAAAGATCTATACTCTTTTGAATCTAAGAGGGTAAAGTGCTTGGGAATGTGTTGTAGTGGCTACAAAAAACCTCCAATTTTTTTACTTAACTTCGTTTTGGAGCCTCCCTACCAGCCATCCTCAACATATGTCTTGCACTGTCAAGTACATGAGATTCAGTGGCTTTCTAACAGCTTTCCAACTTGTGCATGATAGATTTCTTCACTCCCCTCATAGGATGCCACTCTGAACTTAGTCCAGCTACTAGATGAGAAGCTCCCTCAAGAAATTGCACAATTGTGGAGGGGAACTAGCCTTTCCTCTAGAAATTGCGCAAATATGACTGGGAGCCTGTTGGGCCTAGAAACCACGCAATCTTGTCAAAAAATCTCCCAGTGAAAACTGCACAATCTGACTCATTAGTGCTCCTCAACCCATAAATTTTTCAATTTTTGGAAGCATTCAACTTCTCCTCCCAGAAATTGTGCAATCCCTCTAGACAGGCAGCGCAATTTCCTCCCAGAAATTGTGCAAAAATCTCCCCCAGTAAAGCAGGCTATTGCATGTGCCTTCAGGTTGACCGGTTCCACCAGGGATAGAGGAAAATTGACTTGCATGCATGGGCTGCTTTTTCCTGAAATAGAAAAAGGTGACATGCAAAAAGCATCCCTAGATTTTAGGGAGCTATTTTTAGCACCTGGGGTTACATGCAAAGATCGTTTTAGAAACTTTCCTCCAAGTGTTGCCTTTTCCTAGATTTGTGGCATGCAAATCACGAGCCTCAAACTTATTTATTGGATGCTTTAGAGCTCATTCTTCACATCAATCTTGTAGCTCTGACATCCCACAACACATCAAGGAGTGTTCAACACATCTAGCTCAACTATTTCGAGGGAAGTCCGCTTAACTTGTCTTTTGCAACATTTATGTCACTTTTCGTGTTTTGGCTTATTTGAGTACTACCTGCTTGATTTCCATGAATGATTGATTTTTTTTGCATGCATGTTAACCTGTACAAGAACTATTTCATTTTTCATTAGCATCTCACTTCTGTCGCATGCATGACAATGTTTTGCAGAACGGTTGCTGATTCAACGACTCGTTTCACACACATGCATGTTGTTTCGTTTTCTGAATATTGCATTCACTGTTTGCATGCATGATCATTCACTCTTTCTTACACTCAGTATTGCCATGCATTCACATCTTCATTTGCTTTCAGTTGCCCGTCGGTGGGTCTGGGCAACCTTGGCTTGTACTCTACCTCACCAAGAAAATTTTGTGCAATTCTGAGAGGGAAGGCTCTGCCTTCCACCTATAAAATGCACAATTATGGCCAGTGACTGCCCTCCAGTATTTCCTTGCATAATTCTTAGAGGCAGTGACTGCTGGCCTAGAAAATTGCACAATGCAATCCCTGAGGCTGTAGCACTTGCTAGTTGAAATTGCGCATTACACAATCCCAACACCCAACATGCCAGTATAGATTGTGCATTGCGCAATTCTAATAGTTTACTAGCCTCCCGAAAGTCTGAATTTCCTTTTACGTAGTTCCAACAGTCAGTCTCCTGGCCTCCTATTGAAAATTGTGCAATCCTTGCCAGTTAGTCCCCAGGTGTGTTGCATGTCATCCCTCAAGTTTTCTTTGGTTTTAACTCATAGATTTCTTGCCATGCATGTCACCATGTCTCCAGATACATCAGGTGTTCATCCATCTCTCAGTGGTTCATGATCAATGGCCTCCAAGAGAGTAGGGTCAAAGGACATAGACAGAAGCACAACTGGAGCAATAGTTGAGTGAGTGTCTACGAGTTTTCCAATCTATGAAGACACCAAGCCGATTGTAGACAAAGACATCAAGCTGAAATGGAAAGTGGTCAATGATGCATTCTCAGGCACATTTGGGGAAGATCTCAAAGATTTCCAAGTCTATGTGAACATTCACAACTCTAGCTTGTACCATATTGCATGTAGGTATCCCACATCCCCATGTGCCGACATGATACATTGGATCATCTCACACACTAATCCCAAGACGATGACATTGAGCAGTGTTAGTGGGACATAGATTTCTACCTTTAGGGCACAGTATTATCAGTATATGTACCATTTTTTGAAGCCAATGATCACCATGGAGACACCCTTTAGCATACCCAACAACAATGCTAACTCCAAGGATATCTTGAAGAGCTGGGTAAAGGAGCCAGAAAAATTTAGGATGACACCTAACCAGATTTACAAGACGAAGATACTACGGAAGGCATATCAATACTTGGTTATCTTTGCATGTCACTTGTATGGCCAAGAGAGCACAGAGACCTTCCCATAGAGTTGGGTGATCGCGTTGGACCAACTGGTCAGTGAAGGAGAAGCATGCAACTGGTTTGACATATTGGCCCACAGGCTGAAGGAATAGGTCACAGGAGCTTGGCAGCTTCCCAAAGGTTAGCAAGCAGAAGTCTACATGTCTACTTACATATTGGATGAAATTTGTGCCTATCAGTAGTTCCCGGGCATAAAGTGGGCATGGACATCGATGAAAACCTCTATCAATACTTATTGCAAACTGTTTTCCAAATGCAGCTTCAGAGGAGTTATCACACAACTGTCATATCATTTTGTCACCCCGGTGTTTGCACATCGAAGGGAACAATGGAGGCAGTGATCGACATAGTGGATTGGTATGCCTCACCGTCCAACACCTTCATACAGATGTATAGCACGAAGAAGCCTCTGCATGTTTTGCCAAATTTTTCCATGGATAAGCTCGCCATGCAAGAAGTATCATAACACATCTCAGCATGACGGTCAGCTAGGCTGCACCCGAAGAAGAAGGCACCTTGGCCCACTCTTCCATTGTGGATTGGGTTGTACGAGGTATAGAACCTCAAGCATGTGGATGTCAAAATAGAGGAGATCAAGAAATATCCTTTCGACGTCTGAAGCTTCAATCCGTATGACTCGCATTGTAGTGTGAAAGATCACTGCGCGAGAGTACAGTTTCAGTGGATCCACAAGGCATGTCATTGTGTGGAGAAATACCTATGGAGATATTGTTGTAGCTTCTCTAGGCCCAATGAACAAGTCAACATCGCTCTGGAATGGTTAGCGAAGCAGTGTGAAGCAACATCCAGGAGAGAACCAACACTAGAGGTAAACATACCAGCACACGACAAAGGAAAGAGAAAGATTGTCAACAACACAGAGGTAGAACATAGCTGTAAGTTTAGAGCAGACCCACTTGTAAAGAAAGCATCTTTGGCAATAGAGGTGAAGAGACAATGACATGACAGGAGGACTGTGCAAAGGCAAAGAGAAAAATAGAGGATGGAGGAAACAGTGGAGGAGTTGCATGAGTTGAAGGAGCAACTCTGGAAGGAATAATAGCTGCGAAACAGGAGAAGGAAGTGCAACAAGAACAGGTACAATAAGGGGCACAACATGTACAGACAGATGAAACTGTGCTTGTATAGGTAGTAGACTCATCCGAATAGCTGGCACCCAGTAAACAGGGTGAGCAGTCATAGGAGAAACACTTCACTAAAGAGATTGAAAAATCACTTGAGAAAATGGATATGGATATGGAGCATCAAGAGTTAGATTAAGACATTGACCTCATGCCTTACCACCAAGAGGTTGAACCACCAGCTTCACTGGATCTGAAAGTAGAGCAAGTCCCAAGTGACCAAGGAGATACTAAGATCCTTGGAGACAATCTGGAAGGAGAGATGCACAACATATCAATCGAAAAGTCACAACATAGCGTTGTACAATCACACAGAGTGTCAACTCTGGATGACAACACATCTCCTACATAGTTTGAAGAATGAGTGATTGTGTTTGACGTGTGAAAGCATCCAACAACATTGGCTGATGCTACAAGAGCATATGTCGAAGCCACTATCTTGAGTGTTATCTTCTTGATACTGAGAATGAGAGAATGGCTAAGGATTTATAGACGGCCAAGCAAGGAGGAGAACTGGTTACAACATCTGCCCAAGCAGAGTTGAGGAAGGCGATACTGGATGAATTATTGTCCCTTGAGACAATCATGTAGACGTTGTATTCCAAGTTTGGTACCGTGCATAAGGCAGTTGTCCATCTCAACAGTTGGCAGAAACGATGTGCTAGGAGCGCACGTATCTTGTCAAATGTGCATACTGTTGTCAACTACATGAAAACATGAAAATGAGATACAAGGGAGCCCCATTACACTTACCCAATATGATGAAGCCCAGAGTGGTCTAGCTGAAGGCATGCATCCAAAGTCAGATCCGAAACTATGAAGATCTCCCACAGCTCATCACTAGTTTTCAGGTTTCCCATGCATGGGTATTTAGGAGTATGTATGTTTTTGTGCACGCACATGTGATCCCATCTATTGGGACACTCACCGAGGCAAAGACGAAGGCACAAGTATGACTGGAGCTTGACTCGTACTTTGACGAGTTGATGTGCATAGCCACCATCACAGACTTGGCGATCAATGCAAACACCATGCATGAGTATGTCATTGGTCCAGACACACTCAAGACAATGATGCACATGTTATTATATGAGTTTGACAGAGGAGCTAGAGAAGTGTACCCAGATGCAACGAAGGAAACAATTTGTTTCTAGAAATATGTCACCACAGAGTACACAGACACCATTGAGGACTACCAATCTTGGCATCAGTTTGCCACTATCGACCATCATGAGGATGTTGAAGAGTTGGTCTTCCCACAGTTGTCTAAATCATAGTGATATCTTGCATGGCTTGCTCAAGCCTATTTTGTCTCACATGGGTACATGTATAGATTGTATGTAACGTCTTGTCAAGTGGAAGTTCAAGTGTCGATAGCTTGATGTAATAGTCATAGAGTAGTTGAAGAGTCATGAGGATAGATGAATAGTCATAGAGGGGAATGTCAAGGGTCACCCCACCCTTTGTTATATATAGTCCCTCATAACTCATTGTAGATGCCTTTGGTCAACCAAGCTTCTGATAGGAGTATCTTAGAGAAATCTTGGAGAGTATTGTAACAAGCCTTGGCTTCTCCACTGTGCAGAGCTAGTATATCTCTTTGGAGGAGTAGGTAGCAGTGACTGTAACATTCCGCTCTCGGAACTAGTGGTTCTTCAAGGTTGTATTGTATGACTGGAACTTTCACTTCTTAATATAACAGAGCCATCACATTTCATGCATATGTTGTATTGTATTTCAACTATCTTGTTTACTCTAAACGATATACGTATTTGTTTGCTTACGCATGTGTATAGAATATTTTTGTATGTGTATGTATGAATCTTACTGAAATGTGATTTTGGTTTCACCATCACTTTGGATTGCTAGCTTACTTTCCTTCCAATTTGTGATGCATCCTTGCTCGTGTGTTTCCTTATTAACTTCACACTTTCACAAGTTTCCAAGGGGTGCATTCACCTCACCCTCTGTGTGTTAGAACAGTTCATGCACCTTCCTTGACTTGTTGCATATGTAACACCCTTGCTACCAACATGGACATCTTACTTGCCTCTGCGCGCAACTACAATCAAGGCGATACCGTGTGACCCATTACTGGGACTCCCACACGAAATAGTCTAAGGTCTAGTTTGGAATTCTTACAGGGATATCACTGACATGTTGGCGGGTCCAGCACCATCAATAAAATGATAAAGGGCATAGTGGTGACTTTGGCCTAGATCTCAGTAAAAAGTGTAGTGATGGACATTGTAGTAGATGATATCCCTGTAAGGTTCGATATGCTTTTGTCTAGATCTTAGGGATCTAAGATTGTAGGTTCCATCAAGTTGGATCTAACCTATGCAACCATCCCTATCTTTGGTGGAGAAGAAATGTGACTGTATAGGGAATCAAAGTTCATTAAAACAGTTACAAAAGTTGATTGCCCAAATAATGCTCTTGTGTATGGGAAAGAAACAGATCTCTCTTGCTTACTGCTAGAAGAAGATGATTTTATTTTATAAGAAACAAAGGTACAACCAACAGTCAACTTAGATTAGTAGCTCAGAGATTATAGAAAAGGTTGGAAGTTTTATTTTGATGGAGCAGGAGTGTTGTTGATATCTCCATACAGTAGATGATCTATATGAGATCTTAATGTAAATGTGCTTGAGGTTGTATAAATTGCAAGTGTTAAATTTGAGTTTTTATGTTAAATTATTATACACATAAAGCATGAATTTAAACTCTGAAATAACAGAAAATAATAGACAAATACACCATAAAAATAACCACAACATAGCAAGTGATGAAGGAGTTCATCCCTCCTGGACTACTTCTCCTAGTCCAGCTTCCAATGGCTTGGCCCTATATCATTATTCTAAATGGCGGTTGCATCCATTTACATTGCTCCAATGGCTTCAAAATATATTCCATTAGCTTCAGAACTGTAAAAATGCCTGTTTAGCCCTCTTCTTCTTGCAAAAAGACCCAAAACTGAGAAAGTTATGAGATTTTCTCTCTTTTACCCAATTTTGCAGTTAACCTCCCTACAATTTGGACCAAACCTAGCACAGGCACCTCGAACACGGAACTGATCCTCCAAACTTGGCTTAATTCTCGCTCGGTGGGTGAAATTGTAGGACCATTAATTTTTCCAATAAGCCCCCGAATGTCAGCTCTCTTGGTCACATGGAACCATAAGTTGAGGGGCTAGCCCCCAGTGCTAACATCAAACTGATGGTTTAGGATGACACATGAGGAGGTTTTTTCGGTAGTCAGAGCTAGAGGTTTTAGAGGTGGTGGTTTGTGGACCCCGCGTTGGAGCGTTCACATGTTAACATCGAGAGTATTAACCGCCAACAGTTATGGTTAAGTCCTCGCAACAGTTTTGGAAATGTCGTCACATGCAGCATTACAAAGGGTTATGGTAACTGTTAAGGGGGCAGCTAGGGCCTAAACCCCAGCCCACCAACATAATGCACCATTAATATAAGGTCTCTACCCTTGTTAAAAAGTGATATCCATGGCCTATTGGTAGAGCATGCAACTTGTTTGGTGGAGGTTCTGTGGTCGACTCTTGTGGAGTCTAATTCAGACCCAATTTTTATTTTGGTGGCCCCATGATCCCATCTGGCAGGCTCTAGTTGGGCCATATGGTAGCCTATGTTAAGCCACTAAAACAACCCAATTACAAAAAT
This sequence comes from Pinus tabuliformis, assembly GCA_031772625.1. NCBI lineage: Eukaryota > Viridiplantae > Streptophyta > Pinopsida > Pinales > Pinaceae > Pinus > Pinus tabuliformis. The sequence continues at coordinate 1,736,274,240 of CM062819.1, forward strand.
TGCCAATTCAGCACCAATAACACTCTAACAAGTGTAAGTTGTGATTAGCCCAACGGAGCCCAATCAACCATGCATAGTCAATAGGTCGAGTTAGCTGTACGGACTGCTGACTGGGAAACCTGCACACATATTTTTGCCAAAATTTCCCTATTTGGGAAATCGATCAGAACTTATTTCTAGGAGAATACGATGTTTTTTTTTCGTGAAACGAGTTGTGACAAAATCAAGAAGATGATATCTATGCGGTCGCTGAGGTTTCACTTCAATCTGACAAATTTCATTTTTGAGCACACCGATCACTCCCCACTGGAAGCTTTTGGACCCCAAAAGATCACTTTTAGTTGTCAAGTAGATGAGGGTACATTTCCCTCACCTTGCCAATCTCGATCCATTTGGATTTACTTAGATTTGTTCCTTTGAGCCCCACACGAAGGTACTCCACATTCCCTCATTTTGAAGTCCTTTTCCTTCCGTCAATAATGGTTTCTTGTTGTAGCTCTTCAAGGTTATCAGAAAAATCCTCAATGGAAGGAATTTGAACATTCTCTCCTTGATCTTCAATCAAAGGAGGCTCATAAAAACATAAATTCTCAACATTAACAACAACATAAATTTGCATAAATGAAGGAAAATCCAACCTGAAGGCATTATCACCAATCTTTTCTAGGATTCTGAATGGACCATATCGAATTGGTTTTAGTTTTTTACCTTCTCCTTAAAGCCTTTCTTTGCTAATGTCAAGCCAAACTTCATCACCGACTTGGAAATTGTGATCTACATGATGATTGTCATGCCTTGCCTTGTACTTGACTTGGATCTTTTCCAACTGTTCTTGGACTCTTTGATGTACCAATTGGATTTGTTCAATGAACCCTTTTTCTTTGTCAATGTCACTATGACTATCAATAGTAGAATCTTTTCCAAAAAGGAAATCAAAAGGAGACTTAGGCAAGTATCCCAAACATGCTTCAAATGGCGATGTTTGAGTTGAAGAGTGCTTGGCCTTGTTGTAAGCATGCTGAATGTAGTGCAAATGTTCATCCCAAAACTTAGGATGCTTGTTGTAATACCCACAAAGAAGATGTATCACAGTCCTATTAACCACCTCTGTTTGATGATCTGTTTGCAGATGAAATGTTGTACTTTTTTTCAATTTGGTGTCCATGAATCCCCACAAGCTTGACCAAAAGTTCCCAACAAAGTGAGAATCTCGATCACTAAAAATGGATGTGGGAAATCCAAAATGCACCCATACATTATGAAAGAATACTTGAGTATTTTGTTCAACTGTAATTTTCTTTTTACATGGCATCAAAATATAGAATTTTCTGAACCTATCCACAACTACAGAAAGATAATCATGATTCTTTTTGACATAGGAAGACCTCCAAAAGAACCATAGAAACACTCTCCCATGGACGAGAAGGTATTGGAAGTGGTGTGTATAATCCTAACTTTCTATTGCTAGGATCACTGACAACACATAATGAACATCCTCTAATAAAACTGTGACACACTTTCAAGCATACGAGGCCAATAACAATACCTTTGTAGATGTGCCACTGTCTTACTTACACCAAAATTACCAGTAATAAGAGAAGTATGTGCCTCTCTTATGATGTTTACTCTTTCTCCCTATGGAATACAAAGCTTACCAAGATGGTACAACAAGTTATCATGCATATGATAATCCAATTCCTCTACTTGGTTCCCTTGACTCAAAGTTGCATATACATCTTGAAAATCACTATCTAAAGCATATTGTTCAACATAGCTCTCATGCAAAATAGAATTATGCTTAATAATAGTAGCAACACTAATTGCATGCATAGAAAGCATATCGACAAATTTATTTTAGATACCTTTTGTATAACTTATCACCAAGTCAAATTGTTGAAGAAAACCCATCGAATGAAAATTCCTTGATTGTTGCAACTGTTTTGTGATTGCAAGTATTGCAATGGTTGATGATCAGTGTGGATAATTGTTTCCTTACCCATCAAGTAGTGTTTCGACTTTTTCACACTTTGCACCAATGCATACAATTCCTTGTCACATGTAGGATAATTAATCACAACACCATTAAAAGATTCTAAATGAAAACAGATGGGCTTACCATGTTGCATGAGGACTGCACCCATGGCATAGTCACTAGCATCAGTCTGAATATCAAATGACTGTCTCAAGTCTGGAAGTGCAAGTACTGGAGCTGCACTGATATTTTCCTATAATGCATCAAATTCCTTTTGTTGTTTTCCTCCCCACTGAAAAAACATTTTTCACACTTGTCAATGCATGCAAAGGAGTTGCGTTAGAATAAAATTTAGCAATAAATTTCCTCCAATATTGGGCTCCTCCCAAAAAAATTCTTATCTCATTAATTGTCTTGGGCTTTGGCCAATTCAAAATGACAACAACCTTGGAGGGATCTATTTTCAATTTTCCTCCTCCAACAATATGACCCAAATACACTAAAGAAGTTTTTCCAAACCCACACTTTGACATCTTTAAAAACAAATGTTCTTTCTTCAAGACATCAAGTACAATTTTGACATGCATGACACATTATTCACGATATCTATTGAAAATAAAGCTGTCATCTAAGTATACTATCAAAAAATCATCTTGAAATGGCCTCAATACATCATCCATCACACACATGAAGGTAGCAGGAGCATTGCAAAGACCAAAAGGCATCACTAGCCATTCAAACAAAACTTGCTTTGTTTTGAATGTTGTATTCCATATGTCACCTTCATCAATTATAATTTGGTGATAGTCACTCAAGTCCAACTTCGTAAAATATTTTGCATCTTTCAAGTGATCAAATAAATCATCAATTCTAGGAAGTGGGTAATATTTCTTTACCGTAATCTTGTTCAATGCATGGAATTCCACACACATGATCCATGTTACATCCTTCTTTGGCACAAACAAAATAGGTGAGCTGAATGGTGAAGAAATTGGTCTGATGATCCGTTTGTCTAACAACTCTTGATTTTTCTTTTTAATTTCTGCAATTTCCATCACAGACATCCTGTACATGTCAATGTTATGAAGAGGACAATCTTGCTACAACTGTATTTCATGTTGGATTCCCCTCTTGGGAGGAAATCCTTTTGTCTCCTGAAACATCTCATCATATTGGTTAACAACCTCAACCATATCAGATTTCAATCTTGAGTCACAACCTTGAAAAGCTTCATTATCAACATCATTCTTGGGTTTGATCATTAGAAGCACAAAAATTCTTGCTAGAGTTTACTAGTCTCTTTATCTACCCCACATTTACAAGTGAAATACTTAGTTTCTTGCTATGGGATCTTACAATGTACCCTACACCATCTGTGAACAAATGGTATTTGTTTTCATGTCGATGGAAGATAGATTTTCTATCGAAAGGTAAGGGCTACCCAAAAATATATGACATATGTCTAATGGCACTACTTCATCTATGAAATTTGCAGTAATGGTGAATTTTAGTTTACATTTTTTAGTTACCCGCAACTGTGCATTATCACACACCCAACCTAATGGATAGGCCTTATGATGTGGAATGTTTTCCAAGTTTAAACATTTGACAATGTTTTCAGAGATGAGATTGGCTTGAGAGCCACTATAAAAAAGAGTGTCAATTTTGTTATGTTTTGAGATTACCCTGATATGGAAAATTTCTATCCTCTTTTTTTCATTTGGAGTTTCATTATGAATATTTGAAGTACTAGTGCTAGCAATGGAGTCCTTAACTTTTATCCCCATGGTTGTGATTTTAGTTTCATCACCACAATCAAATCCCAAATTCTGTTGAGTGGTTGCAGCTGTCTTTTGATTTCCTTTTTTGTTAAAATTATTTGGTTTCATGCTAGGATGAAGCTTCCAATGATGAGCTTCATCATGACCCTCCTTAGAACAATGCTTTAATGTTAACTTTTCTCCTTCCTTGATGGTTGCATTCTTTTTTCCTTTCCCTTTGAACTTACTCTTTCCCTTGTATCCACTTGTGAATGGCTTCATGCTACCCTCTTGCGAAATGTTTTTCCCTCTTGCTTCAAGATGTGTTTCTTGAACACAAACCTCATCTAAACTTGTAAGATTAAACTAGGGGTGATTTTAGGGGCGAATGTTCGCCCTTTGGCGAAATTAAGGGGTTTTAAATTTTTAGTGGGCGAATATTTTGTATCATAGTACATTTTTACAAATCACCTCAAATAGCCCACCTTATTTTAAGAGAGAGGGTAAAAAAGGTAAATTTAGCCCTTGAAATTAGGAGTTACAACCTTCCATTTGCCCATTTTCAAGAATAGGTTTTATTTAAGTGAATCCATTCGCCCGTTTTCAAGAATAGGTTTTATTTAAGTGAATCCTATGGGCCAAAGGCCCAAATACCATATTTATAAAAGAGATATGGTAAATTAATAAAAATATAAATAAATGAGAGGTATGGTAAATAAATAAAGCATTTTTTATATTTACTCCATAAGTCACCTTATATACATGCAAGGGTGTAAACAAATAAAAATATAAGTAAAGTGGAGGTATGGTAAATAAATAAAACATATTTTTATACTTACTCAAAAGGTATGGTAAATGAATACAAATATAAATAAACTAGACGCATGGTAAATAAATAAAACCTCTTTTTATATTTAGTCCATAACCCTCATTCTGTTTATGAAAGCTCAAGAAAGAGGTTTTATTTAAGTGAATCCTATGGGCCAAATACCATATTTGTAAAAGAGATATGGTAAATTAATAAAAATATAAATAAGCGAGAGGTATGGTAAACAAATAAAATATTTTTTTATATTTACTCCATAAGTCACCTTGTATTTATGAATGGTATGGTAAATTAATAAAAATATAAATAAACGAGAGGTATGGTAAACAAATAAAACATTTTTTTATATTTACTCCATAAGTCACCTTATATTTATACTATGGGACAAATACCATGGACTAGATTGTTATTAATACCATGCAAAAAAACGTTATTAACCCTAATATTAGTATTAATAAAAATAAAAATGGCACATGGTACTGACCCATGGTATTCACCAAAATGGCACATATTCACCAAAATGGCACATGGTATTGACCCATCGTATTCACCAAAATGGCACATGGTATTGACCCATGGTATTCACTTGGAATGTAGCCTATTTAAATGGGGGAATTAAACCAGCATAGATCCATCTTTACTCTGGATCTACTAACCCCCAGAGGTATCAAATATCGTGATATGAAAACTAGCATAGAGTGAAAAATATTTGATCCGATCAAGAGTAAAAATGGATGTTGTAATTTAATGTATGTTAAACATTTTAGCTTGGTTAAAATAAAAAATAAAATAAAAATCAACTATTAATCTTATTAATTTTATAAATTACTAATAGTAATTTTTAAGCTCTAGGTTTATGATAACCCATGGTATTGACCCATGGTATTCATGTGAGCATAGACTATTTAAAGGGGAAATTCTATCTTAGATCCATCTTAATTCTGGGTCTACCAAGTGCTCAAAGGGATAAATAGATTTCATCCCCCTAAGAGTGGTAGATGTGGAGTTAAGATGGACATAGGTTGGTTTTTAAGATAATGAAGATATTAAATAGAGTTATGAAATTATATTGTAAAAACATCTTAAGGTGAATGGTTAAAGCATAGATATTGGACAAGTATATTTATATACTTCTGTTTTAAACTGAAACAAATCCAGGGCTAAAAGGAATGGATTGATTGCACTAGTCATCCTTCTATAACTTTCCAACATATGCTGGAGTAAATAGATTGTAATTTGGGTAATTTTTCTAATTGCAAATGGGAACATACTTGTGTATTGGCAAGGTGGTTACAAGGTCCCTAGAAGTGGAGTAAACAGATTGCAATTTGGGTAATTTTTCTAATTGCAAATAGGAACATACTTGTGTATTGGCAGGGTGGTTATGAGGTCCCTAGAAGTGATGAATTTGAATTTTTCTTGGTTTTATATATAGTATTAGGTGTTTTCTCATGCTTTCTGTGAATGGCACGGGTGAATTTTATCCTACACCCACTAGGTTATCAATATGTAATTTCGGTAATTTTGATTTCAAAAGATATTTTAAAGAAATGCAATGATTTCATTTGTGTATTCAATAAACAAAAGATTTTATAATTGAGTAAAATATTCGCCATGCCTGGTGAGAGATTCGCCAAAAAATTATATATACATATCATATTATTGATAAAATCGCCTTCCATTTTTGCTATATACCATGGAGATTCGCCCATTTATTATACATGTAAATTTAGGGGGGGTTCTTAAAATTTTCCCTGGATTAAACATAAGGATAGTATGCCTCAAATAATTGTGTAAAACCCCAATATATTTCAACAAAGTGTCTTGTGATTGCAAATCTACACCTAATATCAAAGACCTTCTTCTAAACTCTTGGGTGTAACTTTGCACACTTTGACCCTTTAGTTGTCTAAAATTCTACGAATCCATGATTTCTTTCTACATATAAGCTAAAGGATAAAATTGTCTTCTAACTGCAACAATAAAATCTACCCAAGAAGTTGAGACCTTACCATGTTTTCTCATCTCTTCTTGTGTTTTGGCTTCCCACCAAATCAAAGCAGCACTTTCCAACCTCAATGAAGCCAGTTGAATCTTTGTTTCATCATCTTCGATGTTTTGAATCCTGCAATAAAATTCAAGTTGACAAACTGAATTATCAAGTCTTTCAACATTCACTTCACCATTGTACATAAGCAGTTTGAATTTTATATCAAGTTTTAATAAGGGAGTTTTACCATGAACCCTTGCATTATGTGGAGGTGTTTAAGTAACAGGTGTTGTGGAAGAGGAAGAAGATGAAGGTGAGGATGGAGATGAAGATGATGGTGGAGATGGTGGAGGTTTACCTCCATTCCCTTTGAAAGGATTTTCTTCATCATCTTTTCCTCCTGAAGAACCCTCTCCTCTTGAAGGCTTGGAACTTTCACCTTGCAATATTGCATTTCTCTCTTCAGAGAAAACTTTCACCATCTCAGTGATTTAAAATAGTTATTTTTTGAAATATTTCTCATCCTCTGACATATTATCATATCCTCCTTCATGTGACATGCTTACTAAATCTTTAGATGCAATTTGAGATGGAATCTGTGGTGGAGATTGTGGCAAATGTGCTCTCCTTGGCCTTGTCCCAACTTGAGAACCTGCACCCACAAGATTTCCTTCTCCTCTCTTGAGCTTCAACCTTGTAAGCATCATAAACACTTGCAAACCTAAAACAAGAAAACCTAAGATATGATACCAAACTTGATCTGTATGAGATCTTAATGTAAATGTGCTTGAGGTTGTATAAATTGCAAGTGTTAAAATTGGGTTTTTATGAGATTTTATGCTAAATTCTTACACACATAAAGCATGGATTTAAACTTTGAAATAGAAAAAAAAAACAGACAAATAAACCATAAAAATAACCACAACACAACAAGTGATGAAGGAGTTCACCCCTCCTAGGCTACGTCTCCTGGTCCAACTTCCAATGGCTTGGCCCTATATCATTATGCTAAAAAATGGTGGTTACATCATTTTATAGTGCTCCAATGGCTTCAAAACCTATTCCATTAGCTTCAGAACTATCAAAAATGCATGTCTAGCCTCTTTCTGCTCCCAAAAAGACCAAAAACTGAGAAAGTTATGAGCTTTTCTCTCTTTTACCCAATTTTGTAGTTAACCTCCCTACAATTTGGCCCAAACCCAGCACGGGCACCTTGAACGTAGAACTGTTCCTCCAAACCAAGCTCAATTCCCGCTCAATGGGAAAAATTGTAGGACTGCTAATTTTACCAATAAGCCCCTGAATATCTGTGCTCTTGGTCACATCACACCATAAGCCCAGGGGTTGGCCCCCAGAACTAGCGGTCAAACTGATAGATTAGGTTGACCATCTAACCCAAACACATGAGGCAGTCTTTCCAGTGGTCAAAGCAAGCGGTTTTAGAGGTAGTTGTTAGCAGAAGCCAGTGTGGAGCATTCACATGTTAACAGAGGGAGTATCAACCACCGATGGTTATGGTTAAGTCCCTAGGGCAGTTTCAGAAATGCCGTCACATTCGGCGTTACAAACGGTTATGGTAACTGTTAAGGGGGCAGTTAGGGCCTAGCCCTAGACCCACCAACATAATGCGCCATAAATATAAGGTCCCAACCCTTGCTAAACAAGTGGTACCCATGGCCTATTGGTAGAGCATGCGACTTGTTCAATGGAGGTTCTGTGGTTGACTCCTATGGAGTCTAATTCAGACCTAAACAAATTTCTGGTGGCCCTATTATCACTCTAGGAAACTCTCCTAGGTTGCAGCTTGGAGATGTTTGGTAACATATAATCTTCAATATTGTTCTCAGAACTATTGGAAAGGATGATGGTTTGGATCAAGTCAGATAACCATTTCAACTCTATTCTCACTCAAGACATGCATGAACACCCTCAACAATACAAGGCTTTAGACCACTAATGCTCAATAATTTATAGATTCAATGGAATGATGGAGAATACTGAATGTACTAGAAAATTGCACACATAAACACATATGAATGGCTAGCTACAGGAAGTAAATGAGACTTGCAAATCTAATTTATCAATGTAGAGATAAGATGACAATTATCTGGCATTAGACACAGTAGAAAACATGAATAACCTATTCAAGTGCAAGCATATAACAACAGAGAAAATGGACATTGAACATATAATAGCAAAAGAAGCTTATATTGCTAGAATGAAGATGAGAAGCTTGAAGGAACAGAGTAGGAACAATCTCCAGAAGTTGAACCCTTGTTACATTTAGTTTCTAGCCTTTTATAGGCCTTTTACAATGCTCCTGAGCTCTCAAAGGCTCGGAGTCTTAATTTGTTTCATATGTCTTGTTAATTGATTGATTCCCTGAATAGGCAAGCATGGCTCAGAGGTTTTCACAAAGGAATAACCACTTTCAGGTAGTTTGATGCGCTGTTTCGGAGCTCTCTCGTGCTAGAGATGCCCTGTGATGTTTGTTTTGATGAGATGTGTTGTGGCCTTTGATATTTCTATTTTTTTTGGACAACTGCGCGTGTTGTGTTGTGCTGTGCTGCTTCTCGGCCTCTTTGTCAATTTGCGGATGAGCTGCACATGCTTTGGACCTTTCAAATGTTTAGCAAATGCATGCCTTCTGTTGACATAGAACAATGCTGCCATATTGTGGACTTCTGCCGAAAACAATGACTGTTTCTGTTTTAAATAGAAAACACAGCAGCACTGAGAAATCTTGCTCCTCTCTGTCCTTTTCGGACTTCAAAATTCCTCAAAAATGGTTTATTCTTCTATCGGATTCGCCCTTCGGGTCTCTGTCACATATCGCAGATGAGCTGGTCCCTTGATCCCTTTGTATTTCGAAATATGCTTGAAAAACACTGAAAACACATGAAAATGGTCTTTGGCAGACTTCAAATATTATATATTTCACTTCCTGGACCCTTTCGAGTCTGGGCTTCATCCTATCGGCGCTGCCAAGTTCCCCTTTGTATTTTGTTATATAATGAAATACATTGAAAATGTATTAAAACTGGCCCTTGTGTGGACCTCAAATAATATATATTTTCATTTCCGAACTCTTTCGGGTCCGAGACTTATCACTATCCAGCGCTGCCCTGTGCATAGGCCCCATCCGTTAGTACTTCTCTGCTGCGATATAGCGATGTGTTCTGATTGTAATTGCTTATAGGTCATGCCCAGGGCCTTTACTTTACTCACCGATACCTTGCCAATGTGACCCGTTGATACGACCTGCCGACTCAATCATCGGAGATTGTTGATTGACTGTGTCATGTGCCCCTTCTTTAAGTGTCCTCTCTACAATGCTGATTGCAATTAGCCGCTTAGATCTGGGCCATTGATCAGCTAGATCTAACGGCTACTGTTCTTTCAATGTTTAAGCCTACATTTTTTGGTTTTTTCATGGTTTTCAAGTGTTTTTGCCTCCCGATAGTGCATTTCTACCCTTCCAAGGGCTCTCCTCTTGCGTTGATTTTGACTTTTGGATGATTTTGAGCAAATCTTGAATATTTAAAGAGCATTTTTGGATCCATTGGCATGATTTTAAGCAAATTTGGAGACTTTAAGAGGATATATGGATCCAATTTTGGGCCTTTTGCCAGCGAGGCTAACACTGGCTCCTTCTGGGGATGAAATTCTCCATGTGAGGTTTCAAGGATCACAGGTCAATGCCTTTCTTGTAAAACAAAAATCAAATCTTCCTTCTAGTGTTCCATTGGGTATGGAGTCTATTTTGCAATGAGATAAAAACTAGAAAAACATTTTTACAACAACAAGGTTTTAAAGCTGTGAAGCAGGAAAGTGTTCCCTCTGTGGATAGAGGCAACCCCTCTAGCCCTAGTGTGGGTCTAGTCACAAACAAGGACAAATCAACAACAATTCTCCTTAAATAGTTCGAGTTGGAGGCCTACCTCAACCGGTGGTCGATGAAGTTCCATTGCGCTGCTCCAGCTTCTGCTTCCTTCTCCTAATGAGTAATCAACCTGAAACAAAGTAAGGAAATACAACAAAGCACATAACCGGATACAACAAAGAACTATTTACCCATAAAGTCAAGAAATCATGAGCTATCTAGTACATTGCATACGAGACATAGGAAAACATCATTGATTGTATTAAATATGAAATAGAGCAAGCTTACAACCCAGGTCTTGATGTCACAAGCCTTCTCAGGAGGGTCCAGCCAGCATGTTCCTTAAGCATTCACCTTTGAAGATGGATCTCCCCATACAAGTCTCTCTCACTCACAAGTTCCACACAAGATCAAAAGCACTTCACAACCTTCCTCAAGCTTTCAAACAATCCCACACTTGTCACACCAGCTACCTATCAAGCTCACAACACTATCAGCAACACTCCAAAGACTAAGAATTCCAAAAACTAGCAGCTCATAGCAATGGTGAAAGCTTAAATAGGAGAAGGAGTCTCCATAAATGGTGGGAAGATGAGCTTATCTCCAAGGAAGGTAGCACAAATGACGGAACAACCATGCCAGAGAAAGGAGGGCGACATAAACAAGGCCAACAACCAGGTCTGGAGTTATGTAGAAGGCTGGCTGTTAGAAAAAACTTGCCCAAATTGGATCATCGCTGGTACATAACTGTTATGACGCACTGACATCGCTACTACATAACGGAGAAGGTCATGTCATTGCAGGAAAATAAAAGCAACAATCGCGCTGGCTCATGAAATTCGACCATCGCGGGAATCACGTGTACTTCCGCGATGGTGGTGCGTATGGTCTGTTTTGGAGCGCTCATCAGCGCATTTATTTGGAAAACAGTCGCGATGATGCAGAAACTTTGGCAAAGTGGGTCATTTGGCAACATCAGAGAGCATGAGCATGAATGATTTTGGACTCATGACACAGTAGGAAGACTGGGATGAAGACAGTGACAAATTACTGTGTAACAGATGCCCCCTAAAGTATGAAGCCCGAGAGAGTGGGAGGGGTGAAATGCTTTACGAAACTGACTGAACTGGAACACCATCTGGAAGAACCTACACGCAAGTACAACTGATATCTCTGATAATGAATTACATGTAGTCTAGGCATGGGCACAACCATCCAAAAGACATACGAAATAGGTCTGTGGTATGGACACAGCCACCCAGCTAATGAGACCATGATGATAATAAAGGCATGGTCGCAGCCATCCATGAAGACTCAGGTATGGTCGCAGCCATCCATCAATGAGTCATGTAATCATAAAACCAATCCACGTAGCCCGAACATGTGTAAGCTGAGTTCGGGGACTTGAACCCATGCGATCATAGTAAAAATCCTACCATGTGAATAGAGGTGTTGAGGTCGAGCATGATAGAATATCGCTTGATTACCGGTCAATGATGAAAACCGTTAACAAGCATGAGAGAAACCACCAATAATTCCAATGGCTCTCAAGGTACTATCTAGCACAATCCACGAAGTGTGAAAAAGGAGCTGAAGTTGAACACTCGTGGAATCACCCAATCGACGACCAATGATGAAAGTCGACCGTCAGGTGCGAAGAACTTGCCATTGAGGCATGCAAGCTCTAAGGTACCAAAGGGGATCTCTAGGTCAATCTCCTGGATAATGAGCTGATGTCGACAGGAGACGACCCGTCGCAGGAGGGCCATAATGTTTTCCCCATCAATGAAACGAGATAAGGAACAAGTGGTAGATGGCGGAGCAGAGTACCAGAGGAGAAGGCGAGGGTGTAAACTGCAGAGGGATTATACTCTTGAACATATCGGCGACACGACTCCGGAAGGGGGTGTGGCAGCATTCAGGCATTGATGGATCAGAGGCATGAAGGAGATGGCATGAATCGCATGAAATGAGGCTAGAATGATAACCCAAACCCGCGGAAGGCCAAATGATGATGTATGGATGTCCCAACCCGACAAAAAGCAAAAATGTCGATGTTCAAGAGTGACTAGCTGCCATAGACAATTAATGATAAACCTGTGTTGTTGAATCCAACCTAGTAATAGTTTAACGAGCCCTAGGAAGGAGAAGCTCGAGTCTCGTCATGGTAACGAGTCCAATGTCGTCAGGGTTTAACGAGTCTGACATAGGTGAAACTCGAAGTCTTTTTCATATTTAGAGAGTTTGAAAAAGACACGGAAAAGAAAACTCCAGGGGGGTCCTTTTTCGTAGAGTTGTGTCTCTCGAGCTCGAAAAAGTATAAAACAATACTCGAAAGAACCACCTGACCATTATGATCGAGGAGTACTTTTCGTAAGTAGTAACTTCGACCCGAAAAAGTAAAAAAGTGGTCAGAAGCACGTCGTTTCGTAACCAATAACGAGTCTGAAACGACAAAAACCCGACGATCTTTTTATGTTTAAACGGTTGAAAAAAGAGCTTAAAGGCGATCGCCTCTCATTTCTTTTAATGAGTCAAGAGGGAAACTCGGCCATCTTTTCATGTTTCAAGTTGGAAAAGAGCTTAAAGATGACTTTTCGGGATCAAGTGCATATAAAAGTGTCGTAATTCCACCATCTGAGATCCTGCACAAAGAACACTGCACACATAAACCCGTTCAAGATAATATGAACAATGCGTATAAGGACATAGTTAAAAACCATATTTTGACCATACATATAGCAAAACCCATTAGAAAAACCAACATTTATGAAATGTAATATTTAATTTCACAAAATTACCATAAATAGGGAGATTAAACCATAATTTTTTGCCATTGTTACTATTCAACCATTGTGGAGCAACTTGGAGCATTGAAGTTAGCGAACGAAATTCGGCCCTGTACGTGCATGATTCATCCCGAAACTAGTTCCAGGTAGACACACATTGCCCTGCGCTCTGATTTAATGTCTTTTTTGCTGCATTTGACGGTGGGATGTGTTCATTTGGGTGGATTTTCAATTCACATTCCGCTCTCGGTCATCGCGGGTTTCGCCATCGGGTCCGCGATGACCGATAAAAATTTACATAGACCGCGCCCGGATCATCGCGGAAAAGTGATGTACTTCTGCGATGATCTGGGAAAAATAACACAGGCGCCCATTATCATCGCATCTGTTTTAGAAATAGACACAATGATGCCGCGTGACAATTTTTTAATAAAATTCACGTTTGAAACTTTGCAAACAGGGCGCTAATGGAATTTTTCGTCATGCAGGGTTATAATGGCGTTTGTCTGGAAAGAACGCACACATGATAACAATGATATCGAGGCTTTTGCCGATGCTGGGTGCCGAAACGCATTGTGGGGGTGTGGATTACTCAAATTTTTCCTAACTCCACGCTTACGGGCACAACCTGACCTACTGGAGCTAATAATCAGGGCCTGGAATCCCACAGATGGGAAATTTGTCATCTGAGGCCGGGATATCGAGTTCGATTCTACAAACATCTATTTTTTGACCGGGCTGTCTCGTCGAGGTGAGATGCCTATTCTGGAGGGGCAGCGACCCGTGGGTGATACCTTAGATATGCTGATGGTTCAAGTGTGCCCACAGGCATGCAAGTCAAGGAGTGGAAAGGTGCAATCCCAACGGTGGAGGACATAATCCTTCATGCTATGCTTTTCATGGTGACACGGGCAGCGGGCTCCCAAGCCCAACATGAGGCTTTGAAGACCCATCTCCAACTGGCCCTTGAATGTTTAAATCCTACCATGTTTAATTGGGCAGGGGCAGTAACGACAAGCATGAAGAGGCAATTGACCAACTGTCGTCGAGAAGAGACGAAACAGTTTGGTTATGGATCGTTCTTAGTCCCGCTCATGCTGGAGCGGGTGCCGGCATTGCAGTTGCAAGACATGGCTTTGGACGCACCCAGGCCACGCGAGATGAGGGTCACGCGATGGGCTCATGTCATGCCACGAGGAGGTGGTGGCCGACCAGTGGCATGGGGGACATTTTTCCGAGAGTGGTTGGAGCGACAGACGATCTTCGTGGAGGATTGGCCGTATGCCAGCATGGATTTCCGCAGAGATCCTGACATGCAGCTGCCTGCTAGAGAGCAGTGGGATGATGGTGGTAAGAGACGATCACATTTTCTGATTTTTTTATTTTTATGATGTTTTTTATTTTTTCATGTACATGTCCTAATGATGAATGCTATGGTATGCAGATGTAGGATTGATGAGACCCCTTGGACTGGCTCTAGAGGCACGGAGGGACACGCAAGGCGTTGGAGCTCTAGCCCTAGCTCCTCCGGAAGATGACACGATGGAGACAGTGATCCAGAACCTTGAGGGCCTGCTAGCAGGGATTCCAGATTATATGGGGATCGAGGAGGTCCCCAGAGCATCCTAGATCCACACAGTAGGAGTGGAACCCAGGATGCACCGCCTGTTGAGGCGGGTGGCACGAGCGGCTGTGCACTATAGGGAGCACAACCCATCGCAGTAGATACCTAGGTTTTTATTTCCTGCTGGTGATTTTTTGAGAGACATGTGTCTCAGATGTACATAGAATGTAGACTCTATTTAGACATATACACTTATTTTTTAGTGCCTCGGTGCACCACACGATATATATATATATACATATTCCTATGGTCTATTATTGTGCTTTATATGCTTTCTTGTATGATGTTTTGATTACATGTTACACAAATTTCTGTCTAATACATGATTAGCCAATGCATCAGATAACGTGTTCAATCGTCGTGGAATATGCTGATATGTAATGAAATCAAAATTACTCTCTAACAATTTAACACGTAAATACAACCTTAAAATGCAATGGTCTTTAACGGAATATCGCCCATTGAGCTGGTGGACGACAAGTTGACAGTCCAGGTTCACAACCAATGTACGAATATCGAGATTAATCGCCTCGGCTAGTAATTCAATCACAACACTATATTCAACGACATTGTTTGTAGTACAACCTAAATACACAACTTGAAGATCTATCAACTCACCGTGAGGATCGTAGATCACCCATGCCTCAGAAGACAAGTTGCGGGTGCTGCGGCAGGCACCATCAGCGAAACCAACGTAAGGTGCACCAGACATCTGCATAAGAAGAAAAAGACACAATAAGTGGCAATCACGCCTTCACACCAAGCCAAAAACATGAAAACACACACACAACACACTACTAAAACACACGTATGTACAAACCGAAGTGCATGGAATTCACGCATAGTACTTTTTCAAGTACATCGCATTTCGGGGCTTATTGAGAGGATTCCCTTCGTAGTCAATTAGCTCATATGCCCCTTTCTGCAAAACTCTCTTTAAAATATAAGGCCCTAGCCACATGGGCTCGAGTTTTCCTGCCCCTAGCTTATCATTCGCTTGATCATATAGCAGGACTAAATCTCCCTCAACAAAAGAACGAGGATGGACAGTATGATCGAAGTGAGTTTTCACTCTCTTCTTCTATGCTTTGATAGCCAGAGAGGCTAGCCGACGGGTCTCGTCCAACCGTTCTAGGTAAAGAAGGTGTTCTTCTACTGGAGTAGTGTTGGGAAGTAACTTGACGGCCAACTTCAACGAAGGGATCTCGCACTCGGTGGGAAGGGTAGCCTCCAGTCCGTAAACTAATTGAAATGGAGTGAAACCAGTGGCATCCTTTACAGAGGTTCGGTAGGCCCACAAGGCGGGGAACAACATCAAGTGCCAATTAGACTTATGCATGCCAATGGTACGTTGAAGCATCGTAACCAGAACCTTGTTGACGGCTTCAACCTGGCCGTTTGCCTGAGGATAGTATGGAGTCGAACTATCATGCCATAAGCCTAGTTGGGTTGTTAGCTCGGTCATCATGTGATTACGGAAATTCTCCCTGTGATCCGTGACGATGGCCTGAGGGACTCCGAACCATGAAATAACGTGGTTGAACAAAAATTGCGCCGCTGTGTGACCGTCTTCAGTTAATGTGGGCATCGCCTCGGCCCATTTGGTGAAGTAATCGATGACAATGATAATATACCCATGCCCCCTGGTTGAACGAGGGTTACAGGTCGTATAATCAATGCCCCATTATGCAAAAGGGCCGACGATGACAACAGGGTGCAATGGAGCGGGAGTTGCACGCATTTTCTGCTGGTATATCTGGCACTCATGACAGGAGCAGACAGTAAGAATGCAATCCTTAAAGATGGAGGGCTAAAAATAATTGGCGCGGAGGATTTTTTGAGCAGTAGCATATCCAACATGTGACCGCCATAGGTGCCAGAATGACAGTCATTCAAAACTCTCTCAGCTTCCTCGAAAGTTAGACATCGGCAGAGAACGAAGTTGGCGCTGAGATGGTACAAGGTGTCCCCAATAATACGATAGGGCTGAGACTGATGACGGATCCGTCACCGAGCATCCTTGGACACAGCGGGACGAAAAGAGGACGTCTGCAGATATACAATGATATCCCCATACCAAGGATCGAGGGTGCTAATTAGGAACAAGTTTCATCCGGAATATGGTCCTCTGACCAAGAGGGCATGGTAGGAGATGTCAAAGAGCAAAGTAACTCAGCAAAGACAAGGGATTTCTTAGACTTGGCAGTGGTGAATTCCAAGTCAAACTCTTGGAGGATAAGGATCCACTTCGAGTACTTGCCCCCCAGCAACTGACGTGACAAAATGTACATCATCAGGTTGCAATCAGAAATCATGTTCGTACTATGAAACAAGATATAATGGTGGAAACGTTGGACGGCACAAACGGCGGCCAATGCCAACTTCTCGACGTAAGCATATCGAGTTTCTGTATCTAAAAGATTGCGGCTGAGGTAATATATGACATGCTCAGTGTCATCATTGTCATCTTGAACAAGAACCATGCCGATAGTGGTATAGTCGTGATGATAATTCATAGGACGCAGCAATGGAGCA
The DNA here is from genome assembly GCA_031772625.1 of Pinus tabuliformis. NCBI lineage: Eukaryota > Viridiplantae > Streptophyta > Pinopsida > Pinales > Pinaceae > Pinus > Pinus tabuliformis. The sequence continues at coordinate 1,736,291,619 of CM062819.1, forward strand.
GAAACAAGGAGACCCTTGAGACACTCAGAGGACTCTTGAGCGATGGCATCCCAATGAAAAGGGGTATCTCGCTTCAATAACCATTTAAAGCCTTTAGCCACTTCGACATAGTTTGGAACCAATCATCTTAAAAAATTTGCTTTGCCCTGCAAGCTCTGCAATTGCTGCAAAGAAGCAAAGGGAGGAAGATTCAGAATAGACTCGACTTTAAGGGGATCCAAATGGATTCCCTCTCGGGAGACAATAAACCCGAGCAGTTTGCCTGACTCAATGCAGAAGACACACTTGTGAGGATTAAGCCTGATGCGGTAGTGTCGACAACAGAGAAAGATTTCGTGAAGATGAGTTGGGTGGTCCTAGCGTTTGACTGAATGAGCTGGTAGATCATCCAGGTACGGCTGTACAATGTGATAGATGTCATGGAAAGCATAGGACATTTCATGTTGGAAGGTAGCACCAGCGTTCTTTAAACCGAAAGGGAGATTTTTGTAGGCGAAAGTGCCCCAGGGACAGATAAAGGCAGTCTTGTGCTGATCGGCGGGCGCGATATTGATCTGGTTATACCCAAAAAGCCGTCCATGAATGAATACATTTCACTCCCAACACACTCATCAATGAGTTGATAAATGAAGGGTGTGGGGAAGTTATCTTTAGGACAGGCCCGGTTAATGTCACAGTAATCAACACAGACTCGAATGGTACCCTGTCTTTTATTCACAGGGATGATATTGGAGACCCAATTTGTGAGTGGGGTGGTGTAAATAAAACCAGCCTTAAGAAGCTTTTCAACTTCCGCTTTAATGGCTGCAGCCTTTCGGGGGTGCATGGGGCGTAGACATTGGTGAACAGGCTTAGCACCCAGATACGTAGGTATTTCATGCACGACTATGCTAGGGTCAATGCCAGGCATTTCTTCATAGGACCAAGCAAAGACATCACGAAATTCGCGAAAAAGATTGGTATAGAGCTGAATTTCCTCCGGAGTGCAAGTGACTCCAATATGAATATGCTCGACAATCCCTGGTTTCACAGAGATGTCGATGGGTTGGGTTTGCGTGATGTTTCCCATGTTTCCTTCAGAGGACACTTGATAAACTTAAATAGGTGTTTGAAGGGGTTGAGATGGGAGACAAGGAGCAAACCGCTCGAGACAGGTAAGCATTTCCCGATGGGTATGGAGAAATGAGGAATGATGGTGATGATCAGACCAAGGAGGTTCCTCGAGAGACATGGTCTCGATAATGGCTTCATCATAAGGAAATGTTTCCTTTAAAGGATCCGAAGAAGTGTCATCTCCAAGCCAAGGGAATGAACGTATGAGTTGGGAGCCCTGCTCGAAGGAGCAGGTTCGAAAGGGGGAGCCGATGCAGCAACGATTTCGACATAATTGAGCTCGGCAGGACTCAACGGCATCTTATCACCCCAAGATTCTATCTGATCAGCGGGGGGAAGAACCCACGAGCTTGCATGGTGTATGTCTAGCTACGTCCGAGGAGGAGGTTGTAGGTAAGATTAGCATCAACAACTTCAACTTCCACTTCGACCGTCTTCCCTTCCAAAGAAATGGGAAAACGTTGGAGTATACCATAAGGGCGAGACTCTCTCCCATCAAAGGCTTCCAAGGTTGTAGGAGACTGGCTCAGCGTCGGAGAACCAATAGCCTTCCAACAGGCAACAGACATGATGCAAGTTGAAGCGCCTTCATCAATGACTGTATGATGAATCGTTTTGGAATTGATAATGACTTGTATGAGGAAGGCTATTTGGTGAGGCAGTCTCGGTGTATGGATTTCCAGGTCAAAAGTAATCAGATCCAAGTCGGCCAGGTCTATGCCACCGATGGCCGATAGTAAGGACTTCCTCTGAGAGGGGTAGCTCTGGAGTACTTCTAAGGCGGACATAGCAGACGGAGCCTGAGATAAATCCTCAATGATGCTGTAGTGCTGGGTAGCACGAGCATTAGGGTTGTAAGAAGATTTCCGGAGTACACCTTTTGGAGTGGGTCGGATGGGCGTCTCAGTGCTGGGTCTCTCGATGATCCGAATGGAAAATGGCATCAACCCATGGTACTCATCCACCCATATTATTCATCGACCCATGGAATTTACCCATGGTATTGTAAATGGCATCCGCCCGTGGTATAGATCTGGATTCCTCTCGAAAAATCACCCAATTTCAAAAAAAAAATGGGTCAAATCGGAGTCCGGATGTGGGAGATATCGCTGATTTAAAATCAGCTATTTTATCAGAATTTTTGTGACGGCGGAACTGTTGCAGCACAAATCTGAGATCTCAAAGTGCCCAGATAAGGATTACCATCACATGGGAAGATGCAAAATGGTCCTTCTGCTTCCAAAAACAGGTTATAATAAATATTCTGAGTTATATTGGCCGAGTTATGTCCATTTTAATTCTGGAGCAGCATTCGGAGTGGGTTTCCATTGGAGACGTGCCCTCCCACCCCACTTTAGTAGGCACCTGCTTCACATTCATCAGTTTCAACATAGCAGCAATCAGCTTGGGTTATTTGGAGATGTGCCCTCCCACCCCAGGCTATGTAGGCACCTGCTACTTCATCAGCAACCAACATCACGGTTGTGGGTCATCCACAAACCCACACTTCATCGAAGTCCATTTGCTAGGCCGTACACTGTTAGTATCACAGTTGGTCACAAGCATTACAGGGTTTCTCTATCCTCGGATCTTCATTCTTCATGGTTATGGGTCATCCACAAACCCACAGTTCATCGAAGTCCATTTGCTAGGCCACACACTGTCAGAATCACAGTTGGTCACAAGCATTACAGGGTATCTCTATCCTCGGATCTTCATTTATTAGGGTTTTGGCTTAACCACGTAAAACCCTTATCTTCAGTGGATCTTCATATTCAACAAAGGCTTTGCAGGAGGGAACTTTACGCAATGGGGACTATTGCTTCTTAAGGAGGGAGGAATGATCCGAATGGAAAATGGCATCAACCCATGGTACTCATCCACCCATATTATTCATCGACCCATGGAATTTACCCATGGTATTGTAAATGGCATCCGCCCGTGGTATTGTAAAATCCACCCATGGTATTCATTCACCCATGGAATTTACCCATGGTATTGTAAATGGCATCTGCCCGTGGTATTGTAAAATCCACCCATGGTATTCATTCACCCATGGAATTGACCCATGGTATTGTAGCTGAAAAAATACTATAAGTAACAAGTCACATTTTGTAAAAGGACAGATTGTCCGCCATAATGTAGCCTTTATAGTTATTATCGGTTTTAATAAAAAAGTTTCTTTGTGGTTTTGTTTATTGGGCATTCTCCTATTTTTTCTTCTGGCAATGCAAGTTTTCAAATCTTGGGGGTCTCTCCTCCCAAGATCCATTTCAATCTTTTAGATCTTGGGGGCCTCCTCCTAAGATCCGGATCACTCGATATGGACTGGACCAGAACTAGACGAAGGAGCACTAGAGGGGACCTCAGCTCTTTCCCGGTAGGCGACAGATATTCTTTTGCCTAAGTACTGATGTGGACGGGGATCGTCCCAGCCATAAATACTTGAGAACCAAAGGAAGAAGAGGGTTGAGATGGATCAGCCACCATTTGCGTTTGCTGTGAGGGAAAAGGCTCTTTTAGCACAGCAGGAGTCCTGGGAGCACCTTTCAACAAATGACTAACTTCAGACCACCTCGGGCAGTCTTTGGTATAGTGATCCTTGTCACAGATAAGACAAGGGTACTTGGGCTTGCGTTTGGTGCCTTCCTTGGGTGGAGGTTTAGGGGAATCCTGCTTAGGTTGATCCGCTTTATTCTTTCCTTTTCCCTTCTTCTTTCCTTTCGAGGCTTTGTCTGCCATGGTGGACTGGATGGCATTGACCTCGGAAGTATTACCAGAATTAGACACAGCCTGAGAAGTATTTTCGTTCGAAGCATTCGACTTTTGCTTCCCAGGGTTCGCGGAAGATTTCTTAGAGGATGGATATACAGATCCAATGACACCGTCAACAGATGGCTTTAGCGGAGCTTTTGAAGTTCCGGGCCTCAGGGTGTCAGGAAAATAATCATATAGGGTACCAGACTGGGAATAAACCAAGTCAAGGTACTGAGCACGCACAATAGCCTACTCTTCAGTTACACATGCCCCCATAGCGATGTCCCGTGCGATTGCAGGGACAAAGGAGGTTGTAAACCAATCGGTCAGGAGCTGATCAGGAATCCAAAACTTAATCAAACGACGACACCGTCTCCATTCATGTATATGATCGGAGATGTGCGTGGCCGTATCCTATTTAAGAGACGTGAGGAGATGTGCTCCCATCTCATACCGAATTGGAAACTGAAAATGAGTTAAAAATACCGTTGACAAAGAGTTAAAATCTTGAAAGGATCCGCGAGCTAGCTCAATATACCACTTAGCAGCAGAGCCAGTGAGAGTCCTTTGAAAGATGCGGAGCCGGATTGAATTGTCAAGCCACGAATTTGACGAACACCAAAGATGATAAGTCATAACGTGAGCTTGGGGGTCTTCTCCAACTTTGCCATCGAATTTGGGACAATCACTGGGAATCTTGGTTGGAACTGGTGGCCAGAATGGATTATGAAGGATAGGATCGTCAGTCAATTTGGACACATCTGGCAGTTCCAATGTTGCTAAGAAAGGTAACTGAGGATTGAAGGACATTTATGGCCGTGGGTAAGGGGTAGCACCAGGGTTCCAACCAGTTGTTGGTTGCCCCCATTGATTTTGTCCAGATGGATTTGGCCCCGAAGGGTTTTTTCTGTAGGGATTTTGCCCGTAGGGGTTATAGCCATAACTAGACGGCTGACCCTCGATTTGCCCCTGAGCACCCAATTGATTACCAACTTGACCTGCAGGAGCAAGATATTGTTGCTGGTAGTTCTGATAAGGACTCACCTGCATTTTTTGATAATTTTGGTACGAGGAAAATTGAGTTTGCCCTTGGGATTGTTGGAAACCATAAGGCGGCTAGGCTCCAAACTGAGCCTGAGAAGCGGGCTGCGTTTGATAGGCTGGTTGGGATTGAAATCCAACCTGCATCTGAAGACTGGATTGGGTCTGGGGCCCAGCCTGGGGCTGAAAACCGGGTTGAGCTTGAGAAGCAACGATCATTTGAGTGCCCGGTTGGGCAGGCCCAGAAGGATGTCCTTGAGAGAGTTGAGGCTGAGCCATCTGGCCAGAAGGTTGACCTTGTTGAGATTGAGGTTGGCCCATCTGCCCAGAAGGATGAGCTTGCTGGGTATTGGGCTGTCCTTGCACAATTGAGGGTTGTCCTGACAGACTGGATGGCTGAGCGAATTGGACAGTTGGTTGACCTGATTGGATTTGAGGCTGACCGACCTGCCAAGATGCTTGACCATAATGGATAGCGGGTTGGCCTTGCTGAACGTAAGGTTGACCAGCTTGCCCAGATGCTTGACTATACTGGACAGTGGGTTGACCTTGCTGAACGTAAGGTTGACCAGCTTGCCCAGAAGGATAACCTTGTTGGACACCAGGTTGACCTTGTTGCATGTACTCTTGTCTAGGATTACCAGAAGGTTGAGCAAAATAGGTAAAATACGGACCACCAGAGGTCTAAGGTTGTCCCTGAAAGGGTTGTCCTTGTGGGCCCCCAGGTTGCCCTGGATAAGACTGCCTGTAATACTGCTGCCCTTGAGAGGTTTGCACGTAAGACGGTTGGCCTTGATTAGGTGGTCCTTGAAGATGTGCAGGCAATACTTGGCCACCATGATAAGCGGTGGTGCCCCAAGCAACGGATAATGGAACCAAGACCTCGACGGTAGGCGGAGATGGCAAGGATCCGACAAGATAAAGGTGATGTCCTATGGGATCATAGTAATGGAACGGACCTTGCAAGCTCGGATTCTGGATTGCTTATAAATACTGATCGTATGCCCCCCTGCTGGAATGGAACCAGAAGAAGGTGAGGAATTTACCGCAGGACTAACAACTCCAGGTACAGATTGCGATGGGCCACTGTAAGCTGACCCTGAGGAAGGCCCAGCAGCAGTGGTCACAACTGAGGATGCAGTAACGGCACCGACAACAGGGGTTGAAGACGCCACACAAACAGTTGGAATAGTCGGGACGGAAGTGACAGACACATTGTGAATTTGAGGAATAAAGGACTCCGAGGTTGGAGTGACGGCGTGTGACCATATAGAACTCGTAGAGGGAGTCCTAGAAGACATAACATCCCTTAACGCCCTGTAGCGTAAAGGCAACGTAACACCCAGAGGGGTGCTAGGAAAAGGTGTAGTTTCCGTTGCGGTGGGAATTTCACCGCTCATCGCAACGGATTCTTCACTTGTGACAGGGGATATGTCCTCCATATCAGAAGAAGACATTAGAACCAAGACACTAGGGGGAGTAAGAGGGATATCTTCTTCAGAAGGCTCCCAAATGGGGTTCCAGTGAATTTTGTAAGCCTCGTCGTTTGGAGCGCGAGAGTTAATCGGTTGGATACTTGGAATAACAGGGAGAGTATCACTCACAACCGGTACCTCAGGAGCAACAGAGGAAGGATACCCTTGGTAATTTGGAGTGGGAGACGGGATTGGTGATTCCGCCAAGATGATAACTTCAAAAGATCCTAGGAAAACTAACAAGAAAGAACCCTACTCAAGCTAACGCAAACAAGATCTAACCGGGTAAATGTGAATCGTGGCCAAATAAATTTTAAGACACAGGAACAAAACTTGACCTTTTCATTTTTAAAGAGTCAAGAAAAGGACAAAAGATGACTCTAGTCGCCTTCGAATATTTAATGAGCCTGAAGTGACAAGTGCTTAGTTGGACCTTTTCTTTTAGGGAGTCCGAAAAGGAACGAAAGTGACTACTCTGGAGAACTAGGCAAAAAGGTTTACCAAAAAAATCCGTAAAATTGCATATACACCTTGGCAGTCATATGAAAACCAAGGACTTTCCGTACGACAGTCAATCTTCCCGAATGCTGTGTTCGGTGCGTTACGGCTTGTAAGGTGGCAGACATGGCTTCCTATGGATGAAGGATGATAACCTAGTGGGGTCTCCCCATATACTCTACGGTACGTGGGAGCTCAAATTCGTACTAGACCACTATTGAGTCACGGAAAGAGGAATCACCCAACCTTGAGTGAAACAAAAGTGACTAGGTTTAATGATGCTAGAGCACGTCTCTAGCCTAGACCTCTAAATGTGTGCGTTAGGTTCCAATGCATTGTTAGATTTATTCAGTTCATTTTAATGTTGATCTTGGATTATGTTTCAGTATTTAGGCCTTATCGTATGTATATTTCAAAGCTTAGGATGCAGCTAAAATGAATGAAGTATCCTTTTTCTTCGATGAACACCTACCTACGGGAGGGTAGAGAGATCATTCCCAAACCAAGAAAACCAAGGCAACACACATCCACTCAATGCAAGCAGACATCAATCCCTAAAATGCATGGATACTACTAATGAGAGATCTAAACATTCGCTTTTCAATATGAAACTTGAAATGAAAAATTTCTTTCACTTTCGCATGCTAAATGAGATGCAATTTTTGATTTTGATGCCTTTAATCTAAAGAAATCAGTAAGCAACAAACAAATGTGGAAAACTAGTTGACCCCAAACAATTGTAATCTATGTCCGGGTAGTGAAGAGAAATCGAAACAACGCCAAGATTGGTTCAACAATGATCACTAGATAATCAACCAAAAGTAAGCAAAGGGGAAGGCTCAATCAAACCAACAGCAAGCAGCAAACGAATCTTTGCAAACAAGCAACCAAGCAAAGCTGGTCCAACAAACTTGGAACAATAAAACTAGGTCACAAAGAAAAAAGGTAAGATTCGCCCAACAAAACTCACAAGAGAGTGCTTCAACCTCTGGACAGTGAAAAACAAGTCATCAACCATGTGAGAACAGCAGGGGTTAGCAAGACTGATAGATTCAGGAGGCAGAATTGAAAAAAATCAATTCTACAGCAATAAGCGTGGGTAATACTCAGCAACAATGCGCTGATAAAGAACGACACGCAGCAACAATGTGATGTCAGCGCGGAAGTACATGCCTTTTTCGCGATGGTCCGATTTACAGAACCGTCGCGACTATTAGGTGTAATAATGCGATGGACAGGAAATTACAAAAAGGTTTGCGTGATGACAGCGTGACCGTTAAATTAAAAAGTGCGATGATGTTCAAAAATAGCCACATTCGAGCCAAAAACTCCCAAACCAAAACATTCAATCTTTAAACAAATAAAGCATCTCCTAGACCAAGCCAGGAAACCCAGAAACAGACAACTAATCCCCAAAATTTTGAAAAGAGACCGAAACAAAAACTCAAGGCAAGAGTGAACAAAAAGGGACAAAGGCCAGCTCCCCAGTGGAGTCGCCAATTTGTGAAGTAGGAAAGTGTTCCCTCTGCGGATAGAGGCAACCCCTCTAGCCCTAGAGTGGGTCTAATCACAAACAAGGACAAATCAACAACAATTCTCCTTAAATAGTTTGAGTTGGAGGCCTACCTCAACCGGTGGTCGATGGAGTTCCGTTGCGCTGCTCCAGCTTCCGCTTCCTTCTCCTAATGAGTAATCAACCTAAAACAAAGCAAGGAAATACAACAAAGCACATAACCGGATACAACAAAGAACTATTTACCCATAAAGTCAAGAAATCATGAGCTATCTAGTACATTGCATACGAGACATAGGAAAACATCATTGATTGTATTAAATATGAAATAGAGTAAGCTTACAACCCAGGTCTTGATGTCACAAGCCTTCTCAGGAGGGTCCAGCCAGCATGTTCCTTAAGCATTCACCTTTGAAGATGGATCTCTCCATACAAGTCTCTCTCACTCACAAGTTTCACACAAGATCAAAAGCACTTCACAACCTTCCTCAAGCTCTCAAACAATCCCACACTTGTCACACCAGCTACCTATCAGGCTCACAACACTATCTACAACACTCCAAAGACTAAGAATTCCAAAAACTAGCAGCTCATAGCAGTGGTGAAAGCTTAGATAGGAGAAGGAGTCTCCATAAATGGTGGGAAGATGAGCTTATCTCCAAGGAAGGTAGCACAAATGACGGAACAACCATACCAGAGAAAGGAGGGCGACATAAACAAGGCCAATAACTAGGTCTGGAGTCATCTGGAAGGCCGGCTGTTAGAACAAACTCGCCCAAACTGGATCATCGCGGGTACATAACTGTTATGACGTGCTGACATCGCTACTACATAATGGAGAAGGTCATGTCATCGCGGGAAAATAAAAGCAACAGTCGCGCTGGCTCATGAAATTCGACCATCGCGGGAATCACGTGTACTTCCACGATGGCAGCGCATATGGTCTGTTTTGGAGCGCTCATCAGCGCGTTTATTTGGAAAACAGTCGCGATGATGCAGAAACTTTGGCAAAGTGGGTCATTTGGCAACATCAGAGAGCATGAGCATGAATGATTTTGGACTCATGACACAGTAGGAAGACTGGGATGAAGACAGTGAAAATTTACTGTGTAACAAAAGCCTTAAACAAAATAAAGTTTCAAGAACCGCCCATTTACTGGGCTACCAAAAGTATCTCCTCCTTCTAGACTGTGCAGAATGAATGTTTTGTTCTACTAAATTTGAGTGATGACAAACAAACTTATCCATAAGGAGTCAAACTTGCCATCATTACCTTTCTTTTCCTTAAATGCATCCCATTTAAGCACCCAATCACCAACTTGGAAATTGTCCACTTTTGCCTTCCTGTCAAAGGTTTCTTTGAATTTTTTCTGATGAGACTTTGAGTTCTCAACCAGCTACTCTCTGATCTGCTGTAGTTCAACTAGGTTATTCATTCTTATTACCATGTCATTCTCTTCATCTTGTTCTTCTTGCAAGAATTTAGCCACAGGGAGAATTAGCTAGATAGGGAAAACAACATCAGCACCATAAACCAGTTTAAATGGAGAATTCCCTATGGATTTTTTGATGGTAACTCTGTCAGCCCATAGCACAAACTTCAACTTGGAATCCCAACTCTTTTTGTTGTCCTCTGATAGTTTTTTTTATTACCCTTACCAGACTCTTGTTAGATGATTCTACCAGGCCATTGCCTTGAGGATAATATGAGGTAGAATGCACCACTTGAATGCTCATGGATTCAGTCATGTCCACCAATTCTTTTGCCTTGAAATCTATTGCATTATCAGTGACTAGTTTGGTTGGGCAACCAAATCTAGTGAAAATATTCTCATTCAAGAACTTTATGACAACTTGATGATTGACATTCTTAGTGGGTGTAACCTCAATCCACTTGGTGAAATAATTAGTGGCTACTAAGATCCATTTGTGTTGGCCACTGGAATGTGGGTTTATCTCACCTTTAAAGTCCAAGCCTCACTGCTGGAAGTGACCATTGACATGTACTAGCTTCAAGGGCAAAGATTTTAGCTACTGTCTTCCTGCAAAACTCTAACACTTGTCACAAGATTTCACAAAAGAAAACACATCAGAGAACAGAGTAGGCCAATAATACCCATCCCTCAGGATTTTGTGGGCTATGGTCTTCCAATAATGATGCCGTCTACAGATGCTAGAATGGAACTGGTGTATGACTTCTACAGATTTTTCTTTATCTAGACATCTCAAGAGGATTCTTGATGGGTCTTTCCAATAAAGCAGATTTTTATTTATACAAAATTTGGCTGATCCGAGTTTAATGGCCCAGTTTTGACCTGAGCTAAGCCCTGGAGGGACTTCTATCTTTTGAAAAAAATGAACTATGCTAGAATACCATTCATGGGTGGCTAGATTTTTAGCCAGAGACTGATTCTACCTTTGCTCTTCTGCTGCTCCCTTTGTTTGCTCATCATCTAAATTTAGACCCACGCAATTTATGTCTAACAAGATGCAATTTTCTTCAGCCATAAGTTTGGCCAAGCCCTGGCCTTTAACAAGCTTAGTGGGCTTCACCTCTATGTTAAAATATATGAATTTTGCAATCCATTTAGCTCTCTTTCCATCAATATCTAGCTGAGTTAAGACATATTTTATTGAGGCTGAAGGTACATATGCAACCACTTTGGAAGTGATGTGCTTTACTAGCTCTGCAAAGTTTGGAATGAACCTCCTTACAAACTTAATCTTACCTACGAAGGATTGAATGTCCCTTTTTTACCTTGGGATGGACAATGTCTGAATTGCTTGAACTCTTGCTAGATCAATCTTCACACCTTCAGCAGAAACAATATGTTCCAAAAGCTTGCCTTCTTCTAGAGCAAATTGTGACTTCTTTGGGTTCATCTAAATTTCAAACTATCTGCACTTTAGAAAAACCTTCTTCAAATGTTGTAAATGGTCTTTGTGACTGCTGGAGAAAATAGTTGTGTCATCAATATAATAAGGACAAACTTGTCCTTCTCTCCCACAAAGCCTATGTCCATGGCTCTCTGAAAAGTAGCCCCATCATTCATCAGTCCGAAAGGAATCTTGGAGTACATGAAAGTGCCCCAAGGAGTAGTGAAGGCGGTCTTTTCCTGATCTTTTGGATGTAAAACAACCTGATTGTAACCCAAAAATCCATCTAATAAATATATGACTGTGGCCCCTGAAACTCTTTGCAGCAAGTGTTCCATCTTAGGCAGGGTGTAGTTATCTTTTTTAGAGCACTTGTTCAGATTTTTGAAGTCAACACAAAGCCTGATTTCTTCATTTTTCTTTCTTACTACCACAATGTTAGCTATCCATTTTGAATACCTTAGGGGAACTATGATTTTGGCATCCAACAACTTCTTGATCTCTTTCTTAATCAAAGGCAATAAGAGAGGGCTGATAGGTCTTAATTTCTGCTTAAAAGAGGTGGTATTATTTTCTAGTGGAATATTATGCTGAATGATGTTTGTGTCATAGGTTTTAAGATCACTATATTCCCAGGCAAAAATATCACCGAATTGCTTCATGAGGGTGCAATACTCAGAATTCTGGGCAGGAGACAAATGAGTGGACATATTGATGTATTTCGAATGGGATGGGCTCCCTATATTGTGTTTATGAACAACAAACTCATTTTCTGTTTTGGCAGGCTTATAAGGCACATCGTTATGATCGAATAGCTTCTCTAGAGGCACCAATCCTTTTGGTATATGATTACTAGGTAGCTGGACAATGCTTCCTCGGCTGATCTCGTCCTTTAGCTTGGACTGGGTGCATTCTTCCATGATTTCATTTTCTTGGTCGATGTGCATTTCAATAAATTCCTAAACGACTTGTAAAAACCTGTTAATTTCCTCATCATCTTCAAAACTCTCCAATATTTGACATTGTCAGGCAGAGACGGTCTATATTTTACCTGAACTTCATACGTCAATGTAGGAGGCAAAGGAGGAATAAACATGCTAGCAGACACATCAAGGGATTCGGCAAGCTAGTTCTTCGTTCTCGGAATATAAGAAATGCTGAAATTATTAAAAGAATCCTTGAGCCTCCATACCTCATCTTTGCTTGCTTTCATCCTTCGATAGTTTGCTTGGAACACTTTATTGACCTACTGAATGATGAGGTTTGCATCTCCAAACACTTTTAGGCCTTTGATACCCATTTCTTTAGCAGCGTTTAAGCCCAAAATCAAAGCTTCGTATTCTGCTATGTTATTTGTGACCTGAAATGTTAATTTGAAAGATAAATGAATGTATTCCTGTGTGGGGGACACAAGGACTACACTTTCCCCTGCAGCTTCCTTAGAGCAAGCTCCATCAAAGAACATGTCCCAAATCTATGGGCCTTCTTCCTCAGTGATCTGGAAAATTGGTTTTTTAAGCTGCGTGGACGCCAACTAGGATTCTTCAATATGAAGAATACATGCTCCAAAATTAGTGTCAACATCATAGATGGGATGATTAGTGGGGTTCCTTTCATTGCTGATGATATAAGCCAGCTGAGCTTCTCTGTATAATCTCCTGCTCTTTCCTCTGAAAATTGGGACAGTAGCATAGGACACATCATTTTGTAATGATCCACCTAATCTCTTGATCCAACATCTGGAAAGTAACATGCCAAACTTGGGGGGTACATTTGCTACCACAATATCCATCATCATACTTTTCATGGGAAACTGAGACAAAGTGATGGCTAGGTCCTTGATTAATCCCAGACATTTCAATTTTCTAGAGCCAAAAGAAAACAGGTCATGATAAGGCTTGGTGATGTCAAGACCCAACTCATCCATGACAACCTTGGGCATTAGATTATAGCTTGCTCCAGTGTCCAAAAGGCAGTTGTGAAGGGTTTTTTCATGAATAGTCAGAGAGACATAGAATGATGGGGAGTTTTCCTCACAATTTTCAATCATTGGGCTAAGAATAACACCTGGCTTGTCATCTTGCAGATTTACATAGTCAGCAGAGGCTTGGATGGATTTAGGTTCAAGGGACTCGAGGATGGATCTTTTGAAGGACTCATTATTCACTAGTTCAATCAGAGGCATAGGTATTCTTAGCTTCTGAATTTCTGATTGAAAACTGAAAGGAGAAGGAGACATGTAAAGGCCTCTTACCTCATGAGCTGGAGCTTTAAGGATGATGGGATCAACTGCCGGTTGCTTTTGCTTATTTTCTTACCGTACTGTAGGGACAATAGCTCTTTGAATAGGAGCTTCCTTGGCATTATTCATCTTTGACCTCAGATTATATCTTTGCTGATCTTCAGTTTGTAGAACAGCTTCACCATCCCATTCTTGGTTGATTTGGTTATTGAATAATGACTTTTCATAGGCAGCTGAGGTCAAAAAGGAGGCATTGCCTTTGTCTTCCAGACAATGGATCTCATCATCTTCTTCAAACTGCTCTTCTTCCATGACTACATTTTGAAAAGGGGCCTTCACCCTTTGGTCTTCATTAGCATCTTTGCTTCTTTGTAAAATATGCAACTGCTCATTAGTTCTTCTATATGGATTTGGGTTTGGATTTCTAGGAGAAAAGGTATTAGGAAGTCTCCCTTTCCCAGGGTGCTGCTCAACCTTTAATTTGGATATTTCCGAAGCTAATGGCTCTATCATTTTGTTCATTTTATCTATCTTAGGATTAGAGTGTGATGAAGACTCGCCCCTCTGTCTTCTTCGATCAACATTTCCCTTGAGCTTCTCTATAGCCATGATGTTTGATTCCACTTCCAAGGCTGCATCCTGCATATCAACGAAAGTAGCACATCGCCTCTCCCTCAAAAGTAGGAAAAAGTCAGAATCAAAAGCACTGGCATAGGTGAGTTTAGCAGAGGTAGTAGTGGGTTTTACTTCAGTTGGTATCTTGTTGTACATACGGTTAAACCTCTTATTAAAATCATACAACAATTCACCATTTTCTCTCTTAAAGTTGCCAAAATCACTGTGGTAGTAGGGGAGATCCTTCTTATCGCCCCAATGCTTTAGAAATGCATCATCTAAAGCCTCAATATCTGCCTTAGATATTGGGGTTAGTTCTTTGAACCATTTTCTAGCCTCTCCATCTAAGCTTTGGACAAAGAGTCTCATCCACACATCATCTTCACTAATGTCTAGATTATCAGCATAGCTATAGAATGAATCAAGATGTTCCTCAGTTGTAACACATTCAGTCCCAGTGAACTTAGGCCTATATTTATGATATTCTCCAGTAGGCATGGCATTCAAAGGAGTGGGCAGTATTAGAGGTCCATACCTAGCAGCTATGATTCTTTCCATTTTGGTAGGTGCTTGTGGACTTGCCATAGCTATGGTGGCTAAAAGAGTACTGGAAGTCTGAATGATAGAGGGCTGAGGAGTGACTGATAATACTAAAGGAGTATGATGGATATGAGGTGAGGTTTCCTTTGGGCTTACAACAAAAAGAGAACCTTAAGAATAAGGAGCTTTATGAATCTTTGAGATTTTCTATTCACTGCTAGTATTAGATGTTATACTCTCAACATGTATTTGTTCTATTACATGCCTTTCTTGAAGAGATATAGGAGATTGTTTAGGTTTACCTGAACCTGATGCTACATTCTGCAAGACCTTTCTCTCTTTGATGATTTTTTCAGGGTCAGGTATTGGGTTAGCTTGTAACTTCTGAGGATTTATCCAACTATGCCTCAAAAACTGAGCCAGAACTATGAACTGGAGTCTCCAAGAGGTTTGGCCTCCAGTAGAGTCACCAGATAGATGATTACAACCAAAAAAGTGCCCAGACTTTGTCTATCATCAAAGCTGGATCTATGTCGTTTCCTAGGGAAGCTGAGCTTCAATTTCCTCTCCTTGGAAATGGCGCCAATTATGTTATCACTCCAAGAAACTCTCTTAGGTTGCAGCTCGGAGATACTTGGTAACATATAATCTTCAATATTGTTCTCAGAACTATTGGAATTGATGATAGTTTAGATCAAGTCAGATAACCATTTGAGCTCTATTCTCACTCAAGACATGCATGAACACCCTCAACAATACAAGGCTTTAGACCACTAATGCTCAATAATTTATAGATTCAATGGATAGATGGAGAATAGTGTTATGAAACCAGCTCAAGAAAAGATAGAAAAGATATATCAATGCCTTAAAATTCAGCCTCTTCGAGGGGGCAACCTCCTTTACATTACATAGATGAATAATTCTTCGATGATACAAATGAAAAGACCTCCTTTCTATATATAGGAGTCTAAGGGGTCATAACATAATCAGAGCCGACATAAGGGCACAATAATAACAATAGTGGGCTTCTATGTGGCACAATAGTCACAATATGGGCACTACATGGGTACATCAATATAATAAGTGGGTTGTACTAATAAAAATAAGGGGTTACACTAGTAGAATAGGGGCCTAACATGCCCCTCTCCTTCAAAAAGTGTTGTCCTCAACGCTTGAGTAGTTCTTGATGCTTCTGTATAAAATTCTTGTCCTCCCATGTGGAATCTTCAGCTGGTAAGTTCTTCCACCTGATGAGATACTATGAAATTGATCGATTTCGTAGTTGTCGGGTTCTTGTTTCTGTGACTACTCCAGGTTCCAATATGATTTTTCCTTCCTCTTCAATTTCTGGCAATATTGTTTGAATTGGGATCTTTTTCAACTTTCGAATAAGTGTCCATACTTCTTTGTCCTTCTTCCATTCATCCCTTGCTTCGTTTATCCAATCTGGTTGGATAATAGAAATAGCACAAAACAATGCTTCCACATCCTCATCCTTGAAGCATCTTCCCATTCGGTAAGGTCGCCATTTTTTAAGTGCATGTAGTATTACCAACATTTGCTTCTCATAAATAGCTTGCTTGAGATGTAGCAGTAAAAATATCCAATCACCTACATCAAAACATTTTTCACTACAATGTTGATCTACCTGTTGTTTCGTTTGATTTTGCACCGAAGTGGAATTATCCTTTAAAAGTTGGAGAACTTGATGCTCGATGTGATCTTTCACTGCTTGAACCTTTTTCTTCTTGATATGTCCTTCTATATCTAGAGTTTGAGGAGTGGTAATTTCTTCCAATCCTTTACAAGATATGGTCAGATTCATTTCTTGACGCTCGATGTGATCTTTCACTTCTTGAACATTCTTCTTCTTGATATGTCCTTCTATCTTGATAGTTTGAGGAGTGGTAATTTCGACCAATGAATTACAAGATATGGTTGGATTCATTTCTTCTTTCTCGATGTGATATTTAACTTCTTGCACCTTTTTCTTCTTGATATGTCCTTCTATCTTGAGAGTTTGAGGAGTGGTACTTCTTTCCAATGCTTTACAAGATCTGGTCTGATTCATTTCTTCTTTCTCTGGGGTGGGGTCCTGGCGTATATCCTCTTCTTTTGATGTTTCTTGATCCTTTTCTTCCTTCTCTTCATATTCAATGTAAAATAATTTCTTCTCAGCACACTTATGACCCTTAGTGCATTTGCTATCACAATTGTAACAAAGCCCTTTTTCTCTTTTTTCTTCCAATTGTTGTGGTGTCACCCTTGTAGGTTGTGGAAGGCTAGGAGAAACAACACTTCTGTCTTTATAGTTGTGAGGGGTATGCTTCCTGGTTTCCATAATTTTTCTTTCCACTATGTCACAAATCCCTTTTACTCTTTCCAATTGTTGTTGTGTTGCTCCAAAGAAGGTGTTGCTCTTTGTATCCTCATAATGTGCTATCATTTCCTCCGTGAAAATTGAGCACGTAACAAGTTGTTTACGAGAAAAAAGCCCTTCATACCATAAAAATTGATCTAGTTATAAATATGAATATGCAATACTTACCTTTTGTAACACTGGTACACCATGTAGATCAAAATATTGCTCCATCTGAAGTATCCAATTTATCGGATCCTTGCCATCAAACTTCCTCATTTTCCTTTTTCTTGATTTTAGGAGCTCGATCTTGAAACGACTGTAACTCTGTACTTTTGGATCTTTAAGTTCTAAAATTGCAATTTTTAGTAGCCCTCCATGTCCTCTTTCCAATGCCACCAGTCTGATCCCAATTGGATTCTCCAAGGAAGAGTTATGTCAAATCTCCCACAGTGACCTGATTATAGACTAGTTCAGTAGAGTGAACTTGTACGACGTGCCACATGTCCCTGTTTCGTCCTTTGCCTCTGAAAAAGATATACAAGAAATTAAAGTCCGTCCTCTTTCTGTACCTTTTTGCGAAATTTCAATCTGATGCTCAGAGAGAAAGTTATGATGATTTTCCCCAGGTCACCTGTTTGGAATGTAATTCAGGAGTCTGCAAAAAGACCAACTTCCTCAGATCATATCTCCGCAAATATAGCACGAAAAGATCTGAAATTCGGATCCAAGATTCAGTGCAATTTATTCTCAAATGGGTTTTTTTTTTAGCTTCTGAAACGTTGCAGAAAAAAAATTTGTAGTGAAAATTCCACGATGACCTGTTTGGAGCAACGAAACCCTAGAATCCAAAGCTCTGATACCAAATGTTATGAAACCAGCTCAAGAAAAGATAGAAAAGATAGATCAACGCCTTAGAATTCAACCTCTTTGAGGGGGCAACCTCCTTTACATTACATAAATGAACAATTCTTTGATGATACAAATGAAAAGACCTCCTTTCTATATATAGGAGTCTAAGGGGTCATAACATAATCATAGCCGACATAACAATAATAATGTAAGGGCACAATAATAACAATAGTGGGATTCTATGTGGCACAATAGTCACAATACGGGCACTACATGGGTACATCAATATAATAAGTGGGTTGTACTAATAAAAATAAGGGGTTACACTAGTAGAATAGGGGCCTAACAAATACTGACTGTACCAACAAATTACATACATAAACACATATGAGTGGCCATCTATAGGAAGTAAATGAGACTTGAAAATCTAATTTATCAATGCAGAGATAAGATGACAGTTATCTGGCATTAGACACAATAGAAAACATAAATAACCTATTCAAGTGCAAGCATGGAATAGTAGAGAAAATGGACATTGAACATATAATAGCAAAAGAAGCTTATATTGCTAGAATGAAGATGAAAATTTGAAGGAACAGAGTAGGAACAATCTCCAGAAGTTGAACCCTTGTTACATTTAGTTTCCAGCCTTTTATAGGCCTTTTACAATGCTCTTAAGCTCTCAAAGGCTCGGAGTCTTAATCTATCTGATATGTCTTGTTAATTGATTGATTCCCTGAATACGCAAGCATGGCTCAGAGGTTTTCTCCTTCTGACAGAGGAATAACCACCTTTAGGTAGTTTGATGCGTTGTTTGGGAGCTCTCTCATGCTAGAGATGCCCCATGATGTTTGTTTTGATGAGTTGCACTATGGCCTTTGATATTTCTATTTGTTTTGGACAGTTGCCCGTGCTGTGTTGTGTTGTACTACTTCTCAGCCTCTTTGTCAGTTTGGGGATGAGCTACGCGTGTTGTGGCCCTTTCAAATGTTTAGAAAATGCATGCCTTTTGTTGACACATAACAACGCTGCCATATTGTGGACTTTTGTTGAAAATAATGACTGTTTCTATTTTAAATAGAAAACACAGCAACACTGAGAAATCCTGCCCCTCTCCATCCTTTTCGAACTTCAAAAGTCCTCAAAAATGGTTTATTCTTCTATCAGGTCTGCCTTCGGGTCTTTGTTTCATATCGCAGACAGGTTGGTCCCTTGATCCCTTTGTATTTTGAAATATGCTTGAAAAACGTTGAAAACACATGAAAATGGCCTTTAGCAGACTTCAAATATTATATATTTCACTTCCTGGACCCTTTTGGGTCTGGGCTTCATTGCTATCGGCACTGCCAAGTTCACCTTTGTATTTAACGAAATACATTGAAAAGGTATTAAAACCTACCCTTGTGCGGATCTCAAATAATATATATTTTCATTTCCGAACCCTTTCAGGTTTGGGACTTATTGCTATTAGCGCTGCCCTATGCATAGGCCCCACCCCTTGGTACTGCTCCGCTGCGATATAGTGATGCGATTTGATCACAATCGCTTATCGCTCATGCCCAGGGCCTTTACTTCAATCGTCGATACCTCGCCGATGTGACCCGCCGATGCGACCCGCCTCTCCAATCATCAGAGATCGCTGATCGGTGGTGTCCTATGCCCCTTCTTTAAGTTGTCCTCTCTGCAGCACCAATTGGATTAGCCACTTAGATCTGGGCCGTTGATCGGCCAGATCTAACGACCGTTGTTCTTTCAATGTTTAAGCCTGCATTTTTTTATTTTTTTCATGGTTTTCAAGTGTTTTTGCCTCCCGATAGTGTATTTATGCCCTTCCAAGGGCTCTCATCTTGTGCTGATTTTGACCTTTGGATGATCTTGAGCAAATCTTGAAGATTTCAAGAGAATTTTTGGATCCATTGGCATGATTTTAAGCAAAATTGGAGACTTTAAGAGCATATATGGATCCAATTTGGGGCCTTTTGCCAGCGAGGCTAATAGGCCCCATGCTGCCATGTGGTGACCTCTGGTTGGGCCACAGGGCAGAGTGTAGTTGGCCACTAAAACAACCCAATTAAAAAAATTGACAATTCAACACCAATAACATTATGACAAGTGGTGAGCTATGATTGGCCCAACAGATCCCAGTCAATCGTGCATAGTGAGTAGGCCCAATCAACTGTACAAATTTCTAACTGGGCAGTCTACAAACATTTGTTTTGCCAAAATTTCCCTATTTGGTAAATCGATCAGAAATCATTTCCAGGAGCATATGATGTCCGTTTTCTGTGAAATGAGTTGCGCTGAAATTAGGAATACAAGATCTACGCGGTTGTTAAGGTTTCACTTCAGTCTGAAAAATTTAATTTTTGAGCATATTTTTAGCACCAGATTAGTAGCTTAATTCCCCTCTCATTCAAATTGGAAGTTGAGGCAACCAATAATGTGGCAGAGTACAAGGCTTTACTACTAGGCCTGCCAGCAACAAGGAATTTGAACATTGAATGCCTAACTGTGTTTGGAGACATAGGACTAGTGGTAAAAAAAATCAAGAACCAATGTCAAACTAAGCACCCCGGGCTAAGGACTTACAGAAATGAGGTTTGGGATTTATTGAAAAACTTTTTCCTAGCTTTTAATGTCCAATTCTTACCCAAGGAAGGAAATTGAAAGGTGAATTCCTTGGCTATAGCTACTAGTAATTTTAAGCCACCATAAAATCCACTTCTTAGACATGAAGTTCAAGTTAGGTACAAACCCTCAGTGCCTAACAATATGAAACATTGGAATGTGTTCGAAGATGATGAAAAAATAAAGTGTTTTATGGAAGTCATTGGGAAATTTTTGAATTCTGTGATCGACATAGAAGAAGAAGTGACAGAGGAACAACTAACTTATTGCGAGGAAACTATCACAGAGCATAGAGTTCTGTAGCTAAAGGGAAATTCCATTCCCCGTGGTCTAGTTCCTTTGGAGAGATTATTCAAATCCAACGATGTGGCCTCAAAACCTGTTAAACAGGGTGTCGATGAGCATGTGGAGGATTACAACATCGACTCGGAGAACGAAATCCAGATGATTAAGTTTTCAAAAGAGATCCCGCATGAATTGTTGGTTTGAGGGGCCTTGACCCGAGTTCAGTGTGTGATACACACCAACAAAACCCTCAACTACTGGACCTTTCGGAAACGAACTACAAGAAAATCACAGTCTCACCCGAAGAAGTTATGGGAGGTTGCAGAACCAAGATTCTGTAATCGAAGGGATATCCGTGTAGTGGTGCCGTCTATTTACTTCTACTTTATATTGATCTTATAACTTCAAGTACATAAATAACTTTGCTCTGATGATTATCTTTATAGAATTAATCTTATCGCATCAAATAACAAAAAATAGTATAACATGTATTCTTTCACATAATTCAGTAAAAAACATGCATAATGATACTAACAACAACAAAGACTGAACACAGAAAGATATGCAGTTCTTCACCAAAACTTCTCCTTTATTAATATAAAACTTCATTACATATACTTCTTTGACCTACACACCTAGCTGCAGGTGGTCTATGCACTCAACTGCAGACTCTTCCAGGCCTCAACGCACTTAGCTATGGAGCCTTCCTCAACACTATAGACTACATATGTGAATACAAAGATTCAATTCACTTATGATGACATGATATGATATTTTCGATCAAAAAGTATTACATCTCCTTATATACTTTACATCATTACAAAAACCATGGTCCACATACCATGGATCCACAAAACAAGGACTAATATGTGATACTCGTTACAAAATAAGGGCCTTGTCCCATCCCAAAAGCCCTAAAATTTTTCACGGTGAATATATCTTCGCCAGCTCTACGCGGTCAACTCCTTCTTTTGTGAGGTCTTTTACCCAAGACTTGGACCAAGGTGGGCCATTCCCAACATGCCCCCAACACTCACCCATGACTTGTCTTGAGTCACTCAACTTTTACACCCTTGATTTTTGCTGCGATCCCATTGTACACTGCGTTGTACTGCTAGACCATTTCTTCCGTCAATTTTTCTTCTTGGAGTGTCTCCTTCAGCAAATCTGTAGTAGGGCCAAATGTATTTTGCAATATTTCCACTTCTTCTCTTCAATTCCTCTAGCATCTCGTCCACGACCTGTGGAAGTTGCAGGGCTTCCTCCTACCACAACTGAGTCTTCTCTTGCAAGATCTATGCTTTCCTCCGAAGATCATCTATTTGTGCCTGGAGGTTCTTTACTTCAGTAATACAGGAAAGCTTATACAAGATTGTAAGGTATTCATAGCTACCAGGATCTCATCGTAGCGCTTCTGCTTGGCCTACAGTTCCTCCTTAATATTTAGGACGTTTGGATCCTCTTGCAGTGAGGTCCAAATCTCCATTGTATCATCGATCAATTTTCCACAATCTACCACCATATCAGATATGCCTTTCAATGTTGCTTGAGGTCCCTTTGTCTCTTCTCTCGAACCTCTGGTGGCATAACTGACTGCAACCTTATTCATAGCTCTAATATCTACACTTCATATTCAAATTTCAACTTAGCCATAGTATACTTTGAGTCCTTGATCATGAGGGCGAGCTTCACGACCTTTTCTGTTGGTGCTTCATCCTCATGGATCTGTACATCTGGAGCTATCATGCAAGTCTGATTAATGACCTTCTCCAGTTGTTCTCATTTCTTCCTTACTTCCTCATCCTTGGCCAATTTCTCCATTTTCTTCTTCATCGATGTTTTTTTTTTACTTTTCCTTTGATTTTAAAAGTGACATGCGCTACTCTTGCTCCTGTATTTCTGAAGTGATACCTTAGTGAAATTCATGCAAGATTTGGAGGGGTAGCACAATGACATTCATTTGGACGATGTTCTATGCATTGGCTCTCTCCTTTTTTATGCCTGATTCAAACTTCATTGCCTCAACTGGCACGTGTAACATCCTAACTATGAAAGTTGTTTCCAATCTTTTTTCTGATTGCAATGGCTCGGTTACCTACTCTCATTTCCTCACTTCCCGTGGAAACACCTTTAGCTCTGCGATGCTCTGCTGCACCTCAACCAAGATCACTTTGCAACAATCATCAATCTTGTCCCATGTTTTCATGTTGATCTCCTAGATCTTTTCTGCTATCTCGTTGATATCCCCATCAATGAGGAAAAGTGGCATCCCTCCCTTACCCTTATTCACCTTTTTCTTCTTTCTTGGTCTCATTTTTATGAAAAAAGGTGAGTCTTCTGATACCCCCACATCACTGAGGTGTTATTCCTATTCTTGTCCTTGCCTTGTTTCATCTGTTTCTTAATCGACATCTTTTCTACTTGTACTTGCACCCTACGAGGTACCCTTTTCTATTCAAGCTAATATAATTGCTCCAATGGGTGGAGTCATCCATTCTTTCAACCATTCCTGTACTACCGCGAGGACATCATATTCTATTACCAGGTATGGAAATGGATGCCATGTTTTTGTTGGGTCCTTCAACACTTTCACATATGCCATGTGAAAGTCTGCCTTGAACTTTGTAATATGAGAATACTATTTATACAATCTTGGTGACAGTCTGGGAAATGGATTCACAACCATATGCGGATCCATCACCATCACTACAAAGAAGATATTGTTTTCTATTGTGCATGCAAGCTCCTTTGTAAACCAGAGCGAGGCATACCTCGCTACTTCGCGTACATCTACCTCAACAATCGGAAAATGAGAATCCTTCGGCTCCTTCCATGCAACAAGCACAATAATAATTAATAGTCAGGAATAGTGGAAGGGATTTCCTTCTTCCTGTGCCTCCCTACAATCCATCAAAAACTCCTTACACAGATAAGAAGCCCAGTTGATCTATATTCATTTCTCACACTGCTCAGCCAATTACACTACTGCTATAGGCACCTTATTGGCCCTGCATTTCCTCATGATCTTCCCCACTAATATATGTGTGGCGAAGTGCACACCCTACTCCTCGATATAGTTTATTTCATATTCATGGGATTTCTTCACTAATCCAAACTTTTCATTCATCATCTAGGCCATATACTTGTCTTTGTTTTTACCCAAGAATTCATCTGCAGGATCCTTCCCTTGATATGAAAACTCTATTATTCTCCTGATGAGCATCTCATCAATCAGGATCCTCATCCCTAGCCAAATGCAACCATCATGTACAAGTGTGAGAAGCTACCACACACAGGTTGTGCTAAATGTGCTTCAACCGAAGTGTGGCACATTTTGCATGTTCAAAGGCCCCGCTCTCTGCATTCCCACAACCCATTATTGCAGTTCCAATCTTGTAACTCCTCTCTTTAGGTAGTAGACTTTCTTGAGGTACCTACTAGGCTCAAACTACATGTATTTCTTTTGATACGGGGAATCTTCCCCAACCCTTCTACTTCAAAAGGAACCTTTTCTGGCAATAGTGGCGTATAGGTAGCAAATTTCCCTTCCTTTGGTTCCCTAACCAGCTTTGCGCCCGAATTTCTTGGTGGCATGTACACTAGGAGCATGGAGAGAACCTCCACATCCTCTGTCTCATTCCACTAAAACTCAACTTCTTCCTCACTATCATGGAACTGTTGAAGTCCTTCATATTCCACCAATTTTATTTCCCGCCCGTTCTTCGTCCGCACTTCCTTTTGCATATTCTTTTGTGGTGATGTTCTCAATTATGCTGCAGAGACCTCAACTGGTCTCTTCTCCTTTATCTTTTTTAGCTACAATTGTGGTTGTGCCTGTGCTTGCGGCTATACAGGCACATTTCTTGGCAATCTTAAGCATGTTGGGGACATGGGTACATTCGTCCCTGTGTTCTTTCTTGCTTGTGACTGCATGATACTAGATAGCCCTTTCTTTGTAAATATCCTAACCAAATCTTCCCACCTCCTCTCAGACATGCAATATCTCTTTTACACTTAAGGCACAATTTTTAATCTCTCTAGGCAACAAACTATAAAATGTGGCACTAGATGCGGTTTTTATAACAATTTTGAATTCCCAGGCTCATGATTGGCTTAGATTTAGCACATTTAAGGCATGTATGGGATAGATACAACTGAATGTGCTTCATAAATTATTTTCTCCCACACCTCTCAACGGTAATTTCCTTTTTACAGTGCCTTTTTTCCTTTCGACGATCATATTTCCAACTAACTGTGTTAGATTTCCCCTTTGGCAAAGTCACCTCTTCTTCGTCGCAGATCTCTCAGACTTCATCATACTCTTGATTATCACGCATTAATCTTCCTTCGGTGAAGTCCCTTCCTACAGAGTAGTTTATAGTCTCATGCCCACTATCAACTACAGATGGCACTAAGATTTCCTTCTCTTCAATTTTCAGTGTGAAGCCCTAGGGACATAGTTGTCCCTATATATCTTAAATCTACCACCGTTCACTCATCCTGGAATCATCTAACCATTCAACTTCATGAGTTGAAAAAAACAACCATATGAAATGTTCTTGATGATATATGGCCCCATCCAATGTGTTTTGAATTTTCCCCGAAACTTTGTGAACTTATTGTCATATAATAATACAAGATTCCCTTCCCAAAATATCTTCTTCTTGATATTCTTGTCATGCCAGACTTTCTCCCTTTATTTCTGCACCTGTTGATGGAACCCTGCTATGAATATGTCTTCTTCTAAAGCTAGTATTTGCAACATTCATTTCTTCATCATGTCGGGGTTTTCCATATCTATGACAGCTACAATTCTCAAGCTTGGCACAATTTATTCCATAGGCATAACTACTTCTTGTCCGTATACCAACATGAAAGGTATCCATCCTGTTAATTTCTTACATGTCATTCTGTATGCCCACAACACCACTGGAATCCTAATGTCCCAGTCATCTCTATTCACATTGCATACCTTAGTCAATGCATTCTCCATAATTGTATTGAAAACTTCCACTATCCCTATATTTACCTTCTTTGTTTTTAGTGGTTGTGTTATATCTAACATCTTTATCTTAGGTCCATTCACTTCACGATGTATTTCTGAATCTTTAATGTAAATGTTGTGAGGATCTTCGTCCTCTTCTTCAATGAGATTATAACATTCTATCACATTTCAAATTTGCACATCCCAATCAGGTTGACAGATAACTGGAACTTCATTTTCAAAAATCTTCTTCTTAACTATATTCAGGGTTGCATCTATATGTGGACAGTTGTCTTCAAATCTAAATTTCATCACAAATCCATCCACCATCTCAGCCCAACTAGTAGTGCCATGTCGAAGTTAAGTTTCCAAATTCCAATTCTAATGAATTGTCTCCATGGTATGAATGAAGCCATGCACCCATTATTCTCATGGAATTTCTCCCCAAGTTGCCATACAAAGTTGTATATGGTCTCTATGATCATTCGAGTCATCATAATTTTATATGAGCTCTATTTTTACTTGTCCAAATCTTACCCACATCAACCTTCTACATTTTTTCCAATCTCCTATATTCTTCTTATGAGTACTCCACCATATAACAGGAGTATCCTTTAGTGCTTGATACAGATTAACAGTCTCTGACATTCTGGTACCCATCTTTCATAATCTCTAAAGAAAGTATTTACATCACCCAAACCATCATATAAAGGTAAGTCACATACCTTAGCTGTCATACAACGCACTACCTTGGTGATTCTTGGTGATTCATTGACACTTCATGCAATATGTTCTGTCATTTCTCCAATTCATCTTTTGAATATGAAGTGCAAGAACTATCTTGCTCCCAAGTCATCTTTCCATTTATAGTGGGATTGATCCACTCTTTTTCCTTCACCGTGATCTGATAGATATTATCAACACCATCTACACTATAATCTTCTTTGACATGCTCTATATACCTCGCCCCTTCTGATGGATCCAAGGGAACAATAACCCTCATATTATTTCTTTCAAATATCATTTTCCTTTTCTTCAGATTAATTATAGCCATGTTATCAAATGCCCAATCCAATCCAAGAAATGTGGGGTAAGGATTACTATCATCTACTATCTCAATCACTTTGAAGTTAGTGGTAGTGCACACTCCGTCGATGTCCACTGTGACATTAGAAAATATTCCTAAAGGTAAGATCTTCTATTGATTTTCCATCTTCAACTGAATAGTAGAGCATTGCAACTTCGGCTTACCCATCAATTTCCAAGTTTTCCTTCGTAAGACGTTGGCATCAGATCCTAGATCCAAGATTACCTGGTCCATGTCATACTCTCCAATCTACACTATAATCCTCATTTCCTTCCCAGTTCACTTTTTGTGTCTATGAAAATTATTCACTGTGTGCATCTCGCTTTGCAGTACCTCCTTAGAAGCATAAGAGTTTGTCAGTTCCTGTAATTCCTTAACAACCTTCTAATTTCTCAATAGCTTCATGCATGTCTGTAGAAAAGACTTCAAGATATTCAGATCCACCTCCTGTGTTGCAACCGGTACTAACTCATAGTTATCCTTATGAGTTGGCTATGTAGTAGAGGTTGAGGCCTGATTATCCATAAAAATTCACCTTGCCTCCATGAATGCTTGCTTTTCCTTCAGGATATCAAATACAGGATATTTTTCAATAGTTTTGTTACCCATGTAGTTTTAGCTTCCCTTTTCCCATCGTCCTTATCATTCCCAGTCATGGTTCCGCTTCTTGTTACAATGCCATTGTGCGATTGATCTTCTCTTGGCTAAACGTTCATCATTTGGAAATTTGCTGCAAGCTGCTAGTTTTTTTTCTCATGTAGCTTCGAAATAAGGACGGGACATTTTTCTATCACATGATCAATACTTACAGTAATTGCAGGTTGTTGTCGGGTTCTGACAGTCCCTTGTGAAGTGTCCGACCTGTCGACAGTTGTAACAGATAATATGGCCACACCCTCAACTAAATCATCCTCCTCATCCTTGAAATCATCCTTGACCAATGTGTTGTCCTTTCTCTTCATGTGTATGTCCTTCAACTTACAGTCTATAACTATCAGCAGCGTTCTCCATCATTAAGTCATAACTTTGCCAATTTTCTCATCATGGCCTACTAATCTACAGAAGTTGCAAAACAACTACTTCGATGTTTGTATATATTTCTGTAATAGGTAGCAATATTGAGAGTGATGTTGACCTCTTGTTTGACAAATATCGCACCACAATCCTGGATTTACTGGATTAGGCACTCCACTTGTAATAATATCTCTGAACGGGAAATTGATCCTTATAATGACCCTCTGCTTTGCATTTTGTACACCATACTTATGATCTTTTTGGTTGAATTATTTACCCTTCTTCAGATCCTATAATTCCAAGGTCAGATTGGCTAGCTGACTCTGTATATTCTGCACTCTGCGTGAGTATCTCCAATGGTGAAGCTTCCAGCTTCATCACAATCTCCAATGCTTCACCTTGCATCACGATCTTCTGCTGTGTCAATGGTAACCTAATATGTGGTTGTAGCATGACTATGAACCACTCTTTATGCTACTGTGGGGGTATTTCAAAGCTTAGTTAACTCATCAACACCTTGAATCATTGACCTAACTCCCACACATATTCAGTCGCTGCCTGTTTGATTTCTTTTAGCTTTGTGATGCATTGTGATTCTGATTTCAGTTTCTTGAATTCTGCTATCAGTGATTTCTTAATTTCATTAAACATATCGTTCAACTCAATTGCTAGTATTTCATATACGATGTGAGCCTTCTGTATATAATCATTATTAATCTATCTCATTGTCCATATTGCATCAGCTACGAACCAAAACTGATCAAGTTCTTCTGATCCCAGTCCTTTAAATACAGGTAGCTTAATGTCATTAGCCATTATTCTTCTTCTCGATGGCCTATGTCAAGGTGGAGGTGGAGGTGTAGGGGAAGTATGGGGAGGGGGATGGGGTATACTGGGGGATCCCAAAGGCACCTTGATTCTTCTCAACTCCTGATTTTGACGTGCCTTCAGGATGGGGAGGGGAATGTCGCGGGGTTGTAGGGTTACTTATTTCTTCTTCGCTCTTAGATCCTAACAAAGGGCTATAGTCAGTATTAATATAATTCTTCAACTCTGTTCTATATCACTTCCCACTTCGTGTAGCTCCTCTTTCTGGTTTATTTCTTCTTTACCCAAACATTAATCTGACTGCATCGTAGAATCCAATTTTCACATAATAACATCTTAATCTAGAGCTTCAAATAATTTAAGAACTTACCTCGTGCTCCTTTGAAGAATCTTCATTCAGCTTTGCTATAGGACATGATCTCATCAATCACAAAATCAGTGATAAATCCTACCAAAATTCTATCGATCCATAAATCAACAACCCTTGATATACTTTTATCGATTCTTTTGAGTCACTGTATCAAATCAGGATTCCACTCCTTAGGTTTTTCACCTTTGAAACAAGTCTTATGCTTGGTCAACTTAGATACCCACTCATACAGTTTAATGTGGAATGAACCAAAGAATATTCGTATTTCTATTTGTAAATGTATTTATTCAACCAGTCTTAAGTCAATAATCTAGGGTTTCTGTTTTCTTTTTCTGCAAATTCTCTTTCTTTCTGTTCAACCCACTCCTGAATATATTTCTTTGATAGATGCCAAAACATATCCCTTAAGCAGATCCTAGTCCCATCAATGGAACCATTTGTTGGTTTGAGGAGGTGTTAGTGCCTAGATTTATCTTAGGCTGAGGAAGGTAGGATCCATGGCCAACATCATACCACGCTTAACTTGGTAGCTAGCCCTACCAGGTCGGGAGAGGGCTCTCTCCAGGTCAATCTCAGCAAATTATAATCGATGAGGGCTTGAGATGACTGATAGAAATATTTATCTTAGGCTAGGTATATGTGCAAGAGAGTTTGATTGAATAAAATGATGTTTTTGTTGGCTCATATGGAAAGGTAGATTTTGGGTGCGGGGATTGAGGCTCAGTCTTGCAGAGGTCTCAATGGGGCAAGGTAGGCAGTTGTTTTTGGCACTTCAATTTGAATGATATGGAAGGATTAGATAGGTGAGGAGCTGAAGAGGGCAAGGAAAGTCATGGATCCTCTCCAAACAGCTAAAAACATCAAGAAACTAAAGCAAAACTCAAGTAGAGCACTACAATTTCAATGGATTCTACTTACACTCTTGTTTGATTTAGCTGAGAAGAAATAAGAGAGATAATGGCATACAATCAAATAAATAAAATTCACAATTACAAAGGAAAACACTGTACCAAGACAAATTGCCACATGGATCCCAAAGAGTACTGTAAACCCTGGTCTCAATTCCTTAGCCAAAATGCTGATATGAGTGTACAATGAAGCTCAAGGCTTTCTCAAATGTCCAACCGTCTACCAAATTCCAACCCCTACACTATGAAATTCATAAAATATATACATTGTCTCATCCTTTTACTAAGGGATTGAGCTCAACCATTTTCTTCAAAATAGAATTAGTGACATTAAACGTGGGCCTAATTTCTGAAAATAGGTGTTGAAGATGAACTTGTATCTCCTAAAAAATAGTACCTGTTATGAAAATGAAAGCGGTTTTTGTAGATAAGGTCGTGTTGGAGGAAAACCTCTCTCAAATTTTGGAAATTCGTTTCCAGTTGCTCGAAATATGTTCCACAAAATCATCTCTGAAAGAGAAAATCATTAAAAATTTAAATCTGTGAAAATGAGCTGTAAAGATCCAGTCACATATCCCAATCCATGAAACCTGTGAATAAACTGAAAGAGGTTTTTGTTATATGGATCATGATTAACGAAAAAGTCCTTGGGTTTCACAAAATTACTTTCCATTTGTTGTAAAATGGCCCTGCACTAAAATGACTAAAACAGTAAAAAATATGAAAAATTTGCTTTGTTTTAATGTAGGCTCCAAATATCACTGTATATCTCCAACATAGTAGCACCTGTGCATAAACTAAAGGAGGTTTTTGTTATTTGGTATGTGATGAACAAAATCCTCTTTTACATTTGAAAAATTCCTTACCATTATTTCAGAAAATGATTTTGTACTAAACTTGTCATTGTGTGCAGTAAATGACCTCAAAACATGCATAACCAAGAATCACTCATTCATTTCGTTCATATCTTCTAATCCAGAAACCTGTTATTGGAGTGTGATATACCGTTGGAAATATTTTTCCAAGATTCTTATGATGGACATACTTGTGACATGTTTTGTGCTGAACATCATGTGCAAAACATCTAACAAAACCATACATAATAAGAGCTCATGTTGATCCCTGGTGACAGGCTGTGACGACTGGAACTAACATCGGCTCCATTGGGGATGGCAGCTCCTTGGAGGTGCCAAGAACTACATATCTCTAGAAAGAAGACAGTGCCTCTTCCATTTGGCATGGATGGTCAAACAACTGCAAACCCAAAACAACTCATACCAATCCAAAAACATATACATACTGAAACATGTACATAAACAAATACCGAAAACTGAAATGCTGCCTCGGGCAGCTTATTTATGTATAAATCTAACCCACTTTGCTGCAAAATTGATAGATAAAGTAATGTTGTAATGCCATATAAATCAATCAAGTAACTGTGACATGGATGCTGCTTGAAAGTGCTTCAACCAGGACACAGATGCAAATGCTGACAGCCATACATGGATATAACGAGTCTGGTTGTGTAAAAGACAATCTGACTTATCATTCAAACTGAAAAAAAATTCCATGTACGTTGCAATAGGATCGAAAAAACCAGACTCTTTTTGTTGCCCCAACTCCTCAATGCATGCTTCCAGCTACAAACTATCAATGCAAATATCCACGGGCAGCCTTACCTTTTGTTCCTTCTACTGAGAAAGATCCCCAAAGAATGGGACTCGACAGTCTAGATCTTGGGACTGTATTTGGGTCTCCAATTCAGTTATATCTCCTTCAATTTTGATGGCAAACTCTTGCAAAAAATTGAGCTTAATTTCATGGCTGCATTGACAGGATTTCAGATAAGAAGAAAGAGATGAAGCAAAGTTCTCATCTACCTCATCATCCGTGCACATATCTTCCCATTTTCTAAAACCTTGAATAGAAGGCACCTCTATTTTTAATTCTTTCTCTTTCTCCATCCATGTTTCAAGAAAGATATGCCAAAAATCTTCAAAGGACTTAATAGATCTGATAGGAAAACCTTCAATCCATTTTCTACATTTACCTTGAAATGAATCAAAGAACAATCTAATGAAGACATCTTCCTTTTTAACTCTAAGAATGTCCACAAATGTTTTAAAATGTTCTATATGTTCTAGAGTCAAGGTCAGATCTTCCCCATTGAATTTAGGGCCATTGCTCAAAATATATGCATCCTTTGGTAATTGATTAGGAAAACCAGGAAGATTAGAAAAATCGATACATGAATACCTTGAACAAATAGAAGAAACATCTGAGTCCTTCATTTAGCCAGTGG
The DNA here is from genome assembly GCA_031772625.1 of Pinus tabuliformis. Taxonomy (NCBI): domain Eukaryota; kingdom Viridiplantae; phylum Streptophyta; class Pinopsida; order Pinales; family Pinaceae; genus Pinus; species Pinus tabuliformis. The sequence continues at coordinate 1,736,323,907 of CM062819.1, forward strand.
AGCCATCATCAATACTTTGAAATTCGGGACTTCGAACAGTGGAGTCACTAGGTAGATGATTTCAACCTTCATATGTGTCTGACTATTGTCACCATCAGCAATCAGATCTGAACTTGATTACAAAATTGTACTGGGTCAATTTGCAAGTCAGATGTTTAGTTTATAAACTAGACCGGAGATTGACTGAAGTAGCTTTTATCTACTTGCTCTAATGCAAAGCAAAAGCGTTTCGAAGGCTACCTGGCTAATCTTCAGACTTGTCTGTAGTTTATAAAATGAAGAACACTAACAAAAAAACAATCTCTTTCCTTAGTATGGTCACCACTATGTTAGTGCCTAGATTTACCTTAGGCTGAGGAAGGTAGGATCCAGGTCAACATCATACCACGCTTAACCTGCTAGCTAGCCCTACCAGGTCGAGAGAGGGCTCTCTCCGGGTCATTCTCAGCAAATTATAATCGATGAGGGCTTGAGATGACTGATAGAAATACTGATCTTAGGCTAGGTATATGTGCAAGAGAGTTTGATTGAATAAAATGATGTTTTTGTTGGCTCAGATGGAAAGGTAGATTTTGGGTGCGGGGATTAAGGCTCAATCTTGTAGAGGTCTCAATGGGGCAAGGTAGGAAATTGTTTTTGGCACTTCAATTTGAATTATATGAAGGATTAGATAGGTGAGGAGCTGAATAGGGCAAGGAAAGTCATGGATCCTCTCCAAACAGCTGAAAACATCAAGAAACTAAAGCAAACCTCAAGTAGAGCACTGCAATTTCAATGGATTCTACTTACACTCTTGTTTGATTTAGCTGAGAAGAAATAAGAGAGATAATGGCATACAATCACATAAATAAATTCATAATTACAAAGGAAAACACTGTACCAAGACAAATTGCCACATGGATCCCAAAGAGTACTGCAAACCCTGGTCTCGATTCCTTAGCCAAAATGCTGATATGAGTGTACAATGAAGCTCAAGGCTTTCTCAAAAGTCCAACCTTCTACCAAATTCCAACCCCTACACTATGAAATTCATAAAATATATACATTTGATCATCCTTGTACTAAGGGATTGAGCTCAACCATTTTCTTCAAAATAGAATGAGTTACATTAAACTTGGGCCGAATTTTTGAAAATAGGTGTTGACGATGAACTCATATCTCCTAAACCATAGAACCTGTTACAAAAATGAAAGAGGTTTTTGTATATATGGTCATGTTGGAGGAAAACCTCTAAAATTTGGGAAATTCATTTCCAGTTTCTCGCAATCTGTTCCACAAAATCATCTCTAAAACAAAAAATCATTAAAAATTTAAATCTGTGAAAATGAGCTGTAAAGATCCAGTCACATATCCCAATCCATGACACCTGTGAATAAACTGAAAGAGGTTTTTTTTATATGGATCATTATTAACAAAAAAATCCTTGGGTTTTGAAAAATTACTTTCCATTTGTTGTAAAATGGCCCCGCACTAAAATGACTAAAACAGTAAAAAATATGAAAATTTTGCTTTGTTTTAATGTAGGCTCCAAATATCACTGTATATCTCCAACATAGTAGCACCTGTGCATAAACTGAAGGATATTTTTGTTATTTGGTATGTGATGAACAAAAGCCTCTTTTACATTTGAAAAATTCTTTACCATTATTTCAAAAACTGATTTTGTACTAAACTTGTCATTGTGTGCAGCCACTGACCTCAAAACATGCATAACCAAGAATCGCTCATTCATTTCGTTCATATCTTCTAATCCAGAAACCGGTTATGGGAGCGTGATATACCGTTGGAAAGATTTTTTCGAGCTTCTTCTGATGGGAATAGTTGTGACATGTTTTGTGCTGAACATCATGTGCAAAACATCTAACAAAACTAGACATAATAAGAGCTCATGTTGATCCCTGGTGACAGGCTGCGAAGACTGGAACTACAGGGGGCTTGACCCAGGTTCAGAGTGTGCTGCGCACCAAAAAAATCCTCAACTACTGTTCCTTTTGGTAATGATTTGCAAGCATATCACATTCTCACCCGACGTAGTTATGGGAGGTTGCAGAACCATGATTTTGTAACCAAAGGGATATCTGCACATTGGCGTCGTGTATTTACTTCTACTTTATATTGATCTTATAACTTCACATACATAAATAACTTCATGCTGATGATTGTCTTTATAGAATTACCCTTATTGCATCAAATGGTAGATTTAGTATAACATGTATTCTTTCATGCAATTCAGTAAAAAGCATGCATAACGATACTAACAACAACAAAGACTGAACACATAAAGAAATGCAGTTCTTTGCCAAAACTTCTCCTTTATTAATATAAAGCTTTAGTACATATACTTCTTCGAACTGCACACCCAGTTACAGGTGGTTTGCGCACTCAACTACAGACTCTTCTAGGCCTTCGTACACTCAACTATGGAATCTTCCTCAAAACTAGAGAATACATATGCGAATATAGAGATTCAATTCACTTATGATCACATGATATGATATTTTCGATTACAAAGTATTAAATCTACTTATATACTTGACGTCATTAAAAAAACCATGGACCATATACCATGGATCCACGAAAAAAGGACTAATACCCGATACCCGTTACAAAATAAGGGCTTTTTCCCATCCCTAAAGCCCTGAAAGACCACGTGATGAATATATCTTCACTATCTCCATGCAGTCCACTCCTTCTTCTGCGGGGTCTTTTACCCAAAACTTGGACCAAGTTGGGCCATGCCCAACATCAATATAAACAAATGTACTTAAATATATTTAAAACCTATAAAGATGTATTTTCTAGGTCATATGATGATTTAAAGACTTTTGATACAAATCTTATTCAACATAAGATTCCCTTAAAGATTGGAATGAAGCCTTGTAAGCAGAAACTTAGATAGATCAACCACCTTTTACTCCTATCCATTGAGAAGGAAGTAAGGAATTTATTTCAAGCCAATATCATTATACCCTTGAGGTACTCATATTGGGTGGCAAACCTGGTTCCTGTTACGAAAAATAATGGAGAGATAAGACTATGTGTGGATTTTAGAAACCTCAATAGAGATTCATTAAAAGACAATTACCCATTGCCAAAAATGGATTATATATTACAGAATGTAGTTAACTTAGCTCAGATGTCCATGATGGATGGCTTCTCAGGATATAATAAGGTAACAATGCATCCCGATGATCAAAAGAAAACTACATTCACTACATGCTGGGGGACCTTCATGTATGCAATAATTCCATTTGGCCTTATAAATGTAGGAGCAACCTTCCAAAGGGCCATGGATATAGCATTTGTGGGAGAGACAAATTAGTTGTGGTCTACTTGGATGATATCACAGTTTTTTCTAAAACATATGAGGAGCATATTGAGCATTCGAAACTCACTTTTGAGAAATGTAGGAGGTATGGGTTGTCTCTAAATCCAAACAAATCTCAGTTCACTCTGAGCGAAGGTAATTTATTGGGGCATATAGTAGCACAAGTGGGGGTGAAGATTGATCCTAATCATGTGGAAGCCATCTACCACATTTCCCTACCTAGAAATAAAAAATAGGTCCAAGTGTTCTTGGGAAGGATTAAGTTCTTGAGGATATTTATACCCAATTATCTAGAGATGGTGAAAGGTATCATGGAGATGTTGAAGAAGGAGAACGAAGTAAATTGGAACCCAGATTCCTAGGAATCCTTCTCTAGGATCAAGAGAGATTTTGCAAAGGTTCATGTGTTAGTTAGCTCAGATTATTCGATACCATATTTGTTGGGGCCCTATAATACTAGTGATTACCCCATTACTATTGTGCCCATATTTTTTTTACTATGCCCCATAGAATCCCTCTATTGTTATTTTTGTGGATTTATATTATTATTGTTAGGTCGGCTGGGTTATATTGTGACTCCTTAGACTCCTATATATAGAAAGGAGGTTTTGTCATTTGAATCTTCAAGAATTGTTCATTTATGTAATGTAAAGGAGGTTTCCCCCTCGAAGAGGCTGAATTTTAAGGCGTTGATCTATCTTTTCTATCTTTTTCTTGAGTTGGTTTCATAACAATTGGTATCAGAGCTTTGGATTCTAGGGTTTCGCTGCTCCAAAAAGGTCATCGTGGAATTTTCGCTATAATTTTTTTTCTGCGATGTTTCAGAAGCTACAAAAAAACCCATTTGAGAAGACATCGCTCTGAAGCTCAGGTCCGAATTTCAAAGTATTTCGCGCTATATTTGTGGAGATATGATCTGAGGAAGTTGGTCTTTTTGCAGACTCCTGAATTACATTCCAAACAGGTGACTTGGGGAAAATCATCATAACTTTCTCTCTGAGCATCGGATTGAAATTTTGTAAGAAGGTACAGAAAGAGGACAGACTATAGTTTCTTGTATATATTTTTTAGAGCCAAAGGTCAAAACAGGGACACGTGGCACATCGTACAAATTTGCTCTACTGAATTAGTTTATAATCAGGTCACTGTGGGAGATTTGGCATAACTCTTCAATGGAGAATCCAATTGGGGTCAGACTGGTGGCATTGGAAATAGGACATAGAGGGCTACCATAGGTCACAATTTCAAAATTTGATGATTCGAAATTACAAAGATACATCAGAGGCAATATCGAGCTCCTACAAAGTGAAAAAAGGTGTGTAGATTTTTTAAATTTTTGCTTAAGCTTGGTTTGAAAAATTATTTTGAAGGAATTCAAAGGGCATAGTAGAGCATTAGTATCGGTAATTGATGCCCCAAGGAAAGAAAATGCAAACACCTAGTAAGAAATCTGAAAGCTCTAGCATGACTCATGAAGAAGAGGAAGAAATGCTACATGATATATCAAAATTACAAGACCAAGTGCAACAAATTTCACTTTCACAAAAGCTAACAAAAACTAAGATAAATGGAGTGGAATCTAAGATAAAGGGCATGGAAGCCAAGATTGACAATTTGAAGATAGATTTGAAGGCAGATTTGACAAATTTTCTACAAGAAATAATTACTAATGGTGAAAGGGGAGGAAAGGAAACTCATGATGCAAACAAAGGAAATGTTAATCATGATTTCATAGACTCTAATGTTGGATCGAAGACGCACCATATTCCAAAAATCGATATGAGGAAGTTTGATGGCAAGGATCCTGCAACATGGATATTACAGATGGAGCAATTTTTCGATCTCAATAATGTGCAAAACACACAAAAGGTACGTTTGCAACTTTATATTTGGAACCAAATTAGTTTGTATGGTCTCAATGGCTTTGCTCTCGTAAACAATTTATCACTTGGGAATTTTTACGGAAGAATTGATAGCACATTATGAGGATACAAAAAGCAACACTTTTTTTAGCCAATTGATAAGTCTCAAAAAAAAGGGTTCAATAATGGAGCACATTGAGGAGTTCCAAAAGTTGAACATAAGGGTAAAAAATACTCCAGAGGAGCATAGGATTGATGTGTTCATAGGGTCTTTAAAGGATAATATCCAACATGATGTTTGCCTTTGGGAACCTGATTCATTAGAGAAGGCATTCAGGTTAGCAAGAAAAATGGAAAGCAAAATTATGGCAACCAGGAAGCATACCACTCACAACTATAAAGACGGAAGTGTTGTTGCCACTAGTCTTCCACAACCTATAAGGTTGACACCACAAAAATTGGAAGAAAAAAGAGCAAAAGGGCTTTGTTACAGTTGTGATAGCAAATACACTAAAGGTCATAAGTGTGCTGAGAAGAAATTATTCTACATAGATTGTGAAGAGGAAGAAGAAAAGGAGCAAGAAAGATCAAAAGAAGAGGATATACTCCAGGAACAAAGCCTAGATGAAGAACAAATGAATCCGACCATATCTTGTAATGCATTGGCGGGAATTACCACTCCTCAAACCATCAAGATAGAAGGAAAAATCAAGAAGAAAAAGGTAATAGTGTTGATTGATTCAGGAAGTACCCACAATTTTATTCATTGTAAGGTAGCAAAAGAATCGAATAGCTTCTTATATCCAGCACCAGAGTGTCAAGTGATGGTTGCAAATGGAGGAACAATAAATTTCTCTGGAAAGTGCCATAATATCAAGCTATCCATGGGAGAATATGTATTGACTAGCCCAATGCTTTCCATTCCAATGGGAGGTGCTGATGTTGTATTAGGAGTCCAATGACTACAATCCTTGGGTACAATAGCTTTTAATTTTCAAGAAATTTTCATGAAATTTTTTGTGGAAGGAAAGGAAGTTGAATTAAGGGGTATTGCATGGAAACTGGAAAGATAATCAGCTCTAACGGTATGAAAAAGATTCTAAAAAAGGAACAAAAAGGTGTAATTGCAAAATTATGCTCACTAGATGTTTCCACATTGGAATCATCTATTTCTCCAGATCTCCAAAAAGTCTTGGACAATCATTCCAAGGTATTTGAGACTCCCAAAGGTCTCCCACCTATTCATGATCATGATCATGTTATTCATCTGATTCCAGGAAGTGTTCCTCCAAACATCAGGCCGTACAGATATCCCTATGCCCAAAAGAATGAAATTGAATGTATGGTTGCAGAAATGCTGGAGGCTGGTATAATTCAACCGAGTCAAAGTTCTTTCTCTGTTCCAGTAGTATTGGTGCATAAGAAGGATGGATCATGGCGCATGTGTCCAGATTATAGGGAGCTCAACAAGCTCACTATTAAAGATAAGTTTCCCATTCCTGTCATTGATGAATTACTAGATGAATTGCATGGATCAATTTACTTCACCAAGTTGGATCTTTGTTCAGGATATCATCAAATCAGAATGAAGACTGAAGACATTCCGAAAACAACATTTAGAACTCATGAGGGTCATTATGAATTTTTGGTCATGCCTTTTGGCCTTACCAATGCACGCTCAACATTTCAAGGTTTGATGAATTCAATTTTCAAACCATTCCTTCAAAAATTTGTGTTAGTATTTTTTGATGATATACTAATCTACAGCAAGTCTTGGAAGGATCATGTTGAACATGTTGACAGGGTGCTACAACTATTAGAGGAGAAACAATTATATGCAAAGAGATCCAAATGTTTCTTTGGAGTACAAGAGGTGGAATATCTGGGTCATATTGTATCTCATGAAGGAGTTAAGGTAGACCCTAGCAAAATTAAAGCCATTAAGGAATGGAAAATTCCCACATCCATAAAGCATCTGCGAGGATTTCTCGGGTTGACAGGGTATTATCGCAAGTTTGTTAAGAATTATGTTAGAATAGCAGCACCTCTAACAACACTATTGAAGAAAGATGCATTTTCATGGATTCCAGAAGCAACAAAGGCCTTCGAACATCTTAAAGAGGTAATGTGACAAGCACCTGTCTTAGCTACACTAGACTTCACAAAAACCTTTATTATGGAATGTGATGCGAATTGGAATGCTGTTTTAATGCAGGATGAAAGATCCATTGCTTTTGAAAGTCGTCCAATCAAGGGAAAGTTTTTACACAAAGCTATTTGTGAGAAGGAAATGTTGGCAATACTCCATGCACTTAAGAAATTGCGACCCTACCTAATGGGAAGACACTTCAAGGTAAAAACGGATCATGATAGCCTTAAATACTTTTTAGAACAAAGATTATCCTTTGAAGAGCAACAAAAGTGGGTCACAAAGATGTTGGGTTATGACTTTGAAATCATCTACAAAAAAGGGAAGCAAAATGTGGTGGCAGATGCACTCTCAAGAAAGGATGAGGATGTGGAAGCATTGTTGTGCGCCATTTCTATTATCCAACCAGATTGGATAAACGAAGCAAGGGAGGAATGGAAGAATGACGAAGAAGTGTGGGCACTTATTCAAAAGTTACAACAAGATTCCAGTACGTCGGATACATTTAGCTGGAAAAATGATTCGTTATGGTACAAAGATCGCTTATACCTCTGTAAGAATTCCCAACTAAAACAAAAGATTCTTATGGAATTGCACACTTCTCCCTTAGGAGGGCACTCGGGATTTTTAAAAACTTACCACAGGGTTAAGAAGGAATTTTTTTGGGATGGCCTTAAATCAGATATTCAAAAGTTTGTGGCAGAATGTTTGGTTTGCCAACAAAATATAGTTGAAACAATTAAGACATCGGATCTATTACAACCTTTATCCATTCCAAGCCAACATTGGGAGGAGGTTTCAATGGATTTTATCACAGGTTTACCCAAGTCTGAGGGAAAGAGTGTCATCATGGTGGTAGTTGATAGACTTACCAAGTATGCACACTTTTTTGCATTATCACATCCATTTAAAGCCAGTACAGTTTCTACTGCATTTATGGAAACAATTCAAAAGCTACATGGAAACCCAAAGATTATTGTAAGTGACAAAGATCCCATTTTCACTGGAAATTTTTGGACAAAATTATTTTCTTGTCTTGGTACTCAGTTAGCTCATAGCTCATCTTATCATCCTCAATCTAATGGGAAAACTGAGATAGTAAACAAATGTTTGGAAGGATATCTTCGTTGCTTTGTATCTGATAAATAGACACAATGGGTCAAATGGTTGCCTCTGGCTGAATGGTGGTATAACACTTCCTTCGATACAACAACAAAAATGACCCCATTTATGGCACTTTATGGGTATCAGCCACCATCCATCACATCATATTTAAGAGAAAATTCTAAGGTTCAAGCAGTGGAACATCACATCGAACATCAACAACAAGTCCTCCAACTCTTAAAGGATAACCTCGTGTTGGCACGGAATAGAATGAAACAACAGGCAACTCAACATCGCAGCAAAAGAAGTTTTGATGTAGGTGATTGGGTATTCCTACAGCTACAACCATATAAGCAAATGTCCCTCAAGCAAGCTAAGAAAGATAATAAATTATCACCAAAGTATTATGGTCTGTACAAGGTGTTGCAAAAGGTTGGTACTATGGCATACAAATTGGAGCTTCCTGCAGTTTCTCGATTGCACCCAGTTTTCCATGTTTCATGTTTAAAGAAGGTTATAGGTGATAAGCTCCCATTTCAAACAATATTGCCAGAACTTGACGAGGAAGGAAAAATTATATTGGAACCAGAAGCAGTCATAGAAATAAGAACTCGACAGCCACGAAATCGATCAATTTCAGAGTATCTTATCAAGTGGAAGAACTTATCTGCTGAAGATTCCACATGGGAGGATGAGAATTTTATATAGAAGCATCCAAAACTACTCAAGCGTTGAGGACAACACTTTTTTGAAGGAGAGGGGCATGTTGGGTCCCTATAATACTAGTGATTACCCCATTACTATTGTAGTTGTACCCCTTATTAATATTGTTGTGCCCCTATTGTCCCCATATTGTTATTATTGTGCCCCATAGAATCCCTCTATTGTTATTTTTGTGGCTTTATACTATTATTGTTAGGTCGGCTAGGTTATATTGTGACTCCTTAGACTCCTATATATAGAAAGGAGGTTTTGTCATTTGAATCATCCAAGAATTGTTCATTTATGTAATGTAAAGGAGGTTGCCCCCTCGAAGAGGCTGAATTTTAAGGCGTTGATCTATCTTTTTTCTATCTTTTTCTTGAGCTGGTTTCATAACAATTTTACATCTTTTCCTTTGCCCCCCCCTCATACTATAGCCGTTGTGTTATTGCAGAATAATAATGAAGGTCACGAGCAACCTATAGCCTTCTTCAGCCAGGTGCTATAGGAGGATGAATTGAAATATAATATATTGGAAAAACATGCTTATGCTTGGGTCAAATATTTGAAGGCATTCATATTTTATGTTTTACACTCTAACATTGTAGCTTATGTTCCAACAACAATTGTTAAAGACATCCTGGTACAAGGGGATAGTGATGGAAAAATAGGTAAGTGGATTGCCAAAATCCAAGAGTACGAAATGGATATCAAGCCCATATCAAATATGAAACATCTTCCTGGTATAAGGATGTCATCCATTATCTGCGATTCTTGAGGTGCCCAATGAAGATGGGTAAATCCAAGTATAGAGCATTAAGATTACAAGCCCATAAGTTTATTATATCCCATGGGAAACTATACTAGAAAGACCCCATTGGAATTCTACTTTTATGTTTGGTAGAAACATAAACTCAAAGGCTAATTGATGATTTCCATAGTGGCATTTATGGGGGACACTATAACTGGAAGACCACCATGTATAAGACATTGAAAGCAAGATTATATTGGACTAAACTATTCAGAGAAGTTCACTCTTATGTTTGGGCCTACCAGAAGTATCAAATGTTCATCGAGAAGGAGAAATTAGCCCCACTCCCATTAATCCATGTTTGTATAAAAGAGCCTTTTAGGCAATGGGGACTGGACTTTATCGGAGAGATACACCCCCCTTTCAGCAGCTAACACAAGTGGATAATCACAACCACTAACTATTTCACAAAATGGGTGGAAGAAATCCCAGCCTGAAATGGAACCGACACTGTGGTCATATAATTTTTGGAGGAAAATATGTTGGCCATATTTGGGTGTCTTGTGAAAATTGTGACTGATAATGCTCAGGTTTTTAAGTCTGCAAAATTTATCAACTTTTGTCAGAGATCAAACATTATAGTTGGCCACTCTACTACCTACTATCCTCAGGGAAATGGACTAGCTGAGTCTTACAACAAAATGGTAATGAAGATCTTGAAGAAAACAATTGTAGAAAGCCAGAGAAATTGGGACTCCCAACTAAAATTTTCCCTATGGAAAGACAAGGTCACTCCTAAAATATCCACGGGGAAATCTCCTTTCAAATTAATCTATGGGAAAGTAGCTATATTCCCTATACAACTTGCTATGCTGGTTTTCAATATATGGAAGAAGAACAAAACTCCCTGACTTGAAGGATAAATCAAATAGTGGAGCTCTAGGAGAATAGAGAGTAGGTAAACCACAAGTTAATCAAACACCAACAAAAAATAAAATCTTTGTTCGATAAGAAGGCTAAAGATAGACCTCTCCAGCTAGGAGATCTAGTTTTGAGGTGGGATGTGAGAAGAGAAGACAAAGGGAAAAATGGAAAATTTTATCCCTTATGGTTTGGACCCTTCAAGATTACTAAGGAAAAGAGAAACAATACTTTCTTGCTGGAAAAGTTGGAGGATGAAATGCTTGAGCTGCTTGTAAATTGGCAATTCCTCAAGCTTTACTTCCAGCACTAAGAGGTCCATTTCTCACCCATTGTGCATACCAGTGAGCCATTGTAAAATATCAATAATACTTTTATTTCTTTATGCCTTTTTGTTTTTGTTTTTATATACTTCGATAAAATGACTCCATGCCGAATGGATAGAAGGCTAATATTCTGTAGGTTCTCAACACCTTGCTAGCAAGGCATTGTCCCCAATTGGAGCTAATGTTATCACTTATTGCAAAATTGTTCGAATGGTACCAGATGATGTCAAAATAATGCAAAAGAGATGAGGAGCTTGCAATCATTTATACAAGAAATAGAAGGACTTAAAGCATACATTGAACCCTCTCCACTAGAAATTTCTCAGAACAAGCTTTACAATGATGAGTGGAAGTCCAAAAATGGACTCATGGATCAAAAGATATGGTCTACTAAAGTTAAAGGATTGAAGCCTTTGGAAGGAACATGAGAGGTCCAATATATCAGAGATCGCATATCGAAGGTCTAGCAACATTAGAGATCGACGAGCGCAACATCAACGCACTAGAATATCAGCGATCGTGCATCAGGCATATCAGCGATCGCATATTGGAGATCATGCATTTCAGGGGTCCAATGTAGTGAAGAAGGCAGTATCAGAGCCCAGACAAGATCAACACATCACAATATTGCAACATCAGAACATTGACAATTGAAGAATCGAAATTTTTGAAGGTGACAATCTTTTAAACGTTGCGACATGGGTAATGTGCTGATAGTGTAAAAACTGCCGGGGGACTCTGATAAAGATTAAAAAGGATTCTATCACAAAATAATAGGTTGACTGGCCCTTTCCTCTCTCCTCTAATAGGACGTGTGGTGGCATATGATTGGTTCTGATAGGATACAGCGGCATATGATGTTAGGATAATGTGGTTGTATGAAAGGACACATGGCAAGAAATTTTGGCATTTTGAGGTGGCCTATGGGGGAAAATCTGGGTGACACATGTGACCACTCATGAGGTGCCATGTGGAAGTGATGATGTCATAGCGGAGATTGCATATTGGAGGTTGAGGATGTCAGAACTTTATAATATTTAGCACTTGAAAAAGTTCTGATAAAGAGGGGCTTCAATATTTGGCTAGCGCATGGTCAAGAGGAAGTTAAAGAACCTTGGGTGCTTATCAGTTGACAAAGGAAGGATGTCCTCCAGCAGAAGTCTAAATGCCTTAGCATCTTAAGGCTAAGCCTCTGGTCACCACCCTCAGTCCCATGGAGGAAAATAGAAAGGTTCTAAACAAAAGGGGTCAAGGACATCAGAAATTGCTATTTTTGTTAGGTCATTTAAGAATAAAAGTCCCAATGAGGCAAAGCTCCGATATCTCACTATAACAATATTACAGGACATACTGCACTCCAATAACATAATAAAGAGAGATTAAAGAGATGGATGAGTCAGTAGCCGTGGTTCCACGATACCATTAAGGCCACCACAACTAATCACTCCCAACTCCATAGAGTGGAGCATTCAAGCGTTTGAGACAAAAATGACAAGTGAACTGGCCGAGTAATTGAAGAGGAACATTTTGGTAGAGATGTGCCCTAATTAGTGGCCATCACAGGAATTGGCATGGATATATTTTGCTATAATAATCATTCATTTTTCGCATGTTTTGTTATTCTATTATTTTTGTATTTTAAAGAAAAGAATCGAATCTGTTGCAATGATTTGGGTGATAGAGCCTTCGCACATCGAGACAGCTAGTCGATCAAACAACTGGAACTTGGCTACGATATTTTTGAAACTGTTTTCAAGCTCTGCCTATCCTTATAGAAGGAGGTAAGGAACACTTAAAGAAGTTTCATAATTTTTGGTAAGAACTCTTGGAAAGGGCCTTTCCTATTTTCGTGAAGGAGGTGTTATGAATCTTGATGTATGCACATTTCTCAAAAGATTAATACAATATTTCTGGTAATTCCAACTTATTGGATTGAAATATATTCATCTCCCTCTGTATTTTCATATATGTTAAATATTACTCTCATATTTTATGTGACATAGATGCTATAAGTATTTCTCATTAGATGCAAAGTCATTTAGATCAAGCTGTTGATGGAAAATGCATGCATTGATGTGGAAAAAAATGTAGGTTTTAACCCCGTACAGAAATTACCTCCATATGAATTCTAAAACACAGAAAATAAACAATGCGAGAGAATAACACATAAAACACATATACACAGATATTTTCCCTAGGATCCCAAAACCGGGACTACCAGCTTGATTTTTCATTATGTTCCTTTGAATGTTACAATACATATTTATACATGCCAAAGCATCCAATACCATGGACTGAAAACCATAACATCCAAAACCATGGACCGAAAACCATCGCGTCCAAAACCATGTGTGAAAATCATGCACAAAAGCATAGGTAGGTCCACCCAACCTAACATAGGGTCCAAAACTAAAATTTTCCAGGGCGCTGCCCCGAACCCCATAGAGTGGGGTTACTTGCACCCCTCAAACCCCCTGTGACTCCCCCTGTTATGCAATCGGCACAATGAAGGGGGGGCTCCACGCCCCTCCTAACCCCATAGTTAACTACATGGGCTAGTCGTGGAAAGAATATAACACAACCCAAGAAAAAAAAGTCTTTAAAAAGCACTCCATGTATCTTAGCATTCCATAAGCATTTCCTTACTCCCGCTTCTTCCTAAATCCAAAGATATAGAATTCTTAAAGTTTAATTTTTGTATGATGGACTTCTCCTCTATTGTCTTCTACCATTACATTTGTCTTAACAATTGGTTTGCTACAAGCTCTCAATTTGATTTGGCCACTACCAATCGAGGACTATTTCTTGTGTATTATTGCGTGTACACTGGTTCAAACATTGTATATTTATGAATGGTTCTAAATCAATCTTATTTGAATTACTTGTGACAAACTATGGTGTTGTAAGTCTTTAAGATAAATTTGACAACACTAATTAATATGTCCTAGGCACTGATCTCCAATTAACCCAGATGTTGTCTCTAGGAGTGACAACAGATCCTATAATATTTTGATGAGTTTCTATACCCAAAAAATGTTCCCTCCATGCCGAAAGGATCCAACTTCTTTCTTTTCTCCTTTGGTATATGGATATATACAAGACACCCAAAGATCTAGAGATGATCTACAAATGGATTCTTTCCAGTGAACACTTCCTCCCGAGTTTTGTTGTCTAGAGATTTGTGCAATCTTTGATTTTGAATGTAGACAACTATCTTCATGGCTTCTCCCCATAGAAACTTAGGTAGATCCTAATTGTGTAACATTTATTTTACACTTTATTTAATGGGTCTATTCTCTCTTTATGTAACTCTATTTTGTTGGGGATTATATGAGACTATCAGATCCCTCCTAATCCCAGACTCCTTATAGAATGCTATAATCGCTTTGGATGTATATTCTCCTCCATTATCAGATCTTAGTATCTTTATTTTTCTTTCTATAAGGTTCCCCACTTCAACTTTGAATTCTTGAAATTTTGTAAATACTTCGTCCTTGGGTTTCATTAAGTAAACCCAAGTCTTTCTTGAATGATCATCTATAAATGTGACCCAAGTGATTTAGGGGTCATAGGACCACATCCATCAAAGTGAATGAGATCCAAAATTTCTTTTGACCGTGTTGTGGTCCTCATTGTGCTAATCCTTGAAGCCCTAACTAATCAAAATGAGAGTCACCTTCATGTTTCAACCTCACCCTTATTCCCCCCATTAGCATCACATCTCACTGGCTTTGCATCATTACAAGGACTCCTTGACATGTTAACACCTTGGTCGTTAGATTAATACATGCATTCAAAACTAAATGGAATTGTAATAAAAGGATTGAAAGCTAAAGCATTCATGCACCCTAGGCTTTGGTTTCTGGTGAATTGTGAAGCATTGTTATTTTATATATATCATGCAATTAACACATAGTCTTCTATGTAGGGCAAGTGAGGCAACACCTCATATTTTGTACTAAGGCATAGTCAAAGGGTCACAACTCCTATATGCATGAGGACTATATCTTAATGCTAGATATGTGAAGCAATAGTTTGATAATCGACACCAATTTCTGCCATTGGGGATGTGTTAGGGATGTTATGAGCATAAATCAAAGTCATTTAAGAATACCTCCAAACAAGTAAAAAGGAGTGCTACCCTCTGGCAGTTTCACTATGGAGACATGGCCTTTTATTCTTTATGGTAGTCTCACGCTGGAGACATCACCTTTATCCAAAGCCCTCTTAAAGCACATATGGTTCCATCGTAATGACCGTCCCATGCTCAAATTGCGCAAAAGGAACAAATGGCACCATCAAGGGTTTAATGTTGGAATAATGTGAAGTTACATCATGACATAATTGCTATGACAATATTGGATTTCTCATAGCACTGGCGACTTAGTTGAAGTATATGCTAATGAAACCAACACATCTAGCACAACTGGAAAAAGGATCATCACTTGTATTTGTCGAGAGGACATGTTAAATTCACGTTGAATGATGGAGCATCCAAGACCATGTGTTGCGTTAGTAAATTTCTGTAATGAAAGGCGTTAAACGGACATGAAGGGTTGCATTGTAATTAGTTGCAATACGATGCCATGATTTCATATTACAACCTTTCAAAAAAATCCTTGCAAGAAATCAAGTACTCTTTGTACTCTAGAGAATGATGGCAAAGAAGACATTTTCAAGTATTGATTTCACACACAATATGATGTACTTGACTCATAGAATCAAAATATATGTAGAGGAAGACTGTCATGCAACTTCAAGCTATGTAATGAGCCCATGTGTCAATGGAGTGAGTAGACCATCATTGACGCGATAGATTTCATTGCAAGGTGAGACAACTATATCGAAGGCGACAACACAACCTTATAAGAGACACAAAGCTATATGACAATGTTTTAATTTACTAGAGGGTTTGTTACACATGCATATCTTTACAATGATGTGCATCAAGGGAATCCTTCTAGAGGGTTTCAAATTATGCGTTGCAAGAACAACAATTTTAAATTTCAATCTAGAACTGAACTTGGTGAAATCACACATCTGAGACTCCATCTGCATCATACTGAGATCACCAATTTGTAGTGGGTGGGCATGTCAAACTTCCAGGAATCAGTGTACAAGCAAGGCCAAGTTGGCATCCTCGGGACCATCATCACCATTGTCTTCGATAACTACCAATCAAAAGCATAGCCCCATTAACTACGAAGGCTACGGTCATGTCACTATCACTCAATGGATTTTTGTTCATGGAAGAAACAAGCACGTAAACAATCATCACATATTCTTTCATCCCATGAAAAGCAACTAAGAAATGTCACCCAAGCTTCTCATCCAGAGCATGAATTCTCAAGGAGAACCCTAGTCATGCACTCTAAAATGCGACCCACAGAGATCTGTGACTATGCAACTCACCAAAGTCACATCATTTGATTTCAATCCTTCCTAGGGCATAGAAGTCGCATTATAGAGCCTCGGATAGGCAAAAGACAAGGTGCGATTTCATTCGAGTGCGACTAGTTGCAGAATCATGTCGGTGAGCCATGGAAGCCACTAAAAAATGTGACCTGCACTATGTTGTGACCGAGCGACCTCTAGTATATCACACCTCCACCAAAATTGTAGCATCACACTCCACATGTAGAAAAAGCATGCAACCCTCATGTAGTGCGATTGTGCGACCTCTACCTAGGTCACTAAGTCACATAGTCGCAACGAGACCATCTCCATGATAATGTGACTATGCAACTAATGCGACCTCCTTTTTCAACATGTCTAATGCGTAAGAGGGTGCAAACTAACAGGGTGAAATAGGTAGTCTATTTTTTACCATGACACTGCAAGGCACAAAATTAATGTTGCAATGGCTGCCAATGTATTATGGAGGTAACTATATCTAAAGGAGACATTATTATTCATGAGGTTTTGAAGATATAAGCACAAACAGATAAATTTTAATTGCTACCCAAAATTCACTCATGTTGAACATATGATGAATGGACTAAGTAGTGCACTTGGGAGGTTCATTTCACTGATCCAAAGGCCCCAATGATCAAATTCTCACATACAAGCACACTGAATATACACTAAAACTTATGGGTCTTTTTAGGCGCTATGATTGTCGACATTGAAAAACATGAAGCTACATTCAACGCCTATTCTGTGGATGATAGGTCAGAGAAGCAACCCAAATAGCAAGAGGACACCTCTCATAGCAGTAGAGGATGAGCCTCAAAGTTGAAGGATGATGATTGGGAACCTCACAAGACTTGACAAAACCACTTTCCCTGATAACACCATATGGCATGAGAAAGCATAGTGTGACCTTGGTGAAGGAAGCTGGGTTTTCCACCAGAATATTCACACACAGGGTTTGATCCAACAGGCAAACTCACTTCATGGAACCACTCAAGGTGTTGTTTCAATGGAAAGATAAATGTCAAGAAAACACTCAACAACTGAACACTGCAATGAAGCCACTGAGGGAGACCTATGTATCATGTCGCAAGTTTGGGAATGGGAAGTGATTAAAGAAGTTATTGTGCCCTTGGCTCTGCAAATAAGTGGAGCTAAATTCAACAATAAATACATAACAGTCCCATAGACAAAACATTAATTAGAGAAGAAAAAGGAGACCCTATGAAAGCCACTCTTTCTGAGAACATAGTGGCACAACAATTGATGACATAGGGGTCTAGATTAATTATTTATTTATGTCATTTTTTTCAACAATTTAGTTGTATTTCCATTATCTTTCATTGTTTAAAAGTATGTCTAAGCTATGTCATTTTCTTGTAGGTAGAAGGAAGGGAAAAAAATGTGGTTCTACACAAAGGGATTAGAGTGTCTCATGGATATTAAATAAATAGGGTTTCCTTCACCGAGCCAAATGGTCCCTTCCAAATTCCAAGAACCATTCAATAAACTCAAAGGCACATCACCAAAATATAGACGAATGCAACTGAGGCATAGTGGAAAGAAAAGAGGACCGTCTGAGGATCAAGCATCCACAACCTCACCACATATGGACAATGTGCATTCTAGGGTTTACAGAAACCCTCTAGATCCACTTCTTGTTCTCCATCATAATGCAGAGAGAGGGGACAAGAGTGTTGGTCTACATGAAGAAGTCAAGAGTGCTTAGATATTATGTCAATGTCAATGGTAGATAGTAGGAAAAAGCAATAATGTTGACCTAGAAAAGGAAGCTAGGGTTTCTGTGGAAGCAACACAAATAAGGTTTCAACGAGGGACACAACAAAAAGAGGTGATTAGATGTATGCAAGGTGCAATGACAGGCAATCCAACAATTCATGCCTTCATGGTTTCACACCAATGTTGGCAACCATCTCTAAAAATATGGTTTCTCAAAACTTTCCTTTTCTCCTTACACCCTCTCTTCTATTAATATGTAAAGGTTCTCATCATGGTGCCAACAGTCATGTTGAGATCAATTGATAATGTACTAGGCAGTGGGCATGAGAGAGTAGTGACGAAGTTATAGAGTCATGAGGGGAGGTCAAGGGTCATGGTAGGTGAAAAATTACCTCATATCTATAAATGTACCCTCATGCCTCATTGAAGTGGACTTTAGCACTTGAGTTGAGGCTAGGAATAGATAGATGATTTATGCTTGAGAGCTAGAGCCACTCAGCTCTTGGTAGCTAGTAGAGTGGATTTACAGTGGGGCTAGGGTTTTGGCATTGGGCAATGGTATGAGCAGCCCATGTTCCACTATTGGGTTTTGACAAATTCCATGATATGTATTTGAAGTTGAAGCGGCATTAATAAGATGTTCTTTATCTTTGGAACTGATTCCCATGATTACTCATGGTGGTTGTATTAGCTGTCTGATACTTCATCACATTTGTATGTGCACTTTCATATATGCAATATGTTATGGGTTTGTACATAGTGGTTGCATGTATGTTCTGCTTTCGAATCTATGTTTACTTGTTCCTTACCATGTCAGTGACCTACTGTTAACTACTTTGCGATCAAATTTTGGCATGTTCATGTTTAGTGTATGTTGGATTGGGTTTTTATTCACTGATCCCTCTCGTGGAACATCTCTTCTTATTGTCGCTAAGACTTGTTTGTACCTCTTTATGCAATTTGTAAATCTTGGGCTGATTTTGTTTCACTTCCTGAGAATTTCATTCTTGTCCCCACTCTAACACTTTCACATTTGATAACCAAGAGCGAAAAAATTCATGGTGGCATCCGGGCCCACATACCAGATGGGGCTCCTATCCCAAATGCTGTGAGGTCTAATTGGGACTTCACACTGGGGAGACCCCCTTAGTTGTTGGCGGTACATTTCAGCCCATCAAAAAATTGGTGAGAGAAGGAGGGCCTAAACCAAGCTGAGTCCTTAGAGCCTGCAGTTTAGTCTCATATATGTAAAAGCATCCGTCCCGATTTTTGCTCTAGGGGTGTTTATCTAGCTTCTCCATTTTTCAATTTTCAATCCCCGAAGAACAACCTTATCACTTATCTTAGTTAAAGTTTGATTGTGAGGATGGAACATCCATAACCGAGCACATTTTTTATTTCCTCAAGTTTTGTGAATCTTATGAGATCGACAATGAGGAGTTATCTTGTGTGATCTTCTCCCTCACCCTCGAAGGTCACATCAAGCAATGGTGCCACACATTGTCAGCAACTTCCATTCCTTTGTTTGAGAAACTCATTGGTAAGCTCCGAAAAGCATTTTACTGGTATGATTTTCAGGATGTGTTAATGAGGATACATGAGCCTAGGATGAAACCTGAAGAATGTTTGGAGGATTTTGATTTTAGATTTGTACATATTTGTTTTGAATTTCTTGAAATAGATGTCGACTGGGTGTATTTGAATGAAAATTTTCAACAATTGGTCCTCATTTCTTTGCAATATATTCAATTAGAAACAAATCCTATTTCTTGTGAGTATCATGATAATTTGTAGATTACAAAATGTCAATATTCTACCCCTAATATTGTTTAGCCCATCTCTATGAATCTAGAACAACCTCAACCCTCTGAGGAGGAGATTACTACTTATGGGATTTCTCATCACCCTCCTAATTTGATACTTAATGAGATTTTGGTTGTAAATGGTTCAGATGATGAAAAGTTCTTTTTGGGAAATGAATTGGATAGCCTTGACTCTAAAGCCCTCGTACATAATTTTGATCTTGAACCTAAAAATTATGTTGATATAACATCTCTCCCTGTTGATGGAACCTAGATCGAGTCCATTGAACATATGTCTCATTATATTCTTGGATCTCATTCACCTGTTCGCAATGGCTTTGGTATTGTCTCACATAAATTTGACTTTCCGATCAAATCCATGGAACACATCATGCATGCAAATCCATCTTCCCCTTTGGAAAACATAAATGGGTAGGATGTGGGTTTGGGTCTGATTGGTGCCCCTTCATCTGACCCTTTACATCCACTGTACCCTAATTTAGTTCATGGGTCTACTACATCGATAGTTCCTACAAATCATTCACATATTTATCTTGCTTGTGTTGATTACAATCATGTACATGGGGGTAATGTTTCACATTCAAGGTATGTGGATCTTGAATCTCTTATTCCTGATATTTTCCACTGACAGTCTTTAACAAGTGAAGAAGAGGGCCTTACATCTCAGCCAACTCAAGATGGTTCTCTCATTAATCCCTCTTCATCTCAATCCAAGAAGAGCCTTACATGCCAGATATCCAACCTAATCAAACTAGTGGCTTTGACGATTGTCATTATACAAAAAATATATTCGCTTACACCTCTGGTGATTATCATTTGTATCCATCTATTGATCCTATGAAGCTGTTAGCCTCCTGTTGCAACTGGTGTTCATCTTTCATGATTGACATTTTTACATGCCAAATATGTCATACTTTGCATGCTGCAATGCTCCATATTTCCAGAAAGAGGTCAAAGAAGAGACCATGAAAGTGTGCCAGTCTAAATGCCACTGCTATATTCCAATTTTGATGACTTAACCATTTTTGAAGAATGTTCTGTTAAGGGAAGTCCAAACAACTTAATCTTGGCTTCCCTAGGTTTCAATTTCTTGCTTTAGAATATAGAGA
Source organism: Pinus tabuliformis (assembly GCA_031772625.1). Taxonomy (NCBI): domain Eukaryota; kingdom Viridiplantae; phylum Streptophyta; class Pinopsida; order Pinales; family Pinaceae; genus Pinus; species Pinus tabuliformis. The sequence continues at coordinate 1,736,345,134 of CM062819.1, forward strand.
ATGAATATCTGTCCAAACAACTTAATCTTGGCAGATTTGTAGATAGGTAGAGAATCAAAGGAGCTCAACTACTTAATCTGGGTCCTTGGCAGAAATAAGGATAGATTTAGATAGGAGGGCAGTCAAAAGAAAAATTGTAAAGCAGGGTCTGCAAGTCTAAGTGCACCCAAACCAAAAAGAAGAAAAAATGCTAGGTAAGTAGGTTGGGTAGGTAGTTTTGAGGTTGCAGAATGTTGATTTGTGATCAATTTTGTGTTTCAAAGTGATATTGTACTTCAGGTCATAGGTACAAGGCAGTTTTCATTTGAAGGAGCTCAAGCGAGGCATGTCTAATTGCCCCTTCTTCTAATTCCCCAAATCACTCACTAACTTCCCTGAAGAGGTCGCTTGAGCCTCTTAGTTTCATCATGTTTCAAAAAACATTTGCCTAAGTAGAGATCTGCTTTACTTAGGAGTGCTGATATCTCCTCTACAAGTTCTATCCCCCCTGATAACCTAAGATTCACACACTTAGCGCTTTCTTGCCATTTCCATATTAACCACTAACTCTATTATGTAGCTCCCTAAATCATTTCCCTATCCCCTACTATGCAAAAATATATAAAAACCCAAAAATATTAAGTAGCCCTTCCTTGGCACTATAGCCATATTCTTCTAAGTCCGGGAGGCAGTAGTCCATCTGGGGCTCCTACTAACCCATCCGCGTCCTGACTGGAGTTAGTCTGACATCTGGTCACACTAACAACCATTCCCCCTCAACCCTAACCCTGCAATACCCATGTTCCGCCCTTATCCTAAAGTTTTACATGTAAATATTTGCCCCGCTCACTCATAATCCCATAAACCCACTTTCCCAAAGTTTTTCCCCCGCCGGATTAAACAATTAATTAAAAGGCGCTACGGGCCCCATCCCTTATCCTTCCGCCGCCTCATCTGTTCCGCCAACCGTCCGATCGCCCGCACCATAGATCTACGGTGGGCGGGTCTTGTCACCTCCGAAGCAGTCGAGGGTTAGCGCCCGAGAGATGGGCGGTTTTCCCGTCATACTCCCGCCACACGTCACCCTCTCGACTGTGGCGGAGCCCCCTCTACCGAAACCACTTCTACTCAAAAGCGGTACGCCCGAAACTGGATACCGCCTTCCCCCCTCCTGCATCAGCACCACGTCATGCTGACGTCACCATCCCGTGTCGGCCTCCTGCCGCCGTGTCCTTGCCATGTCACTACCACGTCATCTTATCCACCATACCGCCATGTCACCCGCCGTACTGCTGACATCACCCTACCACGTCACCGCCATACTAGGACCCGCCTACTGATGTCATGCTAACGTCACCGTCAAAAAGCGTGAAAGGCGCAAATCGTAGCCTAGGAAGCCCATAATCAGAATCTGAGGCAATTTTTCATGCGCAATTAGCGCCTAGCGCTAATCGCGCATGGCTACGGGAAATAGGCCAAAATGGAAAGCCCCTTTGTGACTCGGCCTCCAGGATGCCCGAAAGGTGCAAAATGACCAGAATTTCTTCGCACATGATTCAGAAAGGGGAAAACACAGTTTTTGAAGCAACAGAGGGCCGAAAAGCTGCCATGAAAGGTCGATGGGACAATCTAAACCACTCAGAAGACATTAAAGAGGCCAGATTCAGCGCCAAAGAGTATCAGGAAGCGGCAAAGAGTATCAGTTGAAACTTTTAAATGAAAATCTTTATTTCCCAAAGCAGGTGAACATTAAAGACCTCCATTAAAGTTAGCAAAATAGTTAAGGCCATTTAAAAGCTTATCTGGTCGGGATTAGTGCACATTAATGCCACCGAACAGCAGCAGAACCAAGTTAGAGGTGGAGATAAAAGACAAATCACAGTTATTACAGAAAGACTGCACCAAGCCACCCAGGACAGACATTAACTCAGTTTGATACAGTTGCCCTCAACGCAGCTCAAAGATATTTTCATGCATTTATTTCTAGATAAGATTAGGTAAAAGTAATCATTTTCTTTCAGACCTGTTTAGGTCGGTTGTAATAGATTAATTTTGGATAATTTTCCATATATATACGACCCTGTGCATTGTAAAAAGGGTTGGTTGGTTGATAATCTTCATTAGAGACTCGCACTGTATATCTGAGGTGTTTTATTTAATCAAAGATTGCTGAAAATCTTGGAGGAATGACTGTCTGCTCTGTGTCTAATGGTTTGAAGAATTGAATGTGGAATTCTTGTGCTGCAGTATGAATCAATAAGAGTTCCTTACCTCTGGTATTTCAATTTCACATATGCTCAAGTCACAGAACAAAGGATTGGTTCAGAATTTTCTTAGATGCACTCTATGCCCAGTTTCTGTGGCTTCTTAATGTTTTCCTCTTGATTTAGGCATAAATATGAATTCTGTTATGGCTCATGTTTGATCTATTTCACATATGAATGACTGTTATCTAGGAATTCTTAGCTGCTCCTAGATAGGGCTCATTTATCTTCCTTCTGCTAACCTAAATGAGAGATTCTTAATTGCCCCTCATTCCTTAGCCTTTAATCCATCTCTTTTACCTTGAATGATTGTTTCATATGCAGCTGTCTTGCTCCATAATTCCCTCTTGTGACCAAGAAAACGCACCAGCAGTCCTACTCCTTGACTCCACGCCCAATGGTTCTAAAAATTTCATGCTATCCCTGCCTCTTTACTTGAAAGCATCATCCTTCCCACCAAAAATCAAAACAAAACCCCTTGAACTCAATAACTAGCCTAAAAACCTTATCAACAAAGCTAAATCAAAAAGAGAGAGCCCTCTCTGATTGTAGGTGGGCTAGAACCTGCAATCCAAAGATTGGTATGTGGTTACCTTGGCCGTATCCTTTTGAGCTGACCAGAAGGACAACCTGAGTGATAACAGAAGCCAATAGAATTTGATGATCCACCTTTCGAATGTTTGGGGACTCATCGAGAAGTGAAGGCACTTCAGCTTCTACTGATGGTTATGTTAGGTTCTCACATTCCTGAAGAGACCCCTGAACCAAGTCAAATAAGGGTTTCTAAAATTAGGGTTTCCGAACTTCACGCTCCTCTCAGCATCACCTTGCTGCATGTGATCTCATCTTGGAAATCCTTTAATTTGAGTGATGTTTCTCTGAGAAAATATTTCCATCACCTTTCAGCTAATATGCATCAACATCTATACCCTAATTTGTTTGCTGAAGGGAGTGAATCGACCATTCCTCAAATATTTTTTACTGTCGCCCAGTTGATGCAGATTGTGAACATGTATAATGAGATGATGTATTATAATCTCCTATATGGAAAGGTACCAATTGCATGACCTATCCTCCTCCTGAGACTCTTTCGATTGATTTAGTTCGTTCTTGGGAACCTAAAGAATTTGATTTGTTGAGCTTCCAATCTACCAATATTCAGACATTTGATCCAATCCACAATATTTTCACTGATCATTGTCCTATCATAACTACTGATAACCATATGTATTCAGCTACAAATCTTGTGAATCTACCGATATTTGATGGCTTGTCGTTTGAAGGGTGTTGAAATTGGAAACTAGGGCCAAACTCCATGTGGGTGTATTCATGGTTGATAATACTTTTATTAGATTCCTCTCATCGAGAGGTGTAGGATTGATCTAAATATCATCCAATTCTGATAGGTATTTATGGATATATGAATTTATTTTGGTTATGGAATTATTATCAAGCCGACCTACAACTCATGTAGGCTCAGAAGCCTAATAGTAGCATCTATTCAAACATCAATAGTTGTGTATAAATACAGGAGGACTTTTCATCATTTTCACTCACTCATCTCATCACATCTCTCTCTCTCTCCTGCATAGAAAAGAGGCTCTTCTCTACTACACAGAAAAGAGACTCTCTCTCATACATGTGGAAGGAAGATGCTGAACCTGAAGCTGCAACTGTAGATCCAAACTTTGACTAGCATTGACCATCAAACCTCCTCTTCTGAACTATGATGTTGGTCCATCTGGACCTCCTCTGAAGGCTACATTTTTTGGTGGTGGAATCAAGCCGATCTAACGGTCGTTTTGCGAGATATCGACTGCCCTAGTTTTGATGATGAAGTTGCTAATGCTGATGCTGCTGATCTAGGGTTTGCTACTGCTGATATAAATCATATTTATTGTACTATTTCTCTCTGCTAAATTATTGAAGATAAAAGAATATTTGATCAAATGGTTTCCCCACACATTGTGGGGTTTGTCCCTGGCTAGCCACCATATCTTGTGTCTCTTGTCTTGGCTTGTTTTCTGTTGATCATTTAATGTTCTATCTCCACTTTACTTATGCACATGTGATTGATAATCTATGAATAATAATAAGAAAGAAAAGTAAATTTCTCTAAGCATACAAAATACCATAATTTAACATGGTATCGGAGCTAAGGTGAAGACAAAGCCTGAGCAAGAGCAAGAGCAATCACTGAAGAGATGATTGGAAAGGCTATCCTAAAAGAACTATGGGGTCCTCATCACTCTTTTCTACCGATGACAAGCTCCGTCAGAAAGCTGACTGTCACAGATGGAAAATGTCTATCGATCTAACCCTAGAAGATTAAGAAGTGTTGGACCATGTGAGAGGAAATATTGTTGAGCCTCCATCAAATGCATCCACTGCTGCCAGGAACAAATGGAAAACCAAAGAAGTAAAAACCAAGAAGATCATCCAAGACTCTGTAGATAAGCACTTGATGGCCTACATCTGCGACCTGAGCATCTCCAAGGAAATATACAATAGACTGGTGAGTTTATTTAAAGTTAATGATGCAAATCAAGCTTTGTTTCTTAGAAATAAGCAGGATGAATACTATCTACCAGCTGCTCTATCTACCTCTACTCCTTCGAACTCGATGGGAATTTGGCTCATTGATAGTGGTGCCTCAAGGCACTTCACTGGTTACAAAGAAGTTCCCCATAATCTGATAGAGAAAGAAACTAACCTGGAAATTGTCCTTGGAGATAATATGAAATATCCCGTGAAAGGTGTAGGCAATGTCTCTCTCAAATTGAATCAAGGTAATACGATCCACATTAGGATGTATTATATGTACCTAACCTAAAAAAGAACTTGGTGTCCATTTCGGCAATGGAAGACAAAGGCTACAAGGTAGCCTTCAGCGATGGCAAGGTACATATATGGAAAAATAATGTTAAAGATGCCTTCACTCTTGGGTTTCGAGTTGATTCATTATATCATGTTGGTGGAAGTCTGTTGGGTGTCATGTCTTGTGACACATCTCTTTAGTTCAAACTTTGGCATCGAAGGTTTGCCCACTTTCATTACAAAGCTCTACCCGATGTAAGACAAATGGTAACAGGGATGCCCAAATTCCAAGTAGAGAAAGAAGGTGTATGTATGGGATGTTCCGAAGGAAAGCTCAAAAGGTGACCGTTCCCCTCAAGCCAAAGCAAGACCTTCGATGTATTACAACTAGTTCACTCAGACATATCTGGTATGATGCCTGTGAACTCCTTAGGAGGATATTCATATTACCTTACTTTTACAAATGACTATTCTTGAAAGACGTGGATATACTTCTTGAAGAAGAAGGATGAAGTGTTCTCTTGGTTTTGACACTTCAAAGCCTTGATCAAGAATCAAACCAAAAAGAAGATCAAGATGTTAAGGACTCATAATGGGACTGAATATGAATCTAATGAGTTTCATGATTTTTGTAAAGAGGCTGGCATCAAGAGGGAGACTACTACACCATATACTCCTGAATAGAATGGTGTGGTGGAAAGGAAGAACCGTACGATTGTGGAAGCTATCCGTGCCATGCTCCATGATCAAAGACTTCCAAAGTTTGTATGGGACAAAGCTGCAAACACCGCCGTATATGTACAAAGACGATGCCCTCATCAAGAACTTGGTTCTAAGACTCTTGAAGAAATGTTCACCGGTAAGAAACTTGACGTATCTCATTTTACAATTTTTGGAAGCCCTGTATATTTTCATGTGCCGAAAGAGAAAAGGAATAAATTGGGTGCATCTGGAAGGAAAGGAATCTTCATGAGCTATGAAGAAAATACTAAGGGCTATAGAATCTATGTAGCCGGTCAAAGGGAAGTCATGATTATTCATGATGTCACCTTTGACAAAGATATGGCTCTTAGCAAGGTGGACAATCTTTTGACTTTGAGGAGCTCTTAGTAAGACGACACCAGGGAACTGAAAGAAAAGGATGATTAAACAATGCCTGATGTAGAAGAACCCATGGATCTGATTGATCCTCCTCCACATGAACCTTCCTCTTCTAGGAAGAGGCCTTCATGGCTTAGGGGTCTACTTGATGATGTTGAAGGAAATGCTGCACCCGGAGGAACCTTTCGTGAAAGTAAGAAACCTAACAGGTTTCAGGGGTACCTGACCATCATGAGCACGATCATACAAAATGAGGCTTCATCATTCTCAGATGTTGTCAAGCATCAAGTATGGAAGGATGCTATGATTGAAGAATATGAGTCTATTATGAAGAATGATGTTTGGGAAGTAGTTCCCAGACCTTAGGACAATACAGTTGTCACTTCAAAATGGCCTTACAAGATAAAGCATGCAGCAAATGGAAGTACGGAAAAGTATAAGGCTCGTTTTGTTGCTCGTGACTTCTCCGAGAAGGAAGGTATAGAATATGATGAGATATTTGCACCTGTTGCCAAATATACGGCCATCCGATCGATCATAGCCCTTGCGGCTTCACAAGGATGGAACCTACATTAGATGGATGTCAATACTGTGTTCTTGCATGGTTAGATCTAAGAAGAGGTCTACGTGAAAAAACCTGAATGATTTGAGATTTATGATCAAAAATCTCATGTGTGCAGGTTGAAGAAAGCTTCCTATGGGCTGAAGCAAGCACCTCGAGCATGGTATGAGAGGATTGATAGCTACTTGATGAAGTTGGGATTCACTAGGAGTGAAGCCGATCCTATCCTTTATTTTAAGGTTGAAGATGACAAACCTCTCATACTAGTGTTGTATGTGGATGACCTCTTCCTAACAGGTGCAGACCCTCTTATTCACAAGTGTAAGAGGGAGTTGGCTTTTGAATTTGAAATGAAGTATCTAGGACTGATGCACTATTTCCTAGGACTTGAAGCATCGCAGAAGCCAGGGGAAATTTTCCTATCTCAAGGAAAATATGTGGTGAAGATATTGGAAATATTTGGTATGGTAGATTACAAGCCTGGAACTACCTCGATGGAGCTTGACTTCAAGAAATTAAGTGGTAGTGCCGTTGGACCTATTTTATGAAATGCTATCCAGTATCGGCAACTCATCGAAGCATTAATGTTCTTAGTGAACTCCCGTCTAGACATATGCTTTGTAGTCAACACACTGAGTCAACATATGGTTGAACCTCACCACACACATTGGATTGGTGCCAAGAATCTGTTGAGATATCTTCGTGGAACAATCACTTATGGGTTAAGATACACTGTTGGAGATGTGAGAGCACTTCTGGGTGCTGTTTCTCCTTGGGATCCGCTTCGATATCCTAGATGAGAAGGAATGAGAAGTTGGTGGCTTTGAGCACTACCGAAGCAGAATATATTGCTACTATCATGACCTCCTGTGAGGTAGTCTAGTTGTGAAATCTCTTCAGTGAGCTCTTTGGATTTACATTGGATACCATCGTGATCCTATGTGACAACCAAAGTGGGATTCATTTGTCAGAAAATCTCGTATTTCATGATCACTCCAAGCATATTGATATGAGGTATCACTATATTTGAGATATGGTGCAACGGGGAGGTATAAGGATCCAACATATCGGTACAGATGAACAGGTCGCCAACATTCTAAAATAACCCCTAGGGAAAGTCAAATTCCTAATTTTCTGAGAACAACTTTGTGTTGTTCAAAGACCCTTAGATGAGGGTCTTATATGATGCATGGAGCTCTGGGAGCTCCGGGGGGTGTGGGGTACTTCTTGGAGCGACATATGACCATAGGGTGACTCACTATCCCCTGGTGGTGTACATGTACACCCCATGGCGACTGTGTAGTAGGATGATTGGTTCTCCTGTGAGGTCTGGATGATGTGTTCTCCATGATGATTATGTAGTAGGATGATTAGTTCTCCTATGAGGCCTAGATGATGTGTTCTCCATGGCGATTATCTAGCAGGATGATTAGTTCTCCTGTGAGGACAGGATTGATTAACTATTAAGGAATCCTACCCATGCAGTCAGGGACTCATGGGAATTACCTCTCATCTGATCAATGAGCAGGGAAATGAAGTTAGGGACCATAGTAGTATCGATGGACGCATTGTTGTATCTACCATACTCATTACACTAGGATAACCTTCATTGATATAAGATCAATGATACGGGTCTAGGACCACTGGTAGGAGTTGTACCCACTATGACGCTGAATTTGGGTTGGTTGAGATTGGTCTGGGACCAGTGGTACATACTCTGAGACTGACCTCGGGTCAATGCAAGACTGGTCTAGGACTAGTGGTACAATCCCTGAGAATACGATACTGGTTTGGGACTAGTGGTACATACTATGACATTGACTTCAGGCCGGTTGAGACTGGTCTGGGACCAGTGGTACACACTCTGAGACTGACTTTGAATCCGTGGAGGATGATACTGGTCTGGGACTAGTGGTAGGAGTTGTACTCACTATGACGTTGACTTCGGGTTAGTTGAGACTGGTTTGGGACCAGTGGTACATACTCTGAGATTGACTTTGAGTCAGTATGATGCATCCTTGATCATTTCTTCTTCTTCATAATTTGGACAAAAGCAGAGTAGAATATAACAAAGCAGAGTAGAGCAGAATAAAGCAGAGCAGAGCAGATCAGAACAGGGTAGAACAGAACAGAGAAGAGTAGGTAGAATAGAGAAAAGTAGGTAGGATAGAGCAGAGCAGAGTAGGGGTCAAGCTATACAGGGCAGTGCATTTGATGGATGAATAGTAGCAATCAACAGACAGATTGCAGATGGAGTTCTCCCTAGTTGAGAGGGAGTGTTAAAATTGGCAACTAGGGCCAAACTCCATGTGGGTCATCTTATTCATGGCTGATAATATTTTTATTAGATTCCTCTCATCGAGAGGTGTAGGATTGATCTAAAGATCGTCCGATTTCGATAAGTATTTATGGAGATATGAATTTATTTTGATTATGGAATTATTATCAAGCTGACCTACAACTCTTGTAGGCTTAGAAGTCGAATAGTTGCATCTATTCAAACATCAACAGTTGTGTATAAATACAGGAGGAACTTTCCTCATTTTCACTCACTCATCTCATCACATCTCTCTCTCTCTCTTGCGCAAAAAAGAGGCTCTTCTCTACTGCACAGAAAAGAGACTCTCTCTCACACATGTGGAAGGAAGCTGCCGAACCTGAAGCTGCAACTGCAAATCCAAAATTTGACCAGCATTGACCATCAAGCCTCCTCTTCTGAATTTTTCTGTAGGTCCATATGGACCTCCTCTGAAGGCCGCATTTTTTGGTGGTGGAATCAAGCCGATCCGACGATCAGTTTGCGAGATATCGACTTCCCTAGTTTTGATGATGAAGCCGCTAATGTTGACGCTACTGATCTAGGGTTTGCTACTACTGATATAAATAAGATTTATTGTACTATTTCTATCTACTAAATTATTGAAGATAAAAGAAGATTGGATCAAAGGGTTTCCCCACACATTGTGGGTTTTGTCCCTGGATATCCGCTATATCTTGTGTCTCTTGTCGTGGCTTGTTTTTTGTTGATCATTTAATGTTCTATATGCACTTTACTTATGCACATGTGATTGCTAATCTATGAATAATAATAGGAAATAAAAGTAAATTTCTCTAAGCATAGAGCATACCATAATTTAACAAAGGGTCAGAGATTTGTCAGAGTAATGAGGCACTTCAGCTTCCACTAATGGTTATGTCATGTTCTCATGCCCTTGATGGAATCTATTTGGTTTACCAGGATTGGGTTGCAGTTTTCCTTGAATCAACTTTTTGGCACGTTTCCCTATAAGTAGATGTGACTTTCTTGCTATTGTGCATGTTTCACAAGTGAGAATTTTAGTTTTTGCACAACTCTTTCCACAAATTCTAATTGTTTTCATATTTGTTTTTGTAGGTCGGGAACTGCTCCAGTGGATGCATTGGAAGTTTGATTTCACATGACCCGACCTCCTCTCTGGTTAAATTAGGTTTTAGGGTTTAGACTAGTTAGATTTTAGTTTTTTCATATTAATTTTCTGATTAAAATTTTCTTTATGGTTTAAATTTTATATGTTTCATTTTCCTCACTATAGGTAGTTTAGTTTCCTCCATTTTTATTTTGCACTCATGTCCTTGCATTTGTTTATTGTTGGATGGCATTCATGAAATCTTTGCATATGCATTGTATTGGTCTTTTAGTTGCAATTAGTTGATCTCTTCTATACATATAATTACATTGCATCATAAGCCTTGTCTATTGCATTACATCATGCATCTTCCTTCTTTCTTGACATACACTCGCATTTGACCTAGCCTGGTAATTCCCCTTATGTTACATACCATTGCATGAGCCTTCGTGACCTAAAGCCTTCGAACCATTGATGTTACGACTAGATTTATCACACCTGCTTTCACATGCACAAATCCGAAAGGAGGATTTCTCGACCACCTCTCACATGTTGAAGCCATAGAAGAGCTTCCCTGGTCACCTTGCCCTAGCATTAAAACCCTAGCCCTAATAATTGTGTGTAGTTGTGATGGTTACTCCAATGGGTAGCTTCTGTTAGAACCAGTCATCAAATTTGCATCCTGGATATCTCTCCTACGAGTCTAATTTGTTAACAAGGAATATAAGAACGGATTAATTATGGGGAACCCTAATTAGTTTGAATGACCTATACCCATAACCTGAATCTTGTGCTCAACATGGTCTTGACTGTTTCAATGAATCATGTTCTTTGTTCACTTGTTAACTAGAGATGAGATGTGGAAGCTTGGCATGAGGGAAAACCTAAGTCATGATATCTCAGCTTCTGTTAAGAAAGAAACAACCTCTCTTACTCGTTGAATAAGTTGGGATCCCTCATCCGCCCTAGCGCAATGAACACCAAATAATAAGTGAAAATGCACACATAAAAGAAAATGAATTTAAATAAAGGGTTAAGGATTGAGAAAATATTCCTGCACAAAGAGGATGCGACGACTCCGTCGGGTACTGACCAAGATCGCTTGCAGTGGAGAAATGTTTGTGATTTCTTGGAGTGACTCCATCAGGGTACTGTTGAGGGCCACTGGACATGGAGCAACACCAAAAACTTTTTTTTTTAAATTATGAATATAATAATCCCTCTACCTTATTCTTTGCATCATCATCAACTACTAGCATGTGTGAACTTATAATTGGATGTTTATTGACTAGAAAGAACTAGCTGAGACACAAAGGGAAGGCATATCTACAAAGGTCAAGGAAATGCAAGAGGTAAACATAAAAACTTTTCAATATTCCCTTGCATCATTATCCAGACTCAGGCTACTACAGGGATGTTCACAGAGATGCTAAATTCTACTATTGGTTGGCCAATTGTCGTAGCTGCTACAACAACACCCAAACGTTTTGGGCATATCTAAAATTTTGGGTCCTCCTCTGCTCACCTAGCCCATTAGAATTTCGATCAAGGGTTCAACCGATTCCTCTCCTTGCTAGCCTTCCTATAAAATCCTAATGTTGTACCCATTTTGTTGGATTGTTGGGGCTTGACCCAGGTTCAGATTTAATTAGCTAAACAAATCCTTATACTATTGGCCCTTTCGGCAATAGTCCATGGAGCCCGGACTGAGGTCTCACCTGAAGTAGTATGGGAGGGTGCTAGAACCAGGTTTCCGCACCCATGAGATGTTTGAGAGGTTTGACTGGTCCCACCATTTGTCCTTGTGTGCAGGTCACTTCACGCACTTCCCTGTTCCTCATGCCTTGATACACTGCCTTTGTGCAGCCCTAACCACAGGTTGTGGTGCTTCCACACTGATAGAGTTGCGCTCTGTGCTATTACCCGAGAACTTTTTATACCAGCTAATTACCTTCGCGTACTTGGAGGTCTTACGTTATAATTAGTTATATAAAACATTCATATAAGTTCGCGTAGCAAATAAACAATATGCTTGCAAATGATACCCAATCATATATTAAAATAGGAAAAGATGCATAGAAATTTGGTAAACTTCTCTTTATTGATTCTTCCAATGGTTACAGACTTGACTTTCCCTACGCACTCAACTGCAGGGGTCCACACAGTTAGCCACGGATTACTTAGCCTCTGTGCACTCAGTTGTAGAGCCTTCCCCTACTCTACAACCCAAAGACACACTTTACACTTAAGCTTAATCACTTAGACTTCTCATGCTCTTCTATTCTTAGCTATCTTCTCTACTTAGAGCCTTGCTCTATTTATACAATCCCATGGTCCGTGGACCATGGGTAGGTCTATTAAGCTGACATTACATTACAAAATGAGGGTGGACAACCTTGTGACTCTATCATAATTTCGCACTTCGTGCCCACAATTCGCGGAGCTTTTACAAGAAGATTTGGTCAAAACTTGGGGTTTAAGCCCCAAAACATGCCTTGGGGGGATTCCATGCCCAACAGGCCCCCAACACAAACATTGTGACTCGCCCTCGAGTCACTCTGTTAGCGTGGAGATCTTCGCATGAAGTCCTTCCAACTCTGCTCGAATTGCTGCAAGGTCGGCAACACACTGAGCTGCTGCTTGCTGAATCTACTACATGCATTGTTCTGAGACCGCGGTGTCAGAAGTGCTTCTCTACGTCTGTAACTGTATCCCCTGCATGTGTGAGAGCTTTCCTTCAATTTCTACTGTGATGGTGAAAGGCTCGTCGATCCAAGGATGAGCGCGCGCCTTCAGGATTTCTTCCTTGTGTCATGTTGCGTCCACCTGTTCTTTCAATGCTTTGACCTTTTGCATCCGTGTGAGCCTCTGAGTGAGGGCCACCTTCTACACAGTTCCTTTAACGCTATCATACTGTTGTTGGAGTTCTCGCACCTCTGTCTCTAAGTGCTGGATGTTGGGGTCCTCCTGTAGATTTGTGAGGACCTCAAATGATTCTTCCAACATGCTGGTGCAGTCTCACACTGCACTGCCAATCTCATCTAGTCCCACTGCAATAGTGCTAGCATGTTATTCTCTGACTTCCAGAGGGGTGGACGGCTGTGCCTTTAATTGTAGCTCGACAATTTGAAGGTTCTACTCCAACTGAACCTTTGTCACTTCCTCCCATGCCTCACGCACCCCTGCTGCTAACCTGTGGATCGCACCTCTGCTGGTGTGTCTATTGGGATGGCCAACTCTAGGACGCTTCAACAAGCTTCATCTATTACCTATACCAGCTATCGATTCTGCGACACCACTTTGTCGCATTGCAAGCTCAACTGTTCCATGTTGATTTTCTGCTCACTAAGGACTTGCAGTGCACGACTCTCCTTAGCTCGTAGTTCTGCAGCTATCCCATCTTGCAGAACATATAAGGTCTCCCATGGAAGTGCAGCCATGTTTATGCTGAGACCCTTCAGTGTGCTAACCGTAGGTCTGTTGGCCTTATTTTTTGTCACTAGTGCCCCTTCTGGCAACACTACAGTATTCATCACCTGAGCATGAAACATTTGTTCTGCTAGCATTGTTCCGACTGAAAGGGTGGTTGAAAGGGTACTAGCTGGAGGAGGCCACACCTATAACTCTTGCAACTGCGCTATGAGGGCCCCCAACACAATATGGTTCTCCTGCATGAAATTTTGGAGGGCCTCGGAGGTGACATCTTGCACTGTCTCACCGATGTCGTGTAGATCACCCTTAGTAAGGGTGATCGGGTCAATAGAAAACTTCGATGCCTTGACCTTCTTGCACAACTCTGCCTGCTCGGTCGGGTGCTAGCGCTTCAACTATGTTGATGTGGTTTACAGGTCCATGCCTCCCTCTTCTTCCTCTACTTCCTGCGCATGCGAAGGCGACATTTGGCCCTTGCACACCTTCATGGCTGCCTCCTACGCTGCTGCTACTGTGGCCTTTACCTATTTAGTTGTTGTTTGTGCAACTTCCCGTGCCACCTACACTTCTACTATTTCTACCTCCTTCCTTCGTTTCTCTTTTGGCCCCGTATTTCCTCCTCTGCACCGCTGACTTCTCTATTTCTGCAATTTCTGGAGCACGCCACCCCGACGGCCATGTCTCCAGTACATTGAAGATTACATCGTTCGTGGCTACAAAGGGTAGCTCTCTCCATTGCTTGGTCGGGTCCTTGCGCGTTCTGATGTATATGTCGTGGATGTCCACTTTAAACTCTATAAAACTCTGCAGGCTATTGTAGAAAGTGGGTGACAACCACGACTTGCTGTTGATCCCCATTCTAAGGTTCATCTGTCACGGATCCTATTTGCATCCTTTGTGGCATAGAGCAAATCATACATCGTAGCCTCCAGCAGATCCCTGTCAATTATGGGGAATTTACTATCCTCCGGTAGTTCCCCAACCACGAGCACTATGGACAACAGAAGCCATGCATAGCGGAATGTTTTGCCTTGTTCCTGGGCCTCACGGAAATTTTCTAAGAACTCCTTACAGAGGAACTCGGACCCCCTCTGTGCATTGTTCTGCAAGTGCTACCACTCGCATGGGTACCTCATCCGCGCTGCACTTTCACATAACCTTACCGGCCAGTATTTGAGTCGCCACTCTCATTGCTTTATCGTTGATGCTAGATATGGCATAGCCCCTTTTCTTCTTTGCCAACTTGTATTTCTTCTTCATGGCCTTTGTGATGGACAAGTCACTACTCTTGCCCTCCGAGATGTCTGCGGGGTCCTCTCCTTTGCACGACAGCCAGGTAATGCGGTGAATCAAGTCTTCCATGATGGGGATGGGCTCCTCCAGCCATAAACACCCACCATGCACCAGGAAGAGCAGCGGCCTGATGATGAAAATTGTTATTGGGGCATAGTGGAAATGTGGCACCCAAAACAAGTTAAGTAGCCCTACCTTTTCCACTCTATGCAACCACTTTCATGGCTCTGATTTTGTAACCCCCGCCGCAATGTTCTGCTTAGGCTTCATGATGTGCGTGGTCTCAAGATGAGGGAACTTCTCGTGGTCAGTGAGGTCCCAATCTTCAAATTTTAAGCTCGGCACCTGTCCCAGGTGTGTGCCCTCAAAAATAATGTTGTCTGGAGGAGCGGGGTCTGGAGCAAACTCTTGGTATTGTCAAGGTCCTTGGGTACTCTAGCCTTCCCTTTCCTCGGGGGGACATAGGCGGGAAACTTTGTTGGGGGGTGCGTAGGCTCAATTTCCTCCTCCATGTCGTCATCCTCGTCCTCTTCGATGATAAGGTCCTCTAGATATTCTTCTTCTTCATCAGTTTCTATGGTGACGGCTTTCCCCGTGTCCTCCATTGACAGCTTGGTGTGCAGCGAGTTCCACGGGGACACACATATAGGAACCATCACTTGTTTATCCTTCTTTGGTCTTAGCGTGTGTGGTGATTTCGAGATTTCTGCCAAAATCCCGGTTCCTTTCGGAGAATCCCCCATAGTCAGGGCCTATGTGGCCTCTTCGACGGTCATTTCGGTTATTTCCATAACTTCCTCAGCTACTTCCATCGTGTCTATCCAGAAATCGATCACTCGTGAACTCAAGGGCTCAATCAACACTCGGCACAAAACAAATAGGGCTCCACTCAATAGCTCAATTCACAAATGACCAAGTGTTGTTCGCTAGGAAGCCCCTTGTAATTTATAGCACTTTTTGAATTTGAATTTGAATGTTCCTGCCAAATCCGATTCATTAATGCTCCCTTGGTGGAAGATTTTACCAAATCTTGCCCATAAATCACATCTTAAATGCCTGCTGCTCACTCCATTTGGTCTCAAGTCGAGCATCCCATCATGAATAGTGACTTCAACGGTCACTTTTTTTCCAACCCACACAGCAGTGCAACACCCCATGCGTGGTCACGGACCTTGTGACTCTTTGCTTCTGCATGTAACTCCAAAATCACGCAGCTCCCAGGCATAATAGTTTATAGTCCTGTGCTTCCTTTCAACTGTCTGGAGCACTAAGATTGTACTTCCCTTGGCTAGTCAGGTGGTCGCACCATCGGTGTAAAGTTTCATCCTGTCATCCATCATGTTTCTTGGAAAATACCCACCTTTTATTATTACGGGCGACATTGCGCACTTTATCATCTGCAACATGCTACCCTAGTTGACTCGCTTAGTAATGTGCGGTCCAAGCCAAGGCATCAGATTGATCAATTTGTGACAATAGGCCTCAAATTTGTCCTCGTGATCATGTGCGTCCTGCCTTATCACCCTGGTCTTTTTACTGATAAAATCTTCCTTTATCTCATCCTCTAACTTCTTGACTTCTACATCTACCAGAGCGCTTTTCTTCCTTAATCGTACCCTTTCTTCTTCAAGTTCTTGGAGCCTAGAATTTCCCTGTTGGATTCCTTCTTCCAAGGTTCCGTGAACTATCATATCTACTGGTGTTATCATGCGTGGTCTAAGATTTTCATGTATTATAGGGCTTACAACGTTTTCTTTATACTCCAGCCTTGGTGGTGTAGTATACCTAGGGGGAATAGTATGGGGTATGAAGGGCGACCCAAGGGAATAATGTAATAATGGAATGGGCCATAGTAATAAATAATGTGGTTAACCCATATCATGTAAGGGACCACAAGTAGTTAGCAATAATGTAATAAGCCCATTGTATTAGATAAATGGTATTGAGGGAACCGTGGTAATGGCCCATGGTATTGAGGGAACCATAGTAATGATCCATGGTATTGTATGTATGAGGCCTATATAGAGGCTAGAGACTCCCCATTGAGAGATATCAAGGATTATTGTATTCTCAAGAATATGGCTTGTGGAGTGTTCTCCTTCCTCAAGGAGTGAATGTATGGTGTTGCCCTACCTTAAGGGTTTGATCAATAAAGAAACATTTCTATCTATTTCTATCTTGTTATTTCTTGGGTATATTGGTATCATTTTATATATTTGCAAATCATATCTATAACAAGTGGTATAAGAGCTTTTCCCAAGAAAGTGCTCTGATACCACTTGTTATAGATTTGACCTACAAATATATGAAATGATACCAATATACGCAAGAAATAACAAGATAGAAATAGATATAAATGTTTCTTTATTGATCAAACCCTTAAGGTAGGGCAACACCATACATTCACTCCTTAAGGAAGGAGAACACTCCACGAGCCATATGATTGAAAATACAATAATCCTTGACATTTCTCAATGGGGAGTCTCTAGCCTCTATATAGGCCTCATACATACAATACCATGGGTCATTACTATGGTTCCCTCAATACCATCTATCTAATACAATGGGCATATTACATTATTGCTAACTACTTGTGGTCCCCTACATGATACAGGTTAACCACTTTATTTATTACTATGGTCCATCCCATTATTACATTATTCCCTTGGGTACCTCCCTATGTACCCCATACTATCCCCCCTAGCTATACTACATTCCACCCCCCTTAAACATCTTTCGTCCCCGAAACATAAGAACACAAATAATAAGATCTACTCAAAAGAGTAGTCCACTGGTACCATGCACGTGCATCTATCCATCCAAGAGAAAGGTGAACCCTCGATCTAGTTGGTGCCTTGCTCGCTTGAGATGGAAGTTGACCCTAGCAACTCTTCTGTGTTGCTGAGTTGTGGGTGGATCGTCGCCCCTCTCTATCTTTCATGCGGGAGTTATTGTCCTTGTTGTTGATGCATTTCCATCATGTTGGTTGTTTTCTTGCTAGGTGATGTGGGTGGTGATATGCTGAAGTTTTAACCAACGATGTATCTTTCTTTAATTCACCACCTAATGGAGCCTGATTGGTAATTGGTACATGTTGTGGTGCATACTGTTGTTTCTTATCTTCCAATATTACTTCAACCACTGAGTCCTCATTTGATGTATCAGTACTTGTAACATTTTCTGCTTCAGCCTCCTTGGGAACTCCCTATTTTTTTGGTACCTAGTTTGATGTTTGTGTTTGATTTTCAACCATCAAAGGCTCATCATCTAATGTGTCAGTGTCATTAGAGCTTTATGATTCTGCCTCCATAGTCTCTGCTTTGGTCTTAATGGAAATATCCTGCAATGTAATTTTCTTCTTTTTATACCAGAGCTTCATGAATTTCTTCTGCACATTAATATTGATAGTATCCACAGATTCCATCCAAGGATATCCCAAAACAACATCCATGTTATCCCTATCTGAAGTATACAAATTATAATGCAACACATACTTATCCATAGAAAGTTTCAAATCTTTATAAACTTGAACATTCTCATTATCAACCTGTGTGTTTTCAATGTGTTTTGCTGGAACTTGCAATTTTTTGCCAAATTGACATTTATAATATTTTGCTTGCGACTAGGATTTATAGACACAATGTTCTTCTCCTTCTGAATACATCCATGAACTTGCAATAAGGAGATAATGGTAGAAAATAACCCCACATGTTTCTCATTATCTTGTTTGCATGAGACCATCTGTCTAAAATGATTTTTTCAAATTCTTCATCGGGCACGTTGGAACACTTCTTTTTGTTAAGTAATTCCCACCATATGGCCGCCTCATCTTTAAATTTAGCCACTACCTAAAATTTATAATGTTTTTCCCATAATAATTTTTTTTCTTTTATGTGTTCTTTAATAGTAGGACCATTATCTTTTCCTGTAAAATATAGAACCACCATGAAGAGGGTTTTGAAAAAATATTCACTTACTTGGAGAAAATTTGAAATGGCCACAATTTAGTCAATATTGCTCAGAATCCCTATTATGACCTATTTTCGGAAATGGAAAAACCATTATGGATCTTCCCATGTGATAGAAATCCTGATCTAGGCATTGAAATTTCAGGTTCATGCTGCAACGGTCTCGCTGTCACAAACATTTTTGAAAAAAGAGCTGATTTTAAATGAGTGCTATCTCCCTCATCTGGACTCCGATTCGACCGAATTTTTTGTTTGAAATTGGGTATTTTTTGTAAAGAACCCAGATCTGCGATTAGATTCTATAAATGTTGCCCCAAAACATACAGATCTGATCTGCAAAATTGTCACCCCGAAAAATGTCTGGAACACAACTGATTTTTAAATCAGCAATATCTCCCTGATTTGGACTTTGATTCGGCCGATTTTTTTTTTTCAAATTGGCTAATTTTTCACAAAAAGCCCAGATCTATAATTAGATTATCAAATATTTCCCCAAAATGTATATATTTGATCTGCAAACTCGCTGCCCCGAAACATATTTGCAACACAGCTGATTTTTTTAAATAAAAAATATCTCCCTCATCTGGACTTTGATTCGGTCAATTTTTCTTTTTCAAATTGGGTATTTTTTCACAAATAACCTAGATCTACAATTATATTTTGCAAATATTGCCCAAAAACGTACAGATCTGATATGCAAACTCACCGCCCAAAAAAATTTCTACAACATAGCTGATTTTTAAATCAATGATATCTCCCTCATTCAGATTCCAATTCGGCCAATTTTTTTTTCAAATTGGGCACTTTTTTCACAAAAAAACTAGAGATGCAATTAGATTCTAAAAATTTTGCACCAAAACATATAGATCTAATCTGCAAACTCGCCACCCCAAAAAGTTCCTGCAAAAAAAAAAAAAAAAATCTCCACTTTGCCCAAGAAAGTGCTCTGATACCACTTGTTATAGATCTGACCTACAAATATATGAAATGATACCAATATACGCAAGAAATAACAAGATAGAAATAGATAGAAATGTTTCTTTATTGATCAAACCCTTAAGGTAGGGCAACACCATACATTCACTCCTTAAGGAAGGAGAACGCTCCACAAGCCATATGCTTGACAATACAATAAGCATTGA
Organism: Pinus tabuliformis; assembly: GCA_031772625.1. Lineage (NCBI taxonomy): Eukaryota > Viridiplantae > Streptophyta > Pinopsida > Pinales > Pinaceae > Pinus > Pinus tabuliformis. Next base: position 1,736,365,078 of record CM062819.1, read on the forward strand.
CATCTCTCAATGGGGAGTCTCTAGCCTATATATTGGCCTCATACATACAATACCATGGGTCATTACCATGTTTCCCTCAATACCATCTATCTAATACAATGGGCTTACTACATTATTGCTAACTACTTGTGGTCCCTTACATAATATGGGTTAACCACTTTATTTATTACTATGGCCCATCCCATTACATTATTCCCTTGGGTACCTCCCTCTGTACCCCATACTATTCCCCCTAGGTATACTACAGGAGGTGCCTACGCGCCAAGTTTTGCACACGGTCCTATAAGCCCATAGAACCGCTAGTACGTTGAGGTCCCAGTCAGTCCGCTTCGCATTGTGAACCTTATTCAGTGCTTAGCGTATTTTGTTAAAAGCTTCTACGTGGATATCCTTCTACGCACTTGGTCTTTCTATACTTTGTGGTCCCAATGGGAGGGGTCATTCGTGCCATTGCCTTTCTCACACCTGCTTACTGATCGTGTCTCCTACCACGAGGATTATGTGCATTCGTGTAGGTTTCGCACCATATGCCTATATCCACCTGGATAGGTGGGTGGGCAGGCTAGTTCATCTCACAATATTGTCTGTTAATTGCATCGGAGGCTTCCCAAATGGCATGCACATCATCCTTCTGCATTTGTGCCAGTCCTCAAAACTTCTTTGGTGTGTACCCCACCATCTTGCATGTGTAGCTTGTAGTACCCATTTCATAGCATTGAAGCACTGTTGTTCCAGTACCTTTCTTTCAAATTTGTTCAGGAAGTCATCCACCTCGCTTAACCCATCATACGTAGGAAGATCTCTTACCTTTGTTGCTACACAACACAACGACCTCGTCATTATGTTACATTTGAGTGTGGTTACCTTGTGTAACTGGTTCTGCCATTGTTCTATCTCCTCGTCAGAATCTGATGTGTAATAGCTTTCATGCTCCCATGAGATTCGACCATCTGTAGTTGGATTTACCCAGTCTTGCTCCCGCACGGTTATGTGGTAGACACAGTCCAGATTGTCATCGTTGTCGTAGTCATGCATTGGCTCCATGTAGCGCGATCCTTCTGCAGGGTCTAAAGGTACCACTATGCACAGAGATTTTTTCTCAAAGATAATCTTGCTCTTCTTTATATTTATCACTCCATTCATGTCAGTGACCCAATCTATTCCCAATATCGCGGGGTAGGGGTTGCTCTCATCAACAATCTCTATCACTTCAAAATTTGCTAGCGCGCTTTATCCTTAGATATCTACTGTGATTCCCTACAATCTCCCCATAGATAGGATCTTTTGCTAGTTCGCCATTCGCAGTTGCATAGGATACCATTGCGACACAGGCCTTCCCATGTGCTCCCATGTATACTTTGGCAGGACGTTCGCATCTGATCCTAGATCTAGAATCACCTGGTCCATCTCATATTCCATGAATTCCGCGGTCAATCTCATATCCCTTCCTGTTCACATCGTGTGCTTCCTGAGCTTCCAGACTATGCACGATTCACCTAGTGCGGTCCTAATGCATCTAGTTATGAGTTCTTGCAACCCCTTTATAGCCTTGTTGTCATGCAACAACTTCATGGATGTGTCCAAGAACGTAGTGAGCATTGATGGGTCCATTTCCAACTCTAGTCTGTCTTTACTTCCTGAAGTGGAGGCATCAGTGAAGATCCTCTTAGCTTCCATGAAGGTCTCCTTAGCATGCTCCAAATCAAATTTTGGTTCCTTCTTTGGAGCCTTGCGAGCCCAGGTACTTTCTTCAGGCTGCTTGCCTTTGTCATCCCCTGTCGTAATTCCACTCTAGAGCATGATATTTACATCAGGGTCTTCCTCATGTGGCTCAAACCTCATCATTTGTAGGTTCTGAGTTGGGGGAGGCTGGAGTGCTCCTTTATTGCGCAGCCTTGTTATTAGTGTGGGACAATCCTTCAACTCATGATCAAACAACGTACAATACAAGAATGTTGGTCGCGTTGGATTCATACAATCGTGGGCATAATGCCTTGGCCCTCTGCAATTGTAACATATCATCTGTCTATGACCTCTTCTTGGTCCACCTCCACCTCGGCCTTGTCCGCGCCCCTGAAATCCAGTGCGCATCATACCTGTGTTTTGATCGAGGGGCTGTGTTTCGGCCTGAACTCTATAGGTAGGAGTTCGATCCATCATCAGTTCATAACTTCTACAGGTGCCCTCATCATGTCCTACTAACCTACATAAATTATAGAACAACTGTTGTGAATTCTACATATAATTCAGTAATAGATGGCAATTATCTGTAGCATGCTTTCCTCCTATCTGAAAAATTGCACACCATAATGCAAGCACCACACTTGGTCTTGCTTGTGCCTCCCGTCTTAGTGGAATTGGCCTTCCTCCAGCAAGGTAATTCATGAACACCGGGCAGTGGCCCTTGTCGTGCCCCTGGCCCTTGCATTTTACACACCATACCTCATCACACATCTCTGGGCGGGTTGTCTTGTCTTGTTTCAAACTCTACATCTCCAGGCACAAGTTTTTCAACTGCACGTGAATCTGCTGAACTCCCAAGTTGGGATCTTGTATCGAGGTCTCGTGAAACCTCATAGTGACCTCCAAGGCCTCAGCCTGAGTGCTTAGCCTCTGTTGTGACAACGCATTTTGTAGATGCGGTGTTAACGATGCTACAAACCATTCGCAGTGTTGCCCATCTGTCAACGTCATGTTCTCTTTGTAATTTGTGTACTTCAGTCTTTGATCCAACTCCCATGCGTTCTCACCTGGTAGCATTTTGATTTCCTTGAACCCAATGATCGACTGTGCCTCCGACTTCGGCTTGCTAAATTATTTGTTTAGCACAAATTGGATATCCACGATCCTTGCATTCGGATTTTCATTTGAAAGCTTAATCTACCATGTTAGCGCGTGATCCTACAGAGCGCTAACCAACGTTGCCTTCTTTATATTCTCATCTGTGACTCCCTGTGCTTCCTGTTAGCCTTAAGGTGCACTGTTGATATTTTAATGGAAATCTCCCCTATTTTATGTCTGATGCTCCACGTCTCCTCTTTCTCTACTTTGGCCATAAACTGGACTTAAAAAATTATACACCCGCACTTGCAAATACCGACGAGTCTACTCTCTACTTATCTCTTTTTGGGTGCACTCTCCATTATTCGATCTCTGATCAGATCGATCTCCGATCAGATCAATCTCTCCCATCCATTCTATTCATCAATCCAATGGCTATCGTGCATCGCTTAATCACCCATCAGCGTATCACAATTCCATCGCACTATCCGCCAACCCTTCACCTCTGCGATTAACGATCAGATCTTGACCGTTGATATGAACTTGATCCGACGATTGTCTCTTAGCCAATCAAATCAACTTGCATGATGATCCTCAACCATCGATCTTCCTTCATCATATCTGACGGTTCACAACGATTTTGGGTGAGAAACAAGTGAGAGGAATACCCACCTGGAAAGGCGGTTTCCTCTCTCCTACTTGTTGCTATATGTCACTTAATGAGTGGAATCAAGTGCCAATCTGAATTACCACTTACCTCTTGTGATCTCACTCGAAATACCAGCTTTCACTTCCAAATACACCGATGCGATATCAATTCCTCTATCTCTGTCATATGATCCTATCCATTGATCATATTGATCCAACAACCCCATATCCCACTTCCCACCAGTCACCCGGGGGGAGGAATTTGTTGGCTCTGTCAGTATTTTTGACAGTTAGACAAGTGAAATGAAATAACAAAATATATGGCCGAAAGGGGGAAAAACAATAGCACGGTGTAGCCGAACCAACAGAAATGGTCATGGAATGTCGCTGGCATGAGCGAGCCACCTGACAGTGCAGAAAAATTACCAGAATTTGGTTACTATGTTGTTAGAAAAAGAGACCTCTGAGCTCATGTTTGTTTAGTTATGGCATAAAGTAGTTAAAAAGACAGAGGGGATAGATTAAGAAATCTCGAGCCTTAGAGAGTTTGAGAGCATTGTAAAAAGCCTATAAATGGTTGAAAGTTCGAAGTATCAAAGGTTCAACTTTTGGAGACTGTGGATACTCTATTCCTCCCAGCGTCTCATCTTCATTCTAGTAATACAAGCTTCTTTTGTTGTTACATGTTCAATCGCCATTCTCATTTGTTCTAAGCTTGCACTTGAATAGGTTATTCATGTTTTCTTCTGTATTGAATGCCAGATATTGTCATCTTATCTCTGCATTGATAAATTAGATTTGTAAGCTTCATTTACTTTCTGTAGCTAGCCATTCATATGTGTTTATGTATGTATCTGCTGGTACAGTCAGGATTCTCCATCTATTCATTGAATTTATAAACTATTGAGAATTAGTGGTTGAAAGCCTTGTCAAGATGAGGGTGTTCATTCATGTCTTGAGTGAAAACGGAGTTGAAACAGTCATCTAACTTGATCCAAACCCCAATCCATTCCAATAGTTCACAGAACAATATTGAAGATTTATATGTTTCGAGGCATCTCCAAGATACAACCTAGGAGAGCTTCCTGGAGTGCTAACAGAATTGGTACCATTACTGGGGAGAGGAGGCTGAAGCTCGGCTTCCCTAGGGACGAGACATATGCAACTTTGATGATAGACAAAGCCTAGACACTATTTGGGTTGTAGTAATCTATCTGGCGACTCTACTGGAGGATGAACCTCTTAGCAACTCCACTGGATAGTTCTGACTTAGTTTGTGAGGCATACTAGGACAAATGCTCAGAAGCCACTAGCTGACCCAGTACCTGACCCTAAAAAAATCATCAAAGAAAGAAAGGCATTACAGAAAGGAGCATCAGGTTTAGGTAGATCTAAATAATATTCTATATCTCTTCAAGAAAATCCTGTAATAGAACAAATACATGTTGAGAGTATAGTATCTAATACTAGCAGTGAAGAAAAGATCTCAGAGATTCATAGAGCTCCTTATTATTTAGGTTCTCCTTTCATTGTATGCCCAAAGGAAGCCTCTCCTCCTATCCACCATACTCCTCTAGTCCTATCAGTCACTCCTCAACCCTTTGTCATTTAGATTTCTAGTACCATTATGGCAGCACAGCAACACCTACAAAAATGGAAAGAATCATAGCTGCTAGGTATGAACCTCTAGCACTACCCAGTCCTTTAAATGCCATGCCTACTGGAGAATATCATAAGTGTATGCCTAAGTTCACTGGGACTGAAGGTGTTATAGCTGAGGAACATCTTGAATCATTCTATAGCTATGTTGATAACCTGGACATTAGTGAAGATGGTGTATGGATGAGAGTCTTTGTCCAAAGTCTAGATGGAGAGGCTAGGAAATGGTTCAGAGAACTAACCCCAAGGTCTATACCAGATATTGAGGCTTTATATGATGCATTCCTAAAGCATTGGGGAGATAAGAAGGATCTACTCTACTACCACACTGAGTTTGGGAACTTAAAGAGGGAAAATGTCAAGTTGTTGTCTGATTTTAATAAGACATTTAATCACATGTATAGCAAGATACCAATTGAAGTAAAACCCACCACTACCTCTACTAAACTCATCTATGCCAATGACTTTGATTCTGACTTCTATCTACTGTTGAGGGAGAGGCGATGTGCTACCTTGGTTGATATGCAAGATGTAGCCTTGGAAGTAGAATCAAACATCATGGCTACAGAGAAGCTCAAGGGGAATGTTGATAGAAGGAGAAAGAGGGGTGAATCTTCATCATCTTTAGATCCCAAGATAGATAAAATGACCAAGATGATAGAGTCATTAGCCTCTAAAATCTCCAAATTAAAGGTTGAGCAGCACCCTGGGAACGAAGAGTTCGTAATACCTTTGATCCTAGAAACCCGAATCCATATAGAAGAGCTAATGAACAGTTGCAGATTCTACAAAGAAGAAAAGATGCCAATGAAGACCAAAGGGTGAAGCTCCATTTCCAGAATGTAGTCATGGAAGAAGAGCAGTTTGAAGAAGATGATGAGATCCATTGTCTGGAAGTCAAAGGCAGTGCCTCCTTTTTGACCTTAGCTTCCTATGAAAAGTCATTATTCAATGACCAGATCAGCCAAGAGTGGGATGGTGGAGCTGTTCTGAAAACTGATGATCAACATATATATAATCTGAGGGCAAATATGACTAATGCCAAGGAAACTCTTGTTCAAAGAGTTGTTGTCCTTGCAATATAGCAAGCTAGTAAGCAGAAATGATCGACAGTTGATCCCATCATCCTCAAAGCTCCAACTCACGAGGTAAGAGGCCTTGATAAGTCTCCCTCTCCTTTCAGTTTTGAATAAAAAATTCAGAAGCTAAGCATACCTATACCTTTGATTGAACTAGTGAAGTATGAGTCCTTCAAGAGATCTATCCCTGAGGCCCTTAAGCCTAAAGCCATCCAAGACTCCACTGACTATGTAAATCTACAAGATGAAAAACCAACTGTTGTTCTCAGCCCAATGATTGAAAATTGTGATGAAAACTCCCCATAATTCTATGTCTCTTTTACTATTCATGACAAAATCCTTCACAATTTCATTCTGGACACAGGAGCTAGCCATAATCTAATGCCCAAGACTATCATGGATGAGTTGGGTCTTGACATTACCAAGCCTTATCATGACTTGTTTTCTTTTGACTCCAGAAAAGTGAAATGTTTGGGATTAGTCAAAGACCTAGCCATCACCTTGTCTTAGCTGCCTATGAAGATCATGATGATAGATATTGTGGTAGCAAATGTACCCCCCAAGTTTGGCATGTTGCTTTCCAGAGGTTGGATCAAGATATCAGGTGGAACATTGCAAAATGATCTGTCCTATGCTATTGTCCCAGTTTTTGGAGGTGAGAGTAGGAGATTATATAGAGAATCTCAGTTGGTTTATATCATCAGTGATGAAAGGAATCCCACTAATCATCCCATCTATGATGTCGACACTAATTTTTGAGCCTGTATTCTTCAGATTGAAGAATCCCAGTTGGCCTCCATGCAGCTTAGGAAACTGGTTTTCCAGATCACAGAGGAAGAAGGCCCACAAATTTGGGACATGTTCTTTGATGGAGCTTGCTCTAAGGAAGCTTCAGGGTTAGGTGTAGTCCTTGTGTCCCTCACACAAGAATGCATTCATTTATCTTTCAAACTAACTTTCTAGGTCACAAATAACATAACAGAGTACGAAGCCTTGATATTGGGCTTAAATGCTGCTAAATAAATGGGCATCAAAGGTTTGAAGGTGTTTGGAGATGCAGACCTTATCATTCCGTAGGTGAACAAAACTTTCCAAGCAAAGAATCCATGGCTAAAAGCATACAGAGATGAGGTATGGAAGATCACAGGTTCTTTTGATAGTTTCAGCATTTCTTACATCCCTAGAATGAAGAACCAGCTTGTTGATTCCCTTGCTGTGTCTGCTAGCACGTTTATTTCTCCTTTGCCTCCTAAATTGACTTATGAAGTTTAGGTGAAATATAGACCATCTTTTCCTGACAATGTCAAATACTGAAATTTTTGTGAAGATGATGATGAAATTAATAGGTTTTTACAAGTCATTGATGAATTTTTTGAAATGCATATTGACCAAGAAAACGAAACCATTGAAGAATGCAAATAGTCCAAGCTAAAGGACGATATTGGTCAGGATAGCATTGTTCAACTGCCTAGTAACCATATACCCAAAGGATTGGTGCCCCTAGAGAAGTTGTTTGATCATAATGATGTACCTTATAAGCCTGCCAAAAAGGAAAATGAGTCTACAGTTCATAGACATAATGTAGGTAGTCCAACCCATCCAAAGTACATAAATTTGTCCACTCACTTGTCTTCTGCCCAAAGTTCCGAGTATTGCACCCTGATAAAACAATTTGCTGATATTTTTGCTTGGGAGTATAGTGATCTTAAGACCTAAGAAACCAAAATCATCCAGCATAAGATTCCACTGGAGAAGAACACCATCCATTTTAAGCAGAAATTAAGACCTATCAGCCCTCTCTTATTTCCATTGATTAAAAAGGAAATCAAGAAGCTGTTGGATGCCAATATCATAGTTCCCATAAGGTATTCAAAGTGGATAGCTAACCTTGTGGTAGTAAGAAAGAAGAATGGAGAAATCAGGCTTTGTGTTGACTTCAAGAATCTGAACAAATACTCTAAAAACAACAACTACCCCTGTAACCTAAGATGGAACACTTGTTGCAAAAAGTTTCATGGGATAGAGTCATGTCTTTCTTAGATGGGTTTTCAGGCTACAATCAGATTGTTGTACACCCAGAAGATCAGAAAAGGACTGCCTTCACTACTCCTTAGGGCACTTTCATGTACTCCAAGATGCCTTTAGGACTGATGAATGTTGGGGCTACTTTTCAGAGGGCCATGGACATAGCCTTTGTGGGAGAGAAGGACAAGTTTGTCCTTATTTACCTTGATGAAATAATAGTCTTTTCTAGAAGTCACAAGGACCATTTGCATCATTTAAAGAAGGTGTTTCTAAAGTGTAGATGGTTTGGAATTTTTGTGAATCCAAAGAAGTCACAGTTTTCTCTAGAAGAAGGCAAACTTCTGGGACATATTGTTTCTACTGAAGGTGTGAAGATTGATCCAGTAAGAGTTCAAGCAATTCAGACATTGTCCATCCCAAGGTAAAAAAGGGACAGTCAATCTTTCCTGGGTAAGATTGACTTTTTTCAGGATGTTTATTCCAAACTTTGTAGAGCTAGTGAAGCACATCACTTCCATGTTGAGGAAAGGATCAGAAATAAAATGGACAGATGGTGCAAGAAGCTATTTTGATGCCATCAAACAAGCTGTCATGGAAGCTCCCACTCTAATCAGTCCATATTATACCAGGGAGTTTTATATCTTCTCTTTTGCCTCTTATGATACACTTGCAGTAGTTCTATTGCAGAAAAATGATGAAGGTGTAGAGCACCCTGTGGCCTTTTTCAGCAAAACTTCGAGGGACGTTGAACTAAGGTATCACCTTATTGAAAAACAAGCTTATGCTCTCATAAAATGTTTAAAGGAATTCATAATTTATATTTTGCATTCCAAAGTGGTTGCGTATGTACCTTCAACCTTAGTAAAAGATGTCCTAACTCAGCCAGATATTGATGGAAAGAGAGCTAAATGGATTGTAAAATTCATAGAGTTAAACATAGAGGTGAAGCCTACCAAGCTTGTCAAAGTCCAGGGCTTCGTTAAGCTTATGGCTAAGAAAATTTGCAGTTTGTTAGACATCAATTTTATGGGTTCAAATTCAGGCGGTGAGCAGATAGAGGAAGCAACAGAAGAGCAAGATCAGAATCAATTTTTTGCTGAAAATCTAGCCACTTATGAATGGTATTACAGAGTAGTTCATTTTTTGCAGAAGCTCAAAATCCCTCCAGGGCTTAGCTCAAGTCAAGCCCGGGACATTAAGCTCAGATAAGCCAAATTATGCATTAATTAAAACTTGCATTATTGGAAAGACCCATCAGGGATCCTCTTGAGATGTCTAGACAAAGGACAATTTGTGGAAGTCACGCACCAGTTCCATTATAGCATTTGTGGAGGGCATCATTATTGGAAAACAATAGCCGACAAGATCCTGAGAGCTGGGTATTATTGGCCTACTTTGTTTTCTGATGTGTTTTCTTTTGTGAAGTCTTGTGACAAATGTCAGAGGTTTGCAGGAAGACAATAGCTAAAATCCCTGCCCTTGAAGCCAGTACACGCTAATGGTCCCTTCTAGCAGTGGGGCTTGGACTTCATAGGTGAGATCAATCCACATTCCAGTGCCATCACAAATGGATCTTGGTAGCCACTGATTATTTCACCAAATGGATTGAGGTTATACCCACTAAAAATGCTAATCATCAGGTTATCATAAAGTTCTTGAATGAGAATATTTTCACTAGATTTGGTTGCCCAACCAAACTAGTGATTGATAATGCAGCAACTTTTAGGGTAGAAGAATTGGTGGACATGTGTGAATCCATGGCCATTCAATTGGTGCATTCTACCTCATATTATCCTCAAGGCAATGGCCTGGCAGAATCATCTAACAAGAGTCTTGTAAGGATAATCAAAAAACTATTGGAGGACAACAAAAAGAACTTGGATTCCAAGTTGAAGTTTGTGCTATCGGCTGACAGAGTTACCAACAAGAAGTCCATAGGAAATTCTCCATTTAAGCTGGTTTATGGCGCTGATGCTTTTTATTCTATCCAACTGATTCTCCTTGTGGCCAAATTCTTGCAAGAAGAACAGGATGAAGAGAATGACATGGCGAGGAGAATGAGTAACTTGGTTGAATTACAATAGATTAGAGAACAACTGGTTGAGAAGTCAAGAATTCATCAGAAGAAGATCAAAGAAACCTTTGATAGAAAGGAAAAAATGGACAATTTTCAGGTTGGTGACTAGGTTATCAAATGGGATGCATTGAAGGAAAAGAAGGGCAACCATGCTAAATTCGATGCCTTATGGACGGGACCATTTGTCATCGCTCAAGTTTAGATGAACAATACATTCATTCTGCACAATTTGGAGGGGGAAGGTGTTTTTGATGGTCCAATCAATGGGTAGTTTTTGAAACTTTACTTCATATGAGGCTTTAAGGCCTTAATATTGTAATAGGTTTTTTCAATTTTTTTTTTTTATGCAAATAAACTCCATGCCCAATGGAACAGTAGGGTACAAGTTTGTTTTGGTTGTTACTAGAAAGGAAGTAGTCTGCAGTTCTTGAAACCTCACAGGGAGACTTTCATCCCCAGAAGGAACCGGTGTTATCCCTGAGGTGCATTACTACTATTTTAATGAAAATATCCCCTATTTTATCTCTGATGCTCCACTTCTCCTCTTGCTCTGCTTTGGCCATAAGCCAGACTTCAAAAATTATACACCCGCGCTCGTAAATACCAGCGGGTCTGCTCTCTGCTTATCTCTTTTTCGCTGCGCTCTACATTCTCCGATCTCTGATTAGATCGATCTACGTCATCCATTTCATTCACCGATTAAATGGCTATCACGCATCGCTTAATTGCCCATCAGCATATCGCAATTCCATCGCACTGTCCGCCAACCCTTCACCTCTATGGTTAATGATAAGATCTTGACCGTCAATCTAAACTCAATCCGATGGTTGTCACTTAGCTGATCAAATCAACTTGCACGATGATCCTCAACCATCGATATTCCTCCATCATATCCGACTGTTCACAATGATTTTGGGTGAGTAATGAGTGAGAGGAATACCCACCTGATAAGGTGGTTTCCTCTCTCCTCCTCATTGCTACGTGTCACTTAATGAGTGGAATCGGGTTCCAATCCAAATTACCACTTACCCCTTGTGTTCTCGCCCGAAATACCACCTCTCGCTTCCAAATCCATCGATGCGATATCAATTCCTCTATCTCTGTGATATGATCCTGTCCATTGATCATATCGATCCAACGACCCCGTATCCCACTTCCCACCAGTCACCCGGGGGGGCGGGGAATTTGTTGGTTCTGTTAGTAGTTTTGACTGTCAGACAGGTGAACTGAAATAACGGAATATATGGCTGAAAGGGGGAAAAGCAACAGCACAGTGTAGCCGAACCAAAAGAAATGGTCATGGAACATCGTTGGCACGAGTAAGCCACCAACATGGCAAAATTACCATAATTTGGTTATTATGTTGTTAGAAAAAGAGACCTCTAAGCTCTTGTTTGTCTAGTTATGGCATCAAGTAGTTAAAAAGACAAAGGGGATAGATTAAGACATCTCGAGCCTTAGAGGGTTCGAGAGCATTGTAAAAAGCCTATAAATGGTTGAAAGTTCAAAGTATCAAATGTTCAACTTTTGGAGACCGTGGATACTCTATTCCTCCCAGCGTCTCATCTTCATTCCAGTGATACAAGCTTCTTTTGTTGTTACATGTTCAATCACCATCTTCTCCTCTGTTCTAAGCTTGCACTTGAATAGGTTATTCATGTTTTCTTCTGTATCGAATGCCAGATAACTGCCATCTTTTCTCTGCATTGATCAATTAGATTTGTAAGCGTCATTTACTTTCTATAGCTATCCATTCATATGTGTTTATGTATGTATCTACTGGTACAGTCAAGATTCTCCATCTATTCATTGAATTTATAAACTATTGAGAATTAGTGGTCGAAAGCTTTGTCAAGTTGAGGGTGTTCATGGATGTCTTGAGTGAAAGTAGACTTGAAGCAATCATCTGACTTGATTCAAACCCCAATCCATTCCAATAGTTCATAGAATGATATTGAAGATTTATATGTTTCCAAGCATCTCTGAGCTACAACCTAGGAGAGCTTCTTGGAGTGCTAACACTTCCCATACAACTTTTATCACGAACCAGAATTGATCTGGATCTTCATTTCCTACTCCCTTAAACACTGGTAGCTTTATCACACTTTCCATACAACTTCGCGGTGCTGGTGGATGTGCTATGGGCGAAGATGGGGGTGAAGATGGTGAAACTGGTGGTGGTGTGGGTGGGGGTGGTATGCGCGGAATTCTCTATCTTATCAGATTGATCACACTTCTCGGTGAGACATTCGTGAGCTCTTCGTCACCCCCTCGCGGAGGTGAAATCAAGGGGCTAGTTTCTAGTTCTGCGCTACCTTTGTTTCTGTAGATTCTCCCACTTTGTATAGTCCCAAACATCAATTTATTTGCATAACCCAGTTTTCACACAGTAGCATTTTAATCCAAATGTTTAAATATTTAACGTACTTACCTCGCGGTCCTTTGAGGAAGCATTATTCTACCTTGCTATAATTGAATGAAGTATCTATCTTGAATTTGATGATGAATCCTCCTATGATTCGATCGAGCTAGTGATCGACAGTGCGTGCGATATTATCTTCTGATGCTTCCAGTCTGGGCACCAATTCTGGAGTCCACACAGTAGGTTTGTTGAGTTTACACCTTCCTTGGCTATCTGCTAGCTTCATGATCCACTCGTACAACTTAGTGGGGAAGGATGAAAAGAAAATTTTGTGGATCTCTGTATATAATTATTAGTATAACCACTCTTCCTTTGATAGTTGTAGATTCTTGTTTTCATGCATCGTGAACTCGTGAATCTTCTTGTCCAACCAATCTTCAATTCCTTTCTTTGTTGGGTTCCAGTGATATGACATCAGACATCTCTATGCAAATCCTGATCCTATAAACAGAACCATTTTTTGGCTTTTTGGGGTCTGTCCCAGGTTCAAAGTTAATTATTCAAACAAATCCCTGTACTACTGGCCCTTTCGGCAACAGTTCGCAAAGCGCAGACTGAGGTCTCACCCAAGGTAGTATGGGAGGGTGTTAGAACCAGGTTTTTGCACCCTTGAGATGTCTGAGAGGTTCGAATGGTCCCACCATTTGTCCCTGTGTGCAGGTCACTTCGCACACTTCCCTGTTCCTCACGCCCTGATACACTGCCTTAGCGCAGTGCTAACTAGGGGTTGTGGAGCTTCCACGCTGATAGAGTCACGCTCTGCACTATTACTCGAGATATTACTTATCTTTTTATACCAGTTAATTAGCTTCGTGTACTTGGAGGTATTACATTATAATTAGTTATACAAAACATTCATATAATTTTGCGCAATAAATAAACAATATACTTGCAAATTATACCCGATCATATATTAAAACAGGAAAAGATGCGCAGAAATATGGTAAACTTCTCTTTATTGATTCTTCCAATTCTCAGCTATGGACTACTTGGCCTCTGTGCACTCAACTGCAGAGCCTTCCCCTACTCTATGACCCAAATACACACTTTACACTTAAGCTTAATGTTGTGGGGAAAAATTCCTATGCAGGATGATCCTATCCACCTAAGGTGTGACAGTTCCTTAGCAACAAATAGAAACATCTATTCTAGTATTCTTCCTTTATGAATTAAGAATGAAGAGAGATGGATGGACTAACCGGTGTCTTCCATTTTGTCCCTCGATCCGGTTTCTCTTCTCTTTGAGAGTTCCCAACTACTTGCTTTCTCGCTCGCCTAGCTTCAACAGGTTCCTGCAAGATCACAAGAAGAGAACACTACACAAAGACATAGATTCATATTCATAACTAGTTTAGGATTAGAAATAAACTAAACATACTAATGCAATCATACATCAAAGATACATCAGTATATAGGAGAAACCAAGATAGCTTTATTGATGAATAACAAGGTTCAGGAAGAGATACAACCAAGAGGGCTCCAATCCAGCATCTCCTTCCCAGCAAATGAAATTCCTATCTTCACCTTCCTTCAAAGCATTAAGCACCCAATGATTCCAATCTCAAACCAACAGCAATTCTTTGCAATAATAAAATTATAGCCCCCAGATCTCATGGAGGAGAGATACATATATAGATGTTTGGAGAGAGGATGAGTCAGCTTGAGATCTGACTAGTGTCCTCTCCCTCTGTCAGTTCTTGCTTCCACTTGGAGACTAAGAGCCTCTTACTCATCACTAGTCGAATTCCTTGAGGCAAGTGTCATTGGAGAAGATTCTGGAAGCTTCCAGGGTCTTTCCACCTCGTTGAATGAACTTTCCATTTGTCACTTCCCGCTCAGCGCACCCTGGTAGTTCTTCTACCTGCGTTGCAGTGCACCTAGCCAGTGTAACTTCTGCATTTCAGTGCAGACAGCTAGTGGAGCCTCTGAATTGATCCTGAATTGACTTGTTTTTTAGTAGTTTCTAGTGGAGAACTTCTGTGAATTGCTGTGGTTTGTTAGCCTTGTTCCTCTAGGGGTAGGAACAACATGTTTAGGGACTTTGGATCCCTTGGATTATGGACATTTCATGCTCAATGTTGTAAGGCACAAAAATGTCTATAACAGTTGCCCCCTAAAGTATGAGGCCGTTTATCGGGTGAAATGCTTTATTAGGAGGATCCAAAGTTCATTCAATGCTGGGAGGAGACCTGTAATAAGATACAATACAATACATTATTTTTCATACTGCTTTCATGATCTAGCTGAGGCGGGCATTCCCATGCTCAGCTTTATAAATTCATTTTTCTGTACATAGAACAGACAATCGTCTGATGGTAGACTGATAATTTTGATGAAATTATTATCCTTTGGGTAGGATGATTATCTGCTGCAATGATGTACATGTCAATGTCTTTATCTTTCCTGAATATATATCGCAGCCTGGATGGATGAAACTAGATCCGGGGTCTTCAAACTCGTTCCATATTCACTCTAAGTACCAATTGATCCATGTGAGAAATGTTCTGAAGTCGAACATGGAAAGACATCGCTTGATTACCGGTCAATGAGGTAAATTGTTAACAAGCGCGAGAGGAATCACCGATAATGATAATGACCCTCAAGGTACTGCAGTACAATTCACGTGGTGTGAATAAAGGACTTGGCGTCAAACACCACGCAAAATCTTTCGGCCGAAGGTCATTGATGTACACCTGTCGCCGGAAGTGAGAAACTTGCCATTGAGGCATGCAAGCTTCAAAGTACTGAAGGGGTTGTTCCTAGATCAACTTCTTGGATAATGAGCTGATGTCGACAAGAAGCGATCCGTCAAAGGAGGGCCATAATGAATCCCACATCAGTGACATGGAACGGAGCAAATGATTTTGATGGAGGTGAAAACGATCTGATGACATATGATTCAGGGTGGTGGTCATGAAAGGATGAAGGATAATGTATGGCAGTGGATGGGACACGGTTGACTTCTCTGAACGACTTCTCTTGAACATATGGCGACACTTATGCAATGGATCGGTAGCATTACCCCAAATATGGATGGTATGGCAAGACCATGGTGATGTGACCGGTGAATGAAACAACGCAACCCGATTTTGATACGGAGAAAAAGTGTCATGTTCAAGAGCGACTTGCTACCATCAAAGTTTTCTTGAGTTTCTCCCAATTTTTCCCCAGTCATTGCTGACCAGTACCTCTTTATTTTTGTCAAGCTTGAGGAGGATAACATATGCTTTTTCTATAACTTGCCCTTCGGGCAAGCCCAACGCTACGTTTTAACGAGCCTAGCGATAGTGAAACTCGTTCTCGTCTAAAGACAAGTTTGTCGTTATTTAATGCTTTTAACGAGTCTAACGACAAAGATAACTCGGTCCTTGTCATTTTTAGAGAGTCTGAAAAGGTACGTAAAGTCAACTTCGAAAGTCCTTTTTCGTCATCTAATCCCTTAAGTCCAAAAAAGTATAAAACGATACAGAAGGGATGAGTTTTCGATAGTTTTAACGAGCCGAACAAAACAAGCGCTCGATCTTTTTGTGCAATAATCCCTCAGGTCCAAAAAAATTAAAATCTATACGAGGGATAGCTCTTTCGGTCGCTTTAACGAGCTGGAAGGCCAAAACTCGGCAATCTTTTCATATTTTACGAGTCAGATGAAAAGAGCTTAAAGAAGACTTGTCTTTTGAGGAACGAGTGATAAAATGGGTTAGCAGTTGATTCCAGGTACGGGTTGGAATTTTCCAATCACGGCAGTGTCACAAGGATGGCTAGTGAAATCACTCTTCGCAACTGTTCCTCAAAAATGGGTAAACAATCATATGGAGGTGAACGATCGACCAATGGAAAAGTGGAGGTGACGGTGCAAACACGACCAAGGATTTAATGGCTGATGACATTACATTCACGGTGGTTATTTACTGGAATAGTTCATTTTTTAACGAGCTCAAACGTGGGTGGAAACATTTGCTCGATCTTATGTTTATTTTTTAACGAGCATGAACTATGCGCTAAAACTGCTCGGATCTTGTGTTTATTTTTTAACGAGCATGAACTATGTGCTAAAATTGCTCGATTACCCAGTCATATGATAAGAATGTCTCATTGAAAATGCTATTTTTTATGGAGCTTAGATCTTACAAAGCTTTCCTCCGGATCCTTTCGTTATGCAAGTTCGGAAATGACTAATTCGACGATTTTAAAGGGTTAGACCTACAGGTTTAAAGGGAGGACCTAAAAATTTAAAAAAATAAATAGCCGCCCCTTGCTTGCACTCCTAAAAGGTTTGCATGCCCCCAGGCATAAAGTACGATTTCAAGGTTACCCCTCCTTATTCCAATAAAACATTTGTTTTACCGGGAGAGGCCTACCTCTTTCAGGTTACCCAAAGATTGTCTCGTTAATCTTTCAAAAAAAACACTTCTTCGGTGATATCTACTGAAATAGACAAAGGTGAGAGACTCCGTCTGTCAACTCACATAACTTTGACAAAAGAATCTTATTCCAGAACAACCCCACTTCCAACCATGGACGGGGTACGGACTAGTCATGTTCTCCTGCGGAAACCTACCTTATACCCAAAGTTTTCCTGCCGAAGCAGACCAGGATGCATGCCCCCTAGGTTCTAGTCATATCCTCCCGGATTACTCGCGTTCATCAGGAGGACGGACTGTGGGTTGAGACATTTCTTGCGGGAAGAGACCATTTAGGGATGATATATGACTATTTGCGATGAGTGATCCGGGAAATGAAAGTTGGTCCACGAGCTTGACCACTCTTCCTTCGTGCGGAAAACACATTACTCTAAAGAGTGAGGAGACGATGGCTCCCATGCAATATATATAGTCTCGTCCAAGGAGTAGGCTATAATCCAAGGGTCCTTGAATGACCATATGTTCATTTGAACGGTCTTCCCTTTCAATGTGATAGGCACATTGGGGAGCATCCCTAAAGGTCGACTGGTTCCTTTATCAAAGCCTGTCAGATTTCTCATTTCAGGCAAAAGCGCTGGCAAACCAAGCGCTTTCCAAGCAATAGAGGAAAGGATACTCACAGATGCCCCCTCATCAATGATGGTGCCAACCATTACCATTCTGTATATTTGAACGATAATTCTGAATGGTATGCTTGCTGGCAACCGGGGTCTGCCTAGTTGGTTCCAGTCGAACGAGACAACTAGGTTTCTTGGTGGTGGGACCGAATATACGGTCGGGTATGACTCTGACAAAGTTCCTTCCTGCGATAAAGGAATGGGCAAATTGCCCCCTTGTTCGTCGAAGTCTGTGTTGATGAAGAGAACTTGGACTGTGTCGTCTTTATTCTCTTCTGTGATGGTATCATTCGAAGATAGAGCCTCTGAAGGCAAAACTGGGTCAACTGCCACCTCAACCTTTTGACTTTCGTCAGGTATGGATTCACATGGTTCATCCTCAATGATAGGTGCTTCGGCTGACCACCTGAGCGGGTCAGTCGGGTTCTCAACTGGTGAAGGACTTGGCAGGAGTTTTTGATATCCAGGAGGAAGTTGCGCTTGTAAAATTGGGCGATCTTCCAAAACTCTTTTAGCCTCGTCTAAGAAGGGACAACGGTGGATGGCATGGTCACCTTCACACAGTTTGCAGGGAAATCTAGCTTTCCCTCTCTATCCTGTGGCTTCACTTTCACTAGTTGACGGTGTGCTGTCAACATGGCTATTAGAGGTTGACGCCACCGAATTGTGCAAACGGGGGGACCAGTCCCTTAGTATCCGAGGGATGCAGGGACAATTTATGTGGAAGTGGTCTCCCTTGCATATGACACATGGCGATTTAGGCCTAGTCAGTGCTGTGTGTGGATTTTTGTCAGACGACACTTGTTTGCCCCCAGTCGCTTTTGGCTCCTTCTTCTCCTTCTCTTTCTTCTTCTTTTCCTTCTTCTCCTTAGGAACTTGGTTTTTTGTTTTACCAGCTCCGTCAAGCGAAGAGGAAGGAGGAGAGGAAGAATTAGATGAAGTAGAAGGCTGGTGGGTAACTATGGTCTGGTCTAATTGTTGATTCGACTATTCAGGAATAGTGGTGTTCTGAATGACATTGGTTGAGAAGAGCCAGACTAGCAAGCCAATCGTCAGTCCTGGAAGCGACAATGTGGCCATATGGGGTGCACCAACATCTCCCCAAGAGGAGAAGGGACTAGGATTTCCACCAAGGGGAATTCCTTGGTTGGTATGCTCCATTTTCTCAACCTAAAGATCAACGCAGGAAAAAAGGGATGAATGTTCCGTTTAAAATAAATTTTAACGACACTTTAGACACAACTTGCTTTTTCAATTTTAAAGAGTCGAGAAAAAGCTAAAGATGACTCTAGTCTCCTTTGATGTTTTAACGAGCCCAAAGTGACAAATGCTCGGATGGACTTTTTCCGTTATAGAGTCTGAAAAAGGCCAAAAGGAACTGCTCTGGAGTTCTAGGTAGAGGGTGTGCCAAACTTTTCGCAAAACCACAGAATACTTTTTAAGGTACGGGCGGTCAATCTTCCTGAATGCTATGTTCAGTGCATTGCGATCAGTAGGGCGGCCGACACGGCTTCCTAAGGATAAAGGTTTTATGCCGATAGGGGTCTCCCAATATATACTCGACGGTACGTGGGAGCACAATCCGTACTGGCGCTATCGTCCCTTAGGAGGAATCACCCACCATCAGCGAGACTGACAGTCACCAGGCTTTACGACGCCGGAACACGTCTCTAGCCTAGACCTCTATGTTGTGCGTTAAGTTACAAAGTGTTGTTAAGTTCATTCAATTTATTTTAGGTTGATCTTTTTAGAATTTTGCCTTTTGAGGTTCACCACGAGATGTATGATACAATTCAACAATGAAAATCCTAGCTACAAAGGGAAAAGAAAGACACCATCTTTTCTCAAAGAGCAATCAACACACTCTAATGCACTTTTCCTAAATCAAGCATGCAAACTATCAAGATGCAAATGCATAATGCAGGTGTTTGTTTTCCGCTCTCTTAATATTGATGCCTAAAAAGAAAGCTTTTTGTACAACTTTGAATTTGCTTTTAAATGACAAATACAAACAAGTTTACTTTTTTGAAATCAGAAAGGGTAGAAGAGATTACAACACTTTACAACTTTCGAAATGAACACTTGTTTCGACACTTAAAAAAGACAAACTCAAACCAAAAGCAAAAGTAAATGTATAATCAACTGTAAACAGCCAATGAACTCTCTCCTAAGATCACAATCAACAGATCTGAATCAAGGGCTACAGGATGACTATTTCACTCTTGCAAAGGAAAACTGTAAATGACGCTACAAACACATAAAAACACTCACAGTATTTTTGTACAAAAGGAGGTGGAATTTAAGCAGAGAAAAGGAGTTATCAGACAGGTACCTATGCTGGTTACAGGCTGCAAAAAACAGAGATCAAAACAAGGCAAAACAGAGCAGAGAACCCCAACTGCACAAGGCCTAACTGGATCAACGCACCCTCAACATAGAGGTCTTGACATTCAGCGTAGGTAGCCTTCACGGGACCTGCGTTGAAATGCAGAACCTCTTCACAGAGTCTGCGCTGAAGGAGAAACGAGAGTTCCTCACTGGGTTCTAGGTCACAGTTTGCTATTTAATCTACAATTTCAGGCCAAATCAAAGCAACAAGCAAGGTAAAATCAAAGGGATGCTTTGAGGGAGGGCTAAGATCTATCACAAAGGATCATCAAATCATTTGTGAGTCCATTTTTCAGATCATAGACAAATCCAGTGATTGGATCAAAGCAGCAGCTGTCTACTTTGCATCTGAGAATAGCAGATGCAGTTCGATTGTTGTTGTTGAGTCTATGAAACAAACAAATTTGATAGAGACACAAATAAAATGACTAAATAGATATCCCCAGTGGAGTCGCCAATTTGTTGTGGGGAAAAATGCCTATGCAGGACGATCCTATCCACCTAAGGTGTGACAGTGCCTTAGCAACAAACAGAAACAACTATTCTAGTATTCTTCCTTTATAAATTAAGAATGAAGAGAGATGGATGGACTAACCGGTGTCTCCCGTTTGTCCCTAGATCCGGTTTCTCTTCTCTTTGAGAGTTCCCAGCTACTTTCTTTCTCACTCGCCCAGCTTCAACAGGTTCCTACAAGATCACAAGAAGAGAACACTACACAAAGACATAGATTCATATTCATAACTAGTTCAAGATTAGAAATAAACTAAACATACTAATGCAATCATACATCAAAGATACATTAGTATATAGGAGAAACCAAGATAGCTTTATTGATGAATAACAAGGTTCAGGAAGAGATACAACCAAGAGGGCTCCAATCCAGCATCTCCTTCCCAGCAAATGAAATTCCTATCTTCACCTTCCTTCAAAGCATTAAGCACCCAATGATTTCAATCTCAAACCAACAACAATTCTTTGCAATAACAAAATTCCAGCCCCCAGATCTCATGGAGGAGAGATCCATATATAGATGTTTGGAGAGAGGATGAGTCAGCTTGAGGTCTGACTAGTGTCCTCTCCCTCTGTCAGTTCTTGCTTCCACTTGGAGACTAAGAGCCTCTTACTCATCACTAGCTGAATTCCTTGAGGCAAGTGTCATTGGAGAAGATTCTGGAAGCTTCCAGGGTCTTTCCACCTCGTTGAATGAACTTGCCATTTGTCACTTCCCGCTCAGTGCACCCTGGTAGTGCTTCTACCTGCGTTGCAGTGCACCTAGCCAGTGTAACTTCTGCATTTCAACGCAGACAGCTAGTGGAGCCTCTGAATTGATCCTGAATTGACTTGTTTTTTAGTAGTTTCTAGTGGAGAACTTCTGTGAATTGCTATGGTTTGTTAGCCTTGTTCCTCTAGGGGTAGGAACAACATGTTTAGGGACTTTGGATCCCTTGGATTATGGACATTTCATGCTCAATGCTGTAAGGCACAAAAATGTCTATAACACTTAATCACTTAGACTTCTCATGCTCTTCTATTCTTAGCTATCTTGTCTACTTAGAACCTCGCTCTATTTATACAATCCCATGGTCTCCAGACCATGGGTAGGCCTATTAAGCCGACATTACATTACAAAAACGAGGGCAGAAAACCCTGTGACTCTATCATGATTTCGCACTCCGCACCCAGAATTTGTAGAGCTTTTACAATAACATTTGGTCAAAACTTGGGCTTTAAGCCCCAAAACATGCCTTGGGGGATTCCATGCCCAACACATTCATGCGCTACATGTTTCACCCACACATCGTGTGTTACCTCAATTGACCTCATGATCACATTAGGGTTTGAAATGTTTGTTGGATCTAGGGTGTATTTGGAGTCTCTTGTGACTTTGGGGATTTTGTTTCCATAATTTACATTACAGTCAATGGATGAATTGTGTGTGGACGGACAAGTCTCCAATCTGCCTTTTCTTATGTTAACCATACTAGGGTTTGGGGAGAAACCCCACATTGGCAAAAGAATGATTCCCTTCATGATTTAACCTTATTCATATACCTCTAGGGGTGCATTCTCATCAACATCACACGACATCATGGTGAAATTCATTACAGAACTTGTTCCCCTAGGACATTTACTAGCCCTACACCTTAGCATGCACATAAGGTTTTGCAAGAGCTATATATTCTCCTTACATCCTTATAACTAATATTCAATCTCTATAGTGATTACCATCTTCATCCTTATTATCTCATCTCAAAGCATGGAAACCTTTTTTCGATGACTTCGCCTTGCCATCATCCTCATCCCTTACGAATTCATTAGGGTTTATGTGTTTTGGTCCTCATTGTGCGCATCCTTGAAGCCCTAACCGATCAGAATGAGAGTCAACTTCATGTTTCAACCTCACCCTTATGCCCCCATCAGCATCACATCTCACTTGATTTGAATCATTACAAGGACCCATTAACATGTTAACACCTTGGTTGTTAGATCAATACATGCATTTAAGACTAAATGAACTTGTGATAAAAGGATTGAAAGCTAAATCATGACATTTTCAAAAGAGCATTGAGCACACATTCATGCACTTTAGGCTTTGGTTTCTAGTGAATTGTGAAGCATTGTTATTTTATATATATCGTGCCATTAGCACATATTGTGCTATGTAGGGAAAGTGGGACAAAACCTCTTATTTTGTACCAAGGTATAGACAAAGGGTCACAACTCCTATACGCATGAGGACTATATCTTAATGCCAGATATGTGAAGCAATATTTTGATAATCGACACCAATGTCTACCATTGGGGATGTGTTAGGGATGTTATGAGCATAAAGCAAATTCATTTAAGAATACCTCCAAACAAGTGCAAAGGAATTCTACCCTCTAATAGTTTCACTATGGATACATGCCATTTTATTCTTTATGGTAGTCTCACACTAGAGACATCACCTTTGTCTAAAGCCATCTTAAAGCACATATGGTTCCAACATAATGACTAGCGCACGCTCAATTTTTTTGCAAGGCACAAATGGCACCATCAAGTGTTTAATTTTGGGATAATGTGAGGTTACATAAAGACACAACCGCTATCACAATATCGACTTTCTCATAGCACTCGCAGCTTAGTTGAAGTATACGGTAATGAAACCAACACATCTAGCACAACTGGCACAAGGATCATCACTTGTATTTGTCGAGGGGGCATGTTAAATTCACATCGAACGATGAAGCACTAAGATTTATATATTTGAAGCATCGAAGACCCCATGTTGCATCAGTAACTTTCTATAATGGACGGTGTCAAAGGGACATGAAGGGATGCGTTGTAATAAGTTGCAATACGACACCGTGATTTCATATTACAACCTTTCAAAAAAATTCCTTGCAAGAAATCAAGTACTCTTTGTATTATAAGAGAATGATAGCAAAGAAGATGGTTTCAAGTATCGATTTCATGTGCGATATGATGCACTTGACTCATATAATTTGAATATATGCGAAGGAATATCATCATGTAGCTTCACACTGTGTAATGAGCTCATGTGTTAATGAAGTGAGAAGACCATTGCTGGCGTGATATATTTCATTGCAAGGTGAGCCGACTCTATCAAAGGCAACAACCCAACCTTACAAGAGACACAAAGCTATACGACAATGTTTTGATTTACTAGAGGGATTGTTGCACATGCGTTTCTTTACAACCATGTGCATCGAGGGAATCCTTCTGGAGGATTTCAAATTTTGTGTTGCAAGAACAAAAATTTTAAATTTCAATCCAGCACTAAACTTGGCAAAATCACACATCTGAGACTCCATCTGCATCGTACTAAGATCGCCAATCTACAGTGGGTGGGCATGTAAAACGTGTAGGAATTGGCCTACAAGCAAGGCCAAGTTGGTGTCCCTAGGAACATAGTCACCATTGTCTCTTATAACTTCTAATCGAAAGCATAGCCCTGTTAGCTATGAAGGCTACGGTGGTGTCAGTGTCACTCAATGGATTGTTGTTCATGGAAGAAACAAGCATGTAAATAGTCATGGCGTATTATTTCATCTCAAGCAAAGCGACTGAGAAATGCGACCCAAGCTTCTCATCTAGAGCGCGAAGTCATAAGGGGAACCCTAGTCATACACTCTAAAATGTTACCTATATAGTGTAATGGCTATGCGACTCACCAAAGTTGCATCATTTGATTGCAATCCTTCCCAGGTTGCAGCAGTCACACTACAAGGCCTCGGACATGTAGGAGATAAGGTGTGATTACATTTGAGTGCAACGAGTCGTAAAGTCACATCGGAGAGCCATGGAATCCACAAAAAATGGCACCTACACTATGTTGCGACTAGGCGACCTCTATTAGATGATAGATCACACCTCCACCAAAGTCACAGCATCACACTCCATAGGAAGCAAAAGCACATGACCCTCATGCAGGGCGACCTCTACCCAGGTCACTAAGTTGCATAGTGGCAACCAGGCCATCTCCTTGATAATGCAGCTATGTGACTAATGTGACCTCCTTTTTCAACGTGTCTAATGCATAAAATGGCACAAACTAACAGGGTGAAATGGGTAGTCTAGTTGTTACCATGACATTGTAAGGCACAAAAGCAATGTTGCAATGGATGCGAAGTTTTTACGATAGTAATTGTATCTAAAGGAGACATTACTATTCATGAGGGTCTGAAGATCTAAACATAGACATAGAACATATTATTTCTACCCAAAATTCGATCATGTTGAACATATGACGAATGGAATAAGTAGTGCACTAGAGGTTCATTTCATTGATCCAAAGGCCCCAGTGATCAAATTCTCACATACAAGCACAATGAATATATGTTAAAACTTGTGGGTTGTTTTAGGCACTATGATTGTCGACATTGAAAAAGCATGAAGATGCATTCAAAAACTATTCTATTGATGACATGTCAGAGCAACAACCTAAATAGCAAGAGGGCACCTCTCATAGTAGTAAAGGATGAGCCTCAAAGTTGAAGGATGATGATTGGTAACCTCATAGGGCTTGACAAAACCACTTGCCCTGATGACACCATATGGCACAAGAAAGCATAGTGTGACCTTGGTGAAGGAAGCTAGGGTTTTCCTCGAGAAGCCTTAAACCCAGGGTTTGAGCCAGCAGGAAAAATCACTTCATGTACTCTTTCAAGGTGTTGTTTCAATGGAAGGAGTAATGTCAAGCAAACACTTAACAACTGAACACTGCAACGGAGCCACTGAGGGATACCTATGTATCATGCTGCAAGTTTGGGAAGGCAAAGCAATTAAAGAAATTATTGTGCCCGTGGCTTTGCAAAGTAGTTCAACTACATTAAAAAATCGCTCCATAATAGGCCCATATACGAAGAATTATTTGGAGAAGAGAAAGGAGACCCTATGAAAGCCACTCTTTTTGACAACATAGTGGCACAACAATTGACCATATAGGGCTCTAGATTAATTATTTATTAATGTCATTTTTTTCAACTAGTTGGTCTTATTTCCATTAACATTCATTGTTTAAAAGTATGCCTGACCTATGTCATTTTCCTACAGGTAGAAGGAAGGGACCAAAATGTGGTTCAACCAGGGATTAGAGTGTCTCATGGAGATTGTAGAACTATGGTTTCCTTCAGCAAGCTAGATGGTTCCTTCCAAATTCCAAGAACCATTCAATAAACTCAAAGGCACATTACCAAAATATAGATGAATGCAAGTGAGGCATAATGGTAAGAAAATAGGATTGTCCCAAGATCGAGCATCCAAAACCTCACAACATATGGACAACATGCATTCCAGGGTTTACGAAAACTGTCTACATCCACTTCTTCTCCATCATAATGTAGAGAGGGGACAAGAGTGTTTGTCTATGCGAAGAAGTCAAGAGTGCTTAGATATTATGTCAATGTCAATGGTCGATAGCAGGGAAAAGAAAGAATGTTGACATAGAAAAGGAGCTAGGGTTTTCGTGGAATCCACACAACTAAGGCTTCAACAAATAACACAACAACAATGTGTGATTGGATTTATGCAAGGCACAATGATAGGCAGTCCAACAATTCATGGCGTCATGGTTTCACAACAATGTCAACAACAAGATCCAACACTAGGGTTTCTCAAAACTTTCCTTATTTCCTTACACCCTCTCTTCTATCAATATGTAAAGGTTCTCATCATGGTGCCAACGGTCATGTCGAGATCAATTGAGCATGTACTAGGTAATTGGCATGAGAGAGTAGTGAGGAAGTTCAAGAGTCATGAGGGGAGGTCAAGGGTCATGGTAGGTGAATAGTCACCTCATCTATATAAATATACCCTCATGCCTCATTGAAGCGAACTTTAGAACTTGAGTTGAGGCTAGGAATAGATAGCTAATTTATGCTTGAAAGCTAGAGCCACTCAGCTCTTGGAAGCTAGTAGAGTGGATTTGCAGTGGTGTTAGGGTTTTGGTATTGGGCAATGGTATGAGCAACCCATGTTCCACTATTGGGTTTTGACCAATTGCATGATATGTATTTGAAGTTGTAGCGACATTAATAAGATGTTATTTATCTTTGGCACTAATTCCCATGCTTACTCATGGTGATTGTATTAGCTGTCTGATACTTCACTATATTTGTATGTGTGCTTTCATATATGCAATATTTTATGGGATGGTACATAGTGGTTGCATGTATGTTCTTCTTTTGAGTATGTGTTTACTTGTTCCATGCCATGTCAATGACCTATTGTGAACTACTTTTCAATTAACTTCTGGCATGTTCTTGTTTAGTGTATGTCTGATTGGGTTTTAGCTCATTGATCCCTCTCATGGCATACTTTTCTTAATGTTGCTGAGACTTGTTTGTACCTATTTCTACAATTTGTCAATATTGGGCTGATTTTGTTTCAAAGCCTGAGAATTTTATTCTTGTCCCCACTCTAAAACTTTCTCATTTGATAACCAAGAGCAAAAACATTCATGGTGGAAGTCAGACCCACATACTAGATGCGGCTCCTATCCCAAATGTTGTGAGGTCTATTTGGGACTTCACATCGGAGAGAACCCCTTAGTTTTTGGCGATACATTTTAGCCCATCAACATACCGTGAAGAACTGCTTCGAAATGGTCTCTTAGTATTATTACCCAATGCACATCCCTTACAGACACTTTCATGATCCTCTTTTAGATTCATAATTCCATCTACTATGGAACTTATGGTTGGAAGGATTTCTAAATGTAGATGACCAAATCTTCGATGCCAAATTTCACATGGGCTAATTTCAATGTGAACTAGGGCTTGGGCCCCAAGAGACATCAGCTTGTAGAGTAGTCCTTCTCAAATGCCTATAAATTTGGCTTGATCTATACTTGAGTATTTTCCACAAATAATGACCTTTACATTAATGAAGGCTATTCTATCATCCTTATCTTCTAGACTTGAAATAGAAAGTAAATTCTTGTGCAAACCTGGAACAAATAGAATGTTGTTGAGGTGGATGTTGCTTCCATCTTCTAGCTTTATGGAGGTTGATCCAATACCTTTCGCTGGATAATTCTTGTTGTCTCCAAGTTCTACTGAATAATCAAACTTTCCTTTTGATAAGGTCTTCAATCTATTGGAATGGCTAGTCACGTGCCTTGATTCACCACTGTCAATTACCCAAATGTCTTCATTTTGAAACATGCCAAAGAGAGCCGATAAGAGACCTTCATCCCTTTCTTTGATTGATACCTTCTTTATGGAGAATAAGAAATTCCAGGCTTCCTTAATACCTTTCTTGAGATGGCTTGCAATATTCTTGATGAACTTCTTCACTATAGAGGAGATCTTCATGATGACCTAAGATAACCTTAGCTCTGATACCATGTTAAGAATTCAATAGGGTAGTAAGTATGTTAATTATCTTTCTTAATAACTATTTATGTTACCTTTTTCTTTATTATCTTTGTTCTTTGTTATTACAGTGTGAGATATATCAAACAACTACCAAAACAATAAGAACAATGACACAATATATAGGCTGCAAGCCAAGGCCAAAACCCCTCCTCTTGAGAAGAAAACCGTAAATATCTTCTCTTTTTATAGATTCTTCAATTTACAAAGACCATGACCTAGTGACGTAGACAAATACCCTCCAATATCAAGATCAACTCGGCCTCCTCCTGCAGTTACTTTGACCTCCCACTGTAGATCTGAAATTCTATCTCATGGCAACTGTTGCTGCTCCTCCTAGAGACTTCAATCTCCCTCAAATAGACTTCTCTTCCCTTCACTTTCCTTCCCTTAAGACTTAGGGCTAATGGGATGCCCTAAGTGACCTTCACTTGCCTTTCATTCTCTCTTTCCTTTAAGATCGAAGTAGAGATAGACCCAGCGCAAAAATGTTAGCTTCTACTTTCACAAGAGAGATAGAGCTAGCCCAAGCACTTCGACTTCTTTGACTTGCTCTTCTTCGTACCCTATTCTTCAACTTCTTCTCTTCCTATTATTCATATAGAATGAGATGAGTGAGTGTGTCTAATGAAGGATGAGTTCCTCTCTATATATAGGCTCTTCCAAGGGCAGATGTAGCTCTTTATGTAGGCTAACTTGACAGCTCCTTAGGCCGACTTGATCTTGGAGGTATTTCGACACTGTAAAGATAAAATAATTTTTTCTTTACAAGATACAATGTGCCCATAAGGTCTTCAATAGATGGCAATGACTTGTTAACCTAGGACAAAGCCTAGAAGCACTCAATGTGTGCTTGAGATATAAAATAAAAGAATTTGAGCATGAAACCATGCTCTAATAATAATTTCTTTTCATTTTATTATTTACAAGAATACATTTCATACAAGAATACATTTCATACTTATGAATACTGAACCTAGTTACACATTCTTCAATAATGAAGACTCCCTCCAATAGGTTCCACCCTAGGTGATGGGTTCATACTTATAGAGGAAATTAAGGTATGGTTCTATTGTTCAAGAATCTTCACTTTTGGTCATTGGTTGAGGGAATCTTACACCCTTTAAACTTAAAAATAGCTCAAATTTATTTTGTGTAATCAATTACATAGATTTACATAATGACTGAATAGGCACAGATAAAAGCACATCAATGTGTATTAACTTTAAGATTCCATTTGTTCTTATAACACAAAATAATAATATTACTTGTTTTATTTTCCATATATGTAATGTTCACAAAAATCCAAATCTAATATGCAACTTTAGAATGTAATTCTTGATCTCCATACTCTTTAAGGTGTTCTAATATTTAATGTCATATCATTTCCTTTTCTCTAGAAATTTTATACCCATTAGCAATAGTATATACCAAAATATTTTTCAAATTTATAGTTGAAACCTCCATTAAAAACTTCATTTATTCTCAAACAATTTTAGGAGTTTCCATTTCAAACATAGTATTAAAGCTAACTCTAGAGTTCTTATACTAATGATTGTAAATCTAACTCTAGAGTTCTTATAGAAATGATTTTTCTTTAGTTATAGGTTTTCCTTCTTTGTTTACCAAGTTCAACTACTCATACACAATTTTTTATGGTCTTTGTTGTGGTGAATAGAGCATATACACCCTCTCTCTCCACTCTAGGGTCATGTATATACATACCTTTCTCACTGAAAATAGTAGTATTTGACCCCTTGGGTTTGAGATTTTCATCCTCTATACTTTATTAGTCCCTACCCCTTCAGGGCTACAGGGACTATTGTAATAAGTTTTTAGCTGCTTCATTACTCTAGCACAGGAACCAACACAGAAACAAGTTACTTAATTCAAGTAAACCTAATGTTTTTAATTTTTATTTTATAAAATATTTTTAAACTCCTTTCATCAACTTATACATCAACCTATAGGTTTCTTCTCACCGTTATTTTGACCAATCTGACACATCTGTGATTTAAACATCTTATTTGGCCTCATATCGAGGCAAAATGTACTTAAAAGTTAGGATAAATGTCAATTGATCTCGATAGTTTCAGTCTCAATTATTTAATGCTAACATTAGTTTTGAAGACATTTCATGTTTGGAAAAATTAAGAGGTTACAATAGACATCACACATATTGAAAACAACTTTGCAGGGCAGTAACACAAATTTTGCATGGCAGTAGCCACTTGTCTTCAATTCTGAAGACTATGGCCACTTGTCTTCATTTCTTCTTCAATTCTAAATGCTATATGGAAACCTGCTAGCCTTTTTGTAGATTTCTCAAAGACTTCTCAAAGACTATATGGTAGCGGCCTTCCAAATACTTTTTGCAAATTTCTCAAAGACTTCTCAAAGACTATATGGTAGCTAGCCTTCCAAAGACTCTATAGCAGCCGACCTTTTTGCAGATTTCTCAAACAGGAATTTGCTCATGAATTTGCTCATGTTGCAGATTTCTCAAACAAGAATTTGCTCTAATTCTTTGATTCTCATGGCAGGAAGCATGATTCTCATGGCAGGATGGCAGGATGCTAAGGCCACACTGCAAATATTTTCTCTAATGCTTTGATTCTGCAAATATTTTCTCTAATGTTTTGATTCTGCAAATATTTTCTAACCCTAATGCTTTGATTCTGCAAATATTTTCTAATAAAAACAAGACAAACATTAATATTTTCTCTAATTCTTTGATTCTGCAAATATTTTCTAACTCTAATTCTTTGATTTTGCAAATTTTTTCTAATAAGAGAAATACAAACGTTAATGATGCATGAAGAGTAATACCTGTCTTTCCCTTCCCCCTTTTTCATTTTGCTACAGGAGGCATTAGCTTGGCTTCTTCAGAAGTCTGAAGAAAGCTGCTTCTTCTGAAGTGTGAACAAAGATGCAAAGTAGTCTCAAACATATCATTCACAAGTGCGCATACTCTCCTCACTCTTATCCACTGCAACCACAATATTATTCACAATCTTAAATCTATGCCCTATTGTATGCAAGTTCTCTTCTAAGTCCAGCGTAATCCCACCATTTTCTTAGCGAGGAACTACTACCCACAAGATAGCAGACGGGTCAATCTACACCAGGTAAATATCAGTAAAATTGTATTATTATTAAATGTATCCAAAGCACTGCCACCATCATACAAAACAATGCCTAAAAGGGTTTATGGATAGACACCGAACCAATGTTTACTAATGGTTTTGAATTCCAACATCATTTAGGAATTTTTTATTAATGGTTTTGAATGAAAGCATGTATCAGAATTAACGAGGAAAATATCTATAATGAATTAGACATATTTTTATGTGTGCGACTTTATCTTCATAAATCTGGAAATCCACTCTTTCCATGAAAGTGAGTAAAAGTAGAGCAAACAACCAAAGCAGCGGTGGATTGTGCTATTTTCCTAACACGGTGAGAGTAAATTATAGGTTCCAAGCATGAAGGGATTGACATGAAATATTTTTAATAGATACAAAGGGTTGACATGTAATATTTTTAATCGATACAAAGGGAAGGGCAAGAATTCCAACATCAAAGCCGAAAAAATAAGATTCTAGCAATGTTTATCAATGCCAGGGTTCAAATTTGAGCCGGAAGTTTCTAAGAATGTTTCAGACATCCAACATTCATAATATACAAAAAAAGATATTGTAAAGAATATACAAGAAAAGTTTCAAATAATGTAAACAAGTTAGAAGACGCTGATAATGTTTCAAATATTGGATAATATGAGTTGGAAGATGTCAAAAACATTTATTTTGATGAGAGAAAAAATGGCGGGGTGGGAGAGATTGACCATGAATTCTTTTTATTCCATTCCTCTCAAAGTTTTTTATGCATTAACTGTCAACCATAGTTTTGAAGTTCTGGGCGACACGCAGATCATAGAGGTGGTGTAATGAGGCCAGTAAAGCAAGAAGAGTCTTTGGCATAAATAAGATTGTATCAATCTATGCTCTTTGGTGTGTGCTTAGTTTTGCATCATTATATAGAGAGCAAGATCCAAACAACTTTCATAGACCTAACCTCGACTAAACACTCCATTCTTCTCGAATTTCTCCAGTGTTTTATAAATCACTGGCTCTACCCTAATAGCCTGTAAAATTTAAAGTTGAGGGTTTCAATTTACCAATAATTTCAAATATAAATCTCTGAATGTCCAAAAAATTATGCTCTAGGTCTTTCTTTACAACTAATTTTACTGTTATTTTCATTATAGATATCTGGTTTTGTATAAATTCACTACATAAGAGATTGAGGGAATTAGAAATGAGAACCTGGACACCAGTTGAGGCCTGAAACAAGATCTTTGTCCACCAAGAAAAATAGTTGAGGCACCTGAAACAGGATCTTTGTCCACTAAGAAAAACAACAGTGTGATTTGATCCTTATCATTGTTAGCCTAGTTGGGTTCAAAGGTCGTGGAGAAATTTTCAGGAGTTTCATCAATCTGAGTAAAATCCATGGTTTCTGCCCTATTTGCAATATTCCCACCCAAACATTTCAGGCGGGAGGTTTTAACAATTAAAAATTAAAAAAATAATACATAGCCAATCTTGATGTTTTATATTTCTACATTGTAACAATGACTATTATTTGTTATGGAGATCTTCTACCTTTGGCATTTTTTCTAAGCATTTCACTTATGTCTTTGTCTTTGCTGGAATCCATCTCTACCCAGAGGTAACAAGTTACACAGTAATATATTTCAGAAGAAATTGTCTTGTACCTATATCTGTTTACATGTTCTTTGCATCATTTCCATATCTGTTTACATGTTGTTTCCATCCTTTCTTTTAAATTTAGCACAACCAAGTGAAGTCATATTTATATTTGTTTACAAGTTGTTTGCATTATTTCTTTTAAATTTAGTTCCAACAAGTCAACATAAATTGGTGGAAAATTGAGGCACCTATATTTTTGGTTTACCATTTTAGGCTTTTGTTTGCATCTGAAGCCGAGCTAGACATTTCGGTGGCAAAATATAAAATTTACCACTTCAACAAGCAAGCTAGCTTGCTCTCTTAATAAAGATTCAATATCACTATATCATATTAAATACCACTATCTTTCATTTAACTGATCAGATAAAATCATTATAATACATACCAATACACTCATGAAAATCATTATAATACATACCAATACACTCATGAAATTTAATGCTCATCAGATTCTTTATAAGTTAGATATCATGACATTGGAGATTTAGATTTAATGGTGGTGTTCCAATAGCAATAGCAATATCTCTCTCTGATGGTCATATATACAACAATATGTCTCTTTAGCAGGGACTAGTTGCTTTGCAGTGGTTCTTCTTTTAATTAGTTTCGAGTATTAGGAATTTGGGAGCATGGGAAAAACTTCATGTAAATGATATATAGTTTGATTTAAGTGTTTGAAGTGTTTCCATACTTTCAGAGCCAAAAACAACCAAATTCAGACCCGAAAATTTTGGAAAGGGATTTAAATAAATTCTTCTATTGGATTATAATACCTTTTGATCATGTTTATTTATTGGAATATTTTCCGAAAGGATTTTTAATTATATTTGTGAAAAGTTTTATATATATATATATATATATTTAAGAATTGTCTTTAATTTGTCGTTTATTGTAATCTATGTTATTGGAATCTATGGTGCTTAATTGCCTAACAATATTTTCATAATGAAGAGCAAATCTACATTTTTTCATTGAGTTATTTATTTTTTTATAATATAGATCTTTAAAGAATTCTAACTTACTGCTTTATGAATAAATTAAGAGTTTGGATTTTTTTTTCTTTTCTTTTAAACTGGTGGCATTGTTTTTTTAATTGATTTCCATTCATTAGCCTCAAGGCACGTTTGGGAGCGAGATTAAAAGCCTCAAGGCATGTTTGGGACGGAGATTAAATAAGCATGTGGAACTACTATCCATAAAATTGAGTTTAATAATGGTTGCAAATTTGTAGTTAAAATCTATTTATATATATTTTTAATACCATTGTCTATGTTTTTTTTAATATACAACTTAATTCATAAGTTAAATATTTTAATTCATAAGTTAACTATTTTCAATCCAAAGAATTTAATTGATAATGGGTTTATGCATTTATTTAAAAAATTGAAATAGAAATTATATTCCTTCAAAGGATGATTGAATGAAGGGTAGAAGCATTTACATTAGTTACAATTAAGAGATAGTCTTAGGTCTATTTATATTACTAACATATCTATTAGATCTATTAATTCCCATTTTAAATAGAAATTCTACTAGGTATTCTTAATTTTAGTTTGCTTCACAAATTGACACAAAAGATAAACTATAATAAAATATATACAAAACCATTGATTTGGTATTTTTATGTGCTTCAAGCCCCTCTAGGAAGAGAGCTTTGATCCCGAATCTCTATTAGTTCTTTCTTTAGGTGAATAGATTATTTTTGCACAAAATTTACTTATACAAGTTGTTAGAGGAAAAGGAAAGGGCATCCATTCATTGAGAGAGAACAAAAGATGGTACATTGTCCCATTCAAGCTCCAGGGAAATTTGCTATTATTTTTACCTATGAACAATTATCACGATGCTAAGATTGTAGGTGTTGATTGCTCTAGCTATATAAGTTTGGAGGAAAGCACCATCTAGGAATTACTATTAGCTTGATTTATTTTCTCATGCCTACTAAGCACATTGAGGACTTCCTTTAGCTTATAACTATCCATAGTTGAGAGTTGTCCACATCTAATCTATTTATATTCTTCACAACAAGACTAAAACTCAATAGGCACTATGAGTTCACAAACCACACAAATCCTTAAAAAATGTTTCGCTGTCAAATTGAAGATGAACAACCACATAGGGGTAATTTAAGTGGATTCAAGCTAATAAACCATAAAAAAACCAAAGAATAGCGTCACCAATTCCTCTTTTCAAACTGACAAAGAAGGTGGAAATTTCCACTCCTAAATGTTGAAATCACCCTCTCATTTCTACAGTGGTCAAACCTAGTTGACCTACTCCACAAGTGCCATATCATTTATTTCAGTGATCACTAAGGGAGAAGAGTTTTTATTTTCCTACATTTCTTGCCAAGTTTCACATTTCCACATTGATAAACTATGATTTATCCCATCTATAACTTATGTGGGAGCTAAGAAGATCACCACTTGATATCCATCAAGTATTGCTTCTAGCTATTTGGTAGAGGCATGTGCCTCTTGGTAATAAGACATTTAAAAATATACTAGTCATTATCTCAAGAGATTAAATTATAAGCATGGATTCCATTTTTTATTAAAACATAAGGGCCTAGGGGGAAGCCACCATAGCCAATTGGTTCCCTTCACTATTTAGCTCTCTTGATAGAATTATTTTAATAGGACACGTGAGGGAGTTCAAGGAATTTTGGAAAGGGATGAGTTGATCAACCATTGCTTTGATTGTTAACATTGAATCCCTAATAATCTTAAAGTTTGAATACCCTCTCCATTTAGATCCTACCACAACAAGTAGGCGTAGAAGAGGCTTTTAAAGACACTTTCAAGTCCCAAGCATACTAAGCTAACTTTTTTTCTCACAAATGATGAAGAACCCCTTTGGGTAATGGGTTCATATTTATAGATGAAATCAAGGTATGGTTCTATTGTTCAAGAATATTCACTTTCCCTCACTCTTTGATGGAATCTTACACTTTTAAATTTAAAAAATACGACAAATTTATTTTAAAGGAAATAAATCCATGTATTCCTTTAGAAATTATGAATGTTTTACATAATGTTTTGATAGATTTTCATAATGATGGGATAGGTACACGTCCATGCATATCATTGCGTACTTAATTTGAGATTCCATTTGTTATTATAGAACTAAATGAGAATATTTCCACTTTTGTTTTCCATATATAGAATGTTCACAATATGTGCCTTGAGCAAGTAATTCTTGATCTACATACTCGAAGAGGATCTAATATTCGATGGCATATCATTTCCTTTTATCTAGAGAATTTCAGGGTTTTTTCTTAGTTACTACAATGTTGCGCCCATTAGTATTATATCTCAAAATATTTTTCAAATTTCTAGCCAAAACATCCCCTAACAAAGTCATTTCTTTTGAAACCATTTTCTGAGTTTCTATTTCAAACATAGTAGGTACACCTATATCATTAAGTTTCTAGGATTTTTATACTAATTATTGTTCCTAATTTGTAGGTTATAATTCATTATTTGCCTTCTTTATAGTTAATTAGACTTGTTTGGCCTTTTACACTGTAGTATCAAGATTTGTGCTTAGTTATTGTGCCTTTCTTTCTAGATTCGGCCAAGTTCTGCTATGCATACAAACTTTGTTATGGTGAATAAAGCATATATATCCTCCAGGGGTCATGTATTTACATACCTTTCTCATTGAACGACAGTGTTTGACCCTTGGATTTGAGTTTTTCATTCTCCATACCCTATTTTAGTCAGTTTTGAGTACTAGTTTGGTCAATAGCATTATTGTTGATTTCTAAAGTAGGTTTATAATGTTTACTTGAACGAAAATTTAAAACATTGGATTTTAAATCTTTTTCTCTTCCTTGTTTTCACTTAGTTCCATATATTTAGGAATTTTTCAAAGTATTTGAGGTTTGTTTCCTATTAGATACTCTAGCATGAAGAGTGCCTGTTGGTGCTCAATACTTAGACCAACACATAGTCAAGGACTCTATATCGGGTCCTTCTGGTACAGATTTGGTTTCTATTGAAACTTTGGGAGATGATTCTACTGCTCTTGCCAACCCACCTTTGACCGATCCATTTGGACCTGCGTTATTGTAGTTGAACCTTGATGGTTCCACACCAACCTACACTTACGTGCCTTTGTCCATACTTTACCCTATGGCAGAGTCTGAGATTTGCTTACCTTTTGCATTAGTAGTATCAGCTGCCATGACATCATTTCCACCTCTTAGTGTGGCTATACCCACTCCTCTATCCACACCTCTCACTTCTTCTTGGGGCATTCCACCAGTTTCTTATATGACTCCTACAAATTTCTCGAATGTTTCCATGCCCACACCATCTCCTATGATGACCATGGCACCTCAACTTAGTTAGCTGGTAGGTTCAGGAATCTTGGCACCACATTTTTCCGAACCAACTATTCATGTCGCTCAAGTAGGCATGGTTACCTATAGTAATATGTGGGGGGGATCATTAGGTTTCCATAGTCAGCCTGGGGGTAACACCACTTCTAGTATGTCACAAACATGGTACAATTCGCTCTTTGGAGGGGTGCCACCTACCAATATTATTACTGGAGGGGATAGTTTACCTAGGGGAAGTGCTACTACCAGTACCATTTCTCACACGAGTTATCCACATTATGTTGGTCTTCTACATAGAGTGGTCCTTCTTCTATCCCTGGGTACAACCCCATCAACATCCATGCTTTTGGGGGTCCTTTTCTCTTTGGTGGTACTTACCCCTAGGGGAAACATCCATTTACTAGTCATTCTAGCCCACAACAATCTTATGTTGGGGCAGAACCCTTTCTTCACTAGTAGGTGCATCACTCCACTCGTTATATGGCAGGACCACATGGTCGGTCAGGGTATTCTCCCTCATATGACCCATTTAGTTAGCTTCCAAATCCTTTTTTATCTTCTCTCAATTTATCGTATTTGGTGAAATTGACTAATGACCCCATTTGTCATGATCCTTCGTGGCCACCCATGCCCACCAAATTACCATTTGATATTCCTAAGTTTGAAGGAAATCTCGGGGAGAATCCATCCACGCACATTACCACCTAACACTTATGGTGCTCCTCCAATTCTTTGTTGGATGATCTTGTTAAACTTCGCTTATTCCAACATACATTAACTAGGGACGCCCTAAAGTGGTATATTGAGTTAGATATTGTCTCCTATGGTGACTTTGCCTCCCTTTCTCAAAATTTATTGACACACTTCTAGTTTCCCACTCGGTATGATATCGACTCTGACCTCTTGTCCAATTTCAACCAAGATGATACCATGTTAATCTCTTATCATATTCATGAGTGGTGTCGTCGCAAGTGGTTAGTAAGAACCAAGTTACCTGATGAGATCTCGCGTAAATGGTTTATTTGATCTCTCTGACCTAAGATTTCTAAGGATATGTCTATGTTTCATATTGTTACTCAGGAACAAGCTATTTTGGCTGCTAACAATTGGATCTCATCTATTAAAAATCAGGTATGGTTTACGAAGTATTGCCTAATGCCCCTAGGCCTTATGTTGAACCTCCCAAGCTTATTCTTGGCCACATGTCGATGGTGTGATCGAGTCTATTTCCAATTCTATGAGCCAACTTGCTTCCCAAATTGGGCAATTAATGTTACCTCTCAAGCCCCAACAAGTGCATCTGGCTTTGCTAAAGCACCCCCTCCTGAGCAGTCCATCGATGTTCTCATGGTGAATTCCACTCAACCAAATAAAAACCAAAAATCCAATGGTAAAAAGAATAATAAGAGAAATAAAAAAAAAGAATCAAAATTCTCAAGAGTCTCAATCCAACCCTTAGATTCAGGGAGGTGGCACTAGTTAATGTCTCTGTAATGTAAAGTTCCCCTGTAAAATTTGTCAACGAGACCACCTTACTCATGAATGCCCTTGAATGGATGAAGTCCATAGGATTCTTTCACCACCATCTACTCAACAACCTACCGTTTTGACTCATCCATTCCCTACAAAACCTCATCAACAGATGGTTCTCAAACTTCTCAACCCCTGCAAAGGAGCAACAAGGGGTCCTCTTCCCATCCTTCTCATAACTCATCCATCTTCATGTGCAAGGAAGATGTCGATGTGACTACGTGATCCAAATCTTATGATGTTCTTGAGTTGAGTTCTCCCTATAAGGACTCATAAGCTCCACCTACCTCCACTGGACCTCTCACTTTCAATAAGCCTATGGAACCTATCTATCACCCTCCCAGAGCTGCTCAACACTACAATATTGTTGAAGACCTTACCCAGGATCCTTGTACCATGTCTAGTTTGGAGGTCTTGCAAAGATGTCCTCAGCAGCGTAGAGCCTTATTTTCTGCCATTGATGGATTTTACCTGTCTAACTCTAGTCTCACCACTTCTAACGTCGACAAAGCTGCTCTTCACCTTTCCCATCAGATTTCTTTACAAAAAATTGTGTTGATTTTTCATAGGAATATTCATCGTACTTTGGTGGATGAAGGCTCTTCCACATGTGTTATGTTAGTATCTTGCTAGAAGGCTCTTGGCTCTCCAATGCTCGCCCCATCCAACACCACTCTCCAAGCCTTTGACAGATGCAACTTTGTCCCAAAAGGGGTTCATCCGAATTTTTCCATCTAGTTAGGGGGAAAACTATCCATGTTGATGTCGAGGTTGTCGACACCACGTTAGATTACAACGTACTCCTTAGCCATAGTTGGTTTTATGCAATCACCACAGTCATCTCATCTGTTTTCTGTCTTCTTTTATTTCCTCATGAAGGAAATATTGTTACTACAACTTGAATTCTGTGTGCCATCTACTCAGATTTCCACTACTGGAAATTTTGCACCACTCATGGGAGATCACCCCGATCAATTGTAGAGTATTGGTGTAAGGTTGTTCAAAATCTCATTTCTTATGAGAGTTTTTACTCAACTCTCTCCACCCAACACTCCTTCTATTTCTACCACAACTCCTATGGATATGATCTCTTCCGGCACCTATGGACCCCATTGACCTCTTGATCCTTGGGTGGTGTCTCTTAATCCTATGGAAGTTGATCAAGCTAGTGAGAATCCTCCACCACCTATTGTAGAAGAGATTTCCTCCTTGGAACTCCCGTCATTACCTCGTGATGCTGGTCAGAAACTCCATCCAAATATGGAATATGACTAGGTCCCTTTGCTTTCATAGGCCACCCCTCTTCTTGTTCAACATGAATCCATTGATGGAAATACTCCTCAGATAGTCAACTTGGAGGTCATGGATTTATCCACTGATAATCTTAGGGATATTATGCCTCTTTCTGTCTCTAGTCTCCCTGATGAGGAACGAGTAGAGACTCATAGTTTAAATCTTAAATCGACTTAAGGGGAACCTTCTCGATGTTCCTTGAAGATACCACATCGATTGGGATTCTAATGTTGCACTTACCAATGAATCATCAAACTCCTTACCACCTGTTGATGAGTGTCTTGTACCCCCTTTATGTCTTGATCCCCCCTTATGTCCTCAGGTTACTCTCGAGAGTACGACTATGTTAGAATGTCCCTGACATGGTCAACCTTTCTGGATTGAGCAGCTTGAATTCTTTTGACATGGCCCCTCTTTGGTGAGTCATATGGTCCCCTCACCCTCCATGAGTTCGAATATTGAAACCCTTGGATTGTGCTCAGTTATGGGCGCCCCTTACCGTGACCTATCAAAATGTGTCATGTTTGTATATAGTCTATATAGGTGTGTGTGTGATGAGTTTCCTTTTACTTGTCATTAGTTGTCGGTGTTCTATGTGTAATTCATGTGTTTGGTTTTAGGTGTACAAATGTCAAAACCCTCGCTACCTTATAGAGGATTTGCAGATGGTGCAAGTCGTTACACTCGGAATGTTTCTTCTGCCATTTGGGTTCTCTTTTCCCCCAGAGATGAATATATGAGTTCGGGAGGATTTTTTCTTCACCCTGTCACAAACAACATGGCTGAATATAGTGTTTTCATTAAGATCTTAACCAAGGCTAGTCATCTTGGAATACGCCACCTAATTTTTCAACTTGAATCTCAATTGATAGTGTCTCAATTGAACCATCTCTATGCTATAAGGAATCCAACCCTCCTTTGTTACATTTTGCGGGTGCGTCTCTTGGAGAATTCATTTTATTATATTGAGTACATGCATATTCCTCGAGACCAAAACCAATTGGTTGATTCATTGGTTAATTATGTGTTAGATTGGAATTTTTCACATTCATAAATTTTAAACCATACACATCCATTGTACATAGGTCATCGAAAAACACATAGAATTCGTCATTTTATTATATATAAAATGTTTGGATACATAGTTACAAAACCAGGCAACTGAGGTCCTAATTGTAATACATATGAAAAACATCGAAACCGCACAACCCTGTGTTGAAACCCCATTGAGTGATGGTCATGGTAACATAATATTGCCTTCAATATGTGGCAAAGAAGGCATCGACGGTGGGATGAGGCAACCCCTACGGTGTGCCTCCGAATGTGTGGAGGGGTATCAGCTATACTCCTTAGTAGAACTCCTAATTTCAACCCCTCCACGTTATGTGTGAACTCCCATAGATCCTTATAATCCTCTGCCACCTCTACCAGTACTATTGGTGCTGGGGAAAGTGGTACATATCTTCGCAACAGAGAATATGCCACCGGGTCTATGGGTATCACATATGAATAAAACATCATCGTTTAGTACCTATGTATCACATATGAATAACACATCGTCATTTAATACATCATCATCGTCATCCACAAAAAGTTTGTTTCTCTCAAACACTTCCAGTAGGTATCCAAGAACCAACTGCTTGTGTGCATATCCTCGTCTCGTGGCAAGATCGAACACCATATTGTCATGCAAGGTTTTGTAGGAAGTGGATAGACCACACAGTCCAATGTCCTAGGTATCATTATTGATATCTTCTCAAAGAATAAGCTCACTAGTAGACTCCCATAGGTTCATATTTTCGATTTCCCCCTCTTTAACTTGGTCAGCCAAGCCTTGACATTGGTCAACATCCCTTCACACCAGTTAAACACGGTGGGTTCTAAGCATCTAAGGCATAAATCCAAAAGCTCTATTGTCATTACATGGGGTGCTTGGCTCCCTGTTACTCGAGTCACCGTATATGCTAGAGTGCATAATGTCAAGTCATCTATGACATCTATATGAATCTTATTCTTATCTCCACTACCTTGCCTACAATGAACTTGCCTCATACTGGCAATGGTCTCCCCACTCCTACTTTTCATGCCTCACAACACTAATAGAACCCCCTGCCATGATAGACTAGTAAGGAAAAGTATTTGGCCATAATATGAAGTGTTGTTTGGCTACATCCCACCAGCGGATGATAGAAGCCAATAGGAAAGTCTGATTGGTCATCCTAGGGACCTTGAAAAACTTCAACAACCCACAATTTCTTAGGGCATTGATGGTTGGCCCATGGCCCATGGCTTCAATCTCATTTTGGGTGTGTTGTCTTTCTCTCCACTCTGTCATGGTTTCTCCTACACACAACCATGATTTATCATTCACGACCATCGCAACAAAACCACAATAAACATACAAATTAGCTACGTGAAAACCTTTTTTTAATTTTCCTATTTTTCTCCAAAGTCGCTAGCATGCTACGAGGAATTTTCATCCCCAATCATTCACATGCCCTTAGGATGAGAGAAACCTTGTCCCTATGGTCAAAATTCCCTTGTTACATGCGAATAACCGAGGATTTTTCCCCAATGAAATTCAACCATGGCCATGTAAATGATTGTAAAATGAACAGAGCATGAGATGAAATTCACTCACTTGGTTGAATATAGCTCTTCCTTTTGCTCTTTTCCCTTGCCTTAAAACCCTTGGAAACTCTCTCCTTGCTTCTCAAGCTCACGGTGGTCTTCTTATGAGGTATGAGTTTCTTTTATAACTTTTTTTTGGCATCTTTTGGTTCTTGTAGCATATTCTTTTTTAATTTATGGGACTTGGAGGGTTTTTGGACTTTATAATGATTTTTATAGTCTCTTTTTGCGGGAAATTAGGGGAGTCACCTTTTGAGTCTACTATTTCGCTTTCACCTATAATAGTCGCCTTGAGGTATGTTTCATTTTACTTGCATATAGTGGTAAGGTCATTTTTCCTGATATTTCATTTTGACCATTTGCATAATTTATGACTTAGGGTTGACCCTCTCAAGTTGCGACTTTATCCTCTTTCCATTATGCATGTTATCACTTGGCGATAGAGATTACCTGATCATGGATACCTTAGCTAGCGCCTTTTTTCCGAATTGGTGTCCATGCAATCACTTTTACTCCTTGGAATTCCTCCTTCTGACCGGCCATGACCTATAATCTGAGCCACATGTTCAATTCTTTGTCTCATTTCTGGCTTTAACCAAGGATGATTCCACCATTTTTTATCCCTTGTTATTTCCACCTTTT
Organism: Pinus tabuliformis; assembly: GCA_031772625.1. NCBI lineage: Eukaryota > Viridiplantae > Streptophyta > Pinopsida > Pinales > Pinaceae > Pinus > Pinus tabuliformis. The sequence continues at coordinate 1,736,408,285 of CM062819.1, forward strand.
ATCTACCTACTCTTTCACAATGAGCCTTGGCTTCTCTCTTCCATCGTCATCTTCTACTTGGCTGACCATCTGCTTTCACTTAGTGTTTTACCCTTTCTTGGAGGAACTACTACAATGAGTGGTCTTATTAGTGAGCCTCTTGCCCTCATTATGTCATGAGAAATTCCAACATTACCGAAACCAATTTCTATCCTCTATACCACACGTTCCTCCAAGAGGAGTTTTCTTTAAGCTCTTTTTAGACTCCTTAATTTAGAAAATATTTTTTAGTAAACTTGTCTACTTCACGCTCGTTAAAGCATCTAAAGTGTCGTCTACCCAGTATAAGTCTAACACTCGTTCAAATTGGGATAGACTAGTTATGAAAAAGGAACTTAAAAAAAGAAGAAGGGAGGGAACATATTTTTCCATTAATCATCGAAATGGAAGCATCATTTGCATCGCCCTTGAACACCACACCTATTTGTCTCATTATCTTACAGTTGGGTTTTAGCCAGCCTAGGAGTTGTACCATCCATATGTGTATCTTTACTTCTCCATCTAGTTACTCTTCCAGTCATATGGAGTGTGCTTCGATGCCTCCTACGTCGTTGCATGATAACAATATGTTATCATCCCAGGCTAATAATAGGTTGATTCATACCATAGGCTTATAACAACAATTTCTAAATAAAGTATGAGTAAGTACCTTTCCTCCTCGTAGATTGGTTAAGGGTTTTGGGCATGATGCAGAATCCTTGCTCTCCATTCAAGTGATCTCTTTCATCCACTCCTGATTCAAAGCCTGCACACAAACATAAGAAAACAAAGACAACAAGTGATCTTCTACAGAAGATTGTCAACTCAAAACATATAGAAATCACACATATAAATTATTGCAAAATTGATATAAGGGGAAGGAACATAGATTTTTATTAACCATATAAATGAGAGTACATCAATATACCTTCAAAAAATAAGATCCTCTCCTCCATCTTCTAGTATGGTCTCCTCTCGCAATACAACAGAGCTCTTACACTATAGTTTGGATACTCTCCAAGTTTTACCCCCTTTCCTCTTGGTGTATCTAGCCCTTGTCTTTCCTAGGTGTATCTAGACACTTAGGTGCTTGAGAAGTTAGGAAAATTCTACAATAATGGACCCCTAGCCAATTTGTGGGGAATGAGAAACTCTAGAAACCTTTTTCACAATTAAGAGTTTTTTCTCAATTATGAAATAATTATTATCTCATAATTATAATATTTTGGAAAATTAATTATGAGAAATAACTCAATCATGTAATTTCGCCCTTTTATCATGGGATAAATCTCACATAAGTAAAAGAAAAGGTGAAGAGGGATTCATTTTATCCAAAAAATTGAGGCAAGTTGATATTGGGTTTCTCTCACTATAATGAAGTGGAAAATAAGGTTATAACATATGCCCCTTAATGCATGATGTAAGAAGAGAAACTGATGGCCGAAATGCATTACAATAATACTCAATGCTCAAAATGGGAAGAAGGAGCCAATACTACGAAACTATATCAGAAGGACTCAAGTGTTGAAGTGTCTTGTGTCATGCCATTATGTGTTCAAGGGAAGTCTCAACCTATGTTGGCCATCTGCAGTAGCCTATTGACCTTTTTGAATTAGTCATCCTCGTGTCAGTTGTACTTAACCACTTCATGACTTCATCCATTCCTCACATCATCCTGGTATGTTCTGTGTCGATTGATGGGGGATACATTAAGGCCCTCCTTCGATTGATCTTGTCCCATTGACTTTAGCTCATTACCTAGGAGCTTGATCTAGGAACCGGTAGTATCTTGGAGCTTAAAAAACTTAGTGGCATGGTTCCTCGCGATTGATAATGGTTTTATATCATTGGATCTTGATTTATTGAGTTCACTGGTGTTCAACATCATCTCATATATTCACGCTTAGTGGGCTATACTAGGTACCTTGGGGTCCATTTTCATCATTGGTGGATATTGTCATGTCTGTTACTAGTTTACCTCATTAGCTAGTAATCAGGCGGTTTCTACCATGTTTGACTTTAGCTCATTTATTTGCATGGTGTAGATTCGTACCATAGGGGTTATGTCGAAGACCCTGGGCTGATAACAATATGTCACCTGTACAACAACCTATGGGAGTGGCTATAGACCCAGAGTCACTCTTAGACCCACTCTATAGGAGCGACGAGGGACTTTTGTTCCCCTTTTAGTGCCAGTGAGTAGGGATGCATTCTAGAGTGTCTTTGTCCCTAGGAGATCAATTTGATTCCTCATCTATTCAAGTTGGCCATGACTTATCTCTTAGAAGTTTCTATGGCTTCTCTTTGTCCTGAGCGTCCAAATACATCCTCCCAAGACCTCTCTTCTACCTATTTATACTGGACCATCTAAGAGGGTCAGCTAGTTTTGGAGAGCTAGGATTGAGACTTAGATCTTGAGATTATGTTGCTATAGCTTGTGAGGTCTTTTTCCATTGGCCTACTACTCTTCATGCTCATTTCTTGGATATAGTGGGGAAACTCTGCTGGATTGTGGAGAAGAGGCTTGGAGGTGAAAGTTTAGCATTGTATTGTTTCCTTTCATAATTAATGGAAATCTATGTTCCCTTCCTTACATGAATTTGTGTTCAGTGTGTTATATGTCAGTATCTATTTCTTTTGATCTAACGATCTTCTATGGAATATCACTTGTTGTCATAATTTAGTCATGACTGTGTGCAAGGATAGAGATCTAGTGCAGACGTGTTGGATCGCTCGAGTGGAGTGCATGATCTACATCGAACTCAAAACCTTTCCCCGACATGCTAGGATTCTAGGTGTGGTCTCCTATATTTATAACATAGATCTGATTATTTACTGCACAATTGGGCATTTCGGTTGGGAATCGTCTTATTGTTCCATTGATTCTATTATGCTCTATCTAGTGATATGATTTGAACACAAGATCAAGGAGCAATAACTCCTTGCAGATTTAGCTACAATAATGGTAGAAACCATTGAGGCCATTTGTGGAACCTTGGATGGTGGGAGAGGAAAACATCCTAAAAGTGAGGAACCCTTCAAAAGACCAGTACCAATACTGACATAGGAGTTAGGTATGCCACCCACTAAAGGAATGTTGCATCTAGGTAACGAGGAGTAATCTGGGGTACAAAATGATAGTTGATCCACTATGACTATTTTCCCATCCAAAGGAAAGAGGATGAGTTGGAAGACCGGAGAAACAATGGCAGTCATGGCATAAGTCCAACTGTGATCCAAAATAAAATTATAGTCAATATGGCGATCTACGACTTCAATGTCTATTGTTATAGTTTTCCCACTCAAAGTGATGTGATAGCTAGAATGGTATCCATTGGGGATGAAAGTATGACCATCAAATTATTTGAGGGAATTCGATGGCGGTGAGAGAGTGGGGAAACCCAAGGTGAGCCAACAGGAAGTAAACATTACATAGGTCGAAGCACCTTCATCAGTGACATTTCGGTGGATAGCTTTTCCCTTCAGCTAACCTGCACTTGAAGTACAAGCTGATAGGAGACACGAGGCTTACTCTTTTCCATGTCGAAAATCACTATTTTGAAATCTTGAGGACCAATTCCATGAATTGTCGAAAGAAAAGATTTTTGTTGTGATGGAAATGTTTGTAATACTTCGAGGGAATACATAGTATATGGTGCTTATGCCAAATATTTTGCAATACTATAGTTTTGGGTAGCATATGCAAAGGTATTATGTGTCGTTCGACTAAGTGTCCCTTTGGGGGAATGAATCACAGGGTTCATAACAAGCCTTTCGATATACATATCATTAGGCAATGGTGGCCTAGAGCTCAAGGTAATGTCCTAAGCGTTAGTGACTAGATTTCCATAATCCTTGGCTCGTGTTTGTAAATCAACTGTTTCAAAGGTGTAAATAATTGATGATCCTTATCCAGGAGGAGGTGGATGTGAACCACCATTGTACCCTTGTGGAGGGCACAATGGGTTCGATACAAGATGTTGTTGTTGCTAAGTAGGGAATGGGTTGTTGAGGACCATAGGGGTTTAACCAATGTCATTTTTCACAAGAAGGTCTATGCACTCCTGAAGACACATACATTTATAGGTCATATGGTCCTCACCACATCTCTTGCAGGGGAACTTGATAGTTTTTTCTTTCCCTTTCCCAGATTTAGTATAATATTTTTGATTGGGATTGTTCTGGGTAGTGTGTTTCTCTTCAGGAGGAGTGATATTTTTATTACTTTTCTTATTCTTACCACTAGGTTTTTGTGTAGACTACATAGATTTGATTGCAATGGTTGGAGGAGAAACAGATTGGGTAGTAGGAGCAGTATTTATAGTAATAGATAATTGGGAAACTTTCCCGCTCATTTGTCTTATAGCAGACCCAGAGGTAGAACCGACGATGTTGTCAGCATGTGCACCGGGATGCTGAGTAATGGGAGAATTGGAAGTTTATAGGGAATTAGGGAGAAAATCTTAAAGTGTGCCATCATATGAATAAATCAAATCTAAATGTTGGGCACGACGAATAGATTGGTATTCCATAACCACCTAGCCATGGAAATCTCTTTGGCAATGGGGGAAGAAGAGACTTACAGAACCAATCTGGTAAGAGGTAATCTAGAATGGGGGCCTTGACAAGCCTCGACCTACGTCTCCATTCATGGATGTGATCTGAGATGTGGGTGGAAATGTTGTGGCATAAAGTCATAAGGAGTTCCATTTCAGTTTCATAGCAGATAAGAAGCTATAAATGCTTTAGAAATTCCATCACTAGAGAACCAAAAATATTGACTAACACACATGGTAACTCAATGTACTACATGGCTACATTTCCAGTAAGGGTGAGGGGGAAGAGTTTGAGCCAGATACTATTGCCAATCATGGAATTCAATACACACCATAAGTGGTAAGTGATGACGTGTGTAGCCGAGTCATCTCCCTATTTTCCTTTGAACTTCGGGATGTCTACAAGTATCTTTTGCAGGATCAGAGGCCAAAGCAAGTTGTGATTGATGGGGTCGTTAGTCAGCTTATATAGATCTGGGATGTCTAAAGTTTCCAAGAAAGGAAAAGGTGTAGGTTCCCTTGAATCCAACCAAGCAGGGGCATGATGAATTGAAGGACCAAGAGGACCCCTTATCAATTGGTTTCTAGGAGGATATGTATCATGCTATGGATAATAGCTTCCTAGGGGTGGCGGTGTGGTCATATAAAATGTAAGACCATATGGAATACTAGGCTAGGTGACAAAAGATGGGTTTCCCCTACGATAGAAATTTCCCCTTGACTCAATGGCGATTGAAGAGAGGGTGCGCAAATAGATGTAGCAGGATTGGGTTGAGGGATATTGCCGACCACATAGGTTTCAATAGGTGTAGGACTAACATCGGTAGAGTGTCCACCAGGAGGAAGTTGGTCTATTAGCGAAGGACCAGGTTTCCTTATAAGTGGCAGGGGGACATGGATGCCCCCAATAGGGATGTGTACACTAGAAACATTGCCCCCAGGCATCAATGCCTCGGGGTTAGAACTTAGCAAGGGATTCCAACTAAGGGATGCTTGGGGGTTAGAACTTAGTAATGGATTCCAACTAAGGGATTGTAAAGGTGGTCATACTAACAAGACCAATAGGGATGATATCCAGAGGTTTAGGCACTAACATAAAACGGGTGGAGATAGGAATGTACTAAACTCGACTCATAGAAGGTGTAAATAGGTTGTCCAATTTAGGCATAGTCTGAGTAGCAGGGTGACCAATCAACGATGTAGGCCTGATAGTAGGTGAGGGAAGTGGGGATAGAGAAAAATTGTCCACAAAAGACCACGGCCCACTGGTCACCATCAGAATATGGATCTAGATATTGATGAAGACATAATAGGCACAGGTGCTACCTGAACCAAAACAGGTCCAAGAGAGTTAGTGAGTGGAGGATTAAAGTGAGGTACAACACCTCCGTTAAAAAAATCCTTATGTAACAAAGTCTCTTGGGAAGTGTTATGTGATTCAGTGTTTGAAACCAGAGACTGCTCTCCATATGAGGAAGGAGAATATGATTCACTGAAGCTCAACAATTCCTCCAGAGTCAGTGGAGGAAGACCTCGTTGTTGTCTAGATAGATGACAACGATTGAATGTAGCCATGATGAAAAATATATTTTATCAAAAAATTTAAATGTGATATATGTTATAGTCTCAGTGTAAAAAAGCAAGAACCTAAAAATAAAAAAATACTCTAAAGACAATCAACAAGTAGCTAGGGAGCATAACTCTTATTCAGAAATGGCAACAAGAAATTCTAGTTTAATTTGTCCTTAAAATGGAATTCTATTCTCATAGCAACTTGTAAATAGTTAATTATTTTTAATTAAATTAATTAGCTTAGGAATTTCAAGTTGGAAGTCTTTCTGAAGTCATGTATATGTTCTCCCTAAGTTTTAGGGGTCCAATATGAGTTTAAATTGAATTAGAAATTAGATCAATCAGTTTACTGAGTTAAGTTCTGTTAAATTAGTTCTAAATTGTTTTTGGAACTAACAGAGGATTAATAGCGAGTTGGTGCACTAATACATCCACTAGTGCTACTCGAGTTAACTGAAGATTCCATCATGAGAAACTCATGCATGTCGATTATGAGAAAGACCCAATTGAGACTAAAGTGCAGGGACAATGTACTATCAGTTTATTATTGATGGGCCTCTAAATTAGACATAAATTATGGCCCATCTGACCATCCTTCAACACAGCAAACCTCTCTTTTTACATTAGATAATGTATTTTTAACTTTAATATGTTCATTTGGAAGGTTTGTGGATAATTGTATATTTGTTCCTCATATTATTTATGTTTTTGGAATATTGTGAGAATATTGGGCAGATTATGAAGATTTGGAGGAGGAGATAATTTAGGAGCTTGCTCCCTACTACAGGAGGATCAATACAAAATAAAAAATCAAGAAGATATTCTGAAATAATTGCACAAATTGTGGAGGTCCAATGATTGAGAAAATCTAGGAATGTGTTCCTTGCCATTTAATGCAGATTCCTAGTAGTGGGAAACAGATCCACTAATCAAGGGATTTTGGTGGGGAAAACTTCCTCCTTTCATGAGGAATGATTCCTAATCATTTTTTATAACTACCAAGTTTAATTTTCCTCTAGGGGTGGATTTTTATTACTGTTCTTGTGGAGAGAACTCATAATTTTGCAGCTCCATTGTCATTTCTTGCAGGGATGTAATTGTATTGATGGAAATAATGAATATTGGTGTCATGTTGAGCTTCTAAACCTTGGTATCCTTAATAGGACTCTGATTTTCCTTGGGCTTGGCTATCCCAGAAGCCTCAGAGCCCTTTTGTATCATTTTATTTTCTTCTTTTCACTTCTTATTCACATGCATCTCTTGTTCTTGTTTCTTTCCATTTCTCCATTTAGTATTAATGATTTATTGTTGTAGGATTGAGTTAAATGGTTGATGTAAGCTCTTTTGTAGTATCAAAAGCATTATTTCATCCTTGGAAAATATTTGGAAGGTCATAGTAATCATTTAGCTACTTGGATTAGTTTTCTTATTCCGAAATCTAGATTTCTGGAACTCCTTTATGTCAAATAACAATATATTTATCCTATTTTTTAGAGCATTCTAATGAGATTCAATCGAGTTGGTTCCAATTGAATTATATCAAAAAAACATTATAGTTAATAATAAAAATTACCCCATTATATTTTCACTTGAATAGGTTAGGAATTTTATAGATTTACTAGCTCACTAGTTCTCAAAAGGAGAGCTAAGACATCCTAGTCAATAACATAGGTCTTTTTGAGTGATTGCACTTGGAATTTTGGTGGGCTTAACAAAGGTATTTTTGAGTGATTACACTTGGAATGGAGACCTAGTACATCCTAGTTATTAAAAAAAATTTCCCATCCAATTTGGATTTGATTTGATTGGTCATTCGATGAATTATAACTCCCTATAGAAACATTGTTGTTTCATGTAGTAGTACTACATGAAACCTTGTAGTAGCCTTCCAACATGCATATACTTACCCATATTTGCTCAAGAATCTTGGTTATTATCCCGTAGGGTTGAATCAAGATCCCTATACTCTCAATCAATGATTAAGGAAGTCTAAATACCACTTAGGACTCGCCTCCTTACCCATGCAAAACATTTCAATGATTTGGGTTAATGGAAAAATTTACGAATTGGATAATACAATGATGATTTTCTTGACTGCCACATCTAATAAACTCTATTAATGGATCTAAACTCTTTGAAATGTAATGGTTTACATTTATCTTTACTTTGTTCAATTAGAATAGGTCTCTTGTATTTACTTTCTTGCAATAGGTTAAGGTTTCCATTTCGAGCATTTCATTTTTTGCAATTAGTTTAGGATATGATTTTATTACATGCACTCCATTACATCATGACATCAAAGGAAGGACACATTGTATGCTTCACATATAGTGACAATACCTCTTAAGTTTGTATGAACCTCAGGTTGATAATTAAATTTGGTAGCCTTGGGAGCTGCAACATTCTTGTTGCAATACTGAGGCTCATCCGTTTTTGGTGACGTTGATGGGAAGGTGTCAAGGTATGCATTGTTTTCTTCCCTAGTTGATTCATTTCTTTTACTTTATGAAAAAGCAAAAAAAATTGCATTAGGAATATTTCATTTCAAAAACAAAAAATTTCATCGCGTTAGTGTTTTCAATCAATCATAAAAACAAAAACAAAAAATATTCCAACACCAAACCCCCCCATTTGATCACATGGTGTAGTAAGAGCCACATCACCATTCATTTTTGCAGGTAAAAGAATAAGAGGTGATAGAGAAGTTAGAAGAAATGGATGGAGATGATGAAAATGAAGAAGATCTTCTCATATTCCCCATTCAAGATACTAATGTTAGCATGCATATGAAGAACACCGCTCCATCTTTTCTTCCAAACTTTCATGGTCTAAGTTCAGAAGATCCAGGAACCTTTCTCTTTGAATTTGAAATTGTTTGTAGATATTATGGTTACTTATTAAAAACTCAAAAATTGATATTTTTTCTAGAAACATTGAAGGATAGAGCTCTTAAATGGTTCATGAGTTTAGGGACTAATTCAATAAGATCATGGAATGATATGCAAAATATATTTTTAGAAAAATATAAAGATCATGATTTTAAAGAAGAAATATTTATAATGAATAAAAAAGAAGATGAGAGTCTATAGGATATAATAGAGAGGTTCATGTATAATGTTAAGAGGGAAAAACTACATCATTTAGGATTTGACACACTAAAAACCATCTTACTTAGAACAATTAGGGATGAATGGATTGATCTCCTTGATCTCATGAGTAGAGGTGATGCATACCAATTATCATTTGGAGAAATTTGTGAAACATGAAAACACATATCAAGATGAAGGGAAAGAGTAAGTAAATCAACATCAAGATCGGTAAGTCAAGATAAACTTGGAAATTTGTTTGATGACTTTAAAACATAAATTCTTAGCAATCTAACCAAACATGTAAAAATGTTAAGAATGCAATATGAAGAAAAAGAAGATGTTGATATTTTTGTTGTCCATTCAAAATCACATGATGTTAAATATTGTCCATCATTACCAAGGTTGAAGGAATTTTACTAAGAGGACAATCGAGCAAGTCATTCACCAAAGAAGCTATGTTATGTATCTCCAAGATGACCATGACAGTCTAGTCAACCTAGTATGATGCAAGAGCCTAATTCACAATTTCAAGGTTATGCATATCCACCTCAAAGTAATTGGAACACACCCTTTCCTTGGCAACATTGGCCGTCTCAAGCCAAAAACCAATCTTGGCAACAAGGTTGGAAAGGAACTTATGGGAGCCATCCACAATATACTCAATATTTTCCTCAATATCCTCCATTCCCAACTCCATGTTATCCATACAATCCACCTCCACCACAACCACAATCCCAACCACATCCATCTAAAATATCCACTCCCACTCAACTACCTGTACCCCCATTTCCAAACCCACACAATGAAGTATCTCAACCCACTTTCAATGCTGAGGTACAACACTCCCAAACATCTCCTGTTGAGCTAAATGGTATTCACCATAGCTTAGGAAGAGTATTTCAAAAAAAAGATTATCTTGATATCATTGAAGGACCAGATACAAAAGAAGAAGATTCAAATGAGAATACCAAAGGATCATGGGATGCATTTGATGAAGAGAACAAATCAAAATCAGAGATTGAGAAAGATCCCTTGTGGTTACAATCAAATCCTCCATGTGTTCAAGGGAAAAATCAATAAAAAGAGGAAGATTTGAATTTCATGGAAGAAGAAGACATCCAAGATGATCCAAATCAATAAGTGCATCACAACTATATTGAAATATGGTTCTAGACAGTCATTAAGTTGCAGCAATACTCTCTTCTTCAACTGTGCTTGATATCATCAAAGTCAAAGCATTCGGTCTCTTACATCCAGGTACATGTAAAAGAATACATTTCAAGCCTACACATCAATTTATCTGTCATCTTGATGTGCACTTGGCTTCATTGGAAGTATTCCTACACTTAAAAATGATTTTGTTATTTCAAGTAGAGTAGGATAGGAAAAGAAATAAAAAATGAAAAATAAGAGAAAAAATAAAAGTTTCAAATGAAAACCTCCTTTCAGGTGCCTGAGATTGGCTCATTGACTAAAAATCTCCATGAGGTGGTCAATGGGTTGGGAAAAAATATAAAAAGAGAAAAAGAAAAGATCTTAGGTGAAAACCTCCTTTGAGGCTCCTAGGTATACTTACGAGTTGAAAACCTCATAGAGGCAGCTAGTAGGCCTAGAAGAAAAAAAAGGGAAAAGATAAAAAAATCTTCACTCCATGTGTCACTATGATGAATGTAGGTGCTCTCCAACATCTGCAAGCAACAAAAATAAGTTGGCACCAAAGAAAATAAAAAATTGGTCAAAATTATAGTAAAAGGAATTCAAACTTGGACTTTCTCCTCCTTTGCTTTGATGCTCTAAAAGAACCAATGCCGTGTAGATCCATCATCCTCATCTATTTCCACCATCCCCTCATCATTCCCAAAATTTTACCACTCATTTTCCTTGTTGTCTTGAAATACTATAGGAATGCTCTGCTTTACTACAGGAAACAAAAATACATAGAGCAAAAAACTATTTTTGTCATATATTGTAAACCATGCATCCATTTGCCAAGTTGTTCTAGGTGGAGTTGCATATGGATGATGGTAACATGACTAAGTAATTTTAGAAAATTCCAGTGCACATTTTTCGAGAAATTGGCCTCCATCACCTACAACCATTTTAAAATTTTCTTGGTATTAGTGCATCCATTTAAAAAATTGTTTCATGAGGGGATGCATATGCATGATGGTAACATGCCCAAGAGATTTCAGAAAATTCTAGTACACGGTTTCCAAGAAATCGACCTCCATCAAACTTTAGCCATTTATAATTTTCTTCAGATTCATGCATCCATTAGATAATTTTTTTTTATGGGGAGGTGCATAAGGATTATGGAAACATGCTCAGAAAATTTCAGGTTAATCCATTCTACCATTTGGGAGATATGGACAAAATAAGGCAAATTTGTTCTACTACAGGATGTCCTAGTTCTACTATAGGATGCCCTGTTTTACTACAGGAAATAGGTTGAAAGCTTAGGAGATGGTAAGGAAAGTGAAATAAAGTGTGGGAAAGGTGTCTAATGGTGGAATAAGGCATAGGGAAGGTGAACATCACCCATGGACAAGCCCATCACTCCAAGAAGGCTGGATTTGACTAGGATAGCTTGATCATGGTAATTGGAATACAAAGGTTTAGAATGACCAAGCTATGAATACCTGTGTAGAAGAAAACAAAGGAAATTATCACATCCAAAGGACCATGGATCAATCATCTACTCAGTAGTAGCATGCATGTCTCTCCAACAACCATCAACTAGGTACAGGTATGTAATATTCTTGACCTCTTCTCTTGAGCATATTATAGTTAGAAATTTGTCATTAATGCATGAGAGATGAGGTTTATAAGCTAAGGATGGGTCAGCAGTCTCAACTGCCTTCAACTAGTTATTTCAGCTCACTCCTTCACTCATGTAATGTGGAAAGCCAAATTATGAAGGGTGATGATTTCGAGGAATGGGAACAATATTTAAAAGAAGAAATGTTTGCAAAGGCCAAGTCACCATAGAACTCCAAGCCCTCCATCCATTTCATATCCACTATCTATCCATCATTCATCCATCCCATTTCATAAGAAAAAAATAATGTTTTTCAAGAATAAACCCTACACTTTGTCTCAACGTGAAAATTTCTTGAAAAAAACAAACAAAGTATCCTCTCCATTTTCACAAACCTACACTACTCCCTCTAAGCCCTAGCATCATCCTCCAACTCATCTACATCATTTCTCATGACTCCCATACAGTTAGAAGTCCCTAAAGGAAGAAGGAATGACTGCTACAGGAAGGTAGAATGCTGCTATAAGAAGGAATAAAGGAACAAATTGTGCTAAAACGAAAAATGGCAATACCTAAGAGAGACCTAATCAAAATGGAGAAATCCAAGGCCATTAGGCAATCATCTAGGCCAAAAAAGAGAAGAATAAGGCACCAAAAGGAAATAAGGCATTCACCATCAAAATAAAACTCAAACTGTAGTAATGAAAAGAGGCTTTCCAAGAGGTCTCTAATCTCTTTGTAGCTTTTGTCCAAGGGCTAAAATATGTTATAGAAATGGGAGAAAGGAATGGAATTCAAGTTGAGGGCCTACCCAAGGCTCAAAATATCATTCATGCCCAAAGCATGTATAAATAGGGTTTCTTGTAGTTTTTACAAGAGTTACTATAGGATGTCCTAGTTCTTATCTAAAGGATTTTTGAAGGTTTCAAAGGTATCAAAATGGTGGAAAAAGGTAGCAGAAGGTTGGAAAAGGATGTGGAAGACCTTGCCAAACGAAAAAATATTCAATAACGCATCTTGAATAAGGGAAAGAAGGCAGGCTAATGGTCTCAAGAAACACTGTGATTTTTTCTATGCACAAGCAGTTTTGGAAAAATGAGTGAAAATGGAATGAAGGTTTCAAGGGAGAGGATATGAATGAAATGGATCTACAAGCCAACAAATTTCACTTTTAAAGAGGAAAGTTATGTTTTTTTGCTTGAAATACTGTTAAACAATCATGAAAAGAACAACTACATTTTTGTGCTTGTCCTTGCAAAACTTATAGCCAAGATTCTTAAGAGAAAGGACTGAGGAATGCACAAGAGAGAGGCCACCAGGGCCATGAATGAGGCACAATGAGGTCACTAATTTTCTCAAATGATGAGCAACACTTTTAGCAGGGGGTATGATAGGCCTCTAAATTAGGTAGAAATTAAGGCCCATGCCTCTAAATTAGACATAAATTATGGGCCTATTGATGGTGTTGGACCTGCCAACATGTTAAGGGATATCCTCGATAAGAAGTCCCAATTAGGCCTCAGACCGTTTGGTGTAGGAGTCCTAGCAGTGGGTCATATGATAATGACTTGACCACGGTTTCGCATAGAGGCAAGTAAGATTTCCCTATTGGTAGCAAGGGTGTGACAACTGTGTTGAGTCAAGGAAGGTGCATGAATGGTTCTAACACATGAAAACCAGGGTGAGTGCACCCCTTGGAAACCTATAATAGTACGTGGCTTGGAAGGAAACACATGAGTGAAGATGAATCACAAGATGGAAAGAAAGTTAGCAAGAAATCCAAAGTGATGGTTAAACCAATCAGCACATTTCAATAGATTCATACATACTTATACAGAATAGTCCATACATGTATGTGTAAGCAAACAAATACATATATCATTTAGAGTAAACAAGATAGCTGGAATACAATACGACATATGCATGAAACGTGTTGGCTCTATTATATTAAGAAGTGTAAGTTCTAGTCATACAGTACATCCATGTCCAACCACTAGTTCTAATAGTGGAATGTTACAGCCACAACTGCTTGCTCCTCCAAAGAGATATACTAGCTTTGTGCAGTGGAGAAGCCAAGGTGCATTACAATACTGTCCAATATTTCTCTAAGATACTCCTATTGAAGCTTGGTTGATCAAAAGCCTATATAATGATTTATGATTTATGAGGTACTATTTATAGCAAAGGGTGGAGTGACCCTTGACATTCCCCTTTGAGACCATTCATCTATCCTCATGACTCTTCAACTACTCTATGACTGTTACATTCAACTATCGACACTTGAAATTCCACTTGACAGGATGTTACATTACAATGCACAAGTGCCCATGTGAGACAAAATGGTTTGAGCAAGCCATGCAAGACATCACTGACACTCAGACTGTTGTAGTGAGATTAACTCTTTGACATGCTTGTGATGGTCAAATTTGGTGAGCTGATGTCAAGCTTGGTTGTCCGTGTGCTCAATGGTGACATCTTGTTGAAGCAAAATCTTGCCTTCATTGCATTCAAGTGCACAGATATGGCTCCTCTGTTAAACTCGTCTGATAGCATGCAAATGGTCGTCCTGGTGTGATCAGACCGAAAACATGTTGATGCATAGTGTATACACTACATTCCAAGCATGTGCTGGTGTCCATGCACATCAACTTGTCGAAGTACATGTTCAACTCTAGTCAAATTTTCTTCTTATCTTCACGTTGGTGAGTGTGTCGAATGGGTGGGATCGCATGCATGTGCATAATGACATGCATGTTGTTGCATTCCCTTGCATGGGATCAACAACACTACTCCCCTTGTCTACTCCGTGCCAGTTGCTAGGATGGATCTATAACTTGTATGGGCACAGTTTCATCCGTGAGTGCATGTTGCACCCCCTGTTGTACTTGTTCCTGTTGCAACTCATTCTCTCGTCTATGCAACTCCTATTCTCCCTTGAGTTGCTGCTTCAGCACATGCAACTCCTTCTCTGTTCCATTCTCTGCCTTTGCACGATCTTCATGTTGTGCCATCACCTCATAGCCTGAGTCTCCAAAGTTTCTTTCATCACAAGTGGATCTGCTTGAGGATGCAACTTTGTTCCACCTATGTATTTTCAATAGCCTTCCTCTTGCGTTCATTGCATCTGGTATGCATCCTTTAGCTGCTGTTGCTGGTATTGCTTGTTGTGATGTTGCTACCATCATATCTTGGTGTCCTTGTCTATGAATAACTTAATGTCTTCGTGGGTAGGCAAGTTCATAGACACTTGATCGAATGCATCCCTAAGTGTGCTTTGAATAGTGTCTTTGACTCTTCTCTCCTGGAAACCATTGTACCTGTGCTGCTGAGAGGCAAATGAACACCTCTGATACCTGTAGACATGGAAACACTTGTGGCAAGAAATATGTCAATTGAAAACCAAAATGAACTTGAGAGCTGACTTGCAACATACCTGCATGACTGATCATGAAAGTTGCACAATTTCCGCCGACAGGTCAAGGGACTGATTGCCAAAAATGTGCAAGGTATAGCCTGAGCTGTCAAGAGGTTGACTGACTATTGGAACTGTGCAATGCACTGTCCATCTTGACCTACTGAGGAATGAAACTCCGCAATGTGCAATCTCAGTTAGGAGTGACATGCAACCAGCAAACTGCATTATGCAGTTTCTAGGGCCAACAAGACATTGCCTCCAAGAATTGTGCAATGCAAGCCTCGAGGTTAGTGCCTGTCTAGATTTTCATAATTTCTGGAGGGAAGTTAGAGACTTCACTTTTGAAAATTCATAGTGCTAGCTGGGAAAAGCATGGTCCACGCCAAGGAAACCCAGTTCAGGCCACGATGACTGAAAACATGAGAAGTATGAATCCATGATGAGATGACTGCAAACAAGAGTGAATAATCATACATGCAAATAGCAAGTGTAGGATTCAGGAAATGGGAAAGCAGGCATGTGTTTGAAGCGAGTCACCGCAACGGCGACCGTGCATGAAAAAATAGTTTCATCCATGTGATAACAGTGAGATGTTAACAAAACTAAAACAGTGCTAGTAAAAGCTAGTATGCATGTAAACGATAGCAAGCACTCACCAAAATCAAGCAGAAAACACTCACACAATTTGAAACACAAAACAAAAATGCAGTGCAAGTCATGAACAAAGGGCTTACCCAAAGACAACTAAGATGAATGTGCCGACAACTCCTATATGCAATGTGGGATGTCAGAGCTGCAAGATCAATGTGAGGAAAGAGTTCTGCAGCGTCTAGTTAATGAATTTTGCTAAAATCGAAGATGTGACGTGCATGCCACAAATCTAGGAAGAGCAACACTTGGTGGGAGGTTTTTGAAATAATCCTTGCATGCAACCTCCAACTGCTCAAAGTAGATCCTTGAATCAAGGGATTCCTTTGCATGCTACCTTGGGAGAAGTATCCCATGCATGCAAATCATTTTTTCTTGGTCCTAGAGGGAGCCAGTCAACTCAACTATACCTGCAACAGTCTGCTCAGCTGGGAGGAAAATATGTGCATTTCTAGGAGGGAGCTAGGCTTGTTGCCCATAGGGATTACACAATTTCTGGGCAGAGTAGCTGATTGCTGCCCAAAATTGCACAATTTCTAGGCTGAGCAGTCCTGCTGGGAGGAATTTCACAATTTTTCTAGTGAACAATGACAGGCATATTTGTGCAATTCTGGAGCCCAACAGGCTGCCAGATAGAATTGCACAATTTCTGGAGGGAAGGCTGGTTCCCCTCCATAATTGTGCAATTTCTTGAGGGAGTTGCTTAACCTGCAACTTGACCAAGTCTGATGAAACAATCTATGAGGGGATGTGACAAGATTTGATGGACATGATGTCATTCTGCAAGAAAATCACTGAAGCTTGTGTACTTGACAAGGCAAGACATGTTGCTGTGAAAGGTTGGTAGGGATGCTCCAAAACGAAGCTAAGGAAAAATATAGGAGGGTCGTTGTAGCCACTACAATAGGCCCATCTGACCATCCTTCTACACATTAAACCTCTCTTTTTGCATTAGATAATGTAGTTTTAACTTTATTATGTTCATTAGGAAGGTTTGTGGATAATTGCATATTTGTGCCTAATATTAATTATTTTTGTGGAATATTGTGAGAATATTGGGCAAATTATGAGGATTTGGAGGAGGAGATAATTTAGGGACTTTCTCCCTACTACACAAGGATCAATATTATATAATAAATCAAGAAGATATTCTGAAATAATTGCACAAATTGTGGAGCTCCAATGATTGAGAAAATCTACGAATGTGTTCCCTGCCATTTAATATAGATTCCTAGTATTGGGAACCAGATCCACCAATCAAGGGATTTTGGTGGGGAAAAATTCCTCCTTTCATGGGGAATGATTCCTAATCATTTTTTATAATTACCAAGTCAATTTTTCCTCTAGGGGGTGGATTTTTATTACTCTTCTTGTAGAGAGAACTCGTATTTTTGCAACTCCATTGTCATTTCTTGCAAGGATGTAATTATATTGATGAAAATAATGAAGATTGGTGTCATGTTCAGCTTACAAACCTTGGTCTCCTTTATATGACTCTAAGTTTCATTGGGTTTGGCCATCCAAAGAGCCTCAGAGCCCTTTTGTATCATTTCCTTTTCTTCTTTTCACTTCTTATTCACATGCATCTCTTGTTCTTGTTTCTTTCTATTTCTGCATTTAGTATTAATGATTTCTTGTTGTAGGATTGGGTTAAATGGTCGATGTAAGTTATTTTGAGGATAACAATTATCATTTCATCCTTGTAAAATATTTGTAAGGTCATAGTAATCATTGAGCTACTTGGATTAGTTTGCTTATACCCAAATCTAGATTTCTGGAACTCCTTTGTGGGAAATAACAATAAATTTATCTTATTTTTTAGGGCATGCTAATGAGATTCAATCAAGTTGGTTCCACTTGAATTAGATCAAAAAAAAATTATATTTGATAAAAAAAACTACCCCATTACATTTTCACTTGATTAGGTTAGGCATTTTATAGATTTACTAGCTCACTAGTTCTCGAATTTCTAGATTTTTAACTAGTAATTTTCTACCATTTTTTAGCATGGGTTAAGAGAGGTATTTTTTAGTGATTCCACTTGGAATGGAGACCTAAGAAATCCTAGTCAATAAAATTTGTTTTCCCATCCAATTTGGATTTTATTTGGTTGGTCATTCGATGGATTATAACTCCCTATAACAAATTTTTTATTTCCTGTAGTAGTACTACAGGAAACCCTATAGTAGCCTTCCAACATGCATATACTTACCTAGATTCACTCAAGAAGTTTGGTTATTGTCCCTTAGGGTTGAATCAAGAGCCCTAGGCTCTAAATAAATGATTAGGGAAGACTAAAGACCACTTAGGACTCGCCTCTTTACCCATGCAAAATATTTCAGTGATTTGGGTTAATGGACAAATTTATGAATTCGATAATACAATGGTGATTTTCTTGACTGCCACGTCCAATAAAATCTGTTAATGGATCTAAAAACTTTGAATGTAATGTTTGAAATTTATCTTTACTTTAAGAAATTAGAATAGGTTTCTTTCCTTGTATTTCCTTTCAAAGATTGATGATGAAGAGAATTGTGCCTTAGCGATTAAGGCGAAGAAGGGAAAAGGGAAAGCTTCCAATTCCAAATTAGATTCTTATCATGGAGGTAAGAAGAAAGACATGATGGAAGTTAAGTGATTTCATTGTCATGAGCTAAACCATTTTTCTACAAATTATCCACTCAAGAAGTCCAAGAAGAAGTCCTTAGGAGGTGCAGCGGGTGAGGCTTTGGTCTCTCAAGGAATTTTCCCTCGTTGCATGCATGGTGTCATCAATGATGGGAACTATATGGTATTTAGAAAGTCGAGCTTCATTCCACATGACTAGTGACAAAGAGTTATTCAGTGACCTGGAGGAGAAAGATCTCCAGATGCATATCGAGATGGGTGACGACGGGAAGTATAGTGTTATTGGATTGTGCACGATTACTGTTAAGAGGGAGCATGGGGCTCCACTCACCTTGAATAATGTTTTTTTCCCCTTGGAAAAATCGTAATTTTATTCATAAGACAAAATTACATGTTGTAGATGATAAAAAGCATATGCATATGGTATGTTCCTGTTTGCACAGAAAGTAAAAATAAAAAATAAAAAAATAAAAACTATTCTTTTCTCCCTTTCTTATTTTCCACCTTTCGCCAACCTTCAGTGTTGGGAGTGGTAGTTACAATGGATAGCTGACTTGTATTTGTGGGAGAGTCTTTGTCAGAATAAGATCCTTCTAATCCATGAGTTCACTTGTTTCTAGATATTTCCATTCCTGTTAGTTGGGATTCTTGTTACTGCAAAGGGTTGTTGGGGTCTTCCTTCCGCTTTGGTGTGCCGTTCTGGGCCTTTTGAACCTCCATTTCTACTTTATATTCTACTGTTTCTGCTTATTTTGTTTCTTCATCCAAGGGGGTTGTGTATTTCCATCCTTTAGGATTTTTCTATTGCTTCTTGTTCCATTTGGGGATTTGTTTTGCTTGTGGAAAGGCACTTTGGAGGTGGCCTGTTTGTAGGCATCCATGCTATCGGAAGGTTGTATTTTCATAATCTAAAGGTTGTGTCCACTGTGATTATTGAAATTTAATGTAATGTTGTTTGGTAGTCCCTGACTAAGATCTACTTCAACATAGATCCTAGAAAAAATAAATATTCCCCTTGTAATTCTGTCCCTGTCAATCTTGAGGAACTTTCCCAGGGATTTCCCTATGGCTATTAAAACATTATGATGCCAAAAGTGTAATGGAAGGTTGTGCAACTTGATTGAAACTGGCATATTTGTTACTACCATTGTGTTGGCATCGAATTATGGAAACCAAGGGGTCATGAAGAGTCCCGCATTGCCCCAGAACCATGGACCCTTATTGAGGATATGTTCGCTTTCCTGTACTGTTCTGAATTTGACTATAAAAAACCCCTTGGGGCATAAGTATATTTCACAATTTGGTGACCATGCATCATATATCCATTGGTGTAAAACATCATATTTTGGCCAAAAACCATTAAATCTGCATATAAATGATTTGGAATAGAGATTTGTGTACAAATTAGTTACCTCATGCATTGCAATGGTGAGAGGAGGATTATCAGATTTTTGTTCTACAATGTAGGGCCCTGGTAGCTTAGGCAGTGTTGTTGGTTTGGTTGTGCTTTGTCCTTACCTTTAACAACATCCTTGAAAGAGACTATTCTTTTTTAGTTGGCTCCAGAACATCCACCCCACAGATGCAGGTTAATCTTTATGGTCAAGTCTGTGACAATACCATATTCTTGAAGTGTGTGGTTATCCTATAAACTGTGACTTAAGTAGATCATATTTTTCTTGCATGCTAGTATAACAAGGTGGTTCTGTATTTTATGCCTTAGATCCTGGATCCTCCACCCCTTCCAGAGTCGCCAGCAAATATGCTTGCCATCCCATGTTTTAATGAATATTTGTATCAGATCCACCTCAATAGCATGTGGATCTGTCTGAGATGGGGCTCGGTCTATTGCCCATGTTCCCGTGTCTGACATATCTAAGCATATCAATGCTCTATATGGTTCTCGCTTCTCCAGATCTGGCCTATCTAGTGGATTTGTGCATTTCTCTATGCTATTTGGTTCTTGCCTTAACATATCTGGACTAGTACACCTGGCATTTCCTTTTGTCAGATACCCGCCTGCTGGTTCTAGGAGACCTTCCAAGTGTGGCATTTCCCGTCTTAGTGTTGTGTCCATGCGAATCTTGCCTTCATAGGGATCATGTTCTCGGTTGGGTGGTAGATCTGAGTGAAGAGTGCTCGAACAGAAGCCCCATACCCTCTCCTGCTCTGTCATAACTGTCAAGGAGGATTCCCTTTTACCGTTTGTCTTAAAGTTTGCTAGCTAATAGGAAACAAAGGAAAAAGTTTGTAGTCTACCCAATCTGGCTAGCGCATGAACCGATCCATCATTTGTCTGCTCATAACGAAGTTTCCTAGTCCTGATCTACAAGGAATGTTGCGTTTCAGGTAGGGAGAGGTTGCCACGACCATTGTGGGGATCGATCTATCTCTAGGGGTTCCAACCTAGGTGCACAAAGCCACCAAACTATTGGCTAATTTTCTCCTTTGTCTTGCTTATCTTCTAGTCTTCCGCATGATTCGTTGCTGCCCAGATTCGTGGGGGTCTCTGTTGAGAAAACATAAGTTCCAGAGCCATCACGTAGGAGCCTAAGGATGCTTCATAGGCCTTCTTCTGGAGCAGATCAGGCCCATAATGGTAGGCCGAATGAAAAATCAGGGTCTCCACCATTCTTGAATGCTTTTGGGGGTTCAGTTATGACATTCGGTCATTTCCATAGAGTGATATGGAGGAGTGTGCCTCGATCTAATAGGAAGACCAAGATAAGGGCTGTTGTGTCTTGATATAGAAGTGTGGTGGCAACTTGCTAAGTGCGTGAAAGTAGGAAAACGCTAGTAGCACACGCCTTTCTCACTAGTCCGTCTTCGCTCTATCTTTCAAACAAACTGAAGATGTCTCAACAGCTCTCAATCCCCTGTGAAGGTCTCGGAAGTCTGTTTTTCGCATCAATGCTATGATAGACATGCCCCATCGAAGGTCTGCCATCTTGAGACTATTTTCCATCCTCAACCTTTACAATGTAACTCCCTGAATTCGCCATGGCTTCGTCTCCCACCATGAATAATGTTATGTATGTGCCCGAGCTAAATAATAACTCGGTATCCATTTCCATGATTGAGGATAGAGGCTATGATTTGATCTTCTCAAAAGGAAAGGCTTTCCTTCAACACATAGCCACGGGTCAAGTAAAGAAAATAGGGATTAGGGTGAAAAATCTCTATAAGCTCGAAGTAGAGGAGTGTGTTGATTTGAGCACAAAAGAAGAAAGGGTGCAGAGCCAAAACATTAGCGCGTTGTGGCACTAATGATTAGGCCACTTGCATCATGGGGCTTTGAAGATATTGCAACAAATATCTACCGGTATTCCAAAAGGTATGCTTGAGTATGTTGATGCATGCAAGGGGTGTACTTGGAGAAAATACACCTAGTCTTCCTTTCATGACAAAGATAGTCGAGCAGAGGCTATTCTAGAGCGAGTCCATTTAGATGTGTGTGAAAAGTTCTCAACAACATCCATGAACAAACATAGGTATTATGTTATATTTTCTTATGACTATTCTCATAAATGCTAGATATTTTTGATGCAGAGAAAGGATCAAACTTTCACAAATTTTTGTGAGTTTAAAGCATTGGTGGAGAAAGAGCTGGACAAGAAGGTTAAAGCTCTATAGAGTGATAACGGTGGTGAGTATGTCTCAAATGCATTTACGAACTTCTGTGTAGTGGAAGGGATTAAACGAGAGTTCATGATACCTCATAACCCTTAGAAGAATGCAGTGGACGAGAAGAAGAACACAATCATAGTAGCAGAAGTGAGGGCGATGTTACATGATCAAGGCTTACCACTACACTTATGGGATGAGGGATGCAACAAAGCAGTTTATGTTTAGAACTGTAGCCCACATTAGACACATGAGATGAAGACATCAAAGGAGGCTTATTCTAGTAAGAGGCTAGATGTTGGTCACTTCAAGATTTTTGGGTCATTAGTATATCACCATGTAACCAAATATACATGGATGAAGCTTAAGCTGAAAATAGGGTTGGGAATATTTGTGGGGTACACTGATACACCTCACAACTTTCGAGTGTACTTTCCAACCACCAGGATGATAGTGGTTCACGGGGATGTCAGATTCGATGAGGAGGAGGCCATGCGAATTTCCCTTGAGAGGGAGCTTGAGCTACATGCAGATGAGGAGCTTTTAGCTCCTAAGGTTGAGGAGCCTCAGATTGATGTGGAGAAGCCACATACAGAGGATCCAAGAGTGGAGACATCCACTCAGGAAGAATCCTCTAGAGAGGGAAGAAAGCACACCAGAGAGGCTGACATATTGTTGGGAGCACCCAATTCTCAACGCAGGTAGAGGAGGTCACCTGAGAGGTACACTTGATACATGGCCCTTATGGGTGAATGTGTTGTGACAAAGCTATCTTCCTTTAATGAAGCAGTACAGTAGATAGTTTAGACTGATACCATGGTGGAGGAGCATGACTCCATAGTTCGTAACAGTGTTTGGGATGTGGTCCTGAGAGTGGAGGAAAATTTAGCAGTGAGCTCTTGTTCACTTTACAAGGTAAAGAAAGCTATAGATGGTAGTTTGGAGAAGAATAAGGCTAGCTTTGTAGCCTGTGGCCTTTCACAGGTATAGGGGATTGACTATGATGAGGCCTTTGCTCCTCTTGCAAGGTATCGTCAATTAGATCTATATTGTCACTATCAACACCGATGGGTTGGAAGATACATCAGATGGATGTGAAGACAACCTTCCTTAATGGCATGATTGAGGAAGAGGTGTACATAGAGAATCCTAAAGGTTTTGAGACTTTTTACCATGAGTTGCATGTGTATCGGCCCTAGAGACCGTTGTATGGGCTGAAGCAAGCATCCCGTTCTTGGTACACCAGAATAAATAGCTACTTCATCGGGTTGGGTTTCATGAAGAGTGAAGTGGATGCAAACTTGTACCACATAGTGGTGTAAGGTAAGTTTTTTATCATTGTATTTTATGTTGATGGTCTCATACTGATAAGTGACGATCAGTTGATCAAGTCTTGCAATAAGGACCTTGCAAGAGAGTTTGAGATGAAGGACATGGGGCTCATGCATTACTTTCTTAGCATGGAGGTATGGTAAGGAGATGGGGAGTTGTTTGTGTCTGAGGGAAAGTATGCCAATGAGATACTTAGGAGATTCTGCATCGAGAGAAACAAACCCATGGAGACTCCTCTAGCAGGTAACTCGAGGAAGGAGGATTGTACTTCAAGATAAGTAGTGGAAGCTACTGTTTAGAGGCAACTTGTGGGTTCACTCATGTACTTGCTGAACACATTATTGAATATGTGCTATGTAGTTAACCAGCTTAGTCAAGCAACGGTTAGGCCTACTAAGTTGTATTGGAAGGCGGCAAAGCATGTGTTGGGATACCACAGGGGCACTTCTCAGTATGGATTATCGTACATATGAGCAGAGGGAGTGAAGCTTCAAGGCTTCACCGATGTAGATTGGGTAGGGAGTCCATGAGACAAGAAGAGCACATCAGAAGGGACCTTCAGTATTAGGTCAACGATAGTTTCTTGGTATAACAGGAAATAGAGATTGGTTGTACTTGTTAACACCCAAGTTGTTCCCTATGACTCCCAAGGGAATACGGCCGGGGTAACCACTAACCAATCTTTGGATTACAGTTTCTAGCCAAACTATAATCAGAGAGGGCTCTCTCTTTCTGATTTGTCTCTGTTTTGGTTGTATTTTAGGCTAGCTGTGATGTTCAGGGTTTGATTTTATATTTTGGTTGAGAGATGTCTTCTGTACCTAAGGTGGAAACCTTCAGATAATTCTAGTCCATTGGGCAATGGAGTCTTTGGTTACTGGTAGTTTGAGAGGTAGATTAGGATTGTTGAAACTGCAGGGCCTTTTGAATATCTCATGAAACAAACTTGATATTATAATGATGAAATGTGTGTAACCAGTGAAAAGCAATTAAGAATTTTCCACTAAGCTCGGTTGTGAGAAAGTGATGTACTGTAAAGGAGCAGACTTGAATTCCTAAACAATAATTCCTGTGAAAGATACAGTGTAGAGGTGCAGCAATTAAGAATCACACCTTTATGACCATAACTGAAGAAAACATTTGTAATAGCATAGATTGAATTCAGGGTATTCTATGAATAAATCTTGGAATTAGTCTTTTTCTCTGCCATTAATTGTGAAATCTAGAACATGGATGAGTTATGAGAAAATAACAGAAAGAACATAATGAAAGTTTAAAGGAAACTTATTGAGCCATGACAACATGCAGGAATCCTGTAGCACTTAGCAATCGCATTACAATCCCTTAGACAACACAGACTTTGGAAATTCCATCGGCCTTTGTATTAAACTTTGAAAATTTACAGCAAAAGAACTCTTGAAGAGAAATCAACAACAACCCCTGCAAGCTTATGCGAGGGGGAAATATATACAAACGTTCATACAAAATATCTAAGGCGTTGAGTCATCTGAGAAATAAATGTTTTCACCAACTTGTACAGAACAGTAGATAAGAAGTTATTACTGCTTTTAATACAACATAAATGCTCTTTATGTCTGTCAGAAGATATTTTGGCCTTTGGAGGTCACCGAGTCGGTCTGACCGTTCTGCTTTAATGCTGGAAAATGCATCTTTATGGTTGTCGTGCTGTAACTTTCGGCTCTGCTACCTGTTAGCTATCAATTGTGCTTTGTTGGCCGAATAGTTCTGCTGAGTTGGCTTAGCCCTTCCCTTTTCATGCATGCTGATCTTTCCAAGTTTTCCTGTGCATGATCACTTGTAAATTTGAATAATAAATAACAAAACTTGATTTACAGGCTCTGGCTTACAATATAAGTTGTATCATTTTGGTCCAGTATTCCTGTGTGGGCAATTGGTGTCTCAGAATTGCCTCTAATGTCTCATATGCCTTTGTATATTTATAGAAATTGGGAGGCACTTCAAACAGATGTTTGATCTCATCCATGATAAAAAATAAGTTCTCTACTCTGTTGTAGAGACTTTGTCCTGTTGCTGGCCCTGTTTCCTCTGAGGTGCTGGCCTTCTCTGTGATCTAATTTGTGGCAAAGGTGTTCACCCTCTTGGCATAGTTTTCATGGGAAATTAGTCTTCCTGCGCTGTTCAGTAAGCTTGGAAGACCTCTGTTTTGCAATGCCACAAATTTTTCCATGAATCTATTGACCTCGGTCTGCATATCCTGGGTCCTTCTCTCTAGTGTCTGCACTAGGTTTCTCAGTGTTAGGACCTTCTTTATTAGCTGGATGGTCTCAGTTCTGTTGGAGATTCCCATAGTAGCTAACTCAGCACTTGTTCTGTTGTTAAGCACATTGATCATTCTATTGGCAACCTCATGCATATTGCCTAGAGATGCCCTTGATCTCTGTATTTCCCTCTGTGCTTTTGCAATGAGCTCCAACTGCTCATGGATTGTCTCAATATACTGCCATTGGTCAATGATGGATTGGCCAATGTTGGCCCATAGCACTGTTTTGAGCTCAGCTGTCACTTTATCCAATGTGAGCTCCTTCTCCAGCTCCTTTATCCTGTCTTTAAGGGCCTTTATTTCCCTGCCCTTTTCTGCTACAGTCTGCTTGGATTTGTCATATATTTCATTCAACTTGACCAAATTTTCCCTAGCCTCTTTCAACTCTGACATTTCTGGCTTCCAAGGCTTGGATTTCATTCCTTAGTTTCTGCATGTCCAGGCTTGAAGCCTGGTCTGTTGTTGGTGCTGGTGCTAAGGTACTGGATGGTGCTGCCTGTTCTGTTTGTTGAGTAGGGGGAGCAGTGGTTTGAGGAGCTTCCCCAAGGTTAATTATTTCAGGAGGAGGCTGAGAGGTTTGACCTCCTTCCTTTTGCTGCAATGCTGCCTGCAATGCTGCCTGGGCAGCCTCTGACTCTCCCAACTTCTCTTGGGTCTGGATTAGCTGTTTGTATAGGGATACCAGCAAAGCTGTGGCATCTTGATCATGTCTCAGTTGAGCAACTTCTTCAGTTTGTGGGTGAATTGTTGTTGGGACTTTGACCATCTTCCTAAGGGCTGCCATGTCTGCATCCCTAAATTTCAACAATGCCTGCACAGCCTTAATATCCTTGGGATCATGCCCAAGTTCTATAATTATTTCCTCCAAGGCTTTAATTCTTTTATCCTTTGCTTGATAGGAAGCCTTTTCCAACTCAAGCTGGGAAGTTGTATTATTTAGGATATTTTCTAGCCTATAGTTATCCAGTGTTTTGTCTGCCAAGGAGGCATACACCATCTCACCCGTTTGTTTGTGCAATTCGATTTTGTCCATTGGGTGGATGTCCTTCGCAAGGACCTCAAGATTGGTCCTTATATAATCTGCAGGGGACTGTGGCTGTACTACAGCTGGCATGAAGTGACTCATGATCATTTTGCCCTCCTGAACATCATAGGCAGACATCAGTCTTTGCTGGTTGGTAGGAGCCATTTTCAGCAGATGATTATAGAGCTGTATTTTAAGTGGCTCATTTTTCCTTTTAATATCAATAAACTGTTGTTTGATTCCTCCTTCAGCTTCTCTTTGGTGTCTTGAGGAGCTGACTTCTCCTCCCATTGTTCTGTCTTGTCCCTGCTGGAAGAAGCAAGCAGATGCTTCTCTACTAGATGGGCCCATGACCAGAGACTGCCCTATTGGCATTTCCTCCTCAGAGAAGGGATTCATTCTATGCCTTTTCTCTCCCTGATTTATGGGTGATGTGAGGGGAGTCTCTCTATCCCTTTTCCTACTTATATCCTCCTTTTGTGGAGTTTGGAGGACTGAGGCTTCAGTAGTAGTCTCTTGCCAAGGAGGCACAGTGTTCTGAGCCTGCTACTCAGTGAAAATTGGGGCCTCAGCTGCCCTTTCTTGCTTTAATGGCTGCTCTTTATCATGCTGCCCCTCTTCTTGCTATTGTTCCTGCTGTTGTGGCTACTCTACCTGCTGCTGTTGCTGCTGCACCTTCTCATGAGGCGGTTTTTCTATTTCCATCACTTTTTCCTTGCCTTCGCTAGAGGTTTGCTCACTAGCTTTGGCTGCTTGCTGATCTGTAGTTGAGGACGAGGCAACTGCTCCCACTTGTGTGCTTGGAAGAGTAGGTACCTGTGAACAAAGTTCAAGGTCAGCCATCTTTTTCAGATTTCTCACTGCTTTTTGATTCAACTCTTCTTGTGTAACAGGCTCCTCTAGGATTCCTCTCCTCCATTTTACTTGATTTTCATATTTTTCTATGTGAGGAATCCTCACATGGTCATAACCTGACAGCCTATACTTGACCCTTCTTAAAGTTATGAAGTGATTGGGGTCATATGGTTTCCACAGGAAACTGGTTTGCAGGCCAAGGGATTATAACATGCTATCTACCTCCTTCCAACCTTCTTCCCTTTTGTTGTAGATAAAGTGGCCAAGTTGGTTCCTGACCTTCAGTTGTGATTTCTTGCCTCTGCCTGAAAAGTGCAGCACATCAGCATTCCCAAATTGCCTGAAATATTCCAGGGAAAACAATCTCATGGGCACATACTTGGGCAATCTGTAGGGAGGCAGTTCACACCCATAGATCCTGATGACTGTGTGGTTCTGATAGAAGTACCAGTTCCCAATGCTGTATGTTTTGGATAACTGAAGGATCCTTTGCATCTCATCAGTGAGCCTTGGAGAAGGTGATCTCATCAGCATAGACATGGCTGGGTGGATGAAGAGATCTATGAACTCACAGTAAGTGTATGGAGATTGAGATCTGTAGTGGAAGGCAGAGGACCAATAGACCACTGACCTTGGATTGCCTTGGGCATCCACTCTTTTGATAGCAAATGAAAACTTCTCGTGTTGATAATACAAGATCAAATGATAAATGTAGGAGGTGTATCTGAACACCTTTTCTCGGGCCAAGTTCATCAACTGCTCATGTATTTTGTCAGAGATGTAGGTGGCATAGTCATAGCAGATTGGAGACCTACCAGGAGTGAACATGAGCATCATCACCAGCACAGTTTCATCAACAAATTCAATTGAATTATAGCCCAGAATGGGACTAATCATGTCTGCAAGATCTCTGCCCAATTGGTTGAGGTATACTTGGTTAATAGGAGGATACTTCATAGAGTCAGAGTCAATGTACAACTGATTTAATTTGGTGACCTGAGCATCTGTCAATCTGGCTCCTTGATTTATCAAGTCTATGAGTGATAGAGGGACCAATTTCTTCTCAGCGTTGAAGCAGAGCATCTCTTTGATAGCTTCTGGGGTGATATAGAACACAGCTGAGCCTAAAGGGTCAAGCACTGCCCTCTGAGTAGGGTCATAGTTTTCAGCACATAGGTGGATCAACTCAGGGAACTGATTGACCTGAGGGAGCTTGAATATAGGGAGAAAAGAGTCCCATATGCCCAGCACATCTGTCCCACTCTCATGTTTAGCCTTTAATTCATTTAGCAGGTGGATGTGGAACTTGGTCCTCATCAACATTTCCTCTGAAATTTGATAGTCCAGGTCTGCTAGAGGCTGCCACTCCAATTCTCTCTGAGGGGCATTCAATGGAGCAACGTTTAATGCCACCGGGGCTACTGGTGGATCCATGATTTCCTTTAGGATTCTGTTGTTTATGGACTAGTGTTACTGTGTAGAACAACACCAAAGAGTTTTCTATGAACAGGAAGGTGAATTACTCAGGAACAGAGGACAAAAGGTGAGCTGCAGCAATTGAAATACTGCTTAGAACACGAATAAGGCAATGTCTGGCCTTGCTCTCTCTTTTACCGCAAATTGGTACAGTGTGGGTAACCAGTTCGCGATTGCGCGAACAGAATACAGTTTTCATAAAATTTCAGGTAAACGAGGCTTAGCTGGTGAATTTCGACGTTCTGGGTGCAAATGGGGACCAGACACAGAGGATTTGCCGGTGAATTATATATTTTTTCACTTTTTAAAGTTATTTTGGCAATTTACAGACAAAACCGGGCGCAGAAAGGATTTGCACGGATAAATACCTGATATACAGTCAGCAATGGTCAAGAATGTAGGTGAAATGGCGTGCCAACGGTCTCTAGGTTGATTTAGCAGGTTGGCAAAGGCTCGGATGTAAAAATTCATGCAGAGGATACAACAACTTTTTTTGCAAAAAGTGAAAAAAACGCGACATTTATGCCAAAATATGGTTTTTTCAGGACTTTGGCGCCTTTTTCAGATGACGTCAGCATGACGTCATCAGGTGGGGTCAAAGTCGGATGACGTCAGCGGGTGACGTGGCGGCATACTAGAGGTCCACGGGGATGGTGAAGTGGCAGACAGGTGGGGCAACTAGAGGACAGGGCGCTGACATGGCAGTGACGCTGGCAGGGCGGATCAACCGAAACCGGAAGTGGTTAACGGTTTCATATCGCACCGCTTTTGATACAGAAGCAGAAATGTCAGATGTACCTCCGATACGCTATGGGGGTGGCGCGTGGCAGAGGCTTGACATCACCCTCTGATAGATATCGGAAGGTAACTCTCGGACGTCGGGGCCGGTCCGATATGCACGAGGGCCGTCGGATTAAAAGGGCCCGATCCGATGGTCGACGGATCGTTGAGGTGGCCGAACGATAAGGACGGAGGGCAGAAATAAAATAATGTTTCTTTTGAGATTTGCGCCCAGCGGGACCTTTGGAAATTTGGTGGATTACATGGTTTCTCCAATGTTTTTTATGCAAATGCGCTCTTGCGCCAAACTTTGGGTAAACGGGAAAAAGTGGGTTTTATATGTTTTTTGCAAACAAAGCGGGTTAGGGGTGGAAATGGGTTTTCACAAGGTTTCCTAGCAAATGAAGGGTTTAATGGGTTTAATCACTTCAGAAGGGAAAAGAGGGGCAAGGGTTAGGGCTCTTAAGCTGACCAGATGTCAATTTAATCCCCGATAGTGAATCATATGGCTATAATGCCAAGGGGAGGGATATTTATACAATGCTTGGGGTTTATACACCATAGTGTTATAATAGTAGGGAGAGGGTAACACAGGGGGTTTATATAATAGAAGTTAGGGGTTAATATGGATGTAAAGGGTGAATGAGGGATGATATCACTAAGTTTATTTTGAAAATCACTTAGTTTAGGGAGTAGATCAAAATGAAAAGAATTTTAGACAAGAAATGTGGCTTTTAAAGGAATAAGAACCACCATAAAACCTCAAATTCTTCCATGAATCTCAACTGATGAGGGGATGTTAGGAATGGGAGTGAAAGGGGAAACTGGGAAGTTAGACATGCTCCTTTGCTTTGCTGCAACATAATGGAGAAGAGGAGCTTCTCAATCC
The DNA here is from genome assembly GCA_031772625.1 of Pinus tabuliformis. Classification (NCBI taxonomy): domain Eukaryota; kingdom Viridiplantae; phylum Streptophyta; class Pinopsida; order Pinales; family Pinaceae; genus Pinus; species Pinus tabuliformis. The sequence continues at coordinate 1,736,439,251 of CM062819.1, forward strand.
ACTGATATTCCTTTGTAAACAGGTTATCAAACACTCAACTAGAAATGACTGACACTTCTGCAACCCCAACTGCCTACCCATCTATTTGCCTAGCATTTTTTATTTCTTCATGGAGGGTGCACTTAGACTTGCAGACCCTCATATGCCTTTTTCTTTTCCTTGGCTTTTTTCCTTTTGATTTTCTATCTAATGCTACCCTTATTGCTTCCAAGGTCCCAGATTAAGCAGTTGGGAACCTTAATTCTCTACCTAAGCTACTGGTCTGCCAAGATTAAAAAGTTTGGACAGACTTCTTCCTCTATTCTACAACAAAAATTGAAACATGGCATGATCCAGATTAGGCTTTTGGATCACCCATCAAAATTGAGTCAACAAAGAACTTATGTACATACATTGTTTTCTCTAGGAAATATGGGATCTTTGCATCACCAAAGCAGAGCATATTTGGACCTTTCTTTGCCAATCATGAAATATGAAACCTATTGATATAGGTAGCTAATAGTGGCTCCACATGGGGATGGTCTTTCCATTTGAAAGACCAAGAACAGCAGGTCATAATGCCTTGCCCCTTGACTTCTTGTATCAAAAGTTGGAGTACTCCTCTTTGAAAACCCACAATTGTTTTCTTCCTATCTTGATAAAGCCTGAAACTTATTTGCCCTTTGCTGGTAACCTGTAAAACTTTGAGAAACTGCATTGTTACACGTCAACAATAAGTAATATATACACCTAAATATGTACAAGGGAAACTCATGGTTGCACTCATCGATGGTAGTCAAAATAATGCTTCAGCATCCTGCCATTCACAGGACCTTCATTCAAATCAGCTTCATCAAGACTTTTGAGGAAATAAGTATTGTTTCCTTGCACTGCTTGAACAACAAATGGTCCTGTCCAAAGGGAATCAAATTTTCCATGTTTTCCTTTATCTTCCCTTCTTCAATCCCACTTGAGGACTTTGTCTCCAATATTGAAATCTTCTACCTTAGTCCTTCTATCAAAAGCTTTCTTTAATTTTTCTTGTAAAACTTGAACTCTGCTATAAACTTGATCTCTAGTTTGCTGGAGACATATTATTTGATTTATGCTTCTCTGCATATCATTTGTTTCAGCTTGAATTTCTTGAAGCAGTTTCATGACAGGAATCCCTAGTGATGAAGGGAATTTAGCTTCTAATCCATAGACTAACTCATATGGGCTGACCCCAATTGATCTCTTGGTTGTTAGTCTATCTGCCCATAAGGCGTTCACAAGTTTCTTATGCCAAATTTTTATTTTCTTCCAGCACTTTCTTTATGATGTTTACCAGGATTTTATTTGATGACTCAGCAAGGCCATTTCCTTGGGGATAGTATGCAGTAGAATGGCCCAAGGTAATGTGAAATTTGTGGCAGAAATTCACCATCTTCTTAGATCTGAAAGCAGCAGCATTGTCTGTTATTATTTTGTCAGGACAACCAAATCTAGCCAATATGTTATTCTCCAAAAACTGAATGATTGTTGAATCATTTGCTTGTCTGCATGGAACAGCTTCAATCCACTTAGTGAAGTAGTCTGTAGCTGTTAAAATCCATCTATGTTGGCCTGAAGATGAGGGATGAATTTCCCCAATAAAATCCAAGCCCCATTGTTGAAAAGGTCTCTCTGTGGCTATAGGCCTCAAGGGAAGTGGTAGTAACTTTCTATTTCCCTCAAACATTTGACATTTATGACATGATGTGGTAAACTTTTTAACATCAGAGAAAACAGTGGGCCAATAGTAACCAACCCTTAGTATTTTTTCCACGGTGGACTTCCAGTACAAGTGTCCACCACAGTCACCTGCATGAAATTCTTTCATGATATTGTTAGTCTCATTCTCAATTAAGCAGTTTAGCAATATCCCTTCATGGTTTTTCCAAAGCAAATTACCATCCATAACACAAAATCTTGAGGCTTTCATTTTTAAGAACCTATATTTAGTTCTAGACAATCCTGGGGGAGCACACATGTTTTGTAACACATAACATATATCAGAGTACCAAAGGGATTGTTCAAAGGCTACGTTGATCTTTGGAGTCGCCAGCTCCGGTTCATTGTCCAGTTGGTTTATGTCTAAGGCTTGGAAGTTTGATTCTGTCATTAATTTGGCCAGGCCTTGCCCTTTTATCAGCTTTGTAGGTTTTATTTCAATGTCAAATTCCAAGATGTTGGCAATCCATTTTCCTCTTCTACCCTCTAAGTTTTCTTGAGTGAGTATGTCTTTTACAATAGGACTTGGCACATAAGCTATAACATGGGAATAAAGGATGTAAATCCTAAAGTCCTTAATGGCCTTGACCAAAGCATAAGCTTGTTTTTCCATAATTTGATATTTCAGAGGTACATCTCTAAGAGCTCTGCTAAAGAAAGCAATGAGCTTTTCATTTCCTTGGTCATCTTTCTGTAATAAAACAACAGCAATAATATGTTGGGAAGCAAAAGAGAAAATGATGAATTCTTTATCAAATTGAGGATTTGTTAGGACTGGAGTTTGGGTAAGGGACAATTTTATACCTTTAAAGGCTTGATTTGATTCAACGGTCCATTTCACTTTTGAATCCTTCTTTAGCATGTTATTTAGTAATCTGATCAGTTCTGCTAAGTTTGGGATAAACCTTCTCAAGAAATTGATTTTTCCCAAGAATGCTTGCAATTCTTTGATATTTCTTAGGTGGGGCATTTGTAAGATAGCTTGTATCCTATCTGGGTCAATTCTAATGCCATCCTTTGAAATGATATGTCCCAATAGATTACCTTCTTCCAAACCAAATAAGGATTTCTTGGGATTCATGGAGATTCCATATTTCCTACATGTTAGGAAGATCTGTCTCAAATGTTTCACATGTTCTTGGTCTGACTTTGAGAAAGGTGTGAGATCATCCAAATAAATGACAAGGAAGTCATGAATTTCTTTGGCAAAAGCGATATCCATTGCTCTTTGAAATGTTGCCCCTGCATTCTTCAATCCAAAAGGCATTTTTACATATTTGAAAGTTCCCCATGGGGTTGTGAATGCAGTTTTGTCTTGATCATCAGGGTGAACTAGGATCTGATTAAAGCCTGAGAATCCATCAAGTAATGAAATCCTTGAGGCCCCTACCACTCTTTGGAGAACGTGATCCATCTTGGGTAAGGGATAATTGTCCTTGAGGGACACTTGATTTAAGTTTCTAAGATCAACACAAAGCCTTATTTCACCAGTTTTCTTTCTTGTGGGCACCAAATTTGAAATCCAATCAGAAAACCTGATTGGTGCTATAATACCAGCTTTAAACATTTTTTGTAGCTCCTTTTCAATTGAGGGGAGAAGCATGGGATTAATCCTTCTCAATTTCTGTTTGAATGGCTTTTGATTAGGCTTGAGAGGGATAGTGTGCTGGATAACAGAGGTATCATAGGATTTTAGATCCTCATAGCCCCATGCAAACACGTCCTAAAACTCTTTGAAAAGGTCAATGTATTTGGGCTTTTGATCAGGAGGTAAGGATGCAGACAATTTGATTATCTTGGATTTCTCAATGGTTCCAATGTTGCATTCCTCAATGGCAGCATTAAGGGGCTGCATATTTGGTTTTCTAGGGATGTCATTTGAGTCAAAGATGTCCTCTAATGGAGTTAGGCCTGTTGGAAGAAAATTGTCTTTCAGCTCTATGATCTCAGCCTCTGTAACAAGCACTTCTTCATAACTATTTTGTTGAATTTGTTGTATGTTTTCTTTGTTGAAAATGGTTGGATGTAGCATTTGTTTTGCTGTTCTGGGTGATATTGGGTGGTCATTATGTTCAAACTATATTTGTGATTGACTTGCTCTTTCAGGTATTTGTGATTGACTTGCTCTTTCAGTGTCAATATTTAATCCTGCAAATTCTTGTTGCAAGGTCAAGAAATTATTTATTTGTGTATCATCTTCAAATACTTGCCAGTCCTTGACATTGTTTGGGACAGAAGGTCTGTGTTTTACCTCAGCTGTAAAGCAGTGGTGGGGCTCAAAAGGTAGCTTGCAGGTACTTGCAAATGTGGCTAAACTGTGGGCATGCAAGTTATGGATTCTGGGAATCTTGGTAATTTGAAATTCAGCGAAGGACTGTAGTAGTTCAGCAGCAGCAGATCTATAAGATCTCAGTCTTTTGTCATTGGTGACAAAATTTCCCTTTACTTGTTGGATAACTAGGTCTGAGTCTCCTAGAATTGACACTTTTATGGCTTGTAGGGACTTTACTAGTTTGAGGCCTAGTAAAAGAGCTTCATATTCTGCCATGTTATTTGTGCATCTGAAATTTAGTCTGTAGGCTCGGCCTTCTGCATGACTGTTTTGTTTATTATGTATCCAGACTCCAGCTTCTGCCCCTAATTTGTTGACTGACCCATCAAATTCAAGAAACCATAGGTTCTCTTTTTCTAGGGGAGATTTAATAACTTCTCTGTGATCCGGGATCATAAGTTGAAGTTTTGGTTTTTCACCTGGTTTGTTTTCTAGGACAGTCTGATCACTTGATTGAATTAGCTTGGTTTCTAGAACAATAGCTTTGCTTAGTGATGGTTCAATCATTATTTCTTGGGTAGCAGTTTTTTCATCAGTGTCCTCCTCTTGTATGAGTGTATTGGTTTCAACATCATTGCTTGAGGGAGTTGTATTATTATTGAAGAGTATGTATGAGTCTATGTCTGAATGGACAGCATATATGGGAAAGTTTTGGGGCTTTTCTTTACTGCTGACCATGTATTTCATTAGTGTTTCTCTGTATAGTCTCTTTGGTTGCCCAAAAACAGAGATGGTGGCGTATGACATGTCCAGTTGTAGGGAACCTTGAAGTTTAGCCCCCCATTACCTTGATAGCAGCATCCCATACTTGGGTGGGATATCAGCAACTAGAACATCCATTAGAATTGTCTTATTTAGGTACTGAACAAGGGACACACATAGATCTTTTATTAGACCTAAGCACTTGACTTGGCTGGAGTCAAAGGAGAATAGGTCCTTATATGGTCTTGTAATATCTAGATTAAGTCTTTCCATGACTGCTTTTGGCATGAGGTTGTGAGAGGCACCTGAGTCAAACATTGCATTGTGTAATATCTTATCATGAACATGTAAACTGACATAAAAAGGTAAGATCCCGGTGACTACTGCTTTTCCATCAACTTCTGGACCGAACAGTAATTCTGGGGTATCATCCAGCACATTGACATCATCTTTGTTGTTAGTAAGTTGAAGGGACTTCTTGATTTGTTGTTTATAAATGTCATGCTTGGCTAGTTCTGAAAGAGGAATAGCTACCTTCAATTTACTAATTTCAGTTTCTAGGTCAAAGGGTTTTTCAGATTGGGTCTTTTGGTTGTGGATGGCAGTTTTTTCCTTGTTCACTAACTCTTCTTCTTGATTCTTATCTTGATCTTGAGGCTTGCCCTCCTTGCTCATCTCTTGAGGAGTGACACTTGGGTTAGGGTGCAAGGATGATGCAGCCATGGGCTGCTATTTTGAAGAAAATGGTTCAGTGATTTCTTCAATGGTTACTTCCTTTGCAAGTGATTCCGTTGTGTCATTTGGCTCTATGACTATGGCTCTTTTGGGCTGCTGGCTATCCTTTATCTTTTCAGGCTGTGTTACATTTACAGTTCTACTCCTTAGCTTGTATTGTTTATGGATTTCATAAACAGCTGTGTCATAGCCTTGCTTAAAGTCAAATGACTCACCTGATTTGGTTTGGAACAGCTTGATTTCATCATTCTCATGATCTTCTTGTGTTAAAAAGACTTGAATTTCACCATCCAAACCCATTAAATTAATGTGGGGATCTTCATTGGGTTCACTTGATGTGGAAGTCTCAGCATAATTCTCTTGGAAAGGGGGTCTTATGTCTAGGTCAGAACTGGCCTTGCCAACGTTTGGATTTTGAGTTCTCCTAAAATTTGGATTCCTAGGAGGGTTGTTTTGTGGTGCTTCCCATGATGACTTTCTCTCAACAGATTCCACTCTATCACCCAATCTCTTCATACCAGTGAGTATTGCATCCAGTTTTTTATCATAGGCCGAGGGTTCTTCTTTGAAGGTGGTTCTCTTTTCCAACCTTGCTCTGTTTCTTTTGGCGATCAGGTTAGCTTCCACTGTGACAGCAACCTCTTGGGCATCTGCAAGGGTTTCAGGAGCTCTCTCCTTCAACTGATAGGCCATATCAGGGTCAAAACCATCAGGAAATTTGTACAAGGCCAAATCAGGAGGAGGTCTTAAATTTTGTGGGATTGCGTTATATACATTGTTAAATCTTGCACATTACTCTAAAACAATCTCTTGGGGACCTCTTTTGATAGTGTCATATTCACCAAGTATGTGCGGAGGATATTTATTTTTCTCCCATCTGTTAGTGAAGGCTTGATAAAGCTCATCAGGAGTTGTTATGGAATTTGCATTCAGGGATCTAAACCAAGTTCTTACATCCCCAGTCAGACTTTGAAAAAACATCCTCATTCTCACACTGTCATCATCTATTTCATAGGTCTCAAAATGATCTTGCATCCTTTTGGCATGTTGAATAGCTGTGAAAGGGCCAATAGAGTCAAAATATGAGATCTTAGTTTGGTAGTCTTGGGGTAGAGCTGTAGCATTAGCAGGTAACTGCAAGGGTGCATATCTGTTAGCCATATTCACAAGGTTTGGGGGATTTACAGGAGCAACTGGGATAAAAGGAACGATGTGTACCACAGGGGTAACAGGTGTAGCAGCACCTAGAGTATTGGTCAAGGGGATATGTGCAGTGGGTGAAGATGTGAAAGGAGGGCTTTGAGATGTAGATGGTGAACTGGGGGAAACAAGAGTAGACCGAAATAGAACCTTGATAGGAGTTGGAACTGGTTCAGGGTGAGCTGTCTCAGGACTCAAATCACTGGGATTTTCCTGCCTTTGTTGCTTCCTAGTTATTTTGGGGATTGTATTAGGATTTTCAAAAACTATTGGTGGATTTGGGTCAGGGTTTGACCTAGTGTGTCTGGTTTCCCTTTTAGGAGCCAGCTTCTGAACTTCTTTTTGAGTATGTTTTTTGGAATATTTTTATATCTGTAAGGACTAGGCAAGATTTTGGAATGGCTGTATATTTCTCAAAGCAAACATGAAGATTGATTGAAGCAGCATTTATCTGAACCTGTTAATGTAAAACAGAAACAGTCCTGAAGGCTTCCTGGCTGGTATTTAGACTTCATCTGTAGATTTAGGAGATATACAGTAATTAGAAAATCTTAAGGAGCTCCCCAGTGGAGTCACCAATTATGTTAACACCCAGGTTGTTCCCTGTGACTCCCAAGGGAATACGGGCGGGGTAACCACTAACCAATCTTTGGATTACAGTTTCTAGCCAAACTGTAATAAGAGAGGGCTCTCTCTTTCTGATTTGTCTCTGTTTGATAGTATTTTAGGCTAGCTGTGATGTTCAGGGTATGGTTTTATATTTTGGTTGAGGGATGTCTTCTGTACCTAAGGTGGAAACCTTCAAATAATTCTAGTCCATTGGGCAATGGAGTCTTTGGTTACCGGTAGTTTGAGAGGTAGATCAGGATTGCTGAAACTGCAGGGCCTTTTGAATATCTCGTGAAACAAACTTGATATTATAATGATGAAATGTGTGTAACCAGTGAAAAGCAATTAAGAATTTTCCACTAAGCTCGGTTGTGAGAAAGTGATGTACTGTAAAGGAGTAGACTTGAATTCCTAAACAATAATTCCTTTGAAAGATACAGTGTAGAGGTGCAACAATTAAGAATCACACCTTTATGACCATAACTGAAGAAAACATTTGTAACAGCATAGATTGAATTCAGGGTATTCTATGAATAAATCCTAGAATTAGTCTTTTTCTCTGCCATTAATTGTGAAATCTAGAACATGGATGAGTTATGAGAAAATAACAGAAAGAACATAATGAAAGTTTAAAGGAAACTTATTGAGCCATGACAACATGCAGGAATCCTGTAGCACTCAGCAATCGCATTACAATCCCTCAGACAACACAGACTTTGGAAATTCCATCAGCCTTTGTATTAAACTCTGAAAATTTACAGCAAAAGAACTCTTGAAGAGAAATCAACAACAACCCCTGCAAGCTTATGCGAGGGGGAAATATATACAAACGTTCATACAAAATATCTAAGGCGTTGAGTCATCTGAGAAATAAATGTTTTCACCAACTTGTACAGAATAGTAGATAAGAAGTTATTACTGCTTTTAATACAACATAAATGCTCTTTATGTATGTCAGAAGATATTTTGGCCTTTGGAGGCCACTGAGTCGGTCTGACCGTTCTGCTTTAATGCTGGAAAATGCGTCTTTATGGTTGTCGTGCTGTAACTTTCGACTCTGCTACCTGTTAGCTGTCAATTGTGCTTTGTTGGCCGAATAGTTCTGCTGAGTTGGCTCAGCCCTTCCCTTTTCATGCATGCTGATCTTTCCAAGTTTTCCTATGCATGATCACTTGTAAATTTGAATAATAAATAACAAAACTTGATTTACAGGCTCTGGCTTACAATATCAGCTGTATCATTTTGGTCCAGTATTCCTGTGTGGGCAATTGGTGTCTCAGAATTGCCTCTAATGTCTCATCTTCCTCTGTATATTTATAGAAATTGGGAGGCACTTCAAACATATGTTTGATCTCATCCATGATAAAAAATATGTTCTCTACTCTGTTGTACAGACTTTGTCCTGTTGCTGGCCCTGTTTCCTTTGAGGTGCTGGCCTTCTCTGTGATCTGATTTGTGGCAAAGGTGTTCACCCTCTTGGCATAGTTTTCATGGGAAAGTAGTCTTCCTGCGCTGTTTAGTAAGCTTGGAAGACCTCTGTTTTGCAATGCCACAAATTTTTCCATGAATCTATTGACCTCGATCTGCATATCCTGGGTCCTCCTCTCTAGTGTCTACACTAGGTTTCTCAGTGTCAGGACCCTCTTTATTAGCTGGATGGTCTCAGTTCTGTTGGAGATTCCCATAGTAGCTAACTCAGCACTTGTTCTGTTGTTAAGCACATTGATCATTCTATTGGCAACCTCATGTATATTGCCTAGAGATGCCCTTGATCTCTGGATTTCCCTCTGTGCTTTTGCAATGAGCTCCAACTACTCATGGATTGTCTCAATATACTGCCATTGGTCAGTGATGGATTGGCCAATGTTGGCCCATAGCACTGTTTTGAGCTCAGCTGTCACTTTATCCAATGTGAGCTCCTTCTCCAGCTCCTTTATCCTGTCTTTAAGGGCCTTTATTTCCCTGCCCTTTTCTGCTACAGTTTGCTTGGATTTGTCATATCTTTCATTCAACTTGACCAAATTTTCCCTGGCCTCTTTCAACTCTGACATTTGGGCTTCCAGGGCTTGGATTTCATTCCTTAGTTTCTGCATGTCCAGGCTTGAAGCCTGGTCTGTTGTTGGCGCTGGTGCTCTGGTGGATGGTGCTGCCTGTTCTGTTTGTTGAGTAGGGGGAGTAGTGGTTTGAGGAGCTTCCTCAAGGTTAATTATTTCAGGAGGAGGCTGAGAGGTTTGACCTCCTTCCTTTTGCTGCAATGCTGCCTGGGCATCCTCTGACTCTCCCAACTTCTCTTGGGTCTGGATTAGTTGTTTGTATAGGGATACCAGCAAAGCTGTGGCATCTTGATCATGTCTCAGTTGAGCAACTTCTTCAATTTATGGGTGAATTGTTGCTGGGACTTTGACCATCTTCCTAAGGGCTGCCATGTCTGCATTCCTCAATTTCAAAAATGCCTGCACAGCCTTAATATCCTTGGGATCATGCCCAAGTTCTATAATTATTTCCTCGAAGGCTTTAATTCTGTTATCCTTTGCTTGAGAGGAAGCCCTTTCCAACTCAAGATGGGCAGTTGTATTATTTAGGCTATTTTCTAGCCTGTAGTTATCCAATGTTTTGTCTGCCAAGGAGGCATACACCATCTCACCCGTTTGTTTGTGCAATTCGATTTTGTCCATTGGGTGGATGTCCTTCGCAAGGACCTCAAGGTTGGTCCTTATATAATCTGCAGGGGACTGTGGCTGTACTACAGCTGGCATGAAGTGACTCATGATCATTTTTCCCTCCTGAAAATCATAGGCAGACATCAGTCTTTGCTGGTTGGTAGGAGCCATTTTTAGCAGATGATTATAGAGTTATATTTTAAGTGGCTCATTTTTCCTTTTAATACCAATAAACTGTTGCTTGATTCCTCCTTCAACTTCTCTTTGGTGGCTTGAGGAGCTGACTTCTCCTCCCATTGTTCTGTCTTGTCCCTGCTGGAAGGAGCTAGCAGATGCTTCTCTACTAGGTGGGCCCATGCCCAGAGACTGCCCTATTGGCATTTCCTCCTCAGAGAAGGGATTCATTCTATGCCTTTTCTCTCCCTGATTTATGGATGATGTGAGGGGAGTCTCTCTGTCCCTTTTCCTACTTATATCCTCCTTTTGTGGAGTTTGGAGGACTGAGGCTTCAGTAGTAGTCTCTTGCCTAGGAGGCACAGTGTTCTGAGCCTGCTGCTCAGTGAAAATTGGGGCCTCAGCTGCCCTTTCTTGCTGTAATGGCTGCTCTTTGTCATGTTGCCCCTCTTCTTGCTGTTGTTCCTGCTGTTGTGGCTGCTCTACCTACTGCTGTTGCTGCTGCACCTGCTCATGAGGCGGCTGTTCTGTTTCCATCACTTTTTCCTTGCCTTTGCTAGAGGTTTGCTCACTAGCTTTGGCTGCTTGCTGATTTGCAGTTGAGGACGAGGCAACTGCTCCCACTTGTGTGCTTGGAAGAGTGGGTACCTGTGAACAAAGTTCAAGGTCAGCCATCTTTTTCAGATTTCTCACTGCTCTTTGATTCAACTCTTCTTGTGTAACAGGCTCCTCTAGGGTTCCTCTCCTCCATTTTACTTGATTTGCATATTTTTCTATGTGAGGAATCCTCACATGGTCATAACCTGACAGCCTATACTTGACCCTTCTTAAAGTTATGAAGTGATTGGGGTCATATGGTTTCCACAGGAAACTGGTTTGCAGGCCAAGGGATTCTAACATGCTATCCACCTCCTTCCAACCTTCTTCCCTTTTGTTGTAGATAAAGTGGCCAAGTTGGTTCCTGACCTTCAGTTGTGCTTTCTTGCCTCTGCCTGAAAAGTGCAGCACATCAGCATTCCCAAATTGCCTGAAATATTCCAGGGCAAACAATCTCATGGGCACATACTTGGGCAATCTGTAGGGAGGCAGTTCACACCCATAGATCCTGATGACTGTGTGGTTCTGATAGAAGTACCAGTCCCCAATGCTGTATGTTTTGGATAACTGAAGGATCCTTTGCATCTCATCAGTGAGCCTTGGAGGAGGTGAGCTCATCAGCATAGACATGGCTGGGTGGATGAAGAGATCTATGAACTCACAGTAAGTGTATGGAGATTGAGATCTGTAGTGGAAGGCAGAGGACCAATAAACCACTGACCTTGGATTGCCTTGGGCATCCACTCTTTTGATAGCAAATGAAAACTTCTCGTGTTGATAATACAAGATCAAATGATAAATGTAGGAGGTGTATCTGAACACCTTTTCTCGGGCCAAGTTCATCAACTGCTCATGTATTTTGTCAGAGATGTAGGTGGCATAGTCATAGCAGATTGGAGACCTGCCAGGAGTGAACATGAGCATCATCACCAGCACAATTTCATCAACAAATTCAATTGAATTATAGCCCAGAATGGGACTAATCATGTTTGCAAGATCTCTGCCCAATTGGTTGAGGTATACTTGGTTAATAGGAGGATACTTCACAGAGTCAGAGTCAATGTACAACTGATTTAATTTGGTGACCTGAGCATCTGTCAATATGGCTCCTTGATTTATCAAGTCTATGAGTGATAGCGGGACCAATTTCTTCTCAGTGTTGAAGCAGAGCATCTCTTTGATAGCTTCTGGGGTGATATAGAACACAACTGAGCCTGAAGGGTCAAGCACTGCCCTCTGAGTAGGGTCATAGTTTTCAGCACATAAGTGGATCAACTCAGGGAACTGATTGACCTGAGGGAGCTTGAATATAGGGAGAAAAGAGTCCCATATGCCCAACACATCTGTCCCACTCTCATGTTTAGCCTTTAATTCTTTTAGCAGGTGGATGTGGAACTTGGTCCTCATTAGCATTTCCTCTGAAATTTGATAGTCTAGGTTTGCTAGAGGCTGCCACTCCAATTCTCTCTGAGGGGCATTCAATGGAGCAACGTTTAATGCCACCAGAGCTACTGGTGGATCCATGATTTACTTTAGGATTCTGTTGTTTATGGACTAGTGTTACTGTGTAGAACAACACTAAAGAGTTTTCTATGAACAGGAAGGTGAATTACTCAGGAACAGAGGACAAAAGGTGAGTTGCAGCAATTGAAATACTGCTTAGAACACGAATAAGGAAATGTCTGGCCTTGCTCTCTCTTTTACCGCAAATTGGTACAGTGTGGGTAACCAGTTCGCGATTGCACGAACAAAATACAGTTTTCATAAAATTTCAGGTAAACGAGGCTTAGCTGGTGAATTTCGACGTTCTGGGTGCAAATGGGGACCAGGCACAGGGGATTTGCCGGTGAATTATATATTTTTTCATTGTTTTAAGTTATTTTGGCAATTTACAGACAAAACCGGGCGTAGAGAGGATTTGCACGGATAAATACCTGATGTACAGTCAACAATGGTCAAGAATGCAGGTGAAATGGCACGCCAGCGGTCTCTAGGTTGATTCAGCAGGTTGGCAAAGGCTCGGACGTAAAAATTCATGCAGAGGATACAACAAAGTTTTTTGCAAAAAGTGCAAAAAACGCGACATTTCTGCCAAAATATGGTTTTATTAGGACTTTGGCGCCTTTTTTGGATGATGTCAGCATGACGTCATCAGGTGGGGTCAAAGTCGGATGACGTCATTGGGTGACATGGCGGCATACTAGAGGTCCACGGGGATGGTGAAGTGGCAGACAGGTGGGGCAACTGGAGGACGGGGCGTTGACACGGCGGTGACGCTGGCAGGGCGGATCAACCGAAACCGGAAGTGGTTAGCGGTTTCATATCGCACCGCTTTTGATGCGGAAGCAGAAATGTCAGATGTACCTCCAATACGCTGTGGGGGTGGCGCGTGGCAGAGGCCTGATGTCACCCTCTGACAGATATCAGAAGGTAACTCTCGGACGTTGGGGCCGGTCCGATATGCACGAGGGCCGTCGGATTAAAAGGGCCCGATCCGACGGTCGACGGATCGTTGAGGTGGCCGAACGATACGGATGGAGGGCGGGAATAAAATAATGTTTCTTTTGAGATTTGCGCCCGACGAGACCTTTGGAAATTTGGCAGATTACATGGTTTCTCCAATGTTTTTTATGCAAATGCGCTCTTGCGCCAAACTTTGGGTAAACGGGAAAAAGTGGGTTTTATATGTTTTTTGCAAACAAAGCGGGTTAGGGGTGGAAATGGGTTTTCACAAGATTTCCTAGCAAATGAAGGGTTTAATGGGTTTAATCACTTCAGAAGGGAAAAGAGGGGCAAGGGTTAGGGCTCTTAAGCTGACCAGATGTCAATTTAATCCCCGATAGTGAATCATATGGCTATAATGCCAAGGGGAGGGATATTTATACAATGCTTGGGGTTTATACACCATAGTGTTATAATAGTAGGGAGAGGGTAACACATGGGGTTTATATAATAGAAGTTAGGGGTTAATATGGATGTAAAGGGTGAATGAGGGATAATATCACTAAGTTTATTTTGAAAATCACTTAGTTTAGGGAGTAGATCAAAATGAAAAGAATTTTAGACAAGAAATGTGGCTTTTAAAGGAGTAAGAACCACCATAAAACCTCAAATTCTTCCATGAATCTCAACTGATGAGGGGATGTTAGGAATGGGAGTGAAAGGGGAAACTGGGAAGTTAGACATGCTCCTTTGCTTTGCTGCAACATAATGGAGAAGAGGAGCTTCTCAATCCACTGATATTCCTTTGTAAACAGGTTATCAAACACTCAACTAGAAAGGACTGACACTTCTGCAACCCCAACTGCCTACCCATCTATTTGCCTAGCATTTTTTATTTCTTCATGGAGGGTGCACTTAGACTTGCAGATGCTCATATGCCTTTTTCTTTTCCTTGGCTTTTTTCCTTTTGATTTTCTATCTAATGCTACCCTTATTGCTTCCAAGGTCCCAGATTAAGCAGTTGGGAACCTTAATTCTCTACCTAAGCTACTGGTCTGCCAAGATTAAACAGTTTGGACAGACTTCTTCCTCTATTCTACAACAAAAATTGAAACATGGCATGATCTAGATTAGGCTTTTGGATCACCCATCAAAATTGAGTCAACAAAGAACTTATGTACATACATTGTTTTCTCTAGGAAATATGGGATCTTTGCATCACCAAAGCAGAGCATATTTGGACCTTTCTTTGCCAATCATGAAATATGAAACCTATTGATATAGGTAGCTAATAGTACTCAATTCAACAGAGGCAGAGTACAGGGCTATGAGTCAGGCAACAATTGAGGCCATATAGATAAGGAAGATCCTAGTTGGTTTGTTTTGCTAGCAGCTGGATCCAAATTTGATTTACTGCAATAATGAGAGTTGTATCAAACTCTCTGAAAATCTAGTTTTTCATTATCTGTCCAAACATATTGATATCTGATATCATCGTCTCACAGATTATGTATTGAGGCAGATTATGTTGTTAGAGTACATACCCACGGAGTAGCAATATGCTGATGTTTTGACAAAGGTATTGTCAAGATGTAAATTTGAGTTTCACATAGATAGGATCGAGGTAGGTTATAATCCCTTTCTTGTTGAGAGGGACTATTGAGAAATGGCAACAATAAATTCTAGTTTAATTTGTCCTCGAATTAAACTAACAATTAAAATTGAAATCTATTCTCATAGAAACTTGTAAGTAGTTAATTAAGTTAAATTAACTTAATTAGCATAAGAGTTTCAAGTTGGAAGTCTTTCTAAAGTCATGTATATGTTATCCCTAAGTTTTAGGGGTCTAGTATGAGTTTAAATTGAGTTGGAAATTAAATCACTCAGTTTATTGAGTTAAGTTTAGTCAAATTAGTTCTAAATTGTTTTTGGAACTAATAGAGGACTAAGAGTGCGTTGGTGCACTAATTTCCTAATCGAGTTAACTGAAGATTCCCTCATGAGAAACTCATGCATGTCGATTATGAGAAAGACCCAGTTGAGACTAGAGTGCACACATAATGCACTATCAGTTGTATTAGTTACTATTGTGTAAATATCGTGCATGCATCATAGATTGATCCTATGTTTAAATTGCATAGTTTTGGAAGCATGAGTTCCCTTTAAATATAGGTTATTTGTCCTAGGAATTACGCAAGAGATTAGAGGCTTGGAGAGCTGCTGAGTAGGTTAAGGATTTAGCTTAAGCTATATTGTGAGTTGAGAGAGTTGAGCATACTTGTGCGTAATTGTTCTAGTGAGAACAAGCTTTGTATCTTCACTCATATTTTTGATATATGAAATACATATAATGCAGTTTTGAGTAGTGGATTTCCCAAGATACATCTTGTTTTATGTGCCATTCTTCTTATTCATATAGTTTTCATCGATATATTGGCTTCCACTGGTTGAAAGTAGAAGTAGATTCTTATCCTGTGCTTTAGTACATTGCATTAGCTTATGAATCTACAGGATTTTCTACAACTCTCATTGATAACCACAACTAGCTGGAGATCAAATCCAATATTGAAGGGGCTGAAAGAGAGAGTTTACCCAATGTACAGTTACGATTACTCCTAAGGTTCACTCAAACCTTAGTAAGAAGGGGCCAAGTACTCTTGTTAAGATGATCACCCTCCCAAAAAACCAAAGACGGAGTAGGTTCATCTGTTTAGGTTTTAGGGAAGCTCACCCATGTCACCGTGTGTTCATCCCTAAAAGGTCTAGCCACTAAGGCTACCTCAAATCAGAGACACCACTGGGGGGTCACGGTCATAGAATGTACGTTGTGTGGGCAAGACACCTGAGTCCCTCACTCAGCTCCAATATCTTCGACCGGATCCCCAGTACACAAAATACCCACTGAAATGCAAGCAAAGGCGGGCTACCTTCTCTCACACTCTGATGTTGTCTAGTTCTTAATTCCATTGTAAGTTGAGCGATCTCGAATGATATGAGTGCAGTAGGATTTTACTCTCATTAATGACACTAGTCTTAATTTCGAAATCTTGAGCCGTTTACTCACCACAGCCTAGCCCAAGATTCTATCTTAAACTAATCTATGTGTATGCTAGAAAGAGAGTTTTTGATTACTTTTATTAAGTGATTCATTTTATGTGAAGTTGATTAATGTCTCCGGAGGGGGTGCTGATGTATGGAGTTTAGTGAGAATCTCTCTCAAACCATGCAAACAAAAATGCTTTCAGATTTTCATATGATGAATATGAGTTCTTACAGGGAGAGAACAACTATATGTCATTTCTGAAATCACAAATCCGAATGCAGTATAAACACATGGAAAGAAAGGCAAACATGCAATTCTCTTACAACCCAATATAACATAACAAATTGAGCTAAAATAATAGAAAACTAAACATTTTTCATTTTTCCTTTTTTAAAAAATTAAATGCAATTAAGCTATTCTTCAAAAATAAAAATGACCACGCAAACAACCACTAAGACAAATTTCATAGTTGCAGATCCCAAGAACAAACCACACACAACCTATCCAACACAAGAATCCACAGAACTAGGTGGACGTCAAGAGTTTGAGTTAATAACACGGCTCAACAAAGAAAGCTGAGCATCACTAACAGGGTTGAAGCTCTCTCGAGGAATTAGAATTGCGTTATAATGCTCTCGACAACACTAGAAGGGTGTGTTAGAGAGGATTGGGAGGAAAAAAGGGTCTAATCAAGTTATAATAAGAATATATGAACAACAGAGCTCGTTTAGAAGTGTATAAGGTGATCATAACTCAGATCGAGAGGAACATAAAGACATGGAGACAGATGGAAATTTGAGAACTAGGAGATCTGTTAGAAAATTATATATTACGGAGCAATGGAACGCATAACATATTGCAGAAATATAAACACAGAAAACGCATAAAACAAGAGAGACACAGATATATGTGGTTCACCCAGTTTGGGCTACATCCAGGGAGAAAAAGGCAGCCTTCCTTTTATTATATCCAACAAACTAAAGAGATACAACCTACAACAGATCTGCTATAACACCCTCTTCACTCTCAATCTCCTCTCTCTTCCTCAGTCAAAATACAGATATATATAGATGCAATACAATTCCCTCATATATAGTGAGGGGTTGCCTTCTAGGGAAAAAAACCTTAAATTAAACATAACTTCTACCGTCAGATCATTCGCCTAATGAACGGCCCAGATTGACTAGAAATTACTAGACTTTTACAAGGCAATTTTACATCTATTTTTAGCTTCGGGGGTGTTGCCCCCGAACCCCTGCCAGGGGACCACTGGCCCACGGACCCCCCAGCCAAGGGGGATTAGCCGCCCCGGACCCTCGTAGGGGGGGACAAGTCCCCCCTTGCACCCCCCACGTGGAGGGGTGTGCAGTCTTCCTAGGGTATACATCCAGCTGAAACCTTTGAATACACAAGATAATCAAGCTCCACACCCAACAAGATCAAAGATGGGAACTAAGAGCATCCCTAGTGGAGTCGCCAATTCTGTTGTAGGATTAATGCATGTGTGATGGTAGACAGAAAACCCTCTCAGGTCTCCTTTGACCTAAGGGAGACGTAATGAAGTGACCTGCAACTATTGAGAATTGCATGCAACATATCATGTTGACCTAGGAATTGACAAAGCAACAAATAAGGATTAAGTGTTAGTATTTCATACAAATTGAGTGGAGTTTTTATTGTGATAAAGAAAGGATCCTCGATCAGCTCTGAGATGAGGACTTGAACATAAGAAAGACACAAAGTGATTGATATTCAAAACATATAGTACTTTAATAATCCTGAACATCAACATATAATAGCATATAGAGTTAACATGCATCAATGATAAACATCAGTCTCACCATTGAACCAACATATACAGAAAGAAGGTATCAACATCATCACATAGAAAAAACAGGAGAAGATCTATATTATCAAATGTGAGAAGAATGATTACAACCATGATTTTTGAATCAAGTCTTCCCTTAGCTCCTAGCTCCTCTCTATCTATCTATCTCTCTCTCTCTCTCTCAATTATCTTCTCGAAAACATAAAAGTGCACAAATTATGATCCTCATTACTATTCCCGAGCCTCCAATTTATAGGTAAGGGGAGGATCAATCCTTGTCAATTTCTCCACAAGTCTCATTCGGGCAAAAGCTAGATGTTTCCTTTGCTTTATTGCTCTTTCCTCCTTTGTTTGGTTATGTTAGGATTAACAATTTCCTTTGACAAGTTTGAGGCAGATGTTTCGAGCTTTTGGGAGTAGACATTGAGTGAAAGAGAGAGTGCCAGTCAATAAACTCGGGAACCTTCCTCCTTTGTTTGTTTATGTTAGGATTAACAATTTCCTTTGACAAGTTTGAGATAGAGCTTTTCGGAGTAGACATTGAGTGAAAGAGAGAGTGCCAGTCAATAAACTCGAGAACCTTCTGAATCTCATTGAGTCTCACGATAATCCATTAATGTGAACCTTTTAATTACTAGGTTAAATAGTCCTAGAATGCGTTAGCACATTACTTGACTATTTATGGGGTGGGTTACCCTCGCAAATAGGCGCGTAACTTAGGTTTTCTTCGAGTCAATAGTGCTCTTCTCAGGTGACCTCATGAGGAGGTCATCTTCTATATAATAGTATGTTATTTTCTGCTTATTATTTTTTAATTTAATAAATATATTAAAGATAAAATTAATTATAATATTTTATTTTGATCCATTACATTAACACAATTAAAATTCTTAATGTGACTAAGATGAAATTGAAACACACTATTTCATTTTGAACAAAATTAAAATAATTAATTTTATTTTACATTTTTCGAAAAAGTTGTTCTAATTGATTTTCTTTTGGTTATCTTGACCCATTAAGGATTTGAACCTTGAATTTCTAATTTACATAACACTTGGTTACACGAAGACCACCAATTGATCCATGGATAAAATTATTTAACTTTTAAACTTTAATAATTAAAAACATTGTCATTGGTACAAAATTTAAAATATGGTAAATGTAAAAACAGTTTATTATATATATATATATATATATATAGTTGTATGTTCTACATATGTGGAATGTATACTCTCAACATTCTTTTTGTCATGAAGTAATTGGGATTTTTCATGTGAGTTGTGGGAATTGAACCTAGATATAAGGGTTTCATTTCTTTCTCCCAACAATCTAGGATAACCCCAATTGACATAACAATGTATATTTAATTTTAAAACACTTTTTTTGTTGGTTAACAATCTAGGATAACCCTAAGTGACATATAAAACTAATTTTTTTATTAGTTTGACTTAGTGAAGCTTAAATTTTAAATTTCTTAATTTACACAATACTCCATAACAAAACTATCAATACTTCATAACAAATGTATCATCAATTAAACTTTCCATTAAATAATTTTAAAACAAAATAAACCAATTTTTTTTTCCTAAATTAAATAAATCAATATTACTTTCGATAAACATTCTACTATTTTATAACTTTCAGTAAGCATTCTACCATTATAATTATTCAAACAAAACAATTTATTAATAAAAGTAAACATTAAAATGATACTAAAGTCAGAAAACATATTTTCCACTCTTTGAAGAAAAGGAACAATGAATTTAAGCAAATGCATTATGTCCCAGCAGATCGGGCAGACTCTGTTCATTTTAAAATCAAACAATGCCTAATAATGGGAAAAAAGGTACTTGTCCATGGGGGAGATGAATGAACATGTTCATGAACCGATCTTTCCCTATTCCTATTCCTCGAACTGTGTCAACCCTACCTCGGCATATGTGAAGAAATGCGCGTGCTATTTAATGTTTTCAGGCTCTGCGATATTCGTTAGTCTTCATACATAGCGCCGGTTTCCGAATGAGGGAAGTTGGAGTGTGCCACAAGTTTCCTTCAGTCTGCGTGATCAGGAATTGTTGCAGGGAGGGCCGAAGTTGAGGATCGAAGTTTACGTAACCGCATTTAATTTCAGGTTGATATATATTTGGATCTAATGGGCTCCGAAGGTGGCGCAGGAAACGCCGAACCTGAAATGCGAATAGAGGAATTAGGGTTTTACCCTGCCCACGAAAGGAGGGTGGAGGTGACAGGCTTGACAAGTCAATTTGAGAGACTACCAACGCCCCTCGTCGAAAACATATTATTTCGCCTGGGTGCTGATGACTTTATTCAAGCTCGGACAGTCTGCACTTCATGGAGAAATATGATAATTTCTTCTGCCAAGTTTAGCATTTTGTGGGATGAGCTTACTACACAAAAATTTATGTGCTACGAAGTCTTGGGGATCCCTAAATACAGGTTGCGTGACCTCGACTCGCGGATCATACTTGAGGATGAGAACATTCAAGAACTCGCGGATGAGAACATTCAAGAAATGCTGTGGGTAGCTGACTACTAGATGGGTGACCTGGGATTTCTCTTCTAATACTAGCGGATCATAGCAATCATTTAGGATTTTGCTATTCTGTTTATGTAGAAGGTGAGAATATTGTTTCTAAGTAATCATAATGCGCATGAAGTTGATAATGTTTAGGGCAGAAATTTCATTTCTCAGAAGACTGTTGCTGTCCAAAGACAAAGTTTATCATTGAAAATTGACATTTCTGAGATTTATTTTCAGCTATAGGGATTATACACCAGTTTCCTTTGGAATCTATAAATAATCTGTCATGTCAAATTTCTGAAGGTCCGTTTGGAATCTATGAATAATATGCCCATGTCAAATAATCTCTTGATTTAGTAATTGAGAAAATATCCTCCTGAAAGTGTTTTTGTTTTTTAATAGGCGGAAAACCTAGGCGATCTGAATTTATACACTTATAAAAACGAATCATGTAAGGTTTCTAAGGAAAAAGAGGAGGAGAAAGACGCTTTCGGTTTTGTTTGATGGAGATAGTGGTGAGCAATTTTTTGGAATTAGTGTCTGTAGATATTGGGAATAGGATGTGGATTTGTTTATAAAGATATAAATTGTAAAACAAACAGTTAATTTTATGAATAATATTTATCATAATCAGCTAATCTCTCCAGATATTGATTTTCAAGCCTATGTGAGCCTTAGGAAACATTAACGTAAGTCATAGTTGGACTAAAGCATTTTCATATTTTTTGATATTTGGATTCAAGTGTTTACATTTTTTTTAAGAGTGGAAGAGAGCCCAATTTTGAAAAGAACATTTTCCAATGGTATTCTAATATATGTTTATACTTTTGATTTATTGAAATATGAATGTCTTTTTATCATTATTTAATGAAATGTTATTATTTTTTTACAAGGAAGTTTTTTTTGGTTAAAAGCATTTAAACTTTTTCCCTGTGCCTTGATGCAATAGTTGACCAGTTTTGACAATTGATACAGTTGGATCCTCCTCTGGTTGCCATTGTTCATTTATCTATGTGTCCATGAACTGATTATTTGTGGCTTGTTCAATGAAGTCTAGGTTGAGTTGTGTTGGTGTCAACCTCTAAGCAATGTTTGTGCAAGCCAAGGAATGGGGGGATACTTAGGTCAAAATTTGTTGTCTCCCATACACTTGGTGATTGTGTAAGCCTTGTATCAGGGTGGTTGAAGCTTGCTTCTAATGTGCTGTGACAAGCTTGCTTATACTGTGCTGTGACAATAATTATGTAACCAAACTTTGTAGCCCACCTGAAACTTATGTGGCACTCCATATTGATCATGTTTGTTTGTTCTTGGAGTTGGCTTTATCCAAGATGTTGTGTACATGTTGTTGGATGTGTTGATTACACTTAATAAACCTAGTGGCTTTATGGTCAAACTTAACCTCAGAGGATTCTTCATGTGTAGTTGCAAAAGGAAGTGCAACATCAACGGGACACAATGGTTGAAAACCCATAACCACTTGAAAGGGGCTCTGTCTAGTAGACATATGTTGAGATTTGTTATAGTTATGATGCATATTGGGAAGAATCTCATCCAAGGCTGTGGGGGAGCACCCCTCACCCAAATCTTCTCCCAAAGTAGGCTTAGCTTGTGAACATATCCCAAGTGAGGTGGATTCCTTGAAAAAGCTTGACCACTCTCTTTTGCTGAAGGCCCTCTGACTTAAAAAATTACCTTTGTTGGCTAGGGCTGTGGCTACAAATATTTTTGGAGGGAGGGGAGTAGGGGCCAAAAGAAATAAAATCACTCCTCCCCTCCCACAAATGGGCCATTTTTTTTTTTTTTAGAGTAAGAAATAGCAAGAGAGGGCTTGAGAGGAAGATGAGAGTAATATTGAAAGGATCAAGGAGGTGAGTGAAAGGGTTGCTTGTAAGCTTGAGTAGTTTGAAATGGTGATTAGAGCTTTGGATTGAAGGCACCTCTCTACAGCCAAATAGATAGGACCTAGACTCTAATCACATTATTTTTATTTTTCCATGTAGCATTTGTTTTTTTTCATATGTTCATTGTTAAAATAAATATTTTCTCCTCTCTCTTTTCCATTTTCATTCCTCCTTTTTATCGCAGACAAGATTCAAGAAACTATAAATCCACCAAATTTCAAAAATTCAAATATCATTGCTATATGGCTTGGCATTCTCCTGATGTTTGTTCCTTTTTCTTTATGACCGTGTTGGGGAGTAGAATAACAAAGAGTGATGAACATGATAAAGAAGAGGGTAGTGGTGGATTTGAAAACTCTAGAGAGGAGGAGTACCAAGAAGAAGAGGAGGATAAGTGGAGATGATGATGGAAAATACCAAAGTAGACCAAACTCCCTTGTGCAAATATGTTACTAAGATTTCATAAGGGGAAGTGGTGGAACCACAAAATTTACATGCCTCCATTCCAAAAGCACTTACACAAGTTCATACAACACCAGTGGGAGAAGGCATCTTTGTGGGAAAATGAAAAGGGTTGGAAATAAACAAATAGGAATCAAAACTTGTGGAAGTATTCCACATCAACAAAGAGCCAAATACATAAGGGAAGAGGAGGAAGTCCAATACAAATCTAAAAGATGAAAGGGTGACTTTGAACATGACACAACTATCCCATAATCACATAGACTAAGAACTCCATCAGCCTCCACCCATGGAAGTGGATGTTGGGTGATAAAAGGTGCCTTTTAAAACTCCTATTTAACCCACATTAATTATCAACCGAGGCAAGTCCTCTTATTTCAAGAGTGTACACCGTATGTTCATGCTATAATCCTAGAGAGTAATGTTTCTTAAAATGTAGTATAGATCTTTGATACAAGAGTAAAAGGATGCTTTAAATAAAGCTCCAGTCAATGATAAAGTAGCAATAGCTCATTCCTTATTTAACTAATGTAAACTAAATCAAGGTTAAATAAGATCCCCAATCTGACAAGAAATAGCTAATGTTCTTTACAGTGGTTGACCTCACACACAACACACTAAATAACCAAATTGGAAATGACAAAGAAGTAAATCAATAATGCTACTACAACCGATGGAAATGAGAAATAACCAAATTGGAAACGACAATGAAGTAAATAAATAATGCTACTGCAACGGATGGAAATGAGATAATTATGATAATTGTAAGGATGCTAAAAGTCAAAACTAAATGATTGAAGAGAAAGTAAATGAGCAGCAATGCTATATAATGGAAATGAAGAGCAAAGCTTATGTGGCTTCAATGAACAACACAACTAAGTTACTGAAATGAACATTGAAGCTATGTAATTAGAATGAACAACACAATAATATACTTGCATAAAGCAATGATGTTGTTATGAGGGAAATGAATGCAATTCAATTGCAGAACCACACTGCAGAAATGCAAACCACAATGTATGGTATAGGAACAACAAGTAGATCCATTCTTCTTATCCTATCATATCTATCTCTAATCTAATAATCCATCTGTTGGGAATAATGGTTAATTAGTTATGTAAATTGGTCACAAAGTAGGCAACAGATTTTGTGTTGTCTTTAAAATTAAAGCAGCAGATTGTTAGGATGGTCATTGTTAGGATGGTCATTGCTCGAAGTTGCTGGAAATTCACTGTAATGCCAGTAGATTGATTGCAGAGTTGATTGACAAATATTTTAGTAATAGTTTTACTATTTAAGAATGTAGTTTATAGTTGAATTTAATATATGATATTTGCACCATTTCTTAGCTCACACATTCACTGTGTTTTTTTTAATTGTTTTATCTTTTATATGTTTTTTTCTTCATAGCACCTTTTTCTCATTTCTCTCGAAATAAGTCATTTCATATTCTACATGTGGTATCGGAGTTGTATTGTTGGAATTTCGCCAAAGTTAATCATGTCGAATTCTAACCAGATGCTAGTTCCAGAATTTGATGGTAACGATTATGATTATTGGTGCATTAAGATGCTAACCTTTTTGATTGGAAAATATTTGTGGGAGATTGTTGAATAAGGATATGAAGAGCCAGCTGATTGGAATGATCTTACAGCCATTGAAATAACAACAAGAAAGGAAGCAAGGAAGAAGAATGCTCAAGATTTGTTTCACATTCAGATAGCTCTTGATAAGAGCTTATTTCCAAAAATATCTGGAGCAAAAACTGCCAAAGCTACGTGGGAGACTCTACAAGAAGAAGCTTACCAAGGTAGTGATCAAGTTAAGGTGGTCAAGCTTCAGACATTGAGGCGAGATTTCGAGAATTCGAAGATGCAAGAAGCTGAAAGTATCATTGACTATTGTGTGAGAGTCAAAGATGTGGTCAATAAAATGGCTACACTTGGAGAAGCTGTAAGTAATGAAGTTTTAATTAAAAAAGTATTGAGATCTTTAACACATAGATGGAATCATGTTGCAATAATCATGGAAGAAAGTAAGGATTTAACAAAACTATAGTTTGATGAATTGGTTGGATCTTTGATGTCTCATGAAGAAAGATTGAAGGAAAGATTTGAAGCTGTAGAGAAAGCTTTTTCCTCTAAATTACAAATTACAAAGAATGAAGATGCAAGTAGCAGAAGTACCAAAAGCCATCAAGGTCAAAGTAAATGGCAAAGCCAAAATTATTCAAGAGGTAGAGGAAGAGGTGGCTCAAGTGGAAGAGGTAGTTTCAGAGGAAGAAGTAGAGGTAGATTTGATAAGAGAAATGTTAAATGTTACCATTGTAACAGGTATGGTCACTTTGAAAGAGAATGAAGATTGAAAGAAGGTAAAAATGCTAATTATGCTCAAGAAAATGGTGAGTATCCTCGAGATCACTTATTTTTATCTTATGCCAAAGGTGAAAATACTACTAAAGATGTTTGGTACCTAGATTCTGGATGCTCTAACCATATGACAGGGAATGAGAAGTTGTTTTCAGCAAAGGATGGAAGTTTCAAATCCAAGATCCAGCTTGGTGATGATAAATCATTGGAGGTTGCTGCCAAAGGAGCTATGGAGGTCTAAACAAAAGAAGGTACAAAGAGTATTCATGACATTTATTATACTCCACAATTGAAGCATAATTTGTTGAGTGTTGGACAACTATGTGAGAAAAATGATAAAGTAGTCTTTGAAAATAAGACATGTACTATCTATGATAAGAATAAGGGAAATAGGGTGATCACTGTTGTGCCTATGACAAGAAATAGGATGTTTCCCTTGAGGTTTGATGAAAATAACAACAATCTTGCTAATATGGCTTATGAGGATTCAAGTTGGTTATGGCATCTCAGGTATGGGCATTTAAATTTTCACAGTTTGAAGTTTCTAACCTCACATGCATTAGTTTCTGGTTTGCCCAAGGTAGAAGAGCATAAGGAGGTTTGTGAAGGATGTGCTAAAGGAAAGCATGCAAGGGAAAGGTTTCCAAAGGGAAGTGCATGGAGGGCTCATTACCCACTTCAGCTTGTTCATTCAAACATATGTGGTCCTACGCAGACTAAGAGTTTGGGTAAGTCATCATATTTCATCACTTTTATTGATGATTACTCACGAAATTGTTGGGTATATTTTTTGAAGGCCAAAAGTGAAGCCCTAGATACATTCAAGAAGTTCAAAGCCCTTGTAGAAAATGAGAGAGGGTGCAAGATCAAATGTTTGCGGATTGACCGTGGGGGAGAATTCTGCTCAAAAGCTTTCGAGAGTTATTGTGATATGAATGGCATCACGAGGCACCATACTACAACATACACACCCCAGCAGAATGACATAGCTGAAAGAAAAAATCGTATTGTGGTTGAAATGGCAAGATGCATGCTACAAACTAAGGGATTGAGCAACACTTATTATGCATTTGCTACAGCAGTATACATCCTCAACCATAGCCCCACTAGTGCATTGAAAAATATGACTCCTTATGAAGCTTGGTATGAAAAAAAGCCTAATGTTAATCATTTCAAAGTTTTTGGTTGTTTGGCTTATGTGCATGTACCTGATCAGAATAGAAAAAAGTTAGATGCAAAGAGTGAGTTATGTATTTTTATTGGGTATAGTGAGACAAGCAAGGCTTATAAATTGTATAATCCTCTAACTAAAAAGCTTATTGTCTCAAGAGATGTAATTTTTGATGAAGGGGGAGTTTATGGTCATCAAAAAGGCCATGTTGAGAAGACAAAATCTATTTTGAATGATGATATAATTGTTGATAATGATCATGAGCAGCCAACTAATGTTTCTGTAATTAGTGGCTTAACTCCACCAAGCAGCCCTTCATCAATTTCTTCAACATCAAGTTCAAGTCCAACTTCTTCTCCAAGTTCTACAAGGAAGGTAAGAAGATTGAGTGATATTTATGAGAGGAGTGCAAATCAAGCACATGAAGAAAACCCAATAGGTGAGATAGTCAATTTTGCTTTATTAGCTAAGGCTGAATTTGAACCAGCATGTTTTGAAGATGCATGTACTAATGAGGTTTGGATGCAAGCCATGCAAGAAGAGATGGATTCCATTCAAAGGAATGACACTTGGAAGTTGACGGAGCTTCCTCATGACAAGAAAAAGATTGGCACCAAATGGGTCTATAAGACTAAATTTAACAGTGATGGGAGTGTTGAAAGACACAAAGCAAGATTAGTTGCTAAAGGATTCACACAGAAGTATGGAATTGATTATGAAGAGACATTTGCACCAGTAGCAAGACAAGAGACCATTAGAATGTTGATTTCATTAGCAGCTCATAAAAAGTGGAGCATACATCATATGGATGTGAAAAGTGCCTTCTTGAATGGGTACTTAGAAGAGGAAGTATATGTGGAGCAGCCACAAGGTTTTGAAGTGGAAGGAAAGGAGAATAATGTCTACAAGTTGAAGAAGGCTTTGTATGGCCTTAAGCAAGCACCAAGAGCATGGTATGCAAGGATTGATGGATACTTTTAGGAAAATGGCTTCGAGAGAAGTAAGAATGATCCTACCCTTTACTACAAACAAGAAGGTATTGATCTTTTAATCATAAGTTTGTATGTTGATGATCTATTGTATATGGGTAGTAGTTCTAAGATGAATGATAAATTCAAAGCTGCTATGATGAATGAATTTGAGATGAAAGATCTAGGCATCATGAAATATTTTCTAGGAATGGAGGTTTATCAAAGTAGGGATGAGATTTTCATTTGTCAGACAAAGTATGCACACGATATGTTAAATAAATTTGATATGCTTGATTGTCATCCATCCCCTACTCCAAGTGCTCATGGAGAGGTGTTATGTAGAGATGATGGTGCTGATTTAGTTGATGAGAAAACTTACAGAAGTATTGTGGGGAGCTTGATATTTCTAACCCACACAAGGCCTGATCATATTACATATTCAGTTTCACTTGTTTCAAGGTATATGACAAATCCATCTCAAATACATATGAAGGCAGCAAAGAGGATTTTAAGGTATGTGAAAGGCACTCTAAATTTTGGTATTCATTACTACTCTTCTGAAAAGTTCAATCTTGTTGGATTTAGTGATTCAGATTGGGGAGGTAGTCTTGATGACCGTAAGTCCACATCTGGAAATTGTTTCTCTTTTGGTTCTGGTTTGATTACATGGAGCTCAAAAAAACAAAGCATTGTTGCCCTCTCATCCACAGAAGCGGAATATGTTGTAGTTACTTCAGCAGGTACACAGGCTCTTTGGCTCAGAAAAATTTTGGAAGAAATTGGAGAAAAACAAGTTCACCCTACAGTGATTTATTGTGATAATGTAAGTGCCATCAAGTTAGCAAAGAATCCAGTTCATCACAGGAGGACAAAGCATTTTTACCTGAAATATCACTTCATTAGAGATTTGCTGCACAAGAAGGAGATTGAATTGAAGCATATTAATACTCAGCATCAACTAGCAGATATATTCACTAAAGCAGTTGCAAAAGATCAGTTTTTGGCATTACGAGATAAGATAGTAAATCCTCATTAATCATTAAGGGGGAGTGTTGGGAATAATGCTTAATTAGTTATGTGAATTGCTCACAAAGTAGGCACCATATTTTGTGTTGTCTTTAAAATTAAAGCAGCAGATTGTTAGGATGGTCAGTGCTGGAAGTTGCTGGAAATTCGTTGTAATGCCAGTAGATTGATTGCAGAGTTGATTGACAAATATTTTAGTAATAGTTTTAATATTTAAGAATGTAGTTTATAGTTGAATTTAATATATGATATTTGCACCATTTCTTAGCTCACACAGTCACTGTGTTTTTTTTAATTGTTTTATCTTTTATTTGTTTTTTCTTCATAGCATTGTTTTCTCATTTGGCTGGAAATAAGTCATTTCATATTCTACACCATCTAATTCCCCATAATTCCCCTCCTCTGATCTCTATTCTGATTCTGATTTAAATACACAGATAGAAAATAGAAGTTACAACCGTGATGATTGCGATATGATTCCCATTACAAAATTGGATTGTTCTAAACAAATTGATAAACAAGATTATATCTGAAATATCTTCCCATTAGCTCAGATAATTTGGAAAACGACCACCACAACAAATGTCAGTAAAACATCTTCAGAGAACCCTTTCGTTTCTCTGAGTACGGACCGAAATTGAGAAAACTAGTCATTATAAAACTAATTTGCTCCATTCTGAACAAAACCCATGTTTTGGATTTTCCAGATTCTTATCCATTTTCTTAAACCTTTCAATACAAAACTGTCACTTCTTATTCCAGCAAATTTTTGAGTTGGCACATTTAATGATGAGTTGGAGATCAAATCTTCAATCTGAAAAATATCTTGGAGGCTAAAATGGTGAGTGATAGTACAACCAATTTATTAATAAATCTTCATTGGTAAAATCATCCATAATCATCAATTTATTAAAAATAAAGGAGAATATGATAAACCATGATAAATGACATGATAAAGAAGAGCTGAAATTGATGAAATAGGTGTTAACAAGTGATAATAATATATACATATTAATGGCCCAACATACCCCCAAACTGAATATATTGCATGTCCTCATGCAACCCGAAACTGAATATATTGCATGTCCTCATGCAACCCAAAGACTCTGTGTTAACAAAGCAATAAAAAATTGGTCATCCCAACTCATGAAATGGATGGAGCAAATGAATTATTCCTCAAATAATGAATATTCAATTTTAACAATTTTGGTGAAGGCGTAACAATTTTTACATTGACGTTCAACTTATGTGTATATGAAGTTGCAGCAAAATATGATAAAAGTAACAACAAACTTCATTAACCATTTTCTCAAAAACTACAAACCAGATTTTGCTGAAATTTTGCAAGTAGATTTATAATATATGAATGCTTCTATGATCCAAAAGTCAGATTTTTTTGATGCACGGATCATGAGATATAAAAAAAATGGTTGTAGGTGACAGTGCATGATTTCTGAAATTTGCCAAACTAATTTAACTTGAAATTTTCTGGGTTTGTGTATTTTAATGGTACCTCTGTGTTGTCCAAAAATCACAAGAATTCAGTTCATAATTTTAAAGATATAGGGAAATCAATTCTGCACTGTATAAAAATGAAATTGTATGCCTTAAATGAGAAAGAAAGTAGAAAACATCCATCATGTGTAGCAATTCCTCCCCCAAACTGGAGAATTAGCATGCCCTCATGCAATGCTAGAAAACAAATTGAGGTGGTCACTACCATCTGTTGAAATC
Source organism: Pinus tabuliformis (assembly GCA_031772625.1). Classification (NCBI taxonomy): domain Eukaryota; kingdom Viridiplantae; phylum Streptophyta; class Pinopsida; order Pinales; family Pinaceae; genus Pinus; species Pinus tabuliformis. Next base: position 1,736,469,483 of record CM062819.1, read on the forward strand.
TATGCTTGGTGTAAAACAACATGGAATAAGGGAGGTGTTGAGAATGAATAAGAAGATCAATGGATGATAAAGAATATGAATGACATGGTCATAATAAATAAATAAATGAAAGGCACACTCCCCCAAACTGAAAGAAGCTTATGTCTTTAAAACAATGGAAAGTGGTAAAGATGTGGAATGAATGGTTGTAAATAATGCTCAATGGAATTTCATAAAATTCTCCTAAATTTGTAATAAATCAGAAAATTATGCTATTTTACCTCAAGTTTTACCTCCGAAAATAAAAAATGTGGAATGACATGTATGGAATGGCATTAGTTGAAGCTCATGTAGGCTGAGTGGATACTGAAAGTGATGCAAAAGGTGGAATCAAGGTAAGCACATCATGTCTGCGAGTTGCTCAGCCTCTTTTGTTAGTTGCAATAATGTGGCCATGCTGTGAATAGAGTTCCCCCCCCCATACTTGTTGTTCTCTTATAAACAAATCGCTATTTTGCATAAAATTTTCTTGAATCCACAGTGTTAGTTTTGAATAGCAACATATAAGATGCATGCAAAAGTTTCAATCATAATTTTTTTTGTATAAATGCAATACTAATATTTTATCAAATCATCAAGTTATGGCAAAGTTCAGTAATTATATCGCATGCTATCCCATAATGCATACATTCCCCCCTCCAATTAGAAAAGGGATTCCATGACCATAAAGAATATGAAAGGTGTTGTGCTGATGGAAAGGTAAGGGAATGAACAATATGATAGTAAATGAAGCAGAGTACACATATCAATGATAGGATGGCAAGAGGTATGTTTATAATGAGAGCAGAGTGTGTAAAGATAGTTATGAATAAGAGATGGGACACTTTAGATTGATGATAAGTTATGTGAAAACGAAAAGGCACAATAATATGTCAAAAAGATGCTTTGCTGATGGTCTTCTAGCTAAAAATGATGCGATTGATCAGAAAACAATTTCTCATGCGTAAAGGTTCAAAACAGGGAAAAATTAAAGAAATAACTTCTCTAATAAAAATAGAGAATAAAAAAAGGATATTATAGTAATAATTGACGATCAGATATAACTTCGATACCATAAGTAGAGCCTCTGCTACCAGTAGGCGTCCATAGCCTCGTTAGGGTTGATTTTTAACCCGTATGAGTCAAGATCCTCAATCTATAAATGGAGAATTCTAGTGCTGTTCTACAGAAGAGATCAATTTGCTGACGTGGTAATCAGATAAGCACATTGCCATTCACTGGGATGTAGCAAAAGTGATCAGGTCGACTCGTGATGAGAGCTCCTGTTCCAAGGATATTTTGGCTATCTAATGGATCATAACCCTGGTGTGGTGGCCATAGTGGGAATGTCACTTCGCAACATCCTTATGAACATGGTAGGCTAGCTATTAATGAGACCCCTATCCTCTATATGTAGGTAAAATTTTTCTGTTATTACACATTTTTATGATAAATAGAGGGAGGCTCAGTACTCCTTAAGAGCAGGAATGGTGGAAGAAGTTGAACATGTCAATAGAAAAAATATACCCACAATCTCATTTATTACAGACAGAGAAGATTATAACCAGGAAGGGTGAAACCAACATGGTATTAATATGATCAATCAATATCATGTACAATAGAAAATAATGTAGTAAAATAGTATATAAATATTTGTGTCCCTTTTGAAAATAATCTATCATCAAGGAGCTGTCCTGTTAAAGATCATAACGTTAAGAGTATTCACCTGCCTCAATAGACTCCATAGTTCTTGTCCTCATAAAAGTAGTGTACTTCATGCCATGAAAGGGAATTAATAAAATGTGGGTGAGATGAACTAGGAATAATCCCACAAGAGGAAAGAAGGGTTTTTCTCGAAAATACTCCCAAAGTGTTTCTCTTTTGAAGGAACAACAAAAACACTCAAAAGTGTTGTTCCTTATAGAAAACAACAAAGGAAAATACATGCATGCAAAAGTGTTGTTCAGAGATATTTGAGAAGAGGAGGTATGATAGATATCAGAAGGTATTAGGCCATTTCATATCATCAAACATCAGGTCTCCATCATTTGTCGAGAAGTCATTCCAAGGAACAAGCTATTCACCACACATAAGGGACTGTTTTTCTTCAAACTATGTTTCTGGGCAAGAAAAGATGAATTTGAGAAAAGTGAAAGAGGTCTTTGTCCATCATTGACTTAAGAATAAAAACCTCTTTTATTTTTTACACGTGGTTTGGGAGAAATGTCGAAAACATCATTTGCCTCAGGAGGGTTAGTGCACCTCTGGAGTGATCTTGGTAAAATCAAAATTTTCTCCTATATGAAATGACCAAATGACTTTCTTGGTGAGTCAAATGATAAGTAGACACAGATATATTTCTAATGAGCTATCATGAGCTCAATTTGGAGTTGAGGAAGGCCTTTAAAATTTGATTGCAACATCACTATGCATTTCAGCAGTCTCATTCTGCACATTTTGACCAGTCTTGGGAGATTGGACTTTTGATAGGACAAATGAACTCCAAATTGAAAAATTCAAGATGTTCTAGAAAGTAGACTTGACACGATTTCCAACGAACTATTGCATGCTCAATTTGGCTGAGGGGAAGGCCTCCAAAAATAGGTGGAAAATGACACTGCGCTTTTAACTAGTTTGCCCAAAAATTGCTATTCCTTAAAAGGAACGGCTACCGTTCCTTAAGAGGAACAACAGTTGTTCCTTAAGAGGAACAATAGCTCTTCCTTAAATGGAACAACAAAAACACAAACATGTGAAAGTGTTTTTCCTTAAATGGAATGGTTGCTGTTCCTTACGAGGAACAACAACTGTTCCTTAAGAGGAACAACAAAAATACAACATATGCAAAACTACTGTTCATTAAGAGGGACGGCTACTGTTCCTTAACAGGAACAACACCTGTTTCTTAAGAGGAATAGAAAAAATATAAACATGAAAAACTATTGTTCCTTAAGAGGAATGGCTGCTATTCCTTAAGAGGAACAACAGTTATTCCTTAGGAGGAACAACAGCTGTTCCTTAAGAGGAACAACCACTGTTCCTTAAGAGGAACAATAGTTGTTCCTTAAGAGGAACAACAACTGTTCCTTAAGAGGAACAACCACTGTTCCTTAAGAGGAACAACAAAAATATAAACATGTGCAACTGCTATTCCTTAAGAGGAAAAGTAGTTGTTCCTTAAGAGGAACAACAAAAATGAAAACACGCGCAACTACTTTTCCTTAAATGGAATGACTACTCTTCCTTAAGAGGAACAACAGCTATTCCTTAAGAGGAACAAGGAAAATAAAAACATGTGCAACTGTTGTTCCTTAAATGGAACGATGGTTTTTCCTTAAGAGGAACAACAACTGTTCCTTAAATGGAATAGAAAAAACACAAACACTTTATTTACAAATAGTATGTGAATAAATTAAGTTACAACAGCTATGATGTTATTTCCTAAGGCAAGGAAAATAATGATCTCTTTGAAAAATGTTTTGGCAACAGAGACATGACATGAATCTTTAAATGGAAATAAATTGTTCATTGGTTCTGTTATGAATCTTTTGGGTAATGAATTGGATGAAATTCCCTTGTTTCATTAAAATTTCTTTCAAAGAATCGCTCGTTCATAAATTGTCCTTCTTTATTCTCCTAGGACCTGCAAAAAAAATGAGTGTCTACCTGTAATAAAAAATTAAATCATTGAGAAATAGAGGTGATCGGGCTCCCCTAATCCGAGAATTATGAAAAGAGAAACAAGTAGTTACTCTGTATAACAAATCCATGGAGCAAATAACAAATTAAAATTTATTTGTCACTTGCGGGAGAGCAGTGGCCAATCATGCTAACCTATAATGTTTTAATCAAAACTTATTTGTTTTTCGTCCAAATTGAGTGATTACAAAGTCATATGAGAGATAATTCAAAGGTATATCTTCAATAGAAATAGGTTTTAAAAATTCAATGATATTATATGTCAATTTTACTTAGAACAACCTGCATAACAGAGTCATTTTCAATTACCCCACTTAGAACAACATTGGATATTTTAAGCATATATTTTTCTTTCGATGTCGGATTCAAATGATTCAAATTGGAAATGAAAGTAGATTCACTTATTTATCTCAAATAGAAACATATTTTGAAGAAAAAAATAATTGATAGGTCAAATACTCTAAGGAACGGCGAGACAAATAGAATTTTAAGAGTTCTGATTTACGATAGACAGTCAGTATTTTTGTCATGACTTCCTCATACGATATCAAAAATGAGTGATTCAAATTTCCTTGTAAACTAGATTCATAGGGGAATATACAATAAAAAGGAGTTTTCAAAATATGGTCATTTAGGCCTTAAAAAACGGACTGTCCCAACTCTGTTCCTGAGCTGCCTGCTAGATACCTTGTCAATGTTTTGGTTCTAACTTTTTCGTTTCAAATAAAAATTGAGTGATTCAAATTGGGTTGGAAATTATACATCAAGGGCTACTTAGGATAGAAATATTTTTTAAAAATATAGTCATTTAGGCCTCCAAAAACTGACTGTCCCAACTCTGTTCCTAAGCTGCCTGCTAGACACCCTCTTAATGTTTTGGTTATAACCTTTTCGTTTCAAATCCAAATTGAGTAATTAAAATTGGGTTGGAAAGTAGACATCAAGGGCTACTTAGAATAGAAACAGGTTTTAAAAATATTCCCTTCTGGTCCCTCAAAACATGACTGTCCCGATTGTGTTTTCAAAAATTTCATCAAACCCACAAGCCAAAAAACATGATATTCAAGCATTTTTTCAAATTGGTGATAAAAATGAGTATGAGTGTTTGTAGAACTGTTATTTCCATTATAATTCATCTACATACATATATGAATTAAAATATTTATAACTGATGTTGATTTCCATAGCGTGTTGTAACAAAAACAACCATTTTTACATTAAAAAATGTGTTTATTTTATTTCCTTGTTTAATTTATTTTCTACACTAACCTATTCTGACTTGAAAAATGAATATGATTACGTATATGAGTACTTCTAGTGGAACCATTTTCGAAATAAGGCTTCAATTATGTACATACCCAAATTTGAAAAATGCATGTTAATAAATATTAGGGTATGAGAAACCAACTTCCCTTGAAAAGATGGTGGAAAAAATTGTTGAAGTATGGAGTGATGCTGCAAACAAATGATGGAGTGAAACCAATCTTCAATATATCCTTTAATTTCTTGATTTCATATCTTCATCATATCATGAAATTATTGAGCTTTTAAAATGGCTTGTTGATGCAAACTAGAAGAAACCTCATTTTCTTCCATAACTTCTACAATTTTTGAGTTTGAAACATTCTGAATCTCATTATAAGTTTTCTTCAATGGTGTATGTGAGATAAAATGGGTGGGAAGGGTGCATAAATTTTGTAGTTCAACACTGTAAGCATGTTGTATTGGTTTATTATGGTGAGGGTGTGGAATGATTTGAGCAAGAAATTGTGTACGGAATGGAGCATTTTGATGATGTAGTTGATTGGGTTGAGTGGATGATTTTGATAGGCAAGCAAGATGTTGTGGAAGATCTAGTGAAGAATATGGAGGATGTGTTTGTGCTACAAGATGAGGGAGAGTAGTCATACAGTCATAAGACGAACCATGCCAAATTTGTACACAAGATTGGTGGTGGTTATATTGAGATTGACATGGCTGCCCTAACACTTTAGTATTCCATAATGGATTATGCAAGTAAGAGAATGGAGAGGAAGTGTTTTGAACCATACCTATAGGCCATGATTTCCATGATTCTGACCTTGTTGCAACTTCCTCTTGTTAGGTCCCTATAATACTAGTGATTACCCCATTAATATTAGAGTTGTATCCCTTATTAATATTATTGTGCCCCTATTGTCCCAATATTGTTATTATTGTGCCCCATAGAATCCCTATATTGTTATTTTTGTGCCTTTATATTATTATTGTTAGGTCGGTTGGGTCATATTATGACTCCTTGGACTCCTATATATAGAAAGGAGGTTTTGTCATTTGAATCGTCAAAGAATCATTCATTTATGTAATGTAAAGGAGGTTGACCCCTCAAAGAGGCTAAATCCTAAGGCGTTGATCTATCTTTTCTATCTTTGTGTGAGCTGGTTTCACAACATTTGGTATCGGAGCTTTAGATTCTAGGGTTTCGCTGCTCAAAATAGGTCATCGTGGCATTTTCTCTATAACTTTTTTCTGCAACATTTCAGAAGCTAAAAGACAAACCCATTTGATATGAGATCACACTGAAGCTTGGATTGGAATTTGAAAGCTTTTCACGCTATATGATTTGAGGAATTTGGTCTTTTTGCAGACTCCTGAATTACATTCCAAACAAGTGACCTGGGGAAAATCGTCATAACTTTCTCTCTGAGCATTGGATTGAAATTTCGTAAGAATGTATAGAAAGAGAACGAACTTTAGTTTCTTGTATATATTTTTTACAGCCAAAGGTCGAAACAGGGACACATGGCACGTCGTACAAGTTCGCTCTACTGAACTAGTCTATAATGAGGTCACTGTGGGAGATTTGGAATAACTCTTCCTTGGAGAATCCAATTGGGATCAGACTGGTGGCATTGGAAAGAGGACACAGAGGGCTACTATAGGTCACAATTTCAGAACTAGATGATCCGAAATTATATAGATACATTAGAGGCAATATCGAGCTCCTACAAAGTGAAAAAAGGTGTGTAGAATTTTTTTAAATTTTTGCTTAAGCTTGGTTCTAAAAATAATTTTGAAGAAATTCAAAGGGCATAGTAGAGAATTATTATCGGTAACTGATGCCTCGAGGAAAGAAAATGCAAACACCTAGTAAGCAACCTGAAAGCTCTAGCATGATTCATGAAGAAGAGGAAGAAATGCTACACGATATATCAAAATTACAAGACCAAGTGCAACAAATTTCACTGTCACAAAAGCTAACAGAAGCTAAGATAGATGGCGTGGAATCTAAGATAAAGGGCGTGGAAGCTAAGATGAATGGCGTGGAAGCTAAGATTGATGATTTGAAGATAGATTTGAAGACAAATTTGACAAATTTTCTACAAGAAATACTTACTAATGGTGAAAGGGTAGTAAAGGAAACTCATGATGCAAACAAAAGAAATGTTAATCATGATTTCATAGACTCTAATGTTGGATCGAAGATCCACCATATTCCAAAAATCGATATGAGGAAGTTTGATGGCAAGGATCTCGCAACATGGATATTACAGATGATGCAATTTTTTGATCTCAATAATGTGCAAAACACACAAAAGGTATGTATTGCAACTTTATATTTGGAACCAAACCAGTTTTTGTGGTATCAATGGCTTTGCTCTCGTAAAAAAATTATCACTTGGGCAATTTTACAGAAGAATTGACAGCACATTATGAGGATACAAAAAGCAACACTTTTTTTAGCCAATTGATAAGTCTCAAACAAAAGGGTTCAATAATGGAGCACATTGAGGAGTTCCAAAAATTGAACATAAGGAAAAAAAATATTCCAGAGGAGCATAGGATTGATGTGTTCATAGGGACTTTAAAGGATGATATCCAACATGATGTTCGCCTTTGGGAACGTGATTCATTAGAGAAGGCATTCAGGTTAGCAAGAAAAATGGAAAGAAAAATTATGACAACCAGGAAGCATACCACTCACAACTATAGAGATGGAAGTATTGTTGCCCCTAGTCTTCCACAACCTATAAGATTGACACCATAACAATTGGAAGAAAAAAGAGCAAAAAGGCTTTGTTACAGTTGTGATAGCAAATACAGTAAAGGTCATAAGTGTGTTGAGAAGAAATTATTCTACCTAGATTGTGAAAAGGAAGAAGAAAAGGAGCAAGAAAGGTTAAAAGAAGAGGATATACTCTAGGAACAAAGCCTAGATAAAGAAGAAATGAATCTGACCATATCTTGTAATGAATTGGCTGGAATTACCACTCCTCAAACCATCAAGATAGAAGGACAAATCAAGAAGAGAAAGGTAATAGTGTTGATTGCTTCAGGAAGTACCCACAATTTTATTCATTGTAAGGTAGCAAAAGAATTGAATTGCTTCCTATATCAAGCACCAGAGTGTCAAGTGATGGTTGCAAATGGAGGAACAATAAATTTCTCTAGAAAGCGCCATAATATCAAGCTATCCATGGGAGAATATGTATTGACTAGCCCAATGCTTACCATTCCAATGGGAGGCGCTGATGTTGTAATAGGAGTCCATTGGCTACAATCCTTGGGTACAATAGCTTTTAATTTTCAAGAACTTTTCATGAAATTTTATGTGGAAGGAAAGAAAGTTGAATTAAGGGGTATTGTAGGGAAACTAGGAAAGATAATCAACTCTAATGGTATGAAAAAGCTTCTAAAAAAGGAACAAAGAGGTGTAATTGCACAATTATGTTCGCTAGACGTTTCCACATTGAAATCATCTATTTCTCTAGATCTCCAAAAAGTATTGGACAATCATTCCAAGGTATTTAAGACTCCCAAAGGTCTCCCACCTATTCGTGATCATGATCATGCTATTCATCTGATTCCAGGAAGTGTTCCTCCAAACATTAGGCCATACAGATATCCCTATGCCCAAAAGAGTGTTATTGAACGTATGGTTGCAGAAATGCTAGAGGCTGGTATAATTAAAACTAGTCAAAGTTCTTTCTCTGCTCTAGTAGTATTGGTGCACAAGAAGGATGGATCATGGCGCATGTGTCCAGATTATAGGGAGCTCAACAAGCTCACTATTAAAGATAAGTTTCCCATTCCTGTCATTGATGAATTACTGGATGAATTGCATGGATCAATTTACTTCACCAAGTTGTATATTCATTCAGGATATCATCAAATCAGAATGAAGACTGAAGACATTCCGAAAACAACATTTAGAACTCATGAGGGTCGTTATGAATTTTTGGTCATGCCTTTTGGCCTTGCCAATGCACCCTCTACATTTCAAGGTTTGATGAATTCCATTTTCAAACCCTTCCTTAGAAAATTTGTTTTACTATTTTTTGATGATATACTAATCTACAGTAAGTCTTGGAAGGATCATGTTCAACATGTTGACAGGGTGCTACAACTATTGGAGTAGAAACAATTATATGCAAAAAGATCCAAATGTTTCTTTGGAGTACAAGAGGTGGAATATCTGGGTCATATTGTATCTCATGAAGGAGTTAGGGTAGACCCTAGCAGAATTAAAGCCATTACGGAATGGAGAATCCCCACATCCATAAAGCATCTGCGAGGATTTCTCAGGTTGACAGGGTATTATCGCAAGTTTGTTAAGAATTATGGGAGAATAGCAGCACCTCTAACAACATTATTGAAGAAAGATGCATTTTCATGGACTCCAGAAGCAGTAAAGGCCTTTGAACATCTTAAAGAGGCAATATGCGAAGCACCGGTCTTAGCTACACCAGACTTCACAATAACCTTTATTGTGGAATGTGATGCTTCAGGAAATGGAATTGGTGCTGTTTTAATGCAAGATGAAAGACGCATTGCTTTTGAAAGTCGTTCAATCAAGGGAAAGTTTTTAGACAAAGCTATTTATGAGAAGGAAATGTTGGCAATACTACATGCACTTAAGAAATGGCGACCCTACCTAATGGGAAGACACTTTAAGGTAAAAACGGATCATGATATCCTTTAATACTTTTTAGAAAAATGATTATCCTTTGAAGAGCAACAAAAGTGGGTCACAAAGATGTTGGGTTATGACTTGGATATCATCTACAAAAAAGGGAAGCAAAATGTGGTGGCAGATGCACTCTCAAGAAAGGATGAGGATATGGAAGCATTGTTGTGTGCCATTTCTATTATCCAACTAGATTGGATAAACAAAGCAAGGGAGGAATGGAAGAATGATGAAGAAGTGTGGGCACTTATTCGAAAGTTACAACAATATTCCAGTACATCTGATACATTTAGCTGGCAAAATGATTTTTTATGGTACAAAGATCACTTATACCTCTGTAAGAATTCCCAAATCAAGCAAAATATTCTTATGGAATTGCACACTTCTCCCTTAGGAGGGCACTTAGGATTTTTAAAAACTTACCATGGGGTTAAGAAGGAATTTTTTTGGGATGGCCTTAAATCAGATATTCAAAAGTTTATGGCGAAATGTTTGGTTTGCCAACAAAATAAAGTTGAAACAATTAAGACCCCGGGTCTATTACAACCTTTATCCATTCCAAACCAACGTTGGCAGGAGGTTTCAATGGATTTTATCACAGGTTTACCCAAGTCTAAGGGAAAGAGTGTCATCATGGTGGTAGTTGATAGACTTACCAAGTATGCACACTTTTGTGCATTATCACATCCATTTAAAGCCACTACAGTTTCTACTGCATTTATGGAAACAATTAAAAATCTACATGGAAACCCAAAGATTATTGTAAGTGACAAGGATCCCATTTTCACTAGAAATTTTTGGATAGAATTATTTTCTTGTCTCGGTACTCAGTTAGCTCATAGCTCATCTTATCATCCTCAATCTGATGGGCAAACTAAGATAGTAAATAAATGTTTGGAAGGATATCTTCGTTGCTTTGTATCTGACAAAAAAATACAATGGGTCAAATGGTTGCCTCTGGGTGAATGGTGGTATAACACTTCCTTCGATACAACAACAAAAATGACCCCATTTATGGCACTTTATGGATATCAGCCAGCATCCATCACATCGTATTTAAGACAAAATTCTAAGGTTCAAGCAGTGGAACATCACATCGAGCATCAACAACAAGTGCTCCAACTCTTAAAGGATAACCTCTTGTTGGCACATAATAGAATGAAACAATAGGTAGATCAACATTGCAATGAAGGAAGCTTTGATGTAGGTGATTGGGTATTCTTACAACTACAACCATATAAACAAATGTCCCTCAAGCAAGCTAAGAAGGATAATAAATTATCACCAAAGTATTATGGTCTGTACAAGGTGTTGCAAAAGATTGGTACTATGGCATACAAATTGGAGCTTCCTGTAGCTTCTCGAGTGTACCTAGTTTTCCATGTTTCATGTTTAAAGAAGGTTATCGGCGACAAGCTCCGAGTTTAAACAATATTGCCAGAACTTGATGAGGAAGGAAAAATTATATTGAAACCGGAAGAAGTCACAGAAACAAGAACTCGACAGCTACGAAATCGATCAATTTCGGAGTATCTCATCAAGTCGAAGAACTTATCAGCTAAAGATTCCACATGGGAGGATGAGAATTTTATGTAGAAGCATCCAGAACTACTCAAGCATTGAGGAGAACATTTTTTGAAGGAGAGTGGCATGTTAGGTCCCTATAATACTAGTGATTGCCCCATTACTATTGTAGTTGTATCCCTTATTAATATTGTTGTGCCCCTATTGTCCCCATATTGTTATTACTGTGCCCCATAGAATCCCTCTATTGTTATTTTTGTGCCTTTATATTATTATTGTTAGGTCGGCTGGGTTATATTGTGACTCCTTAGACTCTTATATATAGAAAGGAGGTTTTGTCATTTTAATCGTCAAAGAATCATTCATTTATGTAATGTAAAGGAGGTTTCCCCCTCAAAGAGGCTGAATTCTAAGGCATTGATCTATCTTTTCTATATTTTTGTGAGCTGGTTTCATAACACCTCTTCTCTTTGATATGGTACTTCCATCCTAGATAAGGAAGAACAACTATATATGGGATGCTCCTTTCGGTAATGAGGGAAAAAAACTTCATCAAATTCTTGATTTTTCTGAACCTGCAAAACATCCAATTGTGAATTTACAGAGCTAATAAAATCAATTTTAAAATGTTCAAATAAATCATTGATTTCAGCTCTTATGTCTCTTGTTCTTGTAGCATATTTGGAAAAGAAAGAACAAAATTCTCTAGAATTCTTACCAGCCTTGGAGATTCCTCTTAAATACCTTATGCACAATTCACAAAAATCATCATATGACAACTGAAAAACATCACCTTTTCCTATCAGATGTAACAGTTCTTCAAATTCTCCTTTGATTCCTTTAAGAAGGAGTGTTTTTAAGATCTCTTTTTTCAAATACTTATGCTTTGATTTTTGAAGGTTGTATCAAAATTGCTCCACATAGTCCTCCAAGCTTTCATCTTCTCCTTGTATCATATTGAAAATATCTTCATTGGATTTGCGATAGTCTTGGTACATCTTCAAGAATATGTTCTTCATGTCCTCCCATGTTTGGATGCAGTTCCCTCCTAGGCTCATGAACCATCAAAGAGCTGCTCCTGTTATAGACATTTTTGTGCCTAATAGCATGAAGCATGAAATGTCAATAATCTGAGGGATTCAAAGTCCCTAAACATGTTGTTCCTACCCATAGAGGAACAAGGTCAGCAAACCACAGCACTGAAAATCAGTTCTCCACCTGAAAACACTCAAAAACAAGCTATTTCTGGATCATGTCAGCTGCTCCACTGAGCATATGCGATGAATGTCAACTGCTCCACTCTGTACCTGCGCTGAATGTCAAAGTCAATGAAGGCTACCTGCGCTGGGCGAGATTGGCCAAGTGGCACAGTCATTCTACAAGGTGTCAAATGCCCAGGAAGCTTCCGAAATGACACTTGGATCAAGGAATTCGCCTTGTGATGAGTAAGAGGATCTAGATCTCCAAGTGGAAGCAAGAAACTCCAAGTGGACTCAAGAACTGAAGTATAACTGAAGTGGGAGAGGACACTAGTCAGCTCCATGCCAACCTCAAGCTGACTCATCCTTTCTCCAAAACTCCTATATATAGAGCTCTCTCATGAGGTCTAGGGAGGCTGTAATTTTGTGCAAGTAAGGAAGTGTTGTTGGTTTGAGTATAGAACTATTGGGTGATTTGCTTGAAGGAGGTGAAGAGGAGATTTCTTTCTGCTGGGAGGTGTTGCTGGATTGGGTCTATTATGGTTGTAACACTCTCAGAACTTTACTTCTTCCATTAATAAAGTATTTGAGGTTCTTCTATATGCATGTGTCTAAATGGTGAATTGATGCTTGTATATTTGATTTATTCTAATCCCTGAATCGATTATGGATGTATGCTTCTTGCAGTTTCCTTTTCTTGTGCTTTTACAGGATCTTTGTGTAGCTGGGCTGGTGAAAGAGCAAGGAGCTGGAAGCAAGCAGCAAAGAGAGAAGATTGGATCAATCATTAGCGGAAGATAACGGTTAGTGGATCCCCTTTCTCTTCTCTCTCTCATCTCATAAAGAAGTAATCTTGAATAGCTTTGTATTCAGTTGTTGCTGAGGTACTATCACCCTTAGAGTGGGATAGAGTCATTCCGTATTGGATACTTTTCCCAACAACAAATTGGCGACTCCGCTGGGGATATCGTATCTTGTTGGTTGTTTGTGTTTTTTGCTATTCATTTCATAAACAAAGGGAGTACCGAATCGAACTGTATTTGGATCTTTCAAATACAAAGTAGAGGGCAGCTACTCTAGCTCAGTTTCTGGGCAAGTTTATGATTTTAAGAGCTGATCCACAAGGACTCTAATAAGCTCTTAGTGATAGCTTTTCATCCTCCTTTTCATCCCTTAGTGTGTCCTTGGCTGATAGCTTCTGATTTGAGCAAAAACTGTGAATTTTTGAGCAATCTGTGACCTGGAAACCAAGAGAAACGAAAGTTTCGTTCTTCAGTACAGGCTATACAAAGGCTGTCTGCATTTCAACGCAATTCTCGAAGGGGCTACCTGCGTTGAAGGTCAAACAGACAGTGTCCCACCTGCGCTGGACCAGTCTTGCCTTGTGCTACTGGGGTTTCCTGCTGTTTCTTGCCCTGTTTTCACTCTTGTTTTGCTGTCTGTTACCAGTCAATGTGCCTATCTGAAACCAACTTTCCTTGTCACTATTCCGCCTCGGTTGTATAAAGAAACTGTGTTTGTTCTTTGTGTATTTCTTGTGCATTTACAGTTTCCCATAACGAAAAGTGAACTAGTCTTGCTATGGCCTCTTAGATCTAGACCTGTGATAAAGTGTCGTTTTGATCTTAAGAGTTAGTTTATTTGTTGTTCATAGCTGATTGAGCTTTCGCTTTCGTCATATGGTTTGAATTTATATATTTCTAGTGTCAAAACAAGTAAATCTTAAGGTGTCTTTTGATTTTGGACAAGCTTGTTTGTTTTCACTTGAAATTGAATTCAAAGTTATACAACAGCTTTCTTTTTGTATTGCAACAACATTAAGAAAGAGAAAAGAAATACCTGCACTTTTGCATTTTGCATATAAGTTTGTATGTTGATTTAGGAAAAAAGTGCATTAGTGAGTGCTCTTTGATCTGTGTGAAAAGATTTTGTCTCTCTTTTCCCTCAGTAGTTAAGATTTTCATAAGTCGAAAAGATTGAAAAAGCTTGCTTCTCATCTTAGACTGCATTCAGGAATTTGTATCAATACATCTCGTGGTGAACCTTGAAAGGAAAACTTTAAAAAGATCAACTTAAAATATATTGAATGAACCTAACAACGCTTTGAAACATAACGCAAACATCTAGAGGTCTAAGCTAGAGACGTGTTCCGACGTCGTTAAACGTAGTGACTGTCGATCTCGACGAAGGTGGGTGATTCCTCCTGAGAGTCGGTGGCACTAATACGGACTTGTGCTCCCACATACCGTCGCGTATATATTGGGAGACCCCTATAGGAACAAAGCCTTTATCCATAGGAAGCCGTGTCGGCCGCCCTACTGATCGCAATGCAGTGAACACAGCATTCACGAAGATCGACCACTTGTACCGTAAAACGTATTCTGTGGTTTTGCGAAAGGTTTGGCACACCCTCTGCCTAGATCTCCAGAGCAGTTTCTTTTGGCCTTTTTCAAACTCTATAACTGAAAAAGTCCAACCGATCATTTGTCACTTCGGGCTCGTTAATACATCGAAGGACACTAGAGTCATCTTTAGCTTTTTCTCGACTCTTAAAAAGTGAAAAAGCAAGTTGTGTATAAAAGCTTCTAATAAAATTCATTCAATTTGGAAACACAAATTTCCCCTTTTAATATTTTGGTTGATCGAGTAATCCGCAATCGTGGAAGAAAGTCAATTGAAACCCCGTCGTTCGCAGAGGCTTACGAGTCAACCGTCTTTGTCTCCGGAATCAAAAACAGTACAAGCAAAGCGAACTCGTTTAACTGGTTCAAAATCTCCTTTGAAAGTTAGAACAAGTGTTCCAACTACATCTGAGGTTCTGGTTACTCCTAACATTTCTGGAAACCCTGCCTCTATAGAAGAAGTTCAACAGCCACAGAAGGACAGTAATACTGATCTTAGTCTGGGGGCAAATACTTGTGTAACGGAACCAGTTCCATCTGTAACCGGTCCAGAGAGTTTTGTTCCTCAAACAACTGTCGCTGTCAAAGCAACCACTTCTTCGGCACCAGAAATATTTTACGGACCTGACGGTCTTCCTCTTCCACCAGGTTTGATTGCGATAGAGGAAATTGCAGAGGATCCGCAAGCAAGTACTCCAACTCATTTTGGATTCGGGGTCACTCTATTTCCTTCATCAGAAGTTAATCCACCACAAGTGGAAGTTCCTGTAGAATCGCTAGGCAATCTATTGGATAGACTTAAAATGTCTGAACAACCGTCATCGTCTAGGACTGTGTCAAATGACACAGCGACAGCAGAAGCCCCTGTCGTCACTCCAATGATGTTTTCTGGCATACCAGCTGTCCCAAATAGTTCTCAACAACTAGAAGGAGTCCACCAAGGGACTGTTTCGACAGTATGGTCTGTTCCAGTTTGTTCATCCGGAGTAATGCCCAGTAACTCTTATGTTGAAACTCGCCAAATTGATCCATTTGGAGGTCAATCTGGGCCATCAATCCCTTTTAGTTCCGGATTGCTACCGTATGGGGGGCAATATGCCCTTTCATTACCCCCTCCGGGAGGGTACCCATACGTGAGTTCACAACAATGTTCGGGTTATACTGGAATTGCATCAAGTAGTTGGGTACCTATGCTACCTCAACAACCAAGGATTGTGTATTCTATGCAACAGTGTGTACCTGTGACGAACATCCCAACCACACCGGCTATTGTAACCGTGTCGCAAGTTCAAGCGATACCTGTTACATGTCAACCTCAAATCTCTCAGGTTGTAATGCAACAGTCACTTGACCATGGGTCACAACCACAACCGCCAACTGGTGGGACGACACAAGTGCAAACGGGTACAATTACCCCACACCTTGGTCCAATGGTTAGCATGGCGCAACAGAACATGGCGTCACAACCGTGGCTTGTACAATACCAACAACCGCAATTTCAGCAAGTATACCAAGGTTCTGAGCAGCAGATCTTTGCGAATAGTGGACAACCGTATATCCAAAATGGTCAAAACCAACCACTTTACAGTGGACAAGTCCACCAACCGTATCAATCATACCAACATCAATTACATTATGCTGATATGCAAAGACCCACTGCTCAAGCGATTCCATCGTACCCTGGTTATGCTTCGCCTAACCTGAATCAACAGTTGCCATTCGTGGCAACTTTAGAATTACCTGATTTACATCGGTTAACAAACGATCTGATTGCTTATGCCCCTTGGTGGCCAACAATTCCTCATAAACTTCCATCTGACATTCCTAAATTCATTGGAAATCCAGGTGAAGACCCGTCGAATCACGTGATGAATTTTCATCTGTGGTGTTCATCGAACACCCTTAACGATGATTCGATAAGACTTCGCCTTTTTCAGAGGAAATTGACAGGTCCAGCGGCTAAATGGTTTATTGAATTGCCAAGAGCCTCTTTCGACAATTTTAGTTCCCTAGCCACGACCTTTTAAACCCATTTTCAATTACCGATAAGGTATGAAACGAGAACAGAAATATTAACCAACTTCAAACAGACAACTGCTACCCATATATCTGATCATATACATGAGTGGCGTCGTCGTCGTAGGATGGTGAAAACATATGTTCCCGATCAGCTGTTAGCTGAATGGTTTATAAAGTCATTACTTCCGGCTATTACAGAAGATGTGGCCAAGGGGGGAGTCATAACAGAGGAGCAAGTCATTACTCGTGCGCAATATTTGGACTTGGTTTATACCCAGTCCGGCACGCTCTATGACAAAATACCTGACGCCCCTAGACCGGAATTTTCAATTCCCCCCCCTCCTAAATCAAATAGTGACTCTCATGCCGGTGATGGCGTGATTGGCACCGCAAACACGAAATCGATAAAGGCTTCCGCAAAGAAATCCCGTAAGAATTCAGATCAAAATGCAAAAGGAGAAATTCTTGCTTCGGAAGTAAATGCCGTATCGGAAGATAAAGGCAAAGAAACCAATCAACCAGGAAGCAAGAAGAAAAAGCAAAACAAAGGGAAGAAGAAAAAACAAGGTGAATCATCGCCTAAGGAAAATTCTTCAAACCCTCCTGTCAAAGGGAAACAAATTTATCCATGTCAAATATGTGATGATGAGGATCATTACACAAGGAATTGCCCATTCAAAGCTGAGTTAAAAAGGTTCTTTAAAAGTTCCCAAACCTCAATGGTGTTAACTGATCCATTTCCCAACCCAGGTCAAAATCTGGTTGATAGTGGAAATGCTTCCCCGTCGCAAGTACTTATGTTGTCGGTTTCAAAACAGCAGAATGATGCTTTGATTTTGACAAGGAATAAAGATTACGGGAATCCTCAGATGTCGAACGAAAAAGTTAAAGATCAACCAAGTAATTCGACAACAACTTCGACAGAAGTTGTACCACCCATCATCCCTGAATTAACAATAAAACCGCCAAAGGGAGTAGTACACAAGTCGACATTTAATCCTCGCGCCAAAGCGACGCAGCATTATAACATAGTGGAAGATTTGGCTCAATCGCCATCCGCTATGTCGACTCTTGAGGTGCTACAAAATTGTCCAACCCAAAGGCAGGCGTTGTTATCAGCAATTGGTGGGGTAGATCCTAAGGATTCCAATCTTGTATCCTTTGATCACAAGGGATATGATCCTCAGTTACCAGCTCAACTAGCTTTCCTTATTCAAGTGAGAGCCCTCAACAAAACTGTTCACAGAACGATTATTGATGAGGGGGCATCGACATGTATTATGTCGATGAGCTGCTGGAAAACATTAGGATCTCCAACCTTGTCTCGATCATCGACGACATTAAAGGCTTTCGACAGAAGGACTTATACCCCATACGGTATCCTTAATAACTTGAAAGTTGAACTAGGAGGAAAGACAGTAGAAATTGATGTAGAGGTCATTGATGGAAATCTTGACTATAACATCCTACTGGGTAGACCATGGATTTGTGCCATGGCAGCTGTCGTGTCGACTTATTTTAGGAAGATCGCATTCCTGTTTGAAGGAGGGATTACGATCGTCGACCAACAGAATTTCCTCTCAAATGGTTCACAAGTTACGGGAAGCATTCCCATGATCCATGAAAGTAACCATTCAATTCAAGATATCGGAGTAGGATTATTGAAAGACCCCACATTGATGGGAAATTTCGCGCTACCACCTCCTATTAATACAGGAAATGTACCGTTTGTAGCAACCTGCAACATGATATCTTCCACGAAGGTCAACATGGATCATGCAATGGTATTGTCCCCAAGCCCTTTGGAAATATTGTAGCAATCAATGTTTTAGGCATGGGAGGCGAGCCCAAATCAACGCTCGTCAAGCGTTTGGGTAGATAGATCTAGATAATATGGAACCCCATTAGATCCTTGGTCGAAAGTACATGGGACTGATGAAGGAATCTTACAATCAATGATGATTGAGGGGGCACCATGGAATGATCACCACCATCGTTCCCTTCTTCTGGAATATGAAGAAGATACTCAAAGTGACCTTTATCACCCTTCAGTATTTGAATTCCTAACAAATACTGTAAATACGGTGGATTCCGAGCGAAACCTATCCAATATTGAAGAGACTATAGCCATAAATATCTCGACCAAGACAGATGTTGTGGAGAATATTTATGTCAGCAAAGGTTGTTCCCCTTCAGAACTGGAAATATATAACACTCTTTTTCATGAATTTAGAGATGTCTTTGCTTGGTCATATGATGAAATGCCAGGCATCGACTCGAGCATCGTTGAACATGAAATTAAAATGTATCCTGATGTCAAACCAGTAAGACAACGGCTTCGGCAGGTGCACCCGAAGAAAGCCGCTGCCATTAAGGTAGAAGTTGAAAAACTTCTCCATGCTGGGTTCATCTACCCGGTTCCTCTAACCGATTGGGTATCGAATATTGTCCCTGTTATGAAGAAACAAGGGACGATTAGAGTGTGTGTTGATTATAGGGATGTAAACCAAGTTTGTCCTAAGGACAACTACCCTACACCCTTCATCGACTAGATAATTGATGAATGCACCGGATGTGAAATCTTTTCATTTATGGATGGATTTTCCAGGTATAATCAAATAAATATCCGCCCACAGGACCAGTCAAAGACTGCATTTATTTGTCCGTGGGGCACATTCACTTATCGAAAATTACCCTTTGGTTTAAAGAACGCAGGGGCGACGTTTCAGAGGGCGGTGAATTATGCCTTCCATGACATCAAGAACATTGTTCAACCTTATCTCAACGATCTTCCGGCTCATTCGCGAAAGCGGACTGATCATCCGCAGCATTTAAGAGCGATATTTCAACGTTGCCGACACTACAAGATAAGACTCAATCCGCACAAATGTGTGTTTTGCGTCGGTTCTGGTCGTTTACTTGGCTTTGTAGTCTCTAAAGATGGGATTCGTCTTGACCCCTGTAAGGTTCAGGTAATCATTAATTTGCCTCCACCTTCAAATTTGCTTCAGATTCAGAAACTCCAAGGGAAAGCAAACTTTCTGAGGAGGTTCATTCCAAATTACGCAGAACTTGCTAAGGGTTATACTCGTCTTTTGAAAAAGGATGTACCTTTTGTCTGGGACCAGGTGGCGCAAGCTTCCTTTGATGCTCTGAAAGATTGTCTAGTAAAAGCATCATTAATGTACGCCTCGGACTATAAAAGAGATTTTAACCTGTATCTGGCTGCAGCGGATACAACCATTGCGATGGTTTTAGTTCAAGAAGTCGATGGAATTGAACATCCTATCTATTATTTAAGTAAAAACTTAAACGATACAGAAAGTAAATATTTTTATGTTGAAAAACTAGCGCTTGCAGATGTTCAAGTGATTCAAAGATTTCGACATTATGTCCTCTTTCGGAAAACTACCATCTTGTCAGATTGCAACCCCATGACTTATATACTGTCGCGACAGTTTCTGGGGGGCAAGTATTCAAAATGGATAGTGATCCTTCAAGAGTTTGATCTGGAATTTGTAAAATCCAAATCAAAGAAAGCTCTAGTTTTCGCAGAATTATTGTGCGATCTCCCATCATCATCCAACGATGAAACATCGGAAGAATCAATCGTGGACGAAAGCTTGTTTCTGATATCTGTAAGTGATGAGTGGTATGGAGACATCATAGTTTATCTCCAAACCCAAAAATTAAGGTCTAATACCTCTCGCTCTGAACAAAAACGTATACGATACCAAGCAAAAGACTACACGATCGTCGGTGATACGCTTTACCGTCGTGGTATCGATACAGTTTTGAGGAGGTGCCTTACTCACGAGGAGGCCAAAAAATCCCTGAATAATTGTCATTCAGGCGTGTGTGGGGGGCATCAGTCTGGATATGCAACAGCACAAAGAATCTTACGAGCAGGATACTTCTGGCCAACCATGTTCAAAGATTGCATAACAGCAGTCAGAAGTTGCCATGCTTGTCAAATCTTTGATAGCAAAACCAGATGACCACCCACACCCTTGCAGCCGATAGTCGCTGTTGGGCCCTTCGCTAAGTGGGGCATTGATTTCATGCAATGTAACCCCACCTCGACCGGGGGGCATGGGTATATTATAGTCACTGTTGACTATTTTACCAAATGGGCCGAGGCGATGCCTACATTGGATAACACTGGTGAAACAGCTGCCCTTTTCTTTTTCAATCATGTAGTCGCCAGGTTCGGCGTACCACAGGCTATAGTTACAGATCATGGATCGCATTTTCACAATCACATGATGGTTGAATTAGTTGCCAAGCTAGGGCTATCTCATGACAGCTCTACCCCATATTATCCGCAAGCCAACGGACAAGTTGAGGCAATCAACAAGGTCCTGCAGCATATGTTGCAAAGGATGATCGGGGTTCATAAAAGAAGATGGCACCTAATCCTGTACTCAGCTTTGTGGGCTTACCGGACCTCGGTAAAGAACGCAACCGGGTTCACGCCTTTTCAACTGGTGTATGGCCTGGAAGCAGTCTTGCCAATCCAGTGTGAAATTTCGTCGCTTAAACTCGCAATCGACCTCCTCCCCGGAACTTCAGAGGAAGAAGCTCATTTCTTGGAATTAATCCAGTTGGATGAAACCCGTCGTGACGCCACTTTGGCTAACGAGACCCATAAGAAACGAGTCAAGGCTCAGTTCGACAAAAACGTCAAACCCCGTGTCTTCTCAGAAGGTGATTTGGTCTTGCTTTATGATCAAGAATCCGATAAATTGGGAGCAGGTAAATTCAAGTCCTTATGGATGGGCCCCTATATTTTTAAAAGGGTGTTAGCAAAAGGAGCCTACGAGTTAATGGATTACGATGGAATTCCACTGGCGTAGCCCTGCAACGGGTTGTACCTCAAGCGTTACTATGCTTAAATAGTAACCTGCATGCTTTTGTTGTATTTTGTTTTCACTCAAGTATTTGTTCTGGTCGAATGATCCACCTTTTTCATTTGTTGCAGATGTCGAACCTTATGGAGACATGTGTTGGATATGCCAATGGAGCGAGTCGTAGTTCGCGGAACCTGTCTTCCGCGGCCTGGGCCATTTTTGATCCAAGCGGCGAGTTAGTAAATTCAGAGGTGTATGTATTGGGCAATCAACGAATAACATCGCTGAGTATAGCGCGTTGATAGAACTACTCTCTGATGCCATCACACGTGGCATACGCTGACTAATTGTCAGGCTAGACTCACAGCTCGTAATACTACAACTCAATGGTGTATATTCTGTCCGCAATCCAGCTATTTATCGCATGTTCCTAAGGGTTAAGATCTTGGAAAGACGATTTGATTCAATTCAATATCAACATATTTCAAGAAATTTAAACACATTAACCGACTCATTATCAGACTATGTGTTAGATAAACATTTGCAGCACTTATAAAAAGGATACATCATCAAAGATTGTACATATGGATCACATAAATCAACCAGAATAAAACCCGAAAATCAAAATATATAAGCTGTTTATATAAGTTCATACATAATGTTCTGTAACCAAGACAAAATTGGTCATATGACCTAAAAACTCAAAAAGATGCTAGGGGGCACCCTAGCCTAGTGGTGCTCATGATAGTACGTCACAACCTGTGCGATCATGCGCAAGAGACGAGTCCATCGTCTAGGCACACCAATGGTATGCCGCTGCAGCTGTAAAGGTAACTCATCAATCTGTACATCCGGAAGGCCACGAGTAAGGCTCTCAACCTACTCCTGCACAGCTGTAAGGGTCTCAGTGTCGTCAAGATCACGAATAACAACTCTTCTAGCAGGCTCCCTTGTCGGGGCAGCAGCTGGCGATCTCGGACGAACTGCTGGACAAACGGGACCAATATCTGCATGCACCCAAGAGTACAATTAAAAATCTTGATAGAATAAAGCACAACAACATTATGAGTAAGAACAATAAACAGTAATATGGTCAAAGAGTTTACCAATGGCACCCCACTGCTCGCCATCCGGTAGCACCAAATCCGGATCACCTCGGAAATCCATACCCACATATGGATACTCAGAAAACGCCATCTCCTGGCGCTCGAACCACCTAAAGAAGGCCTCAGTAAAAGTAATCTGAGGTTGACCTGCATGCCTAGACATGTGGTCAACCCACCTCTGCATGCGTGGCTCGGTCGGAGAAGGCAGGTCAAGTATGATGTACTGAGGCTGCATCAGTGGGATTTTCTCCAAGGCGAAGGCAATCAGAATAGAACCAAATCCAAAGTTCTTCAGCTTCCCCTCCTTTACCTTGGTCAATTGACTTTTCATCTGAACAAGTACTGCATCACACCAGTTGAATACTTTCAGTTGGAGACACTCCAAGGCGTGCTGCATATAAGACCTGTTGGCAACATGTAGAGCTGCGCTGCCGGCCATCCTACCAATAGTGAACAGAATGGACCTGAGAGCCCGATCAGTAATCTCACAGATAACAATCTTGCCGTCTCTGCTCGGTTGAGAACCTTCTCTGCAATACTGGCGGACATAATCTCTGGTGGAATCAGTCCCCCGGGCCGTACCTGATAAGGAAACGGGGGCACCTCGTCTTGACAATCCAGTCAAGAAGTACATGTCCTCTATGGTCAAGGGGATGGTCTTCCCTCTAATCTGGAATACTTGGTTAACAGGATCCCAAGCATCAAGCATATACTGCAGTAGAGAAATCTGTGCTCTCATGCTAGAGATACGGAAGAACTTCAGTAGGCCACAGTTCCGCAGCGCTTTCACCGTGACCGGGTCATGGAGGGCAATCATGTCCTCCTCTTCATGTTCTCGTTCTCGCCATGTAAGGGACATTTTGTTCAAGGTTCCCTGTAAAGCAAACAAGAGAAAGAGTGAATTCCTGTTTTGATAAAAAACCGGCGAAAAAATCATCAAAAAAGACCTTGAAACTCAGTCCTTTGGAGCCCAGCGCAGGCAGAAGGTCCCCCACCTGCGCTGAGGGTCAGACTGCCTTAAGGCAGATTGACCTTCAACGCAGGTTTCGAATGGGGAACCTGCGCTGAACCTAGGGTGCCCTGGCAAAACCCCAGGGGCTCATAAAGACTGGAAAACAGGAAAAAACCAGGGAAATGAAACCGTGAAAAGAAAGAGCTAGGGTTTAGCTCCTACCTGGTCCAGACGGCGCCGAAAATCATCCACAGAATCTCCCAGAATCAGCTGATGAAAATCAAGGGGGAAGAGGCACCTCCAGAGCTCCAACAAACCAAATGCAAATGAAATGGTAAATGAGAGGTAAAAACACCTTTTTAATGGCTTTTTACGTAGTACAAAGTGAAATATTAGGGTTATAATCTCATTTTCATGCAATAATATTCATTTCTAACAAAATTTGTTGCAGCAATTGAAAATGCAGTACTATATTTGAAAAGAGAAAAGCTAGTAATGGTAAAAAATCAAAATTTGACCATATATTCGAGCAGTTTTAGCATAAAGTTCATGCTCGTTTAAAAAATAAACGCAAGATTTGAGCAGTTTTACCGCGGAATTTATGCTCGTTAAAAAATAGAAAAGCGTGAGCAAGAGTTTCCCCCAGAGTTCAAGCTCATTAAAAAATGAACCTATTTCGGTAAATAACCATTGTGATCGTAAATTTATTAGCCATAAAAAGCTTTGGTCGTGTTTGCACCCGCCACCTCCATTCCATTTGGCCGATCGTTCACTCCCATATGATTGTTTACCCATTTTGAGGAACAGCTACGAAGAGTGATTTCACTTAGCCATCCTTGTGACACTGCCGTGATTGGAAAATTCCAACCTGTAACTGGAATCTGCTGCTATCCCTGTTTATCACTCGTTCCTCAAAAGACGAGTCTTCTTTGAGCTCTTTTCAATTGACTCGTAAAATATGAAAAGTTTTCCGAGTTTTGGCCTTCCCGCTCGTTAAAAGGACCGGAAGAGCTATCCCTCCTCTAGATTTTAATATTTTTGGACCTGAGGGATTATTGCACAAAAAGTTCGAGCGCTTGTTTTATTCGGCTCGTTAAAGTTATCAAAAATTCATCCCTTCTGTATTGTTTTATACGTTTTCGGACTTAAGGGATTAGATGACGAAAAAGGAATTTTGGAGTTAACTTTCTGTACCTTTTCAGACTCTCTAAAAATGAAAAGGACCGAGTTGTCTTTGTCGCTAGACTCGTTAAAATGATTAAATAGCGACAAACTTGTCTTTAGACGAGAACGAGTTTCCCTATCGCTAGGCTTGTTAAAACATAGCGATGGGCTTGCCCGAAGGGCAGGTTACAGAACAAGCATATGTTATCCTCCTCAAGCTTGACAAAAATAAAGAGGTACTGGTCAGAAATGATTGGGGAAAAATTGGGAGAACCTCAAAGCTTTGATGGTAGCAAGTCGCTCTTGAACATGACACTTTGTCCTCCATATCACATCGGGTTGGGTTGTTTCATTCACCGGTCTCATCACCATGGTCTTTGCCAAACCATCCGTATTTGGGGTAATGCTACCGATCCATCACATCAGTGTCGTTATATGTTCAAGAGATGTGTTCAGAAAGAGTCAACCGTGTCCCATCCACTGCCATACATTATCCTTCATCCACCCATGATCACCACCCTGAATCATATCTCACAGATTGTTTTCACCTCCACTAAAATCATTAGCTCCGTTCCGTGTCACTGATGTGGGATTCATTAAGGCCCTCCTTTGACGGATCGCTTCTTGTCGACTTCAACTCATTATCCAGGAAGTTGATCTAGGGACAAACCCCCCCAGTACTTTGAAGCTTGCATGCCTCAATGGAAAGTTTCTCACTTCCGGTGACAGGTATACATCAATGACCTTCGACCAGAAGATTTTGCGTGGTGTTCGATGCCAAGTCCTTTATTCACACCACGTGAATTGTACTGCAGTACCTTGAGGGTCATTGTCATTATTGGTGATTCCTCTCGTGCTTGTTAACGGTTTACATTATTGACCGGTAATCAAGCGATGTCTTTCCATGTTCGACTTCAGTGCAATTCTCACATGGATCGACTTGTACTTAGAGTGAAGATCGAACGATTTTGAAGACCCCGGATCTAGTTTCATCCATCCGGGCTGCGATATATATTCAGGAAATATAAAGACATTTGATATGTACATTATTGCAGCAGATGATCATCCTACTCAAAGGATGATAATTTCAGCAGAGAATTATCAGTCTATCATCAGACGGTCATCTGTTATATGTACCAAAATGAATTTATAAAGCTGAGCATGGGAATGCCCACCTCAGCTAGATCATGAAAGCAGAATGAAAAATAATGTATTGTATTGTATTTTATTACATGGCACCTCTCAGCGATTGAATGAACTTCGGATCCTCCTGATAAAGCATTTCACCCGATAAACGACCTCATACTTTAGGGGGCAAATGTTATAGACATTTTTGTGCCTAACAACATGAAGCATGAAATGTCAATAATTTGAGGGATCCAAATTCCCTAAACATGTTGTTCCTACCCCTAGAGGAACAAGGTCAGCAAACCACAGCACTGAAAATCAGCTCTCCACCTGAAAACACTCAAAAACAAGCTATTTCTGGATCATGTCAGCTGCTCCACTGAGCATCTGCGCTGAATGTCAACTGCTCCACTCTGTACCTACGCTGAATGTCAAAATCAATGAAGGCTACCTGCGCTGGGCGAGATTGGCCAAGTGGCACAGTCATTCTGCAACGTGTCAAATGCCCAGGAAGCTTCCGAAATGACACTTGGATCAAGGAATTCGCCTTGTGATGAGTAAGAGGATCTAGATCTCCAAGTGGAAGCAAGAAACTCCAAGTGGACTCAAGAACTGAAGTATAACTGAAGTGGGAGAGGACACTAGTCAGCTCCATGCCAGCCTCAAGCTGACTCATCCTTTCTCCAAAACTCCTATATATAGAGCTCTCTCATGAGGTCTAGGGAGGCTGGAATTTTGTGCAAGTAAGGAAGTGCTGTTGGTTTGAGTATAGAACTATTGGGTGATTTGCTTGAAGGAGGTGAAGAGGAGATTTCTTTCTGCTGGGAGGTGTTGCTGGATTGGGCCTATTATGGTTGTAACACTCTCAGAACTTTACTTCTTCTATTAATAAAGTATTTGAGGTTCTTCTATATGCATGTGTCTAAATGGTGAATTGATGCTTGTATATTTGATTTATTCTAATCCCTGAATCGATTATGGATGTATGCTTCTTGTAGTTTCCTTTTCTTGTGCTTTTACAAGATCTTTGTGTAGCTGGGTCGGTGAAAGAGCAAGGAGCTGGAAGCAAGCAGCAAAGAGAGAAGATTGGATCAATCATTAGCGGAAGATAACGGTTAGTGGATCCCCTTTCGCTTCTCTCTCTCATCTCATAAAGAAGTAATCTTGAATAGCTTTGTATTTAGTTGTTGCTGAGGTACTATCACCCTTAGAGTGGGATAGGGTCATTCCGTATTGGATACTTTTCCCAACAACAACTCCTTTTAGAGTAAGAGGAAACACTTTCAACCTTTAATCATTAGCATAATAATCTATCCTCTACAAAGTATTTCAAACTCAAATAAGAATGTATATGGATCTTCATTTGTCAAACCATGAAAATTTGGTAGAGAAGATGGGGGAATTATGTGCATTTGTATCACTCCTCCTAGATCTTTGATATGGAATTCAAAAGTTGAAATGTGAGCCATTTCTTACCATAATAGAAGATGTTCTTCATGTGTTTCTTTGAGGCTCCTCCTTGAAATGTTCCGGTCAATTGGTTAGTGAAATGGGGGGTGCTTACATCACCACTTGAGTGGAATTATGAGATTTTTTTCAAAAAAAAATTCTACCTCTAAATTTCCTACTTCAATTCCTATGAAATTCTACTGAAAAGCAGGTGGAGGAGCAAGAACTTTACTTGCTCGTTACGTAGGTTCTTACCTTTCATTTTTAATACCCAATTCTTTCACAGAAGAAAAATATCAAACATCTACATCACTCTCTTGAAATGGAAACACTCTCCCTGGCAATGGTGCCAAAATGTTGGGTGATAAAAGGTGCCTTTTAAAACTCCTATTTACCCCACATTAATTATCAACCTGGGTAAGTCCTCTTATTTCAAGAGTGTACACAATATGTGCACGCTATAATCCCATAGAGTAATGTTTCTTAAAATGTAGTATAGATATTTGATAGAAGAGTAAACAAATGCTTTAAATAAAACTCACTTGCAATTAAAGGAAACTCAATGCTCTGAAACTCAATCATTTATTTGAAAAAGTAACAACAATTATCAGTCAAGGATACAGTAGCAATAATTCATTCCTTGTTTAATCGATGTAAACTAAATCAAGCGTAAATAAGATCCCCAATCTGAGAGCTTTGATAGCAATAGACAATGTTCTTTACAGTTGTTGACCTCACACACAACACACTAAATAACCAAATTGGAAACGACAATGAAGTAAATCAATAATGCTACTACAACAGATCGAAATGAGATAATTATGCTAACTGTAAGGATGCTAAAAGGCAAAATTAAATGATTGCAGAAAGTAAATGAGTAGCAACACTATATAATGGAAATGAACAAAAAAGCTTATGTTACTGCAATGAACATCAAAACTAAGTTACTGAAATGAACAACGAAGATTTGTAATTAGAATGAGCAACACAATAATATACTTGCAGAAAGCAATGATCTTGTTATGAGGGAAATGAATAGTAATGCAATTCAATTGCAGAAGGTAATCATTAAACAAACCACACTTGCAGAAATCAGAAATAAGGCAAACCACACTATATGGTACAGGAACAGCGAGTAGATCCACTAGGAGTCAGGCCCTTAGCCACC
The DNA here is from genome assembly GCA_031772625.1 of Pinus tabuliformis. Classification (NCBI taxonomy): domain Eukaryota; kingdom Viridiplantae; phylum Streptophyta; class Pinopsida; order Pinales; family Pinaceae; genus Pinus; species Pinus tabuliformis. The sequence continues at coordinate 1,736,498,108 of CM062819.1, forward strand.
GGTGAATACTGCCAGATTACTTTAGGAGATGCGAAGGAATTGCAACTTTTTTTATATATTCATCATTGTATAATCGTTACAGCAATTTCATGCTCTACTTCAAAAGCGAGAGTCAATGATCAAAGTTAAAATTTTAATAGTAATTCTCCCATTCCTCCTATCCTATCCTATCTCTCTCTAATATAATAATCCATCTAATTCCCCATAATTCCCCTCCTCCGATCTTTGTTCTAATTTAAATACACAGAGAGAAAAGAGAAGTTACAACCGTGATGATTACAATATGATTCCCATTACAAAATTGGATTGTTCTCAACAAATTGATAAACAAGATTATATCTGAAATATCTTACCATCAGCATTCAACAGGAACAGGTCGAATTTGGTGTTGCAACTGAGATAATTTGGAAAACGGCCAAAACAACGAATTTGAGAAAAACATCTTCAGAGAACGTTCCATTTCTCTTAGTACGGACTGAATTTGGGAAAATTGTTCATCGCAAAACTAATTGGGTCTGTTCTGAACAAAACCCATGTTTCAGATTTCCAGATTCTTCTCCATTTGCCCGAACCATTCAATAGAAAACTGTCACTTCTTATTCCAGTGAATTTCTGAGTTGGCACATTTAATGATGAGCCGGAGATCAAATCTTCAGTCTGGAAAATATCTTGGAGGCTAAAATGATGAGTGATGTTACAACCAATTTATTAATAAACCATCATTGGTAAAATCATGCATAATCATCAATTTATTAAAAATAAAGGAGAATAAATAATATTTATCCATAAGAGCATAAATGGATGAACTAGGCGTTAAAAAGTGATAATAATAATGACATATTAACGGCCCAATAGTGGATATGGAGTCAAAGTCACATACGTCCCTTTAAGGCTTAGAACCATATCACATTTCCTTGATCAAGGGTTGATGAATGGTGTGGATGCAAAAAATTACCTATTTCTCTATGCATGTCAGATATCATTCAATTTTTTTAGCTCACCTTATTGACATGAAATGGTTGTGCTACCAATGATTCCACCAAATGATATAAGAGCCATGGGTATGACAAGGCTAGGACAGTGGGACTTAATCATGAAAAATCCAAAAGAACACATGCTTTGGGTAAAATGACAAATTCTTAGAATGACTATGGGGTATCCATTGTATTTGATGGTTGGAGAAATGTAAATTGAAAGACATTGATAAGTGTTCCTGGTGTGTTTTCTAGTGGTGCAGTATTCCTTGTATCTGATGGTTGGAGAAATGTAAATTGAAAGACATTGATAAGTTTTCTATTCCTTCCAGCATATGATTGTTGAGAAACGTTCAAGACTACCATCAACATTGCAAAACCATTACTTCAAAATGTTGAAAGTATTGGGCAATAAAATGTCATCCAAGTCATCACTGATAATTCTTCTAATTGTATGACAATGGCAAAAATCATTTAGGATAAATAATCCAACATATTTTGGTTTGGGTGTTTGGTTCACACAATGAACCTTTTGATGCATGATATTATTAAGAAAAAACAGCCTCAATAAAAATTATGAAGACTAGATTTACTAGCTATTACCTCACCTTCAGCTGAATTTTGAATGTAAGAGAGTCATTGTATATCATGGTATCTAGTCAACATTGGCATGTATTAAAGGACAGAGCTCCAAACACACTTGACAAACAAGGTTTTGAAGAGGTGTTTTTTATAATACATGAAGCTGATTTATAACATGATTCATTTTGTAGATATATATGCACCAGTGATTAGGGAGGTGTATGAGAAGATGGATAACTTGTTCGGGAAAATAAAAAATATTGTTCAACAAAAAGATCCCAACTTGTATGTTATTATTCGTAATTTTGTGTGTACATAGTGGGATAAACTTAATGTTCCACTACATTCCTTGGGGTATGTCATCACACCAATATACTACTCCCCATCTTTGTTGGGAAAATCTGCACCTGATGTTGGGGTTAGGACCAAACCCTATACATATCTAAATGTACAAAATGGGTATGTGACATCGTTAGACAAGTTAGTCCCTCACATCTATGAGTGTGCTAGATTGCTTCTTGAATTATGAAAATAATTCACTAGCTTTGGAGTGTTTGGTTCTTTTCGTGCAATGGAAGTTAGGGGTATATTTGTTGTTATCACATGGTTGGACAAGTATAGCAGCTAGGGATTTTTGGAAAAATTGGAGAAGAAAGTTCTTTCACAGGTTGTAAATAATTCTTTTATAGAGAGGTGTTGGAGCACTTACAACTTCATCCATAATGTGAGAAGAAACAAACATGTTGGCGCAAATATTGGTCTATGTGCACTTCAACATGAGGTTATTGACACATTATTGTGACTGGGCTCATGATAATACATCAAATGTATATTGGGGAAACATCCGAGAGTAATATAATTTGGAAGATGGAACTCTACATCTAGAAGAATTGGAAACAAAAATTTTGAAGGATGATGATGAAGAAACAACAATAGCCATGCCATTCGGAGGCCCATCATCCAGTAGGAGTGCTCAAGTTCCACAATATTTTCCTTTGCTATGGCCACCTCGATCTACATACTTAGATGGAGCCCATGCGCCTTCTCATTCTAGTTTTGGACATGGTGGCCTCACTATATGAGAGGAGACTTCTAGTAGACAAACATGAGTTTGTTAGAAATTAGACATTTCTAGTGGCAAGGGCGAGAGGAAGGAGTAGATAATATATTGACTTGTATTTTCTAGTTTCAAGTAGTTTTTATAAATTTTGACTCTTTCATATTTGTTATGATATTTTTTGTAAGCAATATATGGCAATTTAAGTTTGAAGTTTAATTTGGCAATTATAACTCATTGGTAATGAATTATGAATATCATGCTTCATGAAAGTTGAAACATTTCATTTCATGTTAGATATTATTTTTTATAGTTTGGTTAGCTCGTAATGGTAATGGTTACAAGTGCAACTTTAGTGATCAATGATGATAAATGCTATGTATTGAATTTTTAAATATTGAAACTTTAAGATTGATGAATCATGATACTCGATATGTCGTATGTTACTAACTTGTGTATGTGGTTGATGAATATTATAACTTATACATGATTGATGTTATATGATTCAATCGATGTTTTTATGTTTTTATATCTAATTCATCATTCTACATGATTTTGTTGACATATATGCATGAAAATTATATAAATATAATTTTTTTCTTTTGATTCACTCCCAACCTCGGAGCATTGAAAATGTTGCTCCTTGCTCCCACTTCCCACTTCCACTCACGCTCCTAGGAAATTTTTCTCTCATCCCATGTTCGTGGATGCCTAGAGTTGTACATGTCTAGTATGCAAACAATAATCCTATTGACGATCTCTATCTACCCATCAGTCTCGGGATGGAATTCAGTTGACTTGGTGAGCTTGATGTTCAACAATGATTGGAGCCTCGACCAAAATGAGCTAAGCAACCTGCTACCATGATATGATATAATGGTCTTCAGGACCCCAAAATGTACCCCTACTAATTCAAAGAATAATTTGGGAGTGGATTCTATTGTGATACTCTTCTTGTAGAAAACCAATATGTTGATCTTAGAAAATCTATCTACAACCATAAATACGCAGTCATTACCATGCTCAGTAGAAGGGAGAATAGATATATAGTTCATGGAGATGGATTCCAAAGACCTTCTAGGAGTAGGAAGAGGAGTATATAGGCGTTGATTCCTAATCATTGGCTTGGTGATGACATAGGTAGTGTAATATTTGATATATTTTCCAACATGCCATCGAAGAGTTGGACAGTTAAAATACTTTTGCAGTACTACCACTCTGTTCCATACACCAAAATTTCATGTTACTTGAGTGTAGTGTGCCTCCCAAATCATTCCTGTAGGTTGGTTTATCAAGGTTTTTTGCAGCATGCACTTTCCCTAACCAGGGAAAATAATACAACAATATTGCAAAATCATTCAATGTGTGTTGGATCCATGTTTTTGGGTCAATTGTTGATCAGACTATTGGGTAGTCTGTGAGGGATAATTTGGAGGCTTCATTGGGTGATCCTAAGCCTTTATCTATGCAAATATTGCAGTGTAGTATTGGGTTCCATTGATCTGGTGGAGAGCAGTGTGTTAGCTACCCAAAGTAGCCCTAGATGTAATACCCTCCTCCCACATCTACCCAAGTAACCGACCAAATGGGGTAAACATGTGACGAGAGGCTACTATGCTTAGATGCAACCTCCTATGCGACCTTAAGGAAGTGGAATCGATGTGAACAAAACAAAAAAACCTTCCACATAAGCTACAGGACTCCTAGGAACCATCCTAGCCACTCGCGTAGCTAGCCCCTGGATCCCACTAAAGTTTTTGACCACTTGACCTATGGATGCTCCCATTCTATAGGACTGCTAGCTACTAGGAGGCTTTGGATGCTCTCATGATAAGGCATGCTAGCATCTAGGGACTATTTTTCTCAGTGTTGTGCCAGTTTCCCCAAGATTTGAGCCACTTTTTTAGGTCCAGAGCCCAAGTCATTGCCTAGAATTGAATGCCACTTTGAGAATTGTAAGATAACCATGAAACAATGATGCAAATGTAAATACTTAAATGACCCCTTAAGTGGACCCCTACTAGCCATGACATGCGTTTTGTCAAACATATCACAAATGTGTAATCTACAGGTGTAAACAATAGATTTAAGAATAGTGATCTCATAAATATCTAAGAATTTCTAAGAACCATTGTCCCCTCATATCATTTGTTGCATTATCATATATTAGGTCATAGATACATTTTCCATTCATTTACAAGTAAAAACATGATGAGAGACATACATAGACACTATCATAAAACACATATATAACCACCATAATAGCAACAAAAATACCAAGGAAATCACATCCGTATGATCTACATATAAACTAGTATAATACTCATAGAAATACAAGGATAAATAACCTAATATTAATGATGTAAAATCAGAACCCGAGATGGAAATACCATGTTCCACCTGACCATAGAATGACTGTGCCAAATATATCTTTATCCAATCACCCCTATGCCATATTCCAAGCATGAATGTGGGACTCAAACCAAAAGAACCAACGAGGGCATCCTAAGGCTAAACCACCTCACCCTCATCAGTATAAAGTATGATTTACCGTAATCCATCCTAGATCGCTAGGCCCTCACAATAATCATGTAATAATAGGCTTTACCATGATCTCCACTAGATCACTAAGCCAAACAAGCATGAATTCCACCATATTTCTCCACCTACACCATGAGGAATTTTACTGTCTCCTAGTCTCTGAGGCTTTACCATAATCCACCATTTGATCGAGGGATCACTAGGCCCTAAACCGAGAAACCACTCTCTAGGTTTTACCGTATATCCTTCCATTCACTAGCAAGCATTCTGTTGATGGTGTTGGACCTGTCAACATGTCAGAGGATCTCCTCAGTAAGAAGTCCCAACTAGACCTCAAACTCTTTGGTGTAGGAGTCCCAGCAGTGGGTCATATTGTATCACCTTAACTGTAGTTGTGTACAGAGGAAAGTAGGATGTCCCTGTTGCTAGCAAGGGTGTGAAATATGCAGCAAGTCAAGGAAGGTGCATGAGCGGTTCTAACACATGGAGGGTGAGGTGAGTGGGCCACTTGGAAACGTTTGAAAGCATGGAGCTAAGAAGGGAACACATGAGCAAAGATGCATCACAATCTGGAAGGTAAGTAAGCTAGCAATCCAAAGTGATGGTTAAACCAACAACAAATTTTAGTAAGATTCATACATACTTATATAGGAAAGCCATACATGAATGCATAAGAAAATAGATACATATATCATTTAGAGTAAACAAGATAGCTGAAATACAATACGACATATGCATGAAAAGTGTTGGCTCTGTTATATTAAGAAGTGAAAGTTCCAATCATACAATACAACCATGACAAACCACTTGTTCCGATAGCGGAACGTTATAGTCATTGTCGCCTACTCCTCCAAAGAAATATACTAGCTCTGTACAGTGGAGAAGCCAACGCTGATTACAATACTCTCCAATTTTTCTCTAAGATACTCCTATCAGAAGCTTCGCTAACCAAAAGCCTCTACAATGAGTTATGAGGGACTATATATAGCGAAGAGTGGGGTGGCCCTTGACATTTCCCTTTTTGACTATTCATTTACCCTCATGACTCTTCATCTAATCTATGACTGTTACATCCAACTATCGACACTTGAACTTCCACTTGACAAGACGTTACATACAATCTACACATGTACCCATGTGAGACAAAATAGGCTTCATCAATTCATGGAAGACATCACTATGAATCAAACAACTATGGGAAGACCAACTCTTTGACATCCTCATGGTGGTTGATAGTAGAAAACTAGTGCCAAGTTCGGTAGTCCATGATGGTGTTCGTGTACTAAATGGTGACATCATTCCCGAAACAAACTCTTGCCTCTATAGCATCCAAGTACACTTCTTGGGCTTCTGTTTCCAACTCGTCTAATAACATGCACATAATTGTCTTGAGTGCAATCAGACCAGAAACATATTGATTCATGGTGTCTGCATTGATCACCCAGTCTGCGCTAGTGGCTATGCACATCAACTCGTCATAGTATGATTCAAGCTCCAGTTAGACTTGTGCCTTTGTCTTTGCCTCGGTGAGTGTCCCAATAGATGGGATCGCATGTGCATACACAAAAACATTGATACTCCTGAATACCTGTGCATGGGAAGCCTACAAGCTAGTGATGAGTTGCAGGATACCTTCATAGTTCCAGATTAGACTCCGAATGTGTGCCTTCAGCTCGACTGCTCTGGGATTCATCATCTTGGGCAAGTGTAATGGGGATCCCTTGTATCTCATTGTCGATGTTTTCATATAATCAAAAACAATATATAAGTTTGACAAGAAAGGTTCTCTTCTAGCACATCACTGTTGCCAACCGTTGAGATGGACAACTGCCTTATGCATGGTACCAAACTTGGAATACAATGCCCACATGGCTGTTTCAAGGGACAATACTTCATCCAATATTTCCTTCTTCAACTCTGCACATGCGGATGCTGTAACCAATTCTCCTCCTTACTTGGGCATCTGTAACTCCTTAGTTGTTCGCTTGTTCTAAGTTATCAAGAAGTGAACACTCAAGCTAGTGGCTTCAGCGTATGCTCTTGTAGCATCAGCCAGTGTTGTTGGATTCTTGCGCACATGAGACACGATCACTCATTCCTCAAACTACGTAGGAGATGTGTGATCATTCAGAGTAGAAACTTTGTGCAATTTTACAACTCTATGTTGCGACTCATCGAATGAAATGTTGTGTATCTCTTCTTTCGGATTGTCTCCAAGGATCTCAATATCTCCTTGGTCACTTGGGACTTGCTCTACTTCTGGATTCGATGAAGCTAGTGTGTCAACCTCTTGGTGGTAAGGCATGAGGTCGATGTATTGCTCTAACTCTTTCCGCTCCATATCTGTATCCATCTGCTCAAGTGCTTGTTCAATCTCTTGAGCGAAGTCCTGCTCTTATGAATGCTCACCCTGTCTGCTTGGTACCAGCTGTTTGGATGATTCTACTACCTATATGGGCATAGTTTCATATTTTTGTACATGTTATGCACTATGATGTACCTATTCCTACTTCGCTTCCTTCTCCTATCTCTACAACTCATGTTCCTTTCATATTTTCTCCTCCAACTCATGCAACTCCTTCACTCTTTCTTCCATCCTCTTTTTTTCTCTCTCCCTTTGTGCGGTCGCGCTGTCGCATTGTTGCCTCTTCACCTCTATTGCCAAAGATTCTTTCTGTACAAGTGGGTCTGCTCTCAACTTGTAACTTTTTTCTGCCTCTGCACTGTCGACAATCTTCCTCTTTCCTTTTTCATGCGACGGAATGTTTACCTCTATTGCTGGTGCTTTCCTAAATGCTACTTCATGTTGCTTCGCTAACCATTCCACAACAATGCCGACTGGTTCATTGAGCCTAGAGAAGTTGTAACAATATCTCCATGGGTCTTTCTTTACCCAAGGAAATGCCCCGTGGATCCACTGAAACTGTACTCTCATGTAGTGATCTTTCACAATACAGTGCGGGTCTACGAATTGAAGCTTTGGACTTCAAAAAGATATTTCTTGATCTCCTCTGTTTTGACATTTTCATGATTGAGGTTTTGTATTTCGTACAACCCAACCCGCAATAGAAGAGTGGGCCAAGGTGCCTTCTTCTTCTGGTGCAGCCTAGCTCACAGTCCTGTCGAGATGTGGTGTGATACTTCTTGCATCACGAGCTTGTCCATGGAAAACTTCGACAAAACATGTGGATGATTCTTTGTGTTGTACATCCGTATGAAGGTGTCAGATGGTGAAGCATACCAATCTGATATATCGATCAATGCCTCCATCACTACCATCGACATGCAAGGTGGATCCTACTCAAATATCATCTTGTACACTAGGGTGAAAAAATGATCTAATAGTTGTGTGATAACTTCCCTGAAGCTCCATTCAGAAAATAGTTTACAATAAGTATTAACAGTGGTTTCCATTGATGTCCGTGCCCACTTCATCCCCGGGAACACCTGATGGGCCCACATTGCATCCAAGATGTAGGCGGACATGTAGATTTTTGCTTACTGGCCTTTGGAGGGTTACCGAGCTCTGTGATCTATTCCTTCAGCCTATGAGCCAACATGTGGGACCAATTTCATGCTTTGCCTTCATTGGCCAGTTGGTCCAAAGTGATCACCCAACTCTACAGGAAGGTCTTTGTGCTCTCTTGGCCATACAAGTGACAAGCAAAAATGACCAAGTACTGTTATGCCTTGCACAGTATCTTCATCTTGTAAATCTGGTTGGGTGTCATCCTGAGTTTGGTCAGCTCCTTTACCCAATTCTTCAAGATATCCTTGGAATTGGCATTGCTGCTAGGTATGGCGAAGGGTGTCTCCATTGTGATCAATGGCTTCGAAAAATGATACATATATTGATAATCCTATTCCCTTAAGGTAGAAATATCTATCCCAATGACACTGCTCAATGTCATCATCTCATGATTACTGTGCGAGATGATCTAATGTATCATGTTTGTTCATGGGAATGCGGGATACCTACACACAATTTGGTACAAGCCGGACATGTGAATGTTCACATAGTATTAGCAGTCTTCGAGACCTTCCCCAAATGTGCCCGAGAATGCATCATTGACCTCTTGCCACTTTAGCTTGATGTCTTGGTCTACAATCAGCTTGGTGTCTTCATAAATCGACAAACTTGTAGACACTCACTCCATTGCTACTCAAGTTGCGCTTCCGTCAGTGTCTTTTGATCCTACTCTCTTGGAGGCCATTGAACTTGAACTGCTAAGAGATGGATGAACACCTGCTGTATCTGGAGACATGGAGACATGCATGGAAAGAAATCTATTAGTTAAACGAAAGCAAACTTGAGGGACGACATGCTACATACTTGGGGAGTGAGTCACAAGGATTGTGCACTTTTCTCTCAGAGACCGGGAGACTAAGTACCAGAACTATGCAAAAGGTAGTCCGGACTGTCGGGAGGTTGGTTGACTATTAGAATTACACAATGCATAATCAAAACTATCCTATTGGGTGCTTGGATTGTGAAATGTGCAATTTCAGGTGGAAAGTGTTGTAGGCCCACGAATTGCATTGCATAATTTTCTCGGCGAGAATTCACTGCCTCTAAGAATTGCGCAGGGAAATATTGGAGGGAAATTTCTCGCCATAATTGCACATTTTCTAGGAGGAAAGTAGAGCCTTCCCTCTCAAGATTGTGTAAGGAGGTCTTGGTGAAGCAGAGCCTAGGCCAAGGTTGCCGAGACCCCGCCGACAGGAAATGAAAAGCAAATGAAGAAGTTAATGCATGTTGATACTAAGTGTAAGAAGAGGTGAATGATCATGCATGAAAATAGTGAATGAAAGATTCAAAAAAATGAAACAATATCCATGTGTGTGAGACGAGTCACCGAATCGGCGACAACTCGTGAGAAACAGTGTCATGCATGCGACAACAATGAGATGCTAACGAAAGTGGAAATGGTGCGTGTACAATCTAAGATGCATGCAAATGTTAGCAAGTGTTCACAAAAATCAAGCAAAAAACACTCACACAAGCCAAAACACAAAATGTGGACATAAATGTTGCAAAAGACAAGTTAAGCAGACTTACTCAGAAATAGCTGAGATGGATGTGTCAAAGACTCCTTGATATGTTGTGGGATGTCAGAGCTCCAAGATCAATGTGAAGAATGAGGTCTGAAGCATTGAATAAATAAGTTTAAGGCTCATGATGCACATGCCACAAATCTAATAAAAAGCTACACTTGGAGGAAAGTTTCTAAAATGATATTTGCATGTACCCTCCAGCTACTAGAAATAGCTCCCTTAGATACAAGGATTCTTTTTGCATGTTTCTTTTTTCTATTTCAGGAAAATGAAGCCCATGCATGCAAGTCAAGTTTTCTTGGTCCCAAGTGGAACCGATCAACCTGAGGGCACATGCAACAACCTACTTGACTTAGGGGAAATTTTGCACAGTTTCTGGGAGGAAGTTGGGCTAGCTGCCTAGAGGGATCATACAATTTCTGGGAGGAGCAGCTGAATGCCACCCAAAATTGTGTAATTTCTGGGTTGAGTAGCACTACTGGGTCAGATTCCGTAGTTTTCACTCAGAAGCCTCTCTCACAATATTGTGTAGTTTTTGAGCCCAGTAGGCTGCCAGTCAGATTTGCACAATTTTTGGAGGGAAGGCTGGTTCCCATCTAGAATTGTGCAATTTCTTGAGGGACCTCCTCAGCCAGCAGCTGGACGAAGTCTAGAGTAGCCGCCTGTGAGGGGAGTGAAGCAAGGTATCATGCACAGTGTTGGGTACCAAATCGGGCCATCTTTCCACCTATTTTCATTACCCCTTTTTACATATTTGCACTCATTTACCCATGCTATTATGTTAAATTTACAAGGTAAATTTCCCGCTTTACTATCCTATTGGTATATTCTAATTAATGAAGTAAAACATATGGAATCTATCTATTTGCAGTACTAAACTTTGTGTTTGACCACAGCATGAGAACAAGAACCCTCAACTTGGTGCATTGCAACAGAACCGACAACGGCCGATCACCAGGAGGATGCACAACTCGGAGAACAGATGCTTTGAACTATTCTTGGGCCTTCCTACTATTCAAGGGATCCGACACTGATATCGTTCCAACCAATTTATATCTTTATATCTACAGTTGCTATGTTTGTGGGAGAAATGTTAATCTCCCTCACTGTGTATAAAACGCAGGTTGATCCTGTGAATGGGGGTTCACCCATCAACATTGTAAACTTTTGTTATCAATTAATAAAAGATCATCCACTTTGTTGTTCTAATTCTTTTCATGGCTAATGTAGCCTTGATCAGAGAGCTGGGCCCACTCTTCTGATCAGGTGCTGCATCTTTATGTGTGTGTGATTTATCAGTTTTTGTGTGTTGTTACAGTTCTTTATTGTTCATTATTATTTCTACAGTTTTGTAAGTTGTTGATCTTGCATTCATGCTTTTAATATTAAACACAAACCCTTGGTTGGGAAAGATCACGCATCTACCCCTGCATATACCTTGCACATTTCCTTGAAAGGATACGCACCCGGATTGATAAGATTAATGTCGGAATAAGGTAGATAAATAACCCCTACCTGGACACCAACATTTTGGCGCTATTGCTGGGGAGGCTAACAAGGTGCAAACAATGATCCGGACTGACTAGAGGGTCAATCTCTTGTCCTGGGGGGAGGATGAGTTTTCTCACTTTGCTTTAGGTCCTGAACGCAGGTTTTTTTTTCTTGATTATTTTGGGCCATTCTCTTGTCCTGGGGAGGGAGGAGTCCTTTGACGCCTTGCTCCAAGCCTAGAGCTTCAATTTTTTTTTTCCTTCTAACCTGTGTGCATTTTTTTTTCTAGAAATCCCTATCTTTTACCTTGGGGAGGGACCATTTTTTCACCCTGCTTCAAATTTGGGAAAATTAGGGTTCTCCTTGGTTTTTGATTGTCTTTTGGTTCTTGTTCCTAGGGAGGGAGGAGTCTTTTGACTCCCTACTCTAAGCTTGAAACCCTAGGTTTTGCTATAGCTGCATTTCTTTTTGTGAGTTCTTTCATCCTTGGGAGGGAATTTTTTTTTGACACCTTACTCCAGGGTTGAAGCATTGTAGGTGCATACAAAAACCCCACCATTAATCCAACTTTTGTATGAACAAAGAACCCAATAAAAAGGGAAGAGGGAGAGCCCCAAGGGGTAGAAGACCAAACCTGGGAAGAAAAACTTATATACAAGAGATCATAGCAAGGTTTGAATCCAAAGCATCCTCTCGCTTAGCTGTGAGACTAGGAGTAAGAAGGTTGAAGTCAGAAGGAGAATCAGTGGAACAACCAGTATTGGCTACGACATTCCATGGTGACTCAACACAGCAAGTCCCTCTGACTGTGGAAGAAGCATCTAGCAGTGGACCTGATTTAGAGAATCTTGAGCTGGTGTTAGCAGAGGAGGAAGTTGCAAGTAGAGCATCAGTAGAATTAGACCATTCTAGTAAAGGAAAGGGAGTTGTAGCCGAAGGATCAAGCCATCAGGCCACAGGAGAAAGAGTCGAGGAGATATTTACATCACCAAGGGACTGGGGAAGTGCTACCAAAGCAGCTCGAATCCCGGTAACAAAGAATCCTCAACCATCTTTTGCAGAACCTATTGAGATCCCCAGTGATTATTGGAAAATATTCATGGCTCCTACAAACTCCACCATCGATTTCCCTATTGGAGATCTGGGAATCGGTGCGCCTACAAAGCCTATTCCATTGACAGCTTTACCAACCTTCCATGGGCTTATTTCGGAAGACCCTGACACATTTTTATTCGAGTTTGATATAGTATGTCGGGGGTACAACTACACAACAGGTGCCCAGAAGCTGAATATTTTCCCTTCCACTTTAAAAGGGATAGCTCTGCGATGGTTCATGGGCCTTGGAGGAAAATCCATTTCTACATGGGAAGATATGCAGACGGCTTTCCTGGAGAAATACAAAGATTACTGTAAATCCCAGAACATTAAGGAGGAACTCTTCAAATTCACATAGAAAGAAGATGAAAGCTTGGAAGATTGTGTGGAGAGGTTCAACTACACCTTACAAAGGTCAGGACATTCTGACCTGGATAAGGAAATATTAAACATTATCCTCCTTCGATCCCTTCGCGAAGACTCGATGGAGCTATTGAACATTGTCGGAAAGGGAGATATCTCCAAGGAGAAGTTCGAAGATATCTGCAAATTATGTATTTAGTGCTCAAGGGGGCTTGCGAGAAACAAGCAGGGGGTCCATTCAGGAAAAGGATCTAGCGAGGGTGTTACAAAAGTAGAAATCAGAAATATACTAGACAACCTGAGAACATATATCCTCAATACCCTATCAGTATAGATGGATACCTTGCAAGTAAAACAGAAGCAGCTAGAGCTGGATAGGACTATGGCAGTGTTCTGCCCGAAGTGCAGAAAGAAGCATCCAGAGTGGGAATGTCCACTAAATTCCATAGAGGAATGTGTGATCTATGAGCTCAATCATGCGACAAGCTTGTGCCCTTCCTTACAAGGCTTGAAAGCAGTATTTCAAGGAACAGGGGAGGACACGGAGCAACTGTACCTCATGGGATCTAGGAAGCCATGGCCACCTCAACCATCGATGGGGAATTGAGGTATGTATCTGGATCCATCTCAGTATTTTAATAATTATAATATGAATCCCCAGACGATGCCTTACCCTCCCATGTGGCTGCAATACCTTGGTAACAGTGGAACCCCCAAACCAGTACAGGCTCTTCGTGGGCATCAAACTGGCAAGGATCCACTCCTGGACAGTTTCCTCCGCAGATGCCACAGCAGATGCCCCAACAGCGGTTCCAATTTCCTTCCAATGTGCCTCCTGGTAACCAACCTGCCCGTCCTGAGCTCCCCATGTAGTCTAATCCTAACCCTAACAATAAGGGAGCTCATCAAGCTAATGTTCTTAACGTGCCTTCATATAGTATCTCCACTACAGAGCTGTATGAAATGAATCTGTGATCAGGTCAGACAGTCAACGCCCAACCTCCTCCAGTTATCATTGAACAGCTTGATAGTGAAGATAAGGAGACAGAGCCGATTAGTAAAGAGCCAGAGAGAACCAATAGAACCCAGATGCCTCCTGTCAAGCAGCCTCAATCTGAACCACCTTACCCAGAGAGATTAATCATCAGTAAAACAGGTCCTCAATCTGAATTTGATTTATTAGAAGAATTGCAGAACTTATTTGTTAAAATTCCCTTATTGTAAGCTATGAAGGATGTGCCAATCTATGTAAAGACTCTTAGGGAATATTGTTCCAAGAAACTTGCCAAGAAAATTAAAGATCCCCTTACTATACATGTTATGGGAAAGTTGTTAGATTTTATGATGGGAAAATCAATGCCAGTGAAATATGGAGATTCGGGGAACCCGATCTTGACAGTACAGATTAATGGGGTAGAAATTCCAAATGTGTTGGTAGACCTGGAAGCTTCCATCAATGTCATCACTACTGAAACTATGCATGTGATAGGACTTCGTAATTTAAAGCATACACCTATAGTACTAGACTTAGCAGATAGATCTACAGTCAAACTTGTAGGAAAGCTGGAAGATGTGACAATTTTAGTAGATTCATGGCATTACCCCATAGACTTCCTGGTATTACATACACAATCTTCAGTGGGCAGCCATCGCCTGATTTTGGGTAGGCCATGGCTGGCTACTGTAGATTCTTACATTGGGTGCCGCTTAGGGAATATGGTCATTTCTAATGGGCATTGGTGAGCTCCAGTATTGTAGCAATAATGCTACAACTCCTGGGGCTTCCTGTCTCTTAATTTTATCAACCCGGTAGTTCGTACAAACTTTGAAGCGACGGTGTTGTATGCACAAGTACTAGCTCTTGTCGCAGCTGTCACTTGGTCAGCTGGCACAAGTCCGCTAGGGCTCAAGCCAACTTCTATAGGCTCTCAGAAGAAGCTTGTTAAATGATGGACGAAAGCTAGCTCAAAGAAGACTAATCTACTTGGAAAAAATGAACTGAAAGCAAATCAAAACATGGAAACCCTAGGAAACCCTAATTTAACTAGTCTAACCTCTATGATGCAAAGAATGTGAAGGAAACTTCTACCAATGATGCCATTACTTCTAATAACAGAAAATGCATGAATCTAATCTACTTGCATCTTAAAAGACATGTTTTTGTATTTTTTCTTTAAGTGGATGGAGTGATTGTGATTTTGTGCTTATTAGGGTTTGGTTGTGCAGATGTGATGCGGAAGGAAGGAAAGCTTGGGAAAGGTTGGGGAGGCTAGGAGAGGTTCCCAGAGATCCTTAGCATCAGTCCACAGAGGTTCCTCACATTCAGAGGCTCAGCAACCGAGTGAGTGGCCTCCTACAGGATGTCTGCAGGGGATTCTACAGGAAACGCAGGGGTTTCTACAGGAAGTCTACAAATTGCTACAGGATGACCTACCATGGGTGTTTGAAGTGATGGTGGGGTGATGGAATGGTAGGGGGAGATGTGCAAGGTAGGAATAAAGCTGGTGAGGGCTCAGGAGTGGAGAAGTAGGATGGAGAACCAGTGTATGAAGTGGGTTGATGGATGGAAGGTTATAACAACGAAATGTATAAAGAATGAAGTTACGTGAGGAGTGGAGGAGTTTGGGAGATAACAGAGCGGAGCAGAGGTCAAGGATGTGGTTGTATGCGTGATCAAGACGAAGAAGAAGGTAATAGAACGAGGAAGAGCAGTGTAAATAAAACAAATGGCTTATGACTGTCACCAAGATGAAAATTCATTAATCCTATGCTACCTGTGCTATGAACTCAAGGAACAGGAATATAAAGCGTGTAGAGGAATGTGCATGAAGCGGTGATGAAGGTGTATGGTGCAAGAGTGAAGTGCATGGAAAGATCTATCATAAATGAGACTATGTTGCAGCATGTATAAAGTGAAGAACTGCGTATTTTTGTGGTTGGTATAGGCTGCACTCCAATCTCCAAACAGAGATGGCAGTGGAGACTTCCTCAACCTTTTTTGCTGGAGCTCCAAGAGATTATATCTATCCTACTATCAAACTTAAACAACTGAAAGCAAATCACCATAAACTAGTCCTATCTAAGCTCATGAAAACGACTAAATTGACAAACTGTAAATTTGAATTGCATGTGAAAACAAACAAACTCAAAGTGCTGGAACGAAATGAAAACACATTACAACACTGAGGAGATCTATTGCTCTTAGGTTGGGCCCTAACCTGAGAGCTATAGCTCCTTGAGAAAACTCAGAACTAGATCAAAATCTGCCTTCTTTATTCATAATCTGATGTCATGCCAAATTGGCTTACAAAAAGGAACAAAGACTGAGCTCTAGCTCGTACTTTCTAATTACAAGAGTAATGCCAAGGTTCAAAAAGCTTCTATCCAAGGCTACGGCCTCAGTATTTATGCAAAAACGATCATCCAACAGGTGTCCTTGATTTTAGGAGCTCGGATGTCCAGCTAAAGTTTAACTGCTGATCTTGTAGGACAGTCATAACTACTGTTCCTGTAGAACAGTTATAACTGTTGTTCCTGTAGAACAGCTAGCTGCTTCTAAGCTCGGTGGGGAGATGGATTGGAGCTCGGAGTTCTTGGTGGGAATCACGAGGAAGGTCCCCAAGACCGTGGACATCCTCTCCTAAAAACCAGCAGTGCCACCTCATTTTCTCCTTGTCTCCTTTTTCGTTGTCTTTTTCTCCCTTTTAATGCCAAAAACCTAAAAGCATCATGCATTAGTCACGTAGATAAAATGTCTACCCTTCTTCCTACAAACAACACGAATAAACTGAGAAATGCATGCATAAGCAGTAAAAAGTGAATGGTTTGAGCAAAGCAAGTAGGCCAAATGAGCCCAAATTATACCAAAAATTGGGGCTCATCATCACCCCCCAGCTAAATTGTTTGCTCATCCTTGAGCAACTTTGCCTTGGCTCCTCGTCTTTGGCCGAGAACTAGAGCCCGGAGCACGCTTTTCCTCCCCTGATTTTGGTGGTTCTGCCTTTTCTGTCGAGGGTGCTGCTTCTTCCTTTCCCGTTTTTGGCGGCCCTGCCTTTGCTGCCCCTGGTGGTGACAAAGGTGATGCTTCCTTCCCCTTTCCTATTTCCTTGAGCTGGGCTTCAGAAGGCGACTGGCCTATTTTCCATGTCCAGGAAGTTATTTTTGGGCTCCCCTTTTCGGGGGTGGCTGATGTTTTAGAGGGGGCTCTTGCACTGGGTGAATTAGGGACGTCCCCTGAAGTGGTTTGGCTGCTGGGTGGAGGCTGTGGCTTGCCCATGGTCATCCTCTTGCTTTTCCTGGCTTCAGATGGTAGAGGGGTCTCCCTCTCCCTTTTCTCCTTCGGTTTTGGAGGTGTACTGAGGGCAGCCAGTGCCGCTGCTGCCTCCTTTTCGAGAATGCCAGCCTTCTCTTTCTTGCGTTTTTCTCTCTCAGAGCTCCTTGTAGAGGGCCCCTCCTTTTCAGATTTCGGGCTTCCTGTGGAAGACCCTGCTTTGCCCACTTCCGGGCCTCCGGTAGAAGATTCTTTCTTTCCCGCCGTTGGGCTTCCTGAAGAAGGCCCTCTCTCTGCCTTCAGACTCTCTGTAGGAGGCTGTTTCTCAATGACTTTTGGGCCTCTTGTAGAAGCCCCTTTTTCCAATTTCTGGTTTCCTGTAGAAGCCCTTGTCTCTGTCTTCGGGCTTCCTGTAGAAGCCCTTGTCTCTGTCTGCACTTTCGGGCTTCCTATAGAAGCCTTTGTCTCCGTTTTTGGGCTTCCTGTAGAACCCTGTTCTCCAATGATTTTCGCGCTTCCTGTAGAAGCCTTGGTCTTTGCTTTTGGGCTTCCTGTATAAGCCTGCTCCTTACTGATCTTCGAGCTTCCTGTAGAAGCCTTTGTCTTTGTTTTCGAGCTTCCTGTAGAAGCCTGTTTTTCAATGATTTTTGGGCTTCCTGTAGAAGCCTGAGTTTGTGTTTTCGGGCTTCCTGTAGAAGCCTGTTTTTGCTTTCCTGTAGACACAGGTGTCTCCACTTCCGCTTGCTTGCCTGCTTGAGTTTTGCTTTTTGCTTTGGGTGCAGGTGCTGTTGAGGTACTTGGGCTGACGTGGGCCACCTCTGCTTTGTCCATTCTGCTCTTCATCCTCTTTTCCCTTGCTGACAGGATAGGTGTGCCACCTTTTCTTGGTCCTTCTTTTCCTCATGCTTCTTCCTTTGTTCTTCGGCCACTGCTTCGTGTTCCTCACTGCTAGAGGAACCCTTTTCTTCAATCAACATTTTAATATCCCCATCTTTGGTCAAATTGCGGAAGGATTCCCATGATAGGTGGACCTTATAAGAGTGCAATGCATCTTCCACAAGCAGTTTTATTAACCCATGGTGGGCTATCTGATCAGGTATTCCCTCTCTTAGCTTTGTAGCACACTCCATTAGGGACTCCAGGAGATAATAAGGGATGCTTAGTTTTTGCTCTACAGGAAGGTCAATTCGGTGCCTCAACTCAGTGAGTAGCCGAAAGTGATATGCATACACGATGCTGAACCGGCCTTCACAAGTAATATATTTCATGATTTGCAAACTGACTTCATTCCAAGGTGGTGATAGGCTCATTCTTCTCACCCCATTTTTATCCTCCGAGAATTCTTCCTCAGGTGGAAAGAATTCCTTCTTTGCCTGCTGACTCAGCTTTCTCTCCTCTTTATCCCACGACAGACCCATAGGAAGTTCTGTGACCCGACTGATATGTTCTGGGGTGAGTGTGAGGCTTAGACCTCTGAAGTTTACTGTGGCCAGTGTCTGGGATTTAGGCTTCAAAGCCTACAAGAATTCCTCGGCTACTTCATCATCGTAGCCCTGCAGCTTATCACAAAAAGGCATCCATTGTGCTCTGGTGAAGAGCTCTACCACTGCCGGGTTTCTCCTTAAGTTAGTTGAATCAGTGGGCTCTCGTCTTATAAACCCACCCGGCATGATGAACACGGTCGTTTTAACAAAAGGTGGCAGATGCAAAAGGGATTTGGTCTATGAAGACAGAGCATGCACATACAAAATTTCAACACAGACTACTCATACCAACATCCTATAGAATGGTAGAAACGACACAACAAACAACAATTCCACCAATATTTTTATAACCCGACCATGGACGATGGTCTTGCCACTTCTAATAACCAGTTACATTAAGAGTTCAGGGTTACCTCCTTAATTGGCCACCTTTTTTCGCGAGGCACCCGCTTTCCTGTAGATGATTGCGTTCCTGTAGACTGCATTCCTGTAGAACTGCGCTCCTGTAGAACTGCGTTCCTGTAGAAGCCGTGCGCAATTCTCGGGGAGGACTGTAGTTGGCCGCGCTCGCAGTGTGCTTGACCAGCGTTCTGGTAGCCAACAACTCGGTGTATCAAAGTGCAGAGGAGATCAGAATAGCTATCCGAGTTGAAGTGTTGGATGATAAATGCATGCGCATGATTTAGCCGATTTGATTTTGAATCGGCGTAATCCGTGGCGCGGGGGATGAGCTGTCCCTGCCGGACCATTGGGCGACGTCATCCATCCTCCGCTTGCGTATTCACTTGCTTCTGCATTCATTTCCACAGATTTATCGCCGCCTTTTCTGTTAAACTTATGCTTCTGATGAGAGTGTTCCCACGTGCATGCCGTTCATTCTTTTTGTCGTGGCCGCCACCCAAACATCCAATTACATTTTAACTAGTCGACGTGGCCAGTCGACTGGCCATACGACTGCTCAACCATTCACTTTTACGCTTTGCAAACAATTTCAAAGTTAGATTCATGCGATTTGATGGAAGGAAGGGTGGAGACACTTACCTGCGCGGATGCACATGATTTTTCCAGTTCTCGGACGATGGTGAGCGGATCTACCTGCTGCGTGCGACTTACACAGACCCAGAAGCTCGTGGGTATAGGCTGCCAACGCTGGAGTGGGTGGTTTTTCTTGCATGCACCCGCGTTTCATTTCGGATGGCGGTGCTGTGAACGGTATCCACTCGAGCAGGTTGAACTGCTATAGGATCCCCGCGAGGGGTCTCATAACAGTCCTTTCTCCTTGGGTGCATGCTGCACGATGGCGGTTCTGGCTTCTCGACCACAATCCCGGAGCTCTTGATGCATGTGGTATGAGATTCCATCATTTGTTAATCTTTGGAAATGGCTTTACCGCGAGAACTCATCGATTTTCTTTGTTTGTGCAGTGACTTGGCCGCATGTCGACACGGGTGGTGGAGCATGGTGACAGCAACGTGCAAGGATGCCAACAGAGGCTTGCATGCATCCAAACCAATCCATGGTCGCGAAATCTCTTTTTAAGATGAATTCTGGCCGTCCAATACTCCTACAGGAAGTTTCCTATAGACACAGAGCTTCCTGTAGAAAGTTCGGCCTTCCTGTAGAAAGTCTGCACTTTCCTGTAGAAAGACTGCGCCCTCCTATAGAAAGACTGCGCCTTCCTGTAGAAAGACAGCAGCTTCCTGTAGAAGATTCAAACCATGATAAAATTGCACATACCTTGAAAAACATGGGTGCTCTTGGAGGAGGTACTGATGAGGTTCCTTGATAGCATGATAAGGACCCTTGGCTGTGAGTTGAAGGGCTTCCTCTTCTCCATAGAGCATCTGCAACCTGCAATTTTTACCATATTTTGCTTATTGCGTTTTCTTTTTTCTTTTCTCTTTTTTATTCTTTCTTTTTTTTTTGAAAGATAACAAGGGCGCCTCAAGGAGGTTTTCACCCGTGCCATCTGCCCTGAGTGCCTCAGAGAGGTTTCCACTCAAGGATATTTTCACCTTTTCTCCTTTTTTTTTTGAAAGACAATAGGGGCGCCTCAATGAGGTTTTCACCCCTACTACCTGCCTTAGGCGCCTCAGAGAGGTTTTCACCCAAGGATCTTTATTTATTTTTTATTTATTTTCTTTTTTTTTTCTTTTCTTTTTTTTAGATATTTTTTTAGGGTGTGCCAGAGGCAGAGGCAGAACCCTTCTCTATGACCAATACAGATTTCTCCATAGTTTTGATAAACTCTTGTCTTGAGAGAGGTCTCCTGTAGATCTTCAATCGATGCCCATTGACAAGCATGGGAATGGCTTCCTCATCAATGGTTCGAATGAGGACAGATCCATTTTCATGGCATTTCTCCACTGTATATGGTCCTAGCCATCTGGTTCTCAACTTCCCCTTGAAATCTTTGTATCTGGAATCATACAACAAAGCCCAATCTCCCGGCTGAAATTTCTTGTCATGGAGATGTTGGTCATGCCACACCTTCCTCTGAAGTTGAACCACTTCTGAGTGAAGGAGGGTCTGCATGCGGTGCTCGTCCAGGCCATTCAGCTGCAGCAGCCTTTCTTGTTGAGCATGGATGAGATCTAGGTCCAGCTGAGCTGCCATCCTCAAGGTGTTGTATTCAAACTCAATGGACAGCAAAGCTTTCTTCCCATAGACCAACTAATATGGTGTGAAACCAGTGGTGGTCTTCCAAGTGGTGTTGTAGGCCCATGTGGCTTCTACCAGGTGATCTGCCCAGTCCTTTCTGCTGCTGCTCACCACCTTAGTCAAGATCCCTTCTAATGCTCTATTGGTGACTTCCACCTGCCCATTTGCTTGAGGGTGATAAGGGGTGGAAGTCCTGTGCTTGATCTTGTGATGAGCTAGGAGATCTTCAACCAGGTTGGAGGTGAACTGGCTCCCTTGATCGGTGACCAGCTCTCTTGGATAGCCAAACTTATAGAAGATGTTCTCTCTTAGGAACTCGGCCACCTTTTCTTTTGTTGCTGCTTTGATTGCTTTGGTCTCTGCCCACTTTGTCAAATAGTCAGTACACACAATGATGTAAGTCCTTTGCCTCGAAGAGGGGTTGATTGGGCCCACAAAGTCCATGCCCCACTTCTCAAATGGCTCAAGAGTCACTTGAGGTTGGAGAGGCATCTCATCCCTTTGGGTCAGTTTCCCCATTCTTTGGCATTGGTCACACTGACTGACATATCTTCTGACATCTTGATGAAGTGTGGGCCAATAGTAGCCTGCCTGCAGGATCTTGAAGGCAGTTCTCTTTGCTACAAAATGCCCTCCACAAGGCCCATCATGACAAGTGAGGAGGATATCAAAGACTTCCTCCTCCCTTACACAACGCCTTAAGATCTGATCGGGGTCAAGCTTGAACAGATTGCCCCCGATCCAAGTGAATGAGGCACTTTTTCTGATGATTCTGCTCTTCTCTCTGGAAGATAGGTGTGGAGGGAACTGTGCTGAAACAAGATAGTTTTCTATATCAGCAAACCATGGAGAGAGTACTGAAATAGCAAACAGATGTTCATCAGGCATCTGATCGTCCACTGTTCCATCCTCATCTGCAGACAAATCCAATCTAGATAAAAAGTCAGCAACAACATTTTCTCTACCTGGTTTATCAACAATGGTTAGATCAAACTGCTGCAATAAAAGTAACCATCTAATAATACGAGCATTCACATCCGGTTTATTCATCAAATATCTATTAGCAGCATGGTCAGTATGTACAAAGGTCTGGTAACCAGTAATATAATGTCGGAACTTTTTCAATGCATGGACCACAACCAAGAATTCTTTTTCGGTTACAGTGTAATTCAGCTCAGCTTTGGACAAGTTTTTGCTAACAAAGTAAATGGAATATGGAAGTTTCTGCTCAACTTGTCCTAAAGCTGCACCTATGGCCTTGTTCGAGGCATCAGTGTGGATGTGGAAAGGTAGGGCCCAGTTTGGACCTCTCAGGATTGGGGCTGACACCAACTTGTCCTTCAATTCATTTAAAGTCCTCTGACAATCGTCAGTCCATTTAAACTCCACATCTTTTGCCAACAGACCAAACAATGGCGAGGCTAGCTTGTTGAAATCTTTAATGAATCTCCGGTAGTATCCTGCTAATCCCAAGAAACTCCGGACATCCCTTACCTTTTGAGGAGGTGGAACCCGCTTGATGAGAGCAATTTTGTTAGGATCCACCTGCAATCCTTGGGAAGAAATGGTATGGCCTAGCACGGTCCCCTCAGTCATTAGGAATTCACATTTTTCAGGACTAAGGGACAAGTTCATCTCGGTGCATTTCGTTAGGACTTTCCCCAGGTTGGACAATGCTTCCTGGAAGTTGGCCCCATAAGGAGTAAAGTCATCCATGTATATTTCCACTGCATCATGGACCAGCTCCGAGAAGATGCTCAAGACAGCTCTCTGAAAGGTAGCAGGAGCATTGCATAGCCCAAAGGGAAGGACTCGATAGGCAAAGGTACCCCAAGGACAAGTGAAGGTGGTCTTATCTTGGTCTTCCAGGCTGATTTGGATTTGATTGTACCCGCTAAACCCATCCAGGAAAGAGAAGAACTTCTTTCCTGCCAGTCCATCCAACACTTGATCTATGAAAGGTAGAGGGAAATGGTCCTTCTTGGTAGCTTTGTTCAGTTCTCGGTAGTCCACACAAATTCTCCATTTCCCATTTTTCTTGGGAACCAACACTAGAGGGGACACCCATTCACTATCTGAGATGGGGTAGATGAATCCGACATCCAACAGTTTCTGCAATTCTTCCTTGACAATGTCTTTAAGGGATGGATTCATTCTCCTCTGAGGTTGCCTAACTGGTTTACAATCCTCTTTGATGTATATATGATGGGTACAGACCGAAGGACGGACTCCTTTCATTTCCTTATAGCTCCAAGCAAAAGCATCTAGGTGGTTTGCCAACAGACTACACAGCTCCTTTTCCTGGGAAGGAGATAGGGAGGAGCTGATCTTCAATGCTTTCTCTGGGCCGAACTCCACATTCTTGACTCTGGGAGTAACAGAGTTGGTTGTACAAAGATCCGCTAAGGTGCTAGCTTGGGCATCCTCCACCAATTCCTCTAAGGGTAGTGCACTGGAAGGTGGATTCTGGATCAAGGCCTCGATCAAGTCATCCTCGGTTGGGGGGTCTTTTCTAGTGGTATCTAAGGTGCACAGAGGTGCTGAGTACACCTCGTCTTCTTCTCCTTCTTCCAACCAGAGTGGTAAATCATGCTCTAAAGAAGGTTGGGCAGGAGGGTATAGGACTAGCTGCTTGGACATGGGACCATTTTTGATGGTCATGTTTCCTGCCCGACAACTTATGTAAGAATCTGCAGTAGCTAACCAAGGCCTTCCCAAAATGAGAGGATATCCAGTAAGCTTGGCCTTTGGTTGCAGAACCAGGAAGTCTGCAGGGTATTCCCAAGAATCAATGGAGACCATGACATCCTCCACAATCCCTTCGGGAGTCACGGTGGAGCGATCTGCTAATTGCAGTACTGTCGAGGTCCTCCTCAAGGAACCCTGAAGATTGAGTTTAAGCATGGTATCCCTGGTCATCACATTGATGGCCGCCCCCAGATCAATCAAGGTGTGGGGGATAATGGTGCCATTGATGTGGACATCTACTACAGGACTTCCAGGATCTAGGTACTTTGGGCAGATGACTTGTCCTATCATAAGGTCAGATAGTTGTCCTATGACATTGATAGTTGAGGCATCTTTCTTCCGTCTGCCTGGCTGTTTGAAACACTTCTCCTTAACCAGATTGTTATATATTGGCACATCCTTGATGGCTTGGAGAAGTGGGATTTTTACACACAACTGCTTGAGCTCACCCAAAAGCTCGTCTTCTTCTGGGTTAGGTTGTGTGGTGGCTGTTAGTCTCTCAGGAAAGGGTGGAATAGCCTTTGGTTCACTTTCCTGTTTATCTTCCTCATCCTCTGGGGGAGGAGGTTGGCGATCTGGTAGAGTCTTTCCAAATCGAAGGTTGATCTCCTGGATCTCCACAGCATAGGTAGGGCATGAGGTTTCCCCAGTGTATACCTGCTGGGCCTGTCTATTGTTGGGGTTCGGGTTCGGTTGAGCAGGCATTTGAGGTTGCCTTGGAGGAGCAGGAGGTAATTTTTGAGGTTGAACTGGTGGTGGAGGCAAAATGGCAGGAGGAGTGTTGTATTGGGGCCTCCACCCCGACTGAGGTGCATTCCATTGAGGTTGTGGCTGGGTATGTGAGTGATATGGATGAGAAGTAGGTTGAGTGGGGTACTGAGGTGGATAAGACCATGGAGGAGGTATGGACCATGAAGGATGAGCAGGGGGACCCCAGGAAGGCATAGGAGTTGACTGGTTGGGGTTGTAATAAGCTTGAGATGCCCCTTGCATCCCCTGCTGATAAGGTCTAGATCCTTGTGGCCTCCTTTGGTTGAGGTAATAGAGAGGCTCTGTGGGAGCTTCGGTCCCTTGGTATATGGCTTTAAACCCAGGTAAGGTTGGACACTGATTTGTGGGATGGTCCTCCTCACAAACAAAGCACACTTCAACCGAATGCAATGGACATTCGTTCTTAGGGTGCCTCCTTGTGCACCTAGGACAGAAGACAGCCAAGGCTCTCTCAGCCTCTTCTTTCTTTTGCTGAATCTTGAATGTATCAAGCTGCATGGCAATGGTTTGTCTCACCTCACTCTTAAGATCTTCTAATTGGTTTGCAAGCTCATGTTTGGAGAAAGGGACACTAGTTGAGAGGTGGTTTCCTCTACCTCGTTTCCGAGCTGCCCTGGAGTGGTTTCTAAACACAGTCTTGATGTCCTCATAAGGCAGTTGATAAATGTCCCCCCCAGCTAACATGTGAAGGGTATCTAAGAGGTCTTCAGGGACTCCTCGGAGTAGGACCAACTTGAGGGATTCAGGGTCAAGTGTGCACTTGGCCCGCTTATAGCTTAGTTGGAACCTCTCCTCATAATCCTCTAAGGACTCATCATTTCCCATGGACATCCGAAAGATTTCCCCCTTTGTTTCCTTGGACCTATAGTAATCTCGGTACTTGGTGTTGAAAGCTTGCTGCATCTGAGCCCAAGTAGTGATACTATTCCCAGGCAAACCCATGAACCAGTGTAGTGCTGCATCCTTGAAAGTGGAAGGGAAAAGCTTCAACTTTTGCTCATCTTCAGTATAGTCATAGGTTCTACAAAGGACAACAAACTCAAACAGGAAGGTATCTGGATCTTCAGTGGTCAACCCATGGAAGTGAGGTAAGGCGGAGGGGATAATGTTTTTCATTTTCATCTCTTCATTGGTCTCTCGGATGGGGAATGCACCTTCTATTCTCTCATCTTCTCTTCTATTATCAGCCATAGCTTCAAATGGAGTAGTCTCTAACTCTTCTTCTACTATAGGATCTTTAGACATCTCAGGATGTTCACCTATAGGTTCTTCTGGGTCACTGTCACCAAAGAGGAGAGAAGGGTGACTCAGTGATATGGTGGGGGTGTTTGGTAGGAATTTTCCTGATCTATCTCGGTTCCTATGAGGCATGAAATGGAAAAGACTTTTTTTTTCTCTTTGATTGATTTTGCTTTTCTTTTCTTTTGGTACCTGCAAAACTGAGACAGATTGATCTACAACTATCTATGAAAGATGCAAAATTAACTGAAAGCAGGAAAGGACTAATCTACTTTGCTCAAATGAAATTGCAGAAAGGAAATGCTAGTCTACGCTTGCAGAAAGGAAATGCTAATCTATGAAAGCAGGAAATGCTAATCTATGAAAGCAGGAAATGCTATGCTACTTTTGCAGAATGGAAATGAAGCAAACTACTTAGAAGAAGGTAAGAGTAAGAAAGTAGAAGAAAAGCAACAATTGCTAATACTCTGACGCTTCCCCGGCAACGGCGCCAAAAAGATGGTGAGCTCCAGTATTGTAGCAATAATGCTACAACTCCTGGGGCTTCCTGTCTCTTAATTTTATCAACCCGGTAGTTCGTACAAACTTGGAAGCGACGATGCTGTATGCACAAGTACTAGCTCTTGTCGCAGCTGTCACTTGGTCAGCAGGCACAAGTCCGTTAGGGCTCAAGCCAACTCCTATAGGCTCTCAGAAGAAGCTTGTTAAATGATGGACGAAAGCTAGCTCAAAGAAGACTAATCTACTTGGCAAAAATGAACTGAAAGAAAATCAAAACATGGAAACCCTAGGAAACCCTAATTTAACTAGTCGAACCTCTATGATGCAAAGAATGTGAAGGAAACTTCTACCAATGATGCCATTACTTCTAATAAGTGAAAATGCATGAATCTAATCTACTTGCATCTTAAAAGACATGTTTTTGTATTTTTTCTTTAAGTGGATGGAGTGATTGTGATTTTGTGCTTATTAGGGTTTGGTTGTGCAGATGTGATGCGGAAGGAAGGAAAGCTTGGGAAAGGTTGGGGAGGCTAGGAGAGGTTCCCAGAGATCCTTAGCATCAGTCCACAGAGGTTCCTCACGTTCAGAGGCTTAGAAACCGAGTGAGTGGCCTCCTACAGGATGTCTGCAGGGGATTCTACAAGAAACGCAGGGGTTTCTACAGGAAGTCTACAAATTGCTACAGGATGACCTACCGTGGGTGTTTGAAGTGATGGTGGAGTGATGGAATGGTAGGGGGAGATGTGCAAGGTAGGAATAAAGCTGGTGAGGGCTTAGGAGTGGAGAAGTAGGATGGAGAACGAGTGTATGAAGTGGGTTGATGGATGGAAGGTTATAACAATGAAATGTCTAAAGAATGAAGTTACGTGAGGAGTGGAGGAGTTTGGGAGATAACAGAGCAGAGCAGAGGTCAAGGATGTGGTTGTATGTGTGATCAAGACGAAGAAGAAGTTAATAGAACGAGGAAGAGCAGTGTAAATAAAACAAATGGCTTATGACTGTCACCAAGATGAAAATTCATTAATCCTATGCTACCTGTGCTATGAACTCAAGGAACAGGAATATAAAGCGTGTAGAGGAATGTGCATGAAGCGGTGATGAAGGTGTATGGTGCAAGAGTGAAGTGCATGGAAAGATCTATCATAAACGAGACTATGTTGCAGCATGTATAAAGTGAAGAACTGCGTATTTTTGTGGTTGGTATAGGCTGCACTCCAATCTCCAAACAGAGATGGCAGTGGAGACTTCCTCAACCATTTTGCTGGAGCTCCAAGAGATTATATCTATCCTCCTATCAAACTTAAACAACTGAAAGCAAATCACCATAAACTAGTCCTATCTAAGCTCATGAAAACGACTAAATTAACAAACTGTAAATTCGAATTGCATGTGAAAACAAACAAACTCAAAGTGCTGGAACGAAATGCAAACACATTACATGTAACATCCAACTAATTAATTAATCAATTAAGTAAACATCCCACTAAACATGTAAGTAATCAATATGCAATTCAACTAATTAACTTCAAGCTCAAAACTATGATTAGAACACTTATCTGTGATTTCGGTTGAAGTCTGCTATCTGCAACATGGTTTTGGGGACGACTCTCCATCCAACCATAGGCTCAATTGTGCAACGTCTTGCTACAACTGGCCACCCCCGAGCCCTCAATCAACGTACTACTGCCAATGCTCCTAAGTCTTAGTATACCATTCTCCCAAGAGAATGAAAGATAGAATCTCGGAATGATAGAATGCAGGAATGCCTCCCATCTTCCTCACCATCTATTAAATAGAACAACATTGGAAGGGGAACCACATGCACACACTCCATGTGTCTACATGCAACTTTCTTTTGATTTTTAGCTTTCTTGTTTTATTTCTTTACTTTTCTTTTGATTTTTAGCTTTCTTGTTTTATTTCTATTTATTCTTATTTAGAGTTTTAGTATAGTTATTACTATTTTCATTTTTTATTATTTTTATTTATTTTCTTGTATATTTTTAAATTCATTTATTATTTATGATTTATTATTTTATTATTTATTATTAAGTGATTTATTATTTATTATTATTATTTATTTGTGTTTTTTATTATTTATTATTTATTATTATATTATTATATTATTATTTATTATGTATTATTAAGGGAAGGGATATTACATACTCTCCCCCTTTAAGGAACTTCGTCCTGAAGTTATGTTGAATTATGTATTATGTATTGTTTTTATTATTTATTATTTATTATTATATTTACTTCCTGTTTCCAACACCCTCTGCTGAACTAGTATAACCAGCAGGCATCGAAAGTCCCCAACACCCCGGGAAATCTCAAGGAATCTCTGTCCTTTTTCCCACTTTCGGCACCAGGCTCAGCCTGACCCAGTCTGTATCCTAGTCCAAGGCTTGCCCCAAGGCTCGCGCCTGACTCAGACCTCATCTGCCCCAAGGCAGGCATCCGGTCCGGTACTCAATGACCCCGGGCATCTGGCAAGGCTGGCCCACTCCCTCCACAACTACTAAGGCGCACAGCCCCAGGCATCGAAGTCTTATACAACCCTTCCAGACTTCGGCATCCCAATCCAATACTAGGCACCAAGCCTAGAACATCAGGCACTTGGCCTCCTCAAGATGGTCTCATAGCTCTTCAAGAGCTATCCATCAAGAGCTATACACAAGACAAAGGAACCACTGGCATATGTAGTGTTGATTGAGTTTGTCCCCATCCCATATGGTGTTACTTATTCTCCCTCATGCGTATGGGCTCACACGAGATCATCAAATAAACCGGCCCTCTCGGCCCATTTGTGGAGTCCTGTGAATCCTCACATCTCCACATGCATCCAATGCATTAACCATATCATCAAATAAACATGACCTCTTGGCCCATTTGTGGAGTCCTGTCAATCATCACACCTCAACATGCAACCAATGGATTAGCTATACCATCATAGTATCATAAAAATAATCCACATGCCAAGTCTTGCATGTCATCATGAGAACATTCATCATTGTTAATCATAATATTATGAATAATAACGAACCACATGCTCATGCATGTCATAAATTTTTACGGAAGTATCGCCTGCTTCACCTCATGAAATACCATCATAAGTTATAAAATCAACATATTTGCAATAAAGATATATCATGACTTCACATAATACATGAACCACATGTCAATAACCTCATATTATAGCATCATAATTCCTATGCCAGGTTAGGCATATCATATCCATCATGAGTTTTCAACATTAAATACCTATCATCACATAGTAAATGAATATGTCAATTTACCTTGACATAACATCATAATGCCTCATCATAAGTATACATCCTCACTATTGTAACCAGTATATAAATATGAACCACGTGGGCATGATCACCCTCATACCATCATATTATGAAACATCATCAATATGAGAAACATCTCAATACTTATCAAATATAGAATAATACTCTATAAGCATTCTTATCATGATTCATTAGAAAAATGAATTTCATAAACATGCAACTATGAACTAAGATTATTCAACATCCATCTAGGATTTATGTTATCTCATCAATGTTATTAGTGTGATGTTTTCATCAAGACGCCAATTAGTTTTTTTTCAATAATCATTTCCACTTCTTTCAACTAAGAAGTTGACCATTTACACCATAGGTATAATTATCTAAATACATTGTTAAATTTCACATGAGCCTCATTATCTTGAGTCTTAATCTCTCGTCATATTTCTTCCTTCCCCAAGGAAATTCTGGTGAAATTCATTGTTAAGATATTACCATTTGTATAATCATTTAAATCATCAATATCAAGTTCAAATTCCATGATCACTATACATATTTTTTTTAACCAAATAGCGCACATACGAGAGGTCATCCCTATTTAAGTCTTATTTTATGCTTAATCTACCTGCATGAGGGCTTGTTGCCCCTCATGATGTACTCATTAGTTGCATAATTTTCATTGTTCATCCTAAAAAGATTTGCTTTTCTCTTCAAGTTTCCACTTGATCTCTATTATCGTAGATTCACCCATGTTCAAGTTGGAATAGGGATTCTTCCACTTTAATTTTTACTCATTAATTATTCAGTTTAGACTTTGAACTGATTGGGACTACTACCATCATTATCATCTATGAATGATTTGGTATGCCCATTGTATTTTTACCATAACTTCTTTCAATACTAATGACGTGCACTAATAAGTTGTTTTGTATGAGGTAACAATATATGATCAATCCCCTCACGAGTGAAATTTATTCAATTGCACCCTTTATTAGTTGAATCTGAATTCTTTTGCCAATTTATATGTAATCCATATCAAAGTCTCATTATAGAATTTCTAACTATATTTCCAACAATATTTCTTCCTACAATACTTTTTCAATAAACATTTCCACTTTTTTTTTTTTCAACTAGGAAGTTTACCATTTACACCATAGGTATAATAATCTAAGTACATCGTTAAATTTCACATTAGCCTCATCATCTTGAGTCTTAATCTCTCATCATATATTCTTCCTTCCCCAAGGAATTCTGGTGAAATTCATTGGTAAGATATTACTAGTTATACAAACCTTTTTTTTTTCTTTTTTTTTTTAAATCATCTATCTCAAAATTAAGATCCCTTGGTTTTACATCCATTTACCCTTTAGCTTACCGATTCTAATACTGCTATAGGCAATTGCATATAAACACTAGGTCATCATGATTTAATTTTATATCATGCTTAATTTACTTGCATGATGGTTTGTTGATCCATGTTGACTTGTACATACATCACTTAACAATTATGATATTCATCTACAAAATATTTTCTTATCTTGTCAAGTTCCTATCTCAATACCACTTGATTGCTTTATGGTAAATTCACCCTTTTTCAAGTTGGACAAGAGATTTTTGCTCATTAAATAGTATCTTTTTAGATTTTGAAACAGTTGGAAACATTAATTAATCAATTAAGTAAACATCCTACTAAACATGTAAGTAATCAATATGCAATTCAACTAATTAACTTCAAGCTCAAAACTATGATTAGAACACTTATCTGTGATTTCGGTTGAAGTCTGCTATCTGCAACAAGGTTTTGGGGACGACTCTCCACCCAACCATAGGCTCAATTGTGCAACGTCTTGCTACAACTGGCCACCCCCGAGCCCTCAATCAACGTACTACTGCCAGTGCTCCTAAGTCTTAGTATACCATTCTCCCAAGAGAATGAAAGATAGAATCTCGGAATGATAGAATGCAGGAATGCCTCCCATCTTCCTCACCATCTATTAAATAGAACAACATTGGAAGGGGAACCACATGCACACACTCCATGTGTCTACATGCAACTTTCTTTTGATTTTTAGCTTTCTTGTTTTATTTCTATTTATTCTTATTTAGAGTTTTAGTATAGTTATTACTATTTTCATTTTTTATTATTTTTATTTATTTTCTTGTATATTTTTAAATTCATTTATTATTTATGATTTATTATTTTATTATGTATTATTAAGTGATTTATTATTTATTATTATTATTTATTTGTGTTTTTTATTATTTATTATTTATTATTATATTATTATTTATTATGTATTATTAAGGGAAGGGATATTACATTACAACACTGAGGAGATCTATTTCTCTCAGGTTGGGCCCTAACCTGAGAGCTATAGCTCCTTGAGAAAACTCAGAACTAGATCAAAATCTGCCTTCTTTATTCATAATCTTATGTCATGCCAAATTGGCTTACAAAAAGGAACAAAGACTGAGCTCTAGCTCGTACTTTCTAATTACAAGAGTAATGCCAAGGTTCAAAAAGCTTCTATCCAAGGCTACGGCCTCAGTATTTATGCAAAAACGATCATCCAACAGGTGTCCTTGATTTTAGGAGCTCGGCTGTCCAACTAAAGTTTAACTGCTGATCCTGTAGGACAGTCATAACTACTGTTCTTGTAGAACAGTTATAACTATTGTTCCTGTAGAACAGCTGGCTGCTTCTAAGCTCGGTGGGGAGATGGATTGGAGCTCGGAGTTCTTGGTGGGAATCACGAGGAGGGTCCCTAAGACCGTGGACATCCTCTCCTAAAAACAAGCAGTGCCACCTCATTGTCTCCTTGTCTCCTTTTTCGTTGTCTTTTTCTCCCTTTTAATGCCAAAAACCTGAAAGCATCATGCATTAGTCACGTAGATAAAATGTCTACCATTCTTCCTACAAACAACACGAATAAACTGAGAAATGCATGCATAAGCAGTAAAAGGTGAATGGTTTGAGCAAAGCAAGCAGGCCAAAAGAGCCCAAATTATACCAAAAATTGAGGCTCATCAGTCATAGCACTTAAGAATTTTGTGTTATATCC
Source organism: Pinus tabuliformis (assembly GCA_031772625.1). NCBI lineage: Eukaryota > Viridiplantae > Streptophyta > Pinopsida > Pinales > Pinaceae > Pinus > Pinus tabuliformis. The sequence continues at coordinate 1,736,531,292 of CM062819.1, forward strand.
ACCTGCAGAACCAAATTCACTTATAAAGCCAGCAGGTGGAAAGAAGGTTGTGTCTACAGTGTAGGATGTAACAGAAGAGGGAGAAGTGAGACCCGTCCTTAGTATCAAATAGGCCGTGCAATTGAAAATGGAGTTAGAAGATGATGTGATCACTTCTTTCATGGATGATCCTTGTTCTATTTTTGAATCGAACCAACAGATCCTAGAATCTGTCTTGAGCTATGAAACTCAGGAAACTATGGAACTAGTAGAAGGATTAGAGGAGCCACCTATTGATGCACCTCATGAAAGTATACAAGTGGAATTGGAATCGGGGAAAACCTTGAACATCAATCCGAACTTGTCAGAATCTCAAAAGGAGCAGCTTATAGATGTTCTTCGAAAACATAAGGAAGCCTTCACTCGAGATTATGTGGATATGAAGGGAATCCTAGCTAACTTATGCACCCAACATATATACATCAAGGAGGATTGTCATCCTATAAGGCAACCACAGAGGAGAATGAACCCGGCATTGAAGAATGTGGTAAAAGAAGAACTTCAGAAGTTACTAGATGTGGGTTTCATTTACCTAATCTCAAATAGCCAATGGGTTTCACCATTGGTAATGGTCCCCAAAAAGAATGGCAAATGGTGGATCTGCATGGATTATCAAGAGTTAAACAAGGCGACGCAGAAAGATCACTTTCCCTTGCCGTTTATTGATCAAGTGTTTGAAAATTTGGCTGGTAAGAAGTATTTCTCTTTTCTGGATGGGTTTATTGGTTATAAACAAATCCAGATTGCTCTTGAGGACTAGGACAAGACGACGTTCACATGCCCCTAGGGGACATTTGCATACATGGTCCTCCTTTTTGGCCTCTGTAATGCTCCGACAACATTCCAAAGGGAAATTATGGGAATCTTCTCCGATTTGATAAACGACAATGTTGAGATCTATATGGACGACTTCACTCCATATGGGGACTCATTTATGGTAGGATTGGAAAATTTGGAAAAAGTTCTTGCAAGGTGTATATAAGCATGTGTCTCTCTGAGTACAGTGAAATGTCACATGATGATGGAAGAGGGAATCGTTTTGGGACATTTACTCTCAGCTGAAGGAATTAGAATGGATCCAGCAAAGATACAGGTAATTCTGCACTTTCCAACACCTAAAATGGTCACACGGGTACGTAGTTTCATTGGTTGTGTTGGTTATTATAGACGTTTCATAGAAAATTTTCCAAAAGTAGCACACCCACAGTTTCAATTACTAATGAAGGATTCAGAATTTGTGTACACTAAAGACTGTGATGTATTGTTTATAAGAATTAAAGAGTTAGTTTGCAGTGCTCCGATCCTTCGATGTTAAAATTGGCAACCAGGGAAAAAATTCATGTGGGTCATCTTATTCATGGCTGATAATATTTTTATTATATTCCTCTCGTCGAGAGGTGTAGGATTGATATAAAGATCATCCGATTCCGATAAGTATTCATGGAGATATGAATTTATTTTGATTATGGAATTATTATCAAGCCGACCTACAACTCATGTAGGCTCAGAAGCCCAACAGTCGCATCTATTCACCCACCAACGTTGTGTATAAATATAAGAGGAATTTTCTTCATTTGGACTCACTCATCTCATCACATCTCTCTCTCTCTCTACTGCGTAGAAATTAGTCTCTTCTCTACTGCGCTGAAATGGGTCTCTCTCTCACACATGTGAAGCCGGAAGCTATTGAATTTGAAGTTGTAACTGCAGAAGTAAAGATTGACTTGCGTGGCCTAGAAGATCTCTTCATCTGAACTCTGTTGTAGGTTTATCTGAACCTCCTCTAAAATCCGCAACTTTTGGTGGTGAAATTAAGTCAATCCGACGAACGGTTTGCAAGATATCACTGCCCTAGTTTGAAGCTGGAAACTACTGAAACTGAAGCTGCAACTGCAGAAGTAAAGATTGACTTGTATGGCCTAGAAGATCTCCTCATCTGAACTGCATTGTAGGTTCATTTGAACCTCCTCTGGAAGCTGAAACTTTTGGTGGTAGAATGAAGTCAATCCGACGATCAGTTTGTGAGATATGGTCTGCCCTAGTTTGATAATGAAGCCGCTAATGTTGATGTTGCTGATCTAGGGTTTTCTACTGCTTATATGAATCAGATTTATTGTATTATTTCTCTCTACTGAATTATTGAAGATAAAAAAATATTTGATCAAAGGGTTTCCCCACACATTGTGGGGTTTGTCCCTGGCTAGCCACCACTTCTTGTGTCTCTTGTCTTGGCTTCTTTTCTGTCGATTGTTTAATGTTCTATCTGAACTTTACTTTATGTACATGTGATTGCTAATCGGTGGAATATAATAAGAAAAATAAGTAAATTGTTATAAGCATAGAACATACCATAACTTAACATGGTTTCAGAGCTGAGGTGAAGACAAAGCCCGAGCAAGAGCAAGAGAAATCATCGAAGAGAATATTGGCAAGGCTATCCTAAAAGAACTATGGGATCCTCAACACTCTTTCCTGCTGAAGACAAGCTCCATGAGAAAGCTGACTATCATGGATGGAAGATGTCTATCGATCTAACCCTTGAGCATCAAGGAGTGTTGGATCATGTGAGAGGCAATATTGTTGAGCCTCCATAAAATGCATCCACTGCTGCCTGGAACAAATGAAAAAATGGAGAAGTCAAAAAAATAGAAGATCATCTGGGACTCTATCGACAAGCAATTGGTGGCCTACATCTCTGAACTAGACACCTCCAAGGAAATCTATGATAGACTGGTGAGTTCATTTAAAGTTAATGATGCAAATCAAGTTTTGTTTCTTAGAAATATGCTAAGGGAAATCAAGAAGGGTAAAGATGAAAGTATGGAAGCATACTTCTTAAGAATCACCGAGATCAAGAACGATCTCCTATCTATTGGGGAAACTATTACTGACAGAGAAATGGCACTCACAACTCTTGGAGGATTGCCATTTGAATGGCATGTGTTCAGGACTACTCTTTTGAACTATAATGTAATTCCTGGTTTCGAGGAATTATTGGCTAGATGCATTCAAGAAGAAACAAGGGAAGAAGTGCAAGAAATGCCAATGCCTAAAGGTCCTCCTGCTGCCCTTTCTTCTCATGCAAAGAAAAGAAATAATTCCGGGACTAAATCAAAAGGAAAGGCTGGACCTAAGGCTAGAAGAAAATGACGATGTTACATTTGCGATAAAGCAAGTCACTATGTATGAGATCATGAGCATCATCATAAAGGGCAACATGAGATCATGGACATATAGGATAGCATGATGATGATGCACACTAGTTTGCGCAGCATTATGATGGATAAAATCATGGACATGGACAACATGATGATAATCATGATTAGAGAAGCATGGTATAGTATGCAGTGGTGCAACTCGAAATCCCTCTGATGGCAATCAAGGAATGACAAATTCAATAGCAAAGGTAAGAGGAGAGCTGGGAATCAAGGAAGAGGACAAGCATTCAAGAAGGCTAGAAATTCTAGGATGTATTAAATGCACCTGACTTCAAAAGGAACCTAGTTTCCATCTTGGCAATGGAAGACAGAGGCTACAAGGTAACCTTCAGCAATGGCAAGGTATGTATATGGAAAAATAATGTTAAAGATGCCTTTACTCTTGGTTTTAGTGTTGATTCATTATATCAGGTCGATGGAAGTCTGCTAGGTGTCATGTCTTGTGACACAACTCTTTAGTCCGAACTTTGGCATCGGAGGTTTTCCCACCTTCATTACAAAGCTCTATCCAATGTAAGACAGATGGTAACAGGGATACTCGAATTTCAAGTAGAGAAAGAAGGTGTATGTCCGTGATGTGCCAAAGGAAAGCTCAAAAGGGGACCATTCCCCTCAAGCCAAAGCAAGACCTCCAATATATTACAATTGGTTTACTCAAGCATACCTGAGGTTGGCATTAAGAAGGAGAATACTACACCAAATACTCCTAAGAAGAATGGTGTGGTGGGAAGGAAGAACCACACGATGATGGAAGCTGTCCAGGCCATGCTACATGATCAAAGACTTCCAAAGTTTCTATGGGCTGAAACTACAATCACCGCCGTATATGTACAAAATCGATTCCCTCATCAAGCATTGGGTTCCTAAACTCCTGAAGAAATGTTCACCACCGGTCAAAGGGAAGTCGTGATTAGTCATGATGTCACCTTTGACAAAGATATGGCTCTCAGCAAGGTGGACAATCTGCTGACTTTGAGTAGCTCTCAAGAAGCCGACACCAGGGAACCGAAAGAAAAGGATGACGAATCAATGGCTGATGTAGAAGAACCCATGGATCCGATTGATCCTCATCCACATGAGCCTTCCTCTTTTAGGAAGAGGCCTTCATGGCTTAGGGGATACTTGATGATGCTGAAGGACATGCTGCACCCTGAGGAACCTTCCATCAAAGTAAGAAACTTAACAGGTATCAGGGATACCTAACCATCATGAGCACGATCATACAATATGAACCTTCATCATTCTCAGATGTCATGAAGCATTAAATATGGAAGGATGCTATGACCATAGAATATGAGTCTATTATGGAGAATGATGTCTGGGAAGTAGTTCCCAGACCCTAGACAAGACAATTGTTACTTCAAAATGGCTTTACAAGATAAAGCATGCAGCAAATGGAAGTATGGAAAAGTATAATGTTCATTTTGTTGCTCGTGGTTTATCCTAGAAGGGAGGTATAGACTATGATATTTGCACTTGTTGCCAGATATATGACCATCCGCTTGATCATAGCCCTTGTGGCTTCACAAGGATGGAACCTACATCAGATGGATGTTAAGACCACATTCTTGCAGGGTTCTATCAAAGAAGAGGTCTATGTGGAGCAACCTGAAGGATTTGAGTTTTATGATTGAAAATCTCATGTATGCAGGTTGAAGAAGGCTCTCTATGGGCTGAAGCAAGCACCCTCGGCATGGTATGAGAGGATCGATAGCTACTTGATGAAGCTGGGATTCACTAGGAGTGAAGTTGATCCTAACCTTTACTTTAAGGTTGAAGATGAGAAGCCTCTCATACTGGTGTTGTATGTGGATGACCTCTTTCTAACAGGTGCAAACCCTCTCATTCACAAATGTAAGAGGGAGATGGCTTCTGAATTTGAAATGAAGGACCAAGGACTTGAAGTGTGGCAGAAGCCAAGGGAAATTTTCCTATCTCAAGGAAAATATGTGGTAAATATATTGGAAAGATTCGCTATGATGGACTGCAAGCTTGTGACTACCTCAAGGATCTTAACTTTTAGAAGTTATATGGTAGTGATGTCGGACCAGACTTGGGAAATGCCTCTAAGTTTCAAAAACTCATTCACATTGATGTTCTTGGTGAACCTCTGTCCAAACATATGTTTTGCAGTTAGCATTGTGAGCCCATATTTGGTTGAGCCTCACTGGATTGATGCCAGGAATCTTCTGAGATGTCTTCAGGACACAATCTCTCATGGATTAAGGTACACTGCCGAAGATGTGAGACTACTTGGATATACTAATGTTAATTGGGCAGGCAGTGTGGTGGACCGTAAGAGCACTTCTGGGTATTGTTTCACCTTCGGATCTGCTTTGATATCCTGGATGAGTAGGAAGCAGAAGTCGGTGGCTTTGAGCACCGCCGAAGTAGGATATATTGTTGCTAGCATAACCTCGTGTGAGGCAGTGTCATTGTGAAAGCTCTTCAGTGAGCTGTTTGGATTTACAATGGATACCACTGTGATTCTTTGTAACAACCAGAGGTGGGATTCGATTATTGAGGAATCTCGTATTCGTCAATTGCTCCAGCAGATAGACATCATCTAGGATATGGTAAGTCGATGAGAAAGGAAGCTCCATCACATTAAGATGATGTACAGGTTGATACACCTTGTCAAAGCCCCAAGGAAAGATCTAATCTGTGATTTTCCAAAACGACTTGGAGTCGGCAAGAAACCCTTGTACAAGGGTCCTGCATGTTGCATACATTGAACTCTGGCAGCTCTGAGGGCTTACGGTTCCTACTGGAGCAACATATGACCACAGGGTGACTCACCCTCCCCTGGTGGTGCACACTGGAACAAGATGATTCACTCTCTTGTGGGACAAGATGATTCGATCTCTTGTGGAACAGGATGATTCTCTCTCCTGTGTAGCAGGATGATTAGTTCTCCTATGAGGCCTTGATTGATGTGTTCTCCATGGCTGCCTGGATTGATGTGTTCTCCACGACGATTGTAGCAGGATTGATGTGTTCTCCTGTGAGTACATGATTGATTAGTTCTCCTGTCGAGGCATCCTACCCATGCAGTCTGAGACTCATGGGAAGAACCTCTCATCTGATCAATGAGCAGGGAAATGAAGTTAGGGACCATAGTAGTACCGATGGACGCATCATTGTATCTACCATACTCCCTACGCTAGGATGACATCCATTGATCTGGGATCAATGATACTGGTATGGGACTAGTGGTAGGAGTTGTACCATACTATGACGCCGACTTCGGGTCGGTTGAGACTGGTCTGGGACCAGTGGTACATACTCCGAGACTGACTTCGTGTCAGTGCAGTACTAGTCTGGGACCAGTGAGAGTGGTACATACTATGACGCTGACTTCGGGTCGGTTGAGAATGGTTTAGGACCAGTGGTACACTCTCTGAGACTGTGAAACTGGTTTGGGACCAGTGGTAGGAGTTGTACCATACTATGACGCTGACTTCGGGTTGGTTGAGACTGGTTTGGGACCAGTGGTACATACTCCGAGACTGACTTCGTGTCAGTGCAGTACTGGTCTGGGACCGGTGAGAGTGGTACATACTATGACGCTGACTTCGGGTCGGTTGAGACTGGTCTGGGACCAGCGGTACACTCTCTGAGACTGCGATACTAGTCTGGGACCAATGTTAGGAGTGGTACTTACTATGAAGCTGACTTCGGGTGGGCTGAGACTGGTCTGGGACCAGTGGTACGCACTCTGAGACTGACTTTGAGTCAGTGGAGGATGATACTGGTCTAGGACCAGTGGAGTTGTGCTCACTATGACGCTGACTTCGCGTTGGTTGAGACTAGTCTTGGACCAGTGGTACATACTCTGAGACTGACTTTGAGTCAGTATGATACATCCTCAATCATTTCTTCTTCTTCATAATTCAGACAAAAGCAGAGCAGAACAGAACAATGCAAGAGCAGAGCAGAACAGAGCAAAACAGTACAGATCAGTGCAGGGCAGAACAAGACAAAGCAGAATAGGCAGAATAGAGCAGAGCAGGGCAAGGGTCAGGCTATACAGGGCAGTGCATTTGATGGATGAATAGTAATGACCGATAGACAGATTGCAGATGAAGTTCTCCATGGTTGAGAGGGAGTGTTAAAATTGGCAACCAGGGAAAAACTTCATGTGGGTCATCTTATTCATGGCTGATAATATCTTTATTAGATTCCTCTCGTCGAGAGGTGTAGGATTGATATAAATATCATCCGATTCCGATAAGTATTCATGGAGATATGACTTTATTTTGATTATGGAATTATTATCAAGCCGACCTACAACTCATGTAGGCTCAGAAGCCCAACAGTCGCATCTATTCACCCACCAACGTTGTGTATAAATATAAGAGGACTTTTCCTCATTTTGACTCACTCATCTCATCACATCTCTCTCTCTCTCTCTCTCTACTACGCAGAAATGAGTCTCTTCTCTACTGCGCTGAAATGGGTCTCTCTCTCACACATGTGAAGCCGGAAGTTGTTGAATTTGAAGCTGTAACTGCAGAAGTAAAGATTGACTTGCGTGGCCTAGAATATCTCCTCATCTGAACTGTGCTATAGGTTCATCTGAACCTGCTCTAAAAGCTGCAACTTTTGGTGGTGGAATGAAGTCAATCCGACGAACGGTTTGTAAGATATCGACTGCCCTAGTTTGAAGCTGGAAACTACTGAAACTGAAGCTGCAACTGCAGAAGTAAAGATTGACTTACGTGGCCTAGAAGATCTCCTCGTCTGAACTACGCTGTAGGTTCGTCTGAACGTCCTCTGGAAGCCGAAACTTTTGGTGGTGGAATGAAGTCAATCCGACAGTCGGTTTGTGAGATATGGTCTGCCCTAGTTTGATAATGAAGCCGCTAATGCTGACGCTATTGATCTAGGGTTTGCTACTGCTGATATGAATCAGATTTATTGTACTATTTCTCTCTGCTGAATTATTGAAGATAAAAGAAGATTTGATCAAAGGGTTTCCCCACACATTGTGGGGTTTGTCCCTGGCTAGCCGCCACATCTTGTGTCTCTTCTCTTGGCTTGTTTTCTGTTGATCGTTTAATGTTCTATTTGCACTTTACTTTATGTACATGTGATTGCTAATCGGTGGAATATAATAAGAAAAAGAAGTAAATTGTTATAAGCATAGAATATATCATAACTTAACATTAGAGGACCTAACTGGGCTTTGTCGTTCCACTTTCATACGGATGCTTCTTAGAAAGCAATTGGTGCAGTGTTGGGACAACAAGAGGACAAAGTACCTTACGTAGTCTACTATGTTAGTAAAAATTTGGTTCTTGCTAAATTAAACTACAAAATGACTGAGAAGGAACTTCTTGCTGTCATTTACGCCATCAACAAGTTCTGGCACTATATCACTAGGCGTCCTACTTTTGTGTACACTGATCATCCGCCCATCAGGTATTTAATGAACAAACCTATTACCCCTGGTCGAATTACAAGGTGGTTGTTACTGCTACAGGAATTTGATATCACTATAGTAGATAAACCAGGTAAATATAATGTGGTCGCAGACTTTTTATCTAGGATAGAACATGATGGTAAAGAAACACCAATTGAAGATGATTTTCTAGATGAGCATCTTTTTGCAGTTTCTTCTAACACTCCGTGGTATGCAGATATTGCTAACTATTTGGCTACAGGTAAAGTGCCTCGTCACCTATCCTATAAGGAGCAGAGGAAAATAATTCACCACAGTACTCGATATTCATGGATGGCAGGATATATCTTCCACACGGGGGTGGATCAACAGATTCGGCGTTGTGTAGTAGGGGATGATATTTTCGAGATATTAAAAGTTGCACATGGTATACCCTATGGGGGACACTTTGCAAACAAAAGAACAGGTCATAAAGTGCTGCAAATGGGATATTACTGGCCCTCCATCTTTTGTGACACTCGGGATTATGTGCGAAGGTGTAATAGCTGTCGACGAATGGGACAACCTGGGAAAGCAGATGAAATGCCCCTGTAGCCCCAGATAGTCCTTGAACCATTCGAGAAATGGGCCATTGATTTCGTTGGTCCCTTCAACCCACCTTCACATTAGGAGGCTTACATCTTGGTCTGCATCAATTATGTAATGAAATGGGTGGAAGCTAGGGCGGTCACGAGAGCAATAGAGAAAGTGGTGGTAGACTTCCTCTTTGAAGAAATTTTTGCTAGGTACGGGACTCCAAGAGAGATTGTATCAGATGGTGGATCACAGTTTACTTCCCATAGAAAAGTTGATGCAAAAATATGGGATCAAACATAGAGTGACAACCCCCCATCATCCCCAAGTGAATAGATAGGTAGAAAGCACAAATAAGGTATTGGAAAATATCTTGACAAAGACAGTAGCAAGCCATCACTGGGATTGGGCACAGAAACTCCTAGAAGCTCTATGGGTATACAGGACGACATGGCGGAATACAACAGGGTTTTCCCCATATGAATTATTCTATGGAAAATACCCCTTGTTTCCAGTGGAATTTGAGATCAGTACACTCAGAATAGCTCTAGAAGTAGGCCTAGATTTATTAGAAGCCAAGAAACACTGACTGGAATAGCTGATTGAATTGGACGAGATTCGAACAGTGGCTATCCAGAGAACTATTGCTTTTCAGCAACAAATAATGAAATGGCACGATAAATTCATCAAAACCAAGGTGTTTCAGGTCGGGGACTGGGCGTTATTGTATGACTCTAGATTTAAAGATTTCAAGGGCAAGCTCCGCACTCGCTGGATGGGCCCATATGAAGTGGACGCAGTGTTTGACAATGAAACGGTTAGACTAAGTATAATAGATGAAAACCATATTTCATTCCTAGTAAACAGACACTGTCTTAATTTATATCACCATCCAGCCTCTAAAGATGCTTTTGTTAAAAATCTTTTTGCTTCATCTGATTTAATGGTCATTGGAAAACAAGACAACCTCACTCTATTCTAAATATATATATATATATATATATGTATATCTATATATATGTATATATATATGTGTGTGTGTGTGTGTGTGTGTATTGCTTGTTATTTCTTACGGGAACAATGAAGAAATATGGCGAGGACAAAGGTAACACCGGCGCTGTCATTTTAACTGTTGTTACACCATAGCTGCTGTCACCCCACCATGGTGTTTCTTCGTAATTTTCATTACACCGTAGCTATCGTTACTCCGCAACTGGCATTACACCGTAGCTGTCGTTACTCCGCAACTGCCATTATACTGTAGATGTTGTTACTCTGCAACTGCCGTTACACCATAGCTGACGTTACTCTGCAACGGTTGTTACATCGTAGCTATTGTTACTCTACAATTACCGTTACACGAAAGTTTCCGTTACTCCGCAACTACCGTTACACCGTGCTATCTTTACTCCGCAACTGCCGCTACACCGTAGCTGTCGTTACTCTGCAACTGCCATTACACCGTAGATGTTGTTATTCTGCAACTGCCATTACACCGTAGCTGTCGTTACTCTGCAAATACCGTTACATCATAGCTGCCGTTACTCTGTAATTGTCATTACTCATTGTTGCTGCTACTCATTAGTCCTTTACTTCAGAGCATCCGTTACTCACTATTGCCATTGCTCACTGTGCTACCATGTAAGTTGCTACTACACGATGTGCTGTCACTCCGTCAGGTAAGTCTGCTAGTACGTCTCTGCCTTTTTATGGATTTAATTAAATATTCCAAAAAGGACAAATAAATATGTTGAGGATGGCCGCCATTAAAGTTGGGGGGGGGGAACCGTCATAAGAGTGACGGCGTACCATGAAAATCATTTACTACATATAATTCTGCTCAATCGAATATGATGATGGCAGTACACCGTAATCGTTAAAAAAAAAAAAAACCTTGGGATGCGGATTTGTACCACCAGGTCATATCGGCCATCCCCCCCATACACCGCATTTAATTTTCAAAATACACCTTTGTACCACCCTAACTTGCCATGATATCCAAACATACCAGTACTGGATTCGCCATTACTCCCATACGTACCAGTACTGGATTTTCCATTACTCCCGCTCGTACCAGTACTGTTTTTCACATCTTTCTTAAATCATCCATGACATTATTTGAACCTCCAATGGTTTGGAAACCTGTCACTTTCCCCTGCCAGCCAACTGCAATCGATGTGTTGTTTCTGTTTTCGCAGTGATGGGTGGCCGATCAATCCGACATGAACCAGAGAGCACAAGGGCATTTCGGAGTAATTGAGAGGTATGGCAGGTCTTTGGGAATGCAGGATGGGATGTATATTTTGACAGGTTAAGGGGATTTGATGAAGAATTAATAGTGGAATTCGCATGGAACTTGGGGGAAGAAGGCTCGCAGGTTTGCAGAGTGGTGATTCCCATAACAGAAGAAATCATTATGGAAGTCACTGGGCTTCCGCAGGCTGGGGAACAATTGTTTGTAAGGATAATTCTCCTTCCGTAATCCCCGAGGCCTTCCTTCAAGTCGGAGAGACAATAGCGCAGAAAGGCAGGGGGTACGACAGGAATTCGATACCATATCCATGGGGAGAAGTAGCAGAATTTGTCATCAAATATATGACATGCGAGGCTGACACTCCACAATTTTCAGATATCACCTCCGCATATTAGCCCATCTATGATTTCCACAGGCAGAGGCTTTCTCCATGAATGTCCCCTACTTCCTGCTAAGGAGCCTTTATCTAATGGTGCATTTGGCTCAGGGGGCTTGACAGGTATTGTCGGTCATTATGCATCATGGGTTGGTGCGATTACTGATAATGCACGCCATTGGACAAATTCTGATTCTGTGGGAGGTGTTTCAGGACTCCACGGAGGAATAGATAACAACTACCATGGGTACTAGGGTAGAAGAATCTAAAAACATGGAGGAAGATCCTATCGAAGATGACTATGTCGATTAGGAGGAATTAGAGGAGATGGAAATGGAGACAGAGGAATTGGGGGATGAGGTAGCTCCCTAGGACCAAGAAGAAAGTATGGAGATAGTGGCAGACATAGGAAATGATATAGAAAGGCCCGCTGGTACCACGGATGAGGTTGTACCACAAGAACCAGCTTCACCTGTGAAACCAGCAGAGTAAGAGGACGCTACTGCAGTCACGAGAGTAGACCCACAGCGGGCCAACATGGGTAGAACAGTGTAGATGGTGACCGAAGGAACCCCACAAGGATCCCCTGCTGCCATGGAATTCAGAGAGGAGGAAGGACAAGGACAAGAAGGGCCCATAGTTGAGGAAAATGTGGGACCCATCGAGGAAGCAGCAAAAGAGTCAGGGCATGAGGTTGACACTATACCACAAGAACTAGTGTCAACTTCGGGGCCAATTGTAGAAGATGCACCCCAGTCCCCTTTCTTTGCCTCGATTCCAAGAGGAGCGAGGGTGACTCGTTCCCCTCGATGGGGAGAAAAAGAAGAGGTTGTAATCTCGGTGGCTCTAAATTTGTTACAGAGGCCACAAACTAACAGATTGGAAGCCACTCAAGTGGCGGGTGCCCTGGAGTAGAGGAAAGAAAGTCTAGATGCTGGAGAACCGGGAGGAATTCTAGTAGGCACAGCAGGGGGAGAATGTCTCACCACCACATCACCAGTTGTAGTGTGTGTGCATGAAGAGGAGATAGTTGTTGGCGAAGAGTATGGAACAAGTGAAACGGTCCCGATGACTGAGCCAACGATACAATTGGGCAAGGCGGTTGTTGAGCGCAAAGAGCAAGCAGGGCAGGAAAATCACCCAGTCAACACAGCAGAAGATGTTCCAAGGGATTTGCCTCTGGTTGAGGAAATATTGGTTAAACAAGAGTGGATAGAGTTGTGCAAGCAAAAATGGCTTCCAATGAAAAAAAAGTACCAGCTGCAGTTTAGGGAGACGATGCGGCTTAAGATGGAAGTGAGGAAGTTGAGGAAGAAGGTGAATAAAATGCAGAAACAATAAAGGAAGCACAAACGACAAGCTAGAAATGCCAAGGCTATCCAGTTTGATGTAGAAATTCAAATAGATCAGATAGTCATGTCCTCTGCCGACACTCAGACAGACCCGATCGACCAATTATTTGAAGATCGAGAGTATGCCGTGACAGCTGAAATTTAGTCCTGGAAGTCTACTACAGCCCAATATAAAAATGAAATTAGAAGGACTGACGAGAGGGCCTCCACAACAATTTTTGGATATGTGGAGCGTATGGATGTGATGAGGTTGCAGTAGGCCAAATAGAAACTCAAGATAGAACAGCTAGAGAAGAGAGAGGCAGAGCTAAAGGCTGGCAAAGAACAAATGTTCGAGCGAGTGCAAGAGGTTATGGCATGTCACTCCCGTGCTTCTTGTTATTCTTTATTTCTGCATGAACGTTTTATTTTATTCAGCATGGAGAGTATTAAAAATGAGGTCAGCTATTAGATGGAGGACAATGTGCAATTCCTTCGGATTTTGAGGAGTCACGATGTACCCACACAACATCTGATGTGTGAATTGTACTTGCACGAGTACTTACTGCGGCTGGAGAGAGACTTCAACCTGATCCCGAATGTGGGGGACATTTATTTGAGGGCCCTCACCTCTTATGCCCTTAACCAAATTCATTGGCAGAAGGCTAGTAACACCTTTGAATCCAATCAGGTTACCAAGCCATTTATAGTCAGAGTGGAGCATGAGAGGTCAGACACTATGTTTAATAAGCACAGGACCTTTCTAGGGATTGGGGAAAACAGAGATAGAATGGTGAGGACACAAAAATGGTGTCTTGATCTTTGTGTCAATCAACTCACCATGTTTTAGAAAGAAGCCCTCAGTTGCTATCAGAGGAGATGGATGATGTTTCCAACAGTCGTCCGGGAAAGAAAACCTTTTGGGGCACCAAATTTTGCACGAGTACTTAATAGGGTGCCCAGGTATGTGGCATGTGTCCAAACATGTGGGTCACGATGGATGGGACTCCAGTTCCAGTTCTGTGTTCTCTCGTTGCCTACTGATGAATATACTCCAGCCTATGACGTCCCAACAGATTGGTGGAAGGAAGTTGTCCTCTCGGATGGGTTTAAAGTTCCAGGGATAGAAATGGCTATTGAATATGATCTCACCCAGCTCCATCTAATACATAGTCTACAGAACCCAGATTTGCGAAAGCGGAGGACTGCATGAGGACATGCAGTAGGCTAGTTGGGGGGAGATGTTGGGTACCAAATCGGGCCATCTTTCCACCTATTTTCATTACCCCTTTTTATATATTTGCACTCATTTACCCATGCTATTATGTTAAATTGACAAGGTAAATTTCCCCCTTTACTAGCCTATTGGTATAGTCTAATTAATGAAGTAAAATGTATGGAGTCTACCTATTTGCAGTACTAAACATTGTGTTTGACCGCAGCATGAGAACATGAACCCTCAAATCAGTGCATTGCAACAGAACCGGCGATGACCGATTAGCAGGAGGATGCACAGCTCGGAGAACAAATGCTTTGAACTATTCTTGGGACTTCCTGTTATTCCAAGCATCTGACACTAATACTGTTCCAACCAATGTATATCATTGTATCTGCAGTTGCTATGTTTGTGGGAGAAATGTTAATGTCCCTTGCTATGTATAAAACGCAGGTTGATCTTGTGAATGGGGGTTCACCCATCAACATTGTAAACTTCTGTTATCAATTAATAAAAGATCATCCACTTTGTTGTTCTAAGTATTTTCATGGCTAACGCAGCCATGATCAGAGAGTTAGGCCGGCTCTTCTGATCAGGTGCTGCATCTTTATGCGTGTGTGATTTATCAGTTTCTGTGTGCTATTACAGTTCTTTATTGTTCATGATTATTTTTGCAGTTATGTAAGTTGTTGATCTTGCATTCATGCTTTGAATCTTAAACATGAACCCTTGGTTAGGAAAGATCACACGTCTACCCCTACATATACCTTGTGCATTGCCTTGAAAGGATACGAACCTGGATTGATAAGATTAATGTCGGAATAAGGTAGATAAATCACCTCTACCTAGATGCCAACACACAGGCTTGCAAGCTACTAGAAAACCACTTAAGCTCATGTACTTGACAGTGAAAGACATGCTGTTGAGGATGGTTCGTAGGCAGGCTCCAAAACGAAGCTAAGGAAAAATTTTGGAGGGTGGTTGTAGCCACTACAACACTTGGAAACCCACTAGTAGAACTCTAGTTCTTTGAATGGACCTTGTTTGTGAAAAGAAAGTCTAACACCGCCAGAAGTATTGTTCAATTCTCTATTCGTATTGCTTTCCATGCTTGATTGTAGGATGTAGCATTGCCAAGCTCTTGGTCGATCGAAACACATTCCAAGCCAAGTCAACATAGTTGTTTCGATTTGGGATGAGGGGTATATTGGTGCACAAGTAGTATAGTCACCAAAGTTTTAGTTTCATCTCTTGTGTTGCTCTGTTGCACGTAGGCCTCGCTAATACCTCGGCGGAGTCACGCAGGAACACAAGAATCGCTCCACTACCAACGAGCCTGGTTAGTACCTCAGCAGAGTTAATTGCGTCACCTCACTATGCAAGAAGCCTTTCTCTTCTTTCACCTTATTCATTTTTCATTTTTGAAAATTTTCACTTTTTCATTTTTTCCATTTTTCATTTTCATAACTCTACATAGCACTTATTCATGTCAAAGGTGGAAGAGGGATCTCGACTTATTGAGAGAAGAAGAGGTTGTTCCTTCAGAGAAGCAGTTTATATATACATCTAACATGTTTTTGAAGGTTTTCCCCCTCACCTTTACTTAATTGAGCTGACAAGGGTTAACCCAAAACATTCGACTAGAGTAGGTGACACTAGTTAGTGTGCAAGAATTGTGTTTTCACCAAGGTTCACTTCGAGTAGTACGTATTTTCCATTGACGTATCATGGATTGAAGATAATAATTTCTTCAAAGAGAGGAAAGATGACAGATAACCAAGTATTGCTAACTGCACAAGTCCTCTTTTACTTTACCCAGCTTGTTTCAAGAGTTGCACACGGTCTCATGTGAAACTAACCTACGAACGTAAAGAAGAAAACAAACAAAAAACAAAGCGGAAGTAGAAGTAAATGTGAAATGAAAGCGAGAAAGAAAATATGCATGCAATAAAACAAACATGCAAGGTAAGAAGAAAACACACATGCAAGCAAACACTACTCCTACTCCTAAGCTAATGGTGCATGGGGTTGTTCACATGAAGTGATACTTCCAATGCAACCACTAGTGCATTGGTTAACCCATGTTGGTGAAGGAATGGTTCACGAACAACACAACTGTGCAAACCAACAAACATGAAAGATATAAAAATGAAGACAAACACACTCCAAGCTTAAACGTGTCCACAGAAAAAAGTGTGAGTGCAAGTATATGACATGCATTCCATGGACTTATCACTGCGCTATGCGACAATATATAAAATTGTTAAGCATACACATACTCTTGACATTGACATGCAAGAAAATGAAAGAAACAAAGACAACTTGTGTCGTATGCATGTGCTTTCTATGTAAGATTCCTCCAATGCATGAGCAATGGGATCATGTAGTTCGAGTGGAGGAACAATAATCTGTGTGAGATTGATCTTCAATGCATACAAATGAATGATGAGGAGCCTTGGGTGTTTCAACAATTTCTTGATCGGAAGTGAAACCAACCTCAGGACAGTGAGGGTCTGACATAACCATCAACTTAGGCTGAAGTGCCTCAACAATGTAGGGGGCTTTGACTCCGTCGATAGATAGATCATCATAAATAGGTAGCTTTGAAAAATCAACTACGACAGAATCATCATCATGATCAAATACGAGAGTAAATAGGTTACGACAGCTACGATCAGAAAAATCAATGATTTCATCGGCATCCTCATGATTTGATGAATTAAAAAGAGGGGTAGATAAGAAGTGAAAATATTCACCCTCTGTGTTTCCAGAAAAAGCAGATGAAAAATCAATTAGATTTTCAATGAATAATTTGTCTTGTCCGTTGTCAGATGATGGACTGACATCCAATGTGTTCTGTAAATGATCAACAATGGGTGCATCTGAAGACAGAGATACAAATGCAAAATCATTGTTGATAGAATCACCAAAGATGTCAGGAAAGAACAGAGGAGGCTCAGATGGAAGGAATTCATGCTTCACCGAGGATTGATGCTCAAGCTCCCAATCATACTCTTCATGAATGATATCATAGGTTGGTTGTGCAACTCCAACTCCTTCGATAGCTTAATCCTTGTTCACAACAAGTGTAGAGTGTGGAATGGAAGAACACAAGACAGTGCAATCTGTAGGATCATTTGAGTACTAAGATGGAAGTCGAAGTACAAGATACATGTGATAAACCAATGGATTCACAACCAAGCTTGTGAAAAAATCGGAAGGAGTGATGCCCAAAGGATGTGACAGTTGAACAGATGTGTATGCCTACTCTCCCACATCACTCTGCAATGGTGGAGCTATTAGATGAGGGGACAACGGACATTCACTTGTGACAGCGACCATGTCCGTCTGTTATTGTGCAGCTCCATAACTGAAGTATGTTGAGCGGGGCTTGGGCTTGAACTTCTTCTTGGGATTGACTGATTTGTTAAGACAGTGTTCGAATCTATCCCAAAGATATGGACATTTCATCTAACTTCTTAGACCTTGAAATTGCAACATATGGAAGCGTTCACAAAATTCCATAGGTGATTCATGCAGAGCCTTCCATTATTGTCACAGTTTTTGGTCAAGAGCTTTTGGATCAAAATGACGGAAAGTAGGTTCAATGAGATCACATAAATGGTCAAGTGAGTACACGTTGCCAGGAGGCAGACTGCAGCACCACCGTTGTGGGGATTCACGAAGTGTGTATACAAGCAGCGGGTTGGCCTCTTCATCAGAACATTCATCTGCCTTGTCAACCATGGCAAAGAAGTCTTGTAAGGAAACAATTCAGACCACTTCGCCTTCACCATCATATGTGAATTTATACAAGAGATCAGAAAACTCCCTCGTGATGTCGAGAGGTTCAGCATGATAAAAGCATTGTGGAGGGGTGAGTATAACGGAATCCATGATAGATGTTCAAAGGTTCAAAACAGGATGAGAGGACACAACTTGTCATCTCAACCTCCTTCTAGTGCCAGAAATGTTGACGGCCTGGACCCGCCAACATGTCAGGGGATCTCCCTAGTAAGAAGTCCCAAATAGACCTTGAACCATCTGGTGTAGGATTCCTAGTAGTGGGTCGTATGGTATTTCCTTGATCATGGTTGCACGCAAAGGAAACTAATATTTCCCTGTTGGTAGTAAGGGTGTGACATATGCATGAAGTCAAGGAAGGTGCATGAGCGGTTCTAACATACATAGGGTGAGGTGAGTGCTCCCCTTGGAAACCTATGAAAGCATCGAGTTAAGAAGGGAACACACGAGAAAAGATGCATAACAAACTGAAAGGCAAGTAAGCTATCAATCCAAAGAGATGGTTAAACCAACAACACATTTCAGTAAGATTCATACATACTTATATAGGAAATCCATACATGCATGCGTAAGAAAACAGATGCATATATCATTTAGAGTAAACAAGATAGCTGAAATATAATACAACATATGCGTGAAACATGTTGGCTTTTTTTATATTAAGAAGTGAAAGTTCCAATCATACAATAAAACCATGACCAACCACTATTTCCGACAACAGAACGTTACAGTCACTGTCACCTGCTCCTCCAAAGAGATATACTAGCTCTGCATAGTGGAGAAGCTAAGGCTCGTTACAATACTCTCCAATCTTTCTCTAAGATACTCCTATCAAAAACTTGGTTGACCAATAGCCTCTACAATGAATTATGAGGGACTATATATATCAAAGGATGGGGTGGCCCTTGACATTTCCCTTTGTGACTATTCATCTACCCTCATGATTCTTGATCTACTCTATGATTGTTACATCCAACTATCGATACTTGAACTTCCACTTAACAAGGCATTACATACAATCTACACATGTACCCATGTGAGACAAAATAGGCTTGAGTAAGACATGCAAGACATCATTGTGAATCACACAACTATGGGAAGACCAACTCTTCAACATCCTCATGGTGGTCAAGAGTAGCAAACTGATGCCAAGCTCTGTAGTTCGTGATGGTGTCCGTTTACTCTATGGTGACATCTTTCTGGAAATGAAATATTTCCTCTGTAGCATCTAGGTACACTTCTCGGGCTCCTCTGTACAACTCATCTAATAACATGCACATCATTGTCTTGAGTGCGGTCGGAACAGTAACATACTGATGCATGGTGTCTGCACTAATCACCAAGTTTACGCTGGTGGCTATGAGCATCAACTCGTCAAGTTATGAGTTAAGCTCCAGTCAGACTTGTGTTTTTGTCTTTGCCTTGGTGAGTGTCCCAATAGATGGGATCACATGTGTGCACACAACAATGTCCATACTGATGAATACCCATGCATGGGAAGCCTGCAAGCCGGTGATGAGCTGCAGGAGATATTCATAGTTCCAGATCTGACTCTGGATGTGTGCCTTCAGCTCGACCACTCTGGGCTTCATCATCTTGGGCAAGTGTAATGGGGCTCCCTTGTATCTTATTGTCCATGTTTTCATGTAATCAACAACAATATGTACGTTTGATAAGATACATGTGCTTCTAGCACATCGCTGCTACCAACTGTTGATATGGGCAACTGCCTTATGCATAGTACCAAAGCTAGAATACAACACCCACATGACTACCTCAAGGGACAATACTTCATTGGGTATTTTCTTCTTCAACTCCACTCGAGTGAATGCTATAACCACTTCTCCTCCTTTCTTGGCCATTTGTAACTCCTTAGGAATTCGCTTGTTCTTAGCTATCAAGAAGCGAACACTCGAGCTAGTGGCTTTGGCATATGATCTCGTAGCATTGGCCAATGCTGCTGGATGCTTGCACATGTCAGACATGATCACTCATTCCTCAAACTCCGTCAGAGATGTGTGATCATCTAGATTAGGCACTCTACGCGATTGCACAACTCTATGTTGCAACTCGTCGAATGATATGTTGCACATCTCTTCTTCTGGATTGTCTCCAAGGATCTTAGTATCTCCTTGGTAACTTGGGACTTTCTTTGATTCCAGATCTGGTGAAGTTGGTGGGTTGACCTCTTGGTGGTAAGGCATGGGGTTGATGTCTTTTCCTAACTCTTGTTGCTCCATATTTGTATCTGTTAAACACACACATGGCAGAAAGAGTATGAAAGATAAAACATGAGAGTACATTCATTATTAACAAATGATATACATTTATACTACATTGTGTGACCATTGGGTTCCACATCCCAAGGTCTCTTGGACATCCTTAGTCTATTCGTCTTCCACACTAACCCATATAGGATTAGATTTCCAACATTCCCCCCCTAAATCTGAAGGGTTATGTATGAGTCCAAGAAGAGAGATATAATACAAAATGGGAAAAAAATGCATGGCAACACTAGGCTAAATATGCTCTCTGAAATGTTGGTATAGAGGGCAGTGGTTTAAGGATGACCACCAACACTGGAATGCTTAGTGAAATTCCTAGAACTCTTCCAAAACTGGCAATAAGATGAAGTCTTCTGCTAGAGGATGTGCTCCTATTGCTTTGAAGACGGAAAACTTCAACCATGAAAGGGAGGTCTCACCTAGCATAAAAGGGAGAACTTCAACCTTAAAAGGGAAGTCTCAACCTGTGATTGTTTAAGGATGACCAAAAACTTTGGAATGCTTAATGTAATTCCTGGAACTCTTCCAAAAATTGCAAGAAGATGAAGTCTTCTACTAGAGGAAGTGTCCCCAATTCTATTCCTCGAACTCTTCCGAAACTGGCAAGAAGCTGAAGTCTTATGCTAGAGGAAGTGTCCCAAATTACCAACTGAAGGCATGCTCAGGGGCATCTTTGTCTCTGGCTACAACTCTGAAACTAGTGTGGTAGGTTGTGGCTCAGGCTCGCTTAATGTGACTTTGAAGCATGTAGATGACCATCATTTCCCACCCTGTCAGATACAAGGTGAGATGATGGAGAAAACTCAATAGCAAGACTGTTCAATACTCTT
The DNA here is from genome assembly GCA_031772625.1 of Pinus tabuliformis. Lineage (NCBI taxonomy): Eukaryota > Viridiplantae > Streptophyta > Pinopsida > Pinales > Pinaceae > Pinus > Pinus tabuliformis. The sequence continues at coordinate 1,736,552,622 of CM062819.1, forward strand.
GAACAAGTTTTGACATGTGACTGAAATATCTTCTTGGCTATTGATGCTCATTGCCAAGAAGCGTTCCATCCAAGATGAATCTTCGTTCTTGCAGGAGGTTTGTTTCTAAAGAATTTGTTTGAAGAATCACTAGTTTTATGATAGTGCTTACATGGATGAAGATCAAAACAGTGATCTTTTAGATGGCCAACTTGGTCATAGTGTTGTCATTTCACAATCTATTGTGGCTGCTATGGAAGAGAACTAGAATCTGAAACAACTGAAGGTGAACTATCATGAGGAGCAGGTGAAGATGAACCGTCCTAAAGAAATCCAACACTTTGAAATTGGATTGGTTTGGAGTAGTCTGGAATATGAAAGGACATGTCCTTGTCATATCCAAGACTAGTTATGTGCTTGTTGTGGACAAGCTGTTCCCAAGGTTTGATGATGGGCTTGGGAAATGCAGACTGAGTTTCTGCATGTGCATGTACAACTTCTTGTAAAATAGGTAGTGAATTCGAATCAACCTCAAGTTTATATTCTTGTTGCTGATGAAAGTCTATTTCAATCTGAAACAACATATTTTTTTGACCAGAGTAATGCTTACATTGTTGTAGCTTTGTCTCAAGTTGCAAAAACTCAATATTCTCTTGTGCATTTTGCAGACAAGTCCTAATATCAAATATAGTATCTTTTCTTATTTGAACTCTATCATGAAATGTGGAGTGTATTAAAGTATTTAGCAACTCTAATACTTCACCAATTTTATCCATTTTCCAAACTAGTGAAGCATTTTGAATTGTGTTGTTGAAGTTTATTCCCTTCTTCAATTAACTAGAAGAATTAGAAACATGGACCACTGGTGTCCAAAATTTGTTGCATTCACCTATCTTTAACAACACTAATAGACTTCACACACTGAATAAAATGGAGCGGTTATTGCAACAAAAATATCTTGAAATGGGGCAAGAAACACGACTTAAATGTTGCACATTATAGGTATTTTCAGTGCTGCATATATATAAGATTCAAGCAAAAGCCACAATTCAGAGTTTTTGTGAGTTCAATGAATGTATATACACAAGAAATCATACTCAACTCAAGGTATATGAATGAAAATGAAATTTTTTGTGTTATGTTGATGGATATTTCTATAATACAACATAAATAATTTCAGCTTTACCTATTTTGAATTAACCTTCCATCTAGACATGTCTTCAGTACTAATACCAAATAACAATTCTTCTGTATGAAATTCTCCAATGATACAAACCACTGTTGAATTTAAGCCATATTCAATTCATAACTCAATCAACCCACAACAGAAATAGAGCAAAGAACAAGAACCTAGATCTTGAGAAAACCATAGGAATCCTAACCGGCTTACAATAATGCTAATATTCCAAACTCAACTTATAAGAGGGTTGTTCGATTCCCTGTGTTGATGATTTGTTAATATCATAGGTGATAACCCTGATGTCATTATACATGGATTATTAGCTGCTGGAGAGGCATCATATGCATCCGTTCATGGTACTAATCGACCTGGTGTGAACTCCCTTCTTGATATTGTAGTGTTTGGTCGAGCTTGCGCCAACAGGGTTGCTGACCTATACAGACCCGGTGAAACAGAAACCGTTGCCTGGCAATGCTGGAGAAAGGAAAATTGATTGGATGGATAAATGGTAGCTTGCCTACATCAAATATACGTCCTAACATGCAGAGAGTCATGCAGAACAATAAGACTGTCTTCCATACTCAAGAAACTTTGGAGGAGGGATGTACCCTAATCGATGAAACTTGGAAGAGATTTTGGTGATGTCAAAGTAAGTGATAGAAGTCTGATATGGAATTCAGATTTAATTGAGACAATTGAACACAAAATAATTCTAATAAATGCTTCAATTACAATGCACAGAACATAGGCTAGGAAATAGATTATTAAATACATCCAGGTTTTCAAATATCACGGAGTCATAGCAACATCAATGAGGCATTCTCACGGTCATATCATTCGCCTTCCCATTGTCCAGGCTTAATAATGCAAGGGAGTACTTTACCAGGACATGAAAATGCAACCTTTGTGAGTGTTTGAGTAGGGAGATATAGTCTAGGTGTCGATTTATAAAAGAATCCGCACATTTCATTTCATTTGTTCCTTCTGCAGCTTCACTTCCCTTTGAGACATGGATCTCTCCCAAAGAACATGCTCCTCATTACCAGGAGATAAAAGAAGAATAGGCAATGGATCTAGCATATATATTTAAGCATATTCTACCAAAGTTGGATCACCAATTGGAAAATCCACCATATAATTACATGATTCACTCCTCACCTCTTAGCAAGACATACAAGCAGTCATACTATCATTAGCTCATACAGATTGTGCCTCAACTAACTCGAATACCAAGGAGCACTATTATCATTCACACAACACCTTCAGGAAGCATCTCCACTCTTGATGCACCACAACCAACATTCACATAGGCTATCATCGCATGCACCTCTGTTTGATTGTTCTAACAACACCAGACAACAGACTTTTCGTAGGTTTGACTCCCGGCGATGCCGTAGCCAGTGAATGATACGACTGAACACCATTTCTCACCTAAATAATGATTGAAAAGGAACAAGCTCTCAGATACTGGCCTGCCAGGTGGAGACTCAAATCTCGGTAGAAAATCAAGATTACCGTGATCAAATTTTTGTTTCAGAACCAAATATGTGATAGTTGAAACCTTCAAAAGGAGGACACATAATTATGAGAAATTAAATGCCTTACTCACCATGCAACACTGCATGCACAACTAATGGATAACAACTAGAACCCAGGAAGTCTTTACTCCACAGCTGCTCTTCTGTCCCTCACTGAAATAATCTCCACGATGCTTGGCTTGAAGTTTCCGAGAGTGACACCGCGGATTCGAATCTACGACCTAGTGATCAACCACCAAAGATAACAAGAGCTTAACCAAATTTCTCTCTACGGTCTTCAATGTACCATTCAATGTACGTTTAAACAAACAACACATGCATGAATGCCCAATCACTAGCTCTATTCAAAGTTGTGTATATAAGCCAAGTCTTCAACGCTATGTGTTCATTGACCAGGGCATGTGCATAACTTAACATAGTACATAGAATAACCCAATTCAACTGTTCAATGCAATGCATAGAATAACCCAATTCAACTGATCAATGCAGTGAAACAGATAATGGATTTTGGGAATCTATCATAGAAATGATAAGAATGCTCCATTATTCATCGAGGATAGAGCAAGAAATATTTCTCTCTACAATCATAAGAATAGGTTTGCGTAGTATAGAGGAATGGCAAAACTAAGGGACGTTACCTCTGTCAGAACCCACAAGGAAGAGAGCAGTCCAAGTACTTCAACAGATGTTGAATTCCGCCCTCGGATACCACTGTTCGACGTAGGCTTTCATGGCCCGAAGTCAAGTGTTGTAAATATTCAGAAGTGTATTCTTTGGACTGGGCAATGCTACCAGAATGGAGCAAATTTATAGGGATGGAAATGACATAAATGGCACAAATGACGCTGAGTGAAGGAGGTTTCTCTGGTAACATAGGCTGATATAAAACATTTGAATTTTCAGACTTAGGAGGCCAATTTTACTATTTCAAGATTATGGGTAGAGGTGCAAGACTGACATGCACATAAAGGCCACAGAAAAATAAGTGGCTCACACTTCAGCAGGATAGGAGATTGCCTGCTCTGATACCATGTTAAACACACACATGGCAGAAATAGTATGAAAGATAAAACATGACAATACATTTATTATTAATAAATGATATACATTTATAGTACATTGTGTGACGATTGGGTTCCACATCCCAAGGTCTCTTGGACTTCGTTAGTCTATTCGGCTTCCACACTAACCCAATAGAGGATTAGGTATCCAATAGTATCCATCTTCTCAAGTTTTTTTCAATCTCTTGAGCGAAGTATACTCCTGTGACTTCTCACCCTATCTGCTTGGTGCCAGCTGTTCAGATGAGTCTACTATCTGCACGGGCACAATTTCATCTTTATGTACATGTTATGCACCCTGTTGTACCTGTTGCTACTGCGCTTTCTTCTCCTATCTCCACAACTCTGTTCCTTTCGTATTTTCTCCTTCCACTCATGCAACTCCTTCACTCTTTCCTCCATCCTCTTTTTTTCTCTCTCCCTTTGTGCGGTCCCACTATCGTGATGTTGCCTCTTCACCTGTATTGCCAAAGATGCTTTCCACACAAGTAGGTCTGCTCTCAATTTGCAGTTTTTTTCTGCCTCTGCGCTATCAACAATCTTCCCCTTAGCTTTGCGATGCATCGTTATGTTTACCTCTATTGCTGGTGGTTTCCTGGATGCTGCTTCACGTTGCTTCACTAACCATTCCACAACGATGTCGATCGGTTCATCGGGCCTGGAGAAGTTGTAACAATATCTCCATGGGTCTTCCTCCACCCAATGAAATGCCCTATGGATCCACTAAAACTGTATTCCCACATAGTGATCTTTCACAATACAGTGCGGGTCATACAGATTGAAGCTTCAGACATTGAAATGATATTTCTTGATCTCCTATGTTTCAACATCTGCATGCTTGAGGTTCCGTATCTCATACAACCCGATCAGTAACGGAAGAGTTAGCCAAGGTTCCTTCTTCTTCCGGTGCAGCCTAGCTGACAGTCCTGCCGAGATGTGGTATGATACTTCTTGAATGATGAGCTTGTCCATGGAAAACTTTGGCAAAACATGCATAGGCTTCTCTGCACTATACATCCGTATGAAGGTGCAGTACAGTGAGGCATATCAATCTCTCTATTGATGAGTGCCTCTATCACTACCTTCAATGTGTAAGGTGGATCCTGCTCAAATATCATCTTGTACACCAGGGTGACAAAATGATCTGACAGCTGTGTGATAACTCCTCTGAAGACGCATTCAGAAAACAATTTATAATAAGTATTGACAGAGGTTTTCACCGATGTCAATGTCCACTACATGCCCGAGAACTCTTGATCAGCACAGATTGCATCCAAGATGTAGGCAGACATGTAGATTTCTACTTGCTGACATTTGGGCGATTGTTGAGCTCATGTGACCTGTTCCTTTAGCCTTTGAGCCAACATGTCGAACCAGTTGCATGCTTTTCCTTCATTGGCCAGTTGGTCCAATGCAATCACCCAACACTGCGGGAAGGTCTCTGTGCTCTCTTGGCCATACAAGCGACATGCAAAGATGACCAAGTATTGATACGCCTTCCACAGTATCTTCATTTTCTAAATCTAGTTGGGTGTCATCCTAAATTTGGCCAACTCCTTTACCTAGTTCTTCAAGATATCCCTGGAATTGGCAATGCTGCTGGGTATGCTAAAGGGTGTCTCCATGGTGACCAATAGCTTCGACAAATGATACATTTTATGATAATATTGTGCCCTGAAGGTAGAAATATTCATCCCACTGACACTTCTCAATGTCATCGTCTCGGGATCAGTGTGCGCGATGATCCAATGTATCATGTCTGTGCATAGGAACACGAGATACTGCATGCAATCAGGTACAAGCTAGACTTCTGAATGTTCATATAGAATTAGCGGTCTTGGAGATCCTCTCCAAATGTGCTTGAGAATGCATCATTGACCTCTTACCATTTCAGCTTGATGTCTTTGTCTACAATCATCTTGGTTTCTTCATATATTGGCAAACTTGTAGACACTCACTCAACTGCTGCTCCAGTTGCGCTTCTGTTGGTGTCCTATGATTATGCTCTCTTGGAGGCCATTGATCTTGAACTGCTAAGACACGGTTGAACACCTACTATATCTGGAGACATGGTGACATGCATGGAAAGAAATCTATCAGTTAAAACCAAAGAAAGCTTGAGGGATGACTTGCTACATAGTTGGGGATCGACTTGAAAGGATTGTGCAATTTTCATTAGGAGGCTAGGAGACTAACTGTCTGAACTACGTAGAAGGCTGTCCAGGCTATTGGGAGGTTGGTTGACTGTTGGAATTGCACAATGTACAATCCAGACAGGTCTGCTAGGTGTTGGGTTTGCACAATGTGTAATTTCAGCTGGCAAGTGTTGTAGGCCCAGGGACTGCATTACACATTTTTCTGGGCCAGGAATCAGTGCCTCTGAGAATTGTGTATGGAAGAATAAAGGGCAATCACATGCTAGAATTGTGCATTTTTTGGGAGGAAGGAAGAGCCTTCCCTCTCAGGATTGTGGAATGTTGTATAGATGAGGCAGAGTCTGAGGAAAGGTTGCCCAAACCCGCCGATGGGCAACTAGAAGCAAATTAAGATGTGAATGCATGGCAATACTGAATTTAAGTAGAGGTGAATGATCATGCATGCAAACAATGAATGCAATATTTAGAAAATGGAACAACATGCATGTGTGTGAGACGAGTCACTGAATCGATGATCGTTCGTGCAAAACAGTGTCATGCATGCAAGAGCAATGATATGCTAACGAAAACTAAAACAATGCTTTTGCAAGATAACATGCATGCCAACGACATCAAGCGTTCACAGAAATCAAGCAGACAACACCCACACAAGGTAAAACACAAAAAGCGACAGAAATGCTGCAAAAGACAAGTTAAGCAGACTTACCCAGAAATAGCTAAGTTGAATGTGTCAAAGACTCCTCGATGTCTTGTGGGATGTTAGAGCTCCAATATCGATTTGAAGAATGAGCTTTGAAGCGTCAAATAAATAAGTTTGAGGCTGATGACACACATGCCACAAATATAGGAAAAAGCGACACCTGGAAGCAAGTTTCTAAAATGATCTTTGCATGTAACCTCCAGCTACTAAAAATAGCTCCCTAAAATCTAGGGATGCTTTTCCATGTTGATTTTTTCTATTTCGGGAAAAAGAAGCCCATGCATGCAAGTCAAGTTTTCTTGGTCCCAAGTGGAACTGATCAACTTGAAGGCACATGAAACAACTTGCCTGATTGAGGGAAAATTTTGCATAGTTTATGGGAGGAAGCTGGACTGGCTGCCATAGATGGATTGCACAATATATGGGAGGAGAAGCTGACAACTGCCCAGAATTGCACAATTTCTAGGCTGAGAAACACTACTAGATCAGATTACCCAGTTTTCAATGAGAAGTATGTCTGACAGGATTGCACAGTTTTTGAGCCAAGTAGGCTACTAGTCTGATTTGTGCAATTGCTGGAGGGAATGCTGGTTCCCCTATAGAATTGCACAATTTCTTGACGGAGTTGTTCAGTTAGTAGATAGACCAAATCTGGAGCAGCAGCCTATGAAGGGAGTGAAGCAACCTATCATGCACAGGCTAGCAAGCTGGTAGAAGACCACTGATGCTCATGTACTTGATAGTTCCAGACATGCTATTGAGGATGGCTGGTAGGGAGGCTCCAAAACGAAGCTAAGGGAAAATTTTGGAGGATGTTTGTAGCGGCTACAAAAAATTCCTACGCCTAATCAAGGGCAACCACTTCTAGGATTTACAGTATATTCCACCATTTACTGACAAGGAATCCTAGGACCGATGAGGCAAAACAATCATGGCTTTACGGCAACTCACAATCTGACTTAGGGGTCACTAGGCCAATGGCTTTACCATGATCAATAGTTTGGTTCACGGACCACTATGCCATGTTCTCTGTCATTCAAAGATCCACCTCACTCAGCTTCGAATCCATTCGGCAATCCAGCTCCACCAAAACATGATAATCTGATCACACCATGGCTATCCAGAAATGACAAGGCTAGGTTGAAAACACTATCACACCTAGAAAAACCCATGCCATAACATAAAAAGAACCACATGCAATACCATGTGTGCTAAATCAAGTAAGGAAAATACACATGCAAATTGATAACTGCAAAGGATATTGTGATAGGTGTTTGATCTTGCTCTTCCTTGCTTGATCTCTACTTCCTATTGCCTTCTTTTCCCTTCTTGATCCAATGCCAAAGTGTTCCAAGAAAACTCTAAGTGTCCAAGAGCGAGAGAGAGAGAGAGAATAATGAGAGTGCTCCAAAACTGAACTCACAAAAGGCTACAAACTAATCCTCATAATCATTTTTATCAATTAGGCATCTATTTTCTTCATTTTCCATTATTCTCCTTCAATTTCCTCCTCACATGCAGCCTCTGACCTTTCACCTTCCCTTTCTCCTAATTTCCATTATTTTCATAAATAAATGTGCCAAAAATGCCATTTTTCCTTTCAAAATCCTAAGCCATTAATAACCAAATCAACATCCACTAGGATGTTTTTCCCAACATTTGGCTTAGAATGAGTATCCCTTCAACCGTGGTTATTATTTTTCCTTTATTAACTGTTATTACATGGAATTTTCACTAGGGCTGTTACAAAACCCTCCCCCTTGGGGACACCGTCTTCAGTGTTCAACAACACCTATACCTCAACAAAACCGCTGAAAAGAAAACATACTACCCATGCAACTTTATAACATAGTTCGATGTGGTATTTACAATGATCACCCTATTGAGATTAAAACCAAAATGACAACATAGCAATCATAACGTAATAATGGCATGACACCCATACTTCTTATTGGAGATTTATAACATAGCGCATGGCTATATTTACATCCATATACATATGTACATATACAAAAAAATCTCCAAACATGTACCAAACATATACCAAAACACCATAGAAAAACTACTTTTCCTCAACTGGAAAACAAGGAAAGATACATAGGCCACATCTAATCCGCCATCTCCCATGTATCTTCATCGGCCCCAAGTGATTCCACTACACTTTAGCCTGATCGATTGCTAGGTTTTGGAGCATGAGCTCCTTTTTTTGCAATATACATTGAGGCTGAGGCTGGAATTCTCCATCTGGTTCCACCTGCAATATAGACTAGTCAATCGCATGATCAACATCTTTAACATACTTCTTAAGCAATGACACATGGAAACATCATACATGAAACTGCACCCATACAAGTTAAAGATCCACCCCAGCGGCTGGCACGAAGCAGAAAGTGTGAGCAATGTTGTTGATCACATGCAAGGGATTCAATAGTATGCATGTAATTGTGTGCGCATGTTCAATCCAACTCATTTAGCACACTCACCAAGGCGAAGACAAGAAGAAAGTCCAGCTAGAGCTGAACATGTACTTTTGTACATTGATGCGCATGACCACTAGCACACACTTGAAGATCAACACAGACACTATGCATCAGTGTGTTTCCTGGTCAGCCACACCCAGGAAGACCATGTGCATGTTAGTAGATGAGTTGGATGAAGGGGCCAAACCAATTCACTGGTTACAATGGAGGTAAGAGTTTGCTTCGGCAAGATGTCACCACAGGTGCATGCACACCGTCATGGATGACCAAGCTTGGAATCATCTCACCAACTTCACCATCACAAGCATGTCAAAGAGTTTGTCTCATCAAAACAGACCGAGTGTCAGTGATGTCTTGCATGGCTTGATCAAGCCATGTTGTCTCACATGAGTACATGTGCTTTGCAATGTAACATTGTGTCAAGTGTTAATAGTTGAACGTAATAGTCATAGAGTAGATGAAATGTCATGAGGGTAGATGAATTGTCACAAAGGGTAATGTCAAGGGTCACCCCACCCTTTGCTATAAATAGAACCTCATAAATTATTGTATGGGCTTTTGGTCAGCCAAGCTTTTGATAAGACTATCTTGGAGAGAGCTTGGACAATATTGTAACAAGCCTTGGCTTCTCTACTGCACGAAGCTAGTTCATCTCTTTGAAGGAGCAGGCAGATGTTGCTGTAACGTTCCACTGTTGGGGCTAGTGGTTTTACATGGATGTATTGTACGATTGGAACTTACACTTATTTATATAATAAGAGCCAACATGTTTTCATGCATATGTTGTTATTATAGTTGGATTGCTTTGGTTGCTATAGAAATGTATGTTGTTTAACTTATGTAGTTGTGTATGAACTATTTTGTATGCAATTATATGAATCTTGTTACAGATGTGTTGTTTTTTTAACCATCACTTTGGATTTTCAGCTGACTTGCTTTCCATCTTGTGATGCATCTTTGCTCGTGTGTTCCCTTCCCAGCTGAGTACTATTACAGGCTACCAAGGGGTGCACTCATCTCATTCCACCTGTGTTAGAACCTCTCATGCACCTTCCTTGACTCACTGCAATGGTCACACTCTTGCTATTGAAAGAGTTATCTTACTTGCCTCTTTGTGAAATCACGGTCAAGACATTACCATATGAACCACTATTGGGTCTGCTGCACCAAATGGTTTGAGGTCTAATTAGAAATTCTTACCGAGGAGAACCCCTTGACATGTTGGCGGGTCCAACACTGTCAATAGGACTGAAAAATTTCCTTCTAGCATATTCAACCATTTATCTACAACATTTGTGTCTATTTGGCCTTAAAATATAGGAATTTCAAGGTTAAGTTGTACCTTAAAGGGTGACGCTCCTCTAAAGTTGCTGCTAGATGGAGATGCTTCACCCGTGGACATCTATCGAAGTATCTCAGAAACATTATCCATCATCTCGTTCCTTTGTTGCTTGAGGGCATATTTGAGTAAAATTTTGGAAGTATCTATTACTCCCTCATCTTTCTTTTCATTTTCCATGGGAGTTCGTCAAGTGTTGGGGTTAGCAAGGCCAATTTTATAATGGTTCAAACCGTTCAAGTCCTAACTCCTTATACATTAACCTCATTGGGGAAATGCAAAGAAAAATAAGGAAAGAGTAGGATGATTTGATACCATTGACCTAGATTTATGTAGGAATAAAATGAAATAAAAATTTAAACACAAACATAGAGCTACAATGAAAACTGAACTTTAATTAATCAATGACAAATACTAAAAATTATTTACATGCAAAATAGAAAAAAACTAGCTTAGGTGATGGTTCCTTATCTTTGAGAAGAGATTTGACAAATAAATGTCTTCTAAAATATATTACAGTGAGGCTCACAGGCATTTTTATCATAAAGAAGTGTGAAACCCTAATCCTAGAAGATGAAGTACCAAAGGTTTTGGGACCAATTAGGGTAAGTTGGACCACCAACTTCCCGAGGTCATAACTTTGGCATACAATCTTCATTTGGATATCATTTTGGTTTTCCACTAATAGATTGCTTTCCATTAGTGTTGCCATGTCTCTAGGTATTGTAAGTGTTCATCTACCTCTCAGCAGTGAAGGTGCAATGGTTTCCAAGAGGGCAGAGTCGAAGACACCGTTCAGAGCACACCTGGAGATGTAGTTGATCAAATGTCTATGAGCTTGTCTACTTACGAATATATCAAGTTGTTCGTAGACAATAACATCAAAATACCAGAATGAGAAACACCATGAAAAATAGCCGAAGGTCGCATAGCAAACGTAACAAATGCAGTGAATACAATGAACATAGCTAATGTAGTGAATGCAACGAATGTAGTGAACACAACAAATGAAGTGAACACAATGAAGGTAGGGAATATAGTGAATGCAGCGATTATAGTGAACGCAATGAATGCAAGAGGAAGGTTATTGACAACATAGAGGTAGAACAAAGTTGCAAGATCAAGGAGATCCACTGATGATACTCAGGTTATGAGGAGACAACGTGACATGAAGATCGTGCAAAGACAGAGAATGGAACAAAGGAGTTGCATGTGCTGAAGTAGCAAATCAAGGAAGAATATGAAGCTACACATATAGATGAATGAGTTGTAGCAGGAACAGGAACAACAATGTGTGCAACATCCACTCACGGATAAAACTGCACCCATGCAAGTTAAAGATCCACCCCAGCGGTTGGCATGAAGCAGAAAGTGTGAGCAGTTTTGCTGATCACATGCAAGGCATTCAACAGTATGCATGTCATTGTGCACATGCATGCAATCCAACTCACTTAGCACACACACCAAGGTGAAGACAAGAAGAAAGTCCAGCTGGATCTGAACATGTACTTTAATAAGTTGATGCGCATGACCACCAACACACGCTTGAAGATCAACACAGACACTATGCGTCAATGTGTTGCTAGTTCATCCACACCTAAGAAGACCATGCGCATGTTAGCAGATGAGTTGGATGAAGGGGTCAAACCAATTCACTGGTTTCAATGGAGGTAAGAGTTCGCTTTGGTAAGATGTCATCACAGGTGCATGCACACCGTCACGAACGACCAAGCTTGGCATCATCTCACAACCTTCAGCATCACAAGCATGTCAAAGAGTTTGTCTCAATACAACAGATCGAGTGTCAGTGATGTCTTGCATGGCTTGATCAAGCCATGTTGTCTCACATGAGTACATGTGCATTGTAATGTAATGTCGTGTCAAGTGTTAATAGTTGGACATCACAGTCATAGAGTAGATGAAGTGTCATGAGGGTAGATGAATTTTCACAAAGGGGAATGTCAAGGGTCACCCCACCCTTTGCTATAAATAGAACCTCATAACTCATTGTATGGGCTTTTTGTTACCAAGCTTTTGATAAGACTATCTTGGAGAGAGATTTGACAATATTGTAACGCACCTTGGCTTCTCCACTGCACGAAGCTAGTTCATCTCTTTGGAGGAGCAGGCGGATGTGGCTGTAACGTTCCACTGTTGGGGCTAGTGGGTTTACATGGATGTATTGTATGATTGGAACTTACACTTCTTTATATAATAAGAGCCAACATGTTTTCATGCATATGTTGTTATTGTAGTTGGATTGTTCCAGTTGCTATAGAAATGTATGTTGTTTAACTTATGTAGTTGTGTATGAACTATTTTGTATGCAATTATATGAATCTTGTTGCAGATGTGTTGTTGTTTTAACCATCACTTTGGATTGTCAGCTGACTTGCTTTCCATCTTGTGATGCATCTTCGCTCGTGTGTTCCCTTCTCAGCTGAGCACTATTACAGGCTACCAAGGGGTGCACTCATCTCATCCCACCTGTGTTAGAACTTCTCATGCACCTTCCTTGACTCACTGCAGTGGTCACACCCTTGCTACTGAAAGAGTTATCTTACTTGCCTCTATGGGAAATCACAGTCAAGGCATTACCATACGACTCACTGTTGGGTCTCCTACACCAAATGGTCTGAGGTCTAATTGGAAATTCTTACCGAGGAGAGCCGCTTGACATGTTGGCGGGTCCAGCACCATCAATAGGAACAAAAAATATCCTTCTAGCATATTCAACCATTTATCTACAACATTTGTGTCCATTTGGCCTTCAAATATAGGAATTTGAAAGTTAACTTGTACCTTAAAGGGGGACGCTCCTCGAAAGTTACTGCTGGATGGAGATGCTTCACTCATGGATATCTACCGAAGGATCTCAGAAACATTATCCATCATCTCATTCCTTTGTTGCTCGAGGGCCTATTTGAGCAAAATTTTGAAAGTATCCACTACTCCCTCGTCTTTCTTTTCATTTTCCATGGGAGTTCGTCTGGTGTTGGGGTTAGCAAGGGCAATCTTATAATGGCTCGACCCGTTCAATTCCTAACTCCTTATACATTGACCTCATTGGGGACATGCATAGAAAAATAAGGAAAGGGAAGGATTCTTTGATACCACTGACCCAAATTTATATAGGAATAAAATGAAATAAAAATTTAAACATAAACATAGAGCTACAACGAAAATTGAACTTTAATTAATTAATGGCAAATACTAAAAGTTATTTACATGCAAAATGGAAACAAACTAGCTTAGGTGATGGTTCCTTATCTTTGAGAAGAGATGTGACAAGTAAATGTCTTCTAAACTATGTTACAATGAGGATCACAGGCATTTTTATCATAAAGAAGTGTAAAACCCTAATCCTAGAAGATGAAGTACCAAAGGTTTTGGGCCCAATTAGGGTAAGTTGGACCACCAACTTCCCGAGGTCATAACTTTGGCATACAATCTTCATTTGGATATCATAACACCTCATTTCAGAAATATCCATTAGTAGGAAAAATTTAAACATTTGCGACAAACACTGGAACTTTTTTGGGCCCAATTAGGGTAATTTGGACCACCAAATTCCCGAGGTCATAACTTTGGCATACAATCTTCATTTGGATATCATAACACCTCATTTCAGAAATATCCATTAGTAGGAAAAATTTAAACATTTGTGAGAAACACTGGAACTTTTCTGGGCTCAGTTTTCTTTGAAAACGTTTTTAGGACCTCGTAACAACTCCAAAAGTTTAGGACCTAAAAAAATGCCAAAAATAGTAAATTGTGCTACAATTAAGGAAACTAAAAGAAATATTGTTGGGGGTCCAAGTGGAATAGGTGGGTGGCCACCAATATGCACTTGAATTAATCCTCCCTAATTAGGAAGTAATGGTTTCTATAGGGATTAATGCACATGTGTTTGGTGATGTAGAAACCCTCAAGGATCTTCCCAGGATCCTTGGTAGACAGTCAGAGTAGCTGCAGCTGTCACAAAGATGTATGAATATCTATTCTTAACAAATGGATATCAAAGAGAGTGTTATCACAAAATCAGACCCTGATAGGCTGTTAATCAGGTAGACCTTGAGTAACTATTTCAAACCAACTTTTGGTTGAGGCTTAGCCTCCCCAACCTGAGAGGGCTCTCTCACAAGATTAGAGATTTGGATAATGAATAAGATGGCTAACTCTATGGATTGAAATCAAATGAAAATGTATAAATGGTTGAAATTCCAATCAACAAGCATCTATTGGGCTATGGAGTCAGAGCATGTTTTAGTACAACAACTGATCAACTTACATGGAAGTCAGGGCATAAAGAGTTTTAATCTACTAGCAAAACAGAGACATCATATAGGAAACACAGTTTATGAACACATGAAGGAAGTTAGAGCATTATCAATGAATTCTAAGTAACATGTGTTCATACCACTGCAAGTGAGCAAATGAAGAAATCCATGAGGAAATAAAACACATAAAACCCTCTCTGAATCCTGAGTAGTAAAGCCAAAGTTCTGCATTAACATAAAACATACAGTGTTCTGCAATAACATAATATGCACTGTTTTCTCTTGAAATTTCCAACCCTTTGTACATCAGCTCTTCTCCTATATATAGAGCTCATTACATGCTTGGATTCCTTCCTCCATCATGAGGGGAATTCGAATTTTCCATCCTTGACACCTATTCTAACCATAAAACAAAACTTTAAATGCATTTGACAACTAACTAGTAGTCCTAGAGACCTAATACAACTAGGAGTGTAACTCCTTATTATGACTAAAACAACCTTATCTAAACATTTAAAGCATTCTTTGACACCTAACACTCCATGAAGTCAAATTTGATGGTGCTCATATCCTTCCATCTGGCCCTTGATGACTCATCCCTTTGTTGTTCCTAGAAACTAGGAGGCTGTCCCTTGCTCTGTTCTGGCTGAAAAATAGGTCTTGGGACAGAGCTCATAACTTCTCATAAAAAATGTATTTCAAAAAATGGAAGGAGGTGTTTTTGAAAAAATCCATTCTGAACAAAAACCTCTTTTGGTTTTCTGAAACACTACTTAAGCTGCCCAGAATCTGTCTTTGAAAAAGAGGTGTAAAACAGAAGATGAAAAACTGCACCTACGGCAGTTTCATAGTGCAACTTTGGTCATTAATTTCTCTCAGCTCGTAATGGATTTGAGGAAACTGGAGGATTTTTTTCTAGTTCCGTCTGTTAGGAATAAAAACCTCTTTCCATTTCCCAAAATAGGCTTTCAGTTGCTTTAGAGACCTCCTGGAAGTTGACTACCTTTTCAAACAGAGAAATATGCCTGTGGAAAACTTGCACCTACAGCAGTTTCGTAGCGCAAGTTTGATCATTCATTTCTCTCAAATAATAATGGATTTGAAGAAAGTGGAAGAGTTTTTTTTACTTTAGTATCTTAAGAATGAAAACCTATTTTACTTTTCAGAGATGAGTTTTCCATTGCTTGGTAATCCCCTTGGAAGTTGGCTGCTGTTTTCATAACATGAAACTTTGGAGTTCATAAGAGCCTTTCCTTTTTCTTGAAATGGCTTTCTCCACATGTCATGAAGCTTGTTCAAACATGAATATAATAAACACCATTCTTCAAGGAAAACTTTCAAAATGTAATCTATATCAAAATTTAGGATTACCTTACATGCCTTGCTTGAGCCTTCAAAGAACTCTGATGTATGCTGACCCTGAGTTTGCCAAGTGCTTCATATGCATGAAAGGAGCATGAGAATAACCAAGACCAATTTTCCCTTACCTTACCCTTTTCCTTTGAAATATTTTCAGTGATAACAGTGGCTCCACTTGGGATAGTGTGCCCTTGTGGTACACTAAGAACCTGCAGTTCCAGTGCCTTATCCTCTTATGATAAACAAAAATTTATTTGACAAACATCTTCTTCAAGCTTCTTGGGCCTTCACCTCGGGCTTAAGCTTGATGATGACTGTAGGAGAAAGAAATCTATATCTACTGAGAAAAATGCTCAGTAAACCTTGAGCTTATTTGCATTTTCCTACCTACCTACCCTATCAGCTGCAAGCTCCACTTGTAGCTCAAGCAACATGATATTTCCAATAAAGCCAATCAATTGTCTTATCTGATATTGGAGGCTCTTGACTGCATCTGACCTCAAAATAACCATGGTAGTGAGATGACCACATCAACTCATAATATACTTGATATTCATAATGCAAATGAAAATGAAAGACCGGAGTGGAAAGCTTGTCCATATATTCACTTATAGGGTCATAGAATACATGGTTATGTTGATGATCATCATAACATTCTACATCTTTAGACAGTTGATTCTCAACCACACAAGATTCTTTTGATATGCTATCGAACTGCTTTTCTGAATGCTGCCTACAAACAATGTAATTTTCCTCTTTCTTATGATCATTTATTGCTGTAAGCTGCTGAGAAGTTTGACATAAAAAACCAACCTGACATAAAAAACCAACCTTTTCCTCTGCCTGAGGGTCGTAAAAGCTATCTTCCAGTACTTCTTCTTGGTGTTTGCAATCAATTTCATACTCTTTATGACCAAAAGACTGGAAAGTTTGTTACATCTTCTCATTCATGTCATGGGATTGAACATGGTTTTCATAAGTAAACCCCTGCTGATCTTCATGGTGCATTTCATGAGATGTTATCCTTTCTTGGTATTGAAATGCATTGTTATGAAGAGCCTCTAAAATTTCTTCATCCATAAATTCATCATCATCATAACAATCCTCCAAGTACTGAATAAAACTCATAGAATGTTTACAACAATCTTTGACCAGCAATAAGGAGGGATGACACTCTTTATACATGTCACAGAACATATCATGGAAATCAGCAAGAGAGTATAATGAACCATTTTCCAAACTTTTATACCAAGACCATGCTTTTCCTTATAAGTGGTCATAAACATCTTCATGAGACAATCTTCAGGGAAATGAACCTTAAGACTGCGTACATGCATATGAAACCTAACCAAATGAAGAGCAGCATTGTCCTTCTTTTCATCTTTGAATATTGGAAGATCATCTAACCAATCAACCTTTGGCATAGGATTTGGAAAACCAGGGATATGAGACCGATTCATAGGAGCATACCTGGCATTCATTCTTGCAGTGGAACTCATATTGAAAATTCATCAAGCTACTGATCTTCTAGCAGTGAAGTCACCTTCCAATTTCTTATTCGATGTGTGGAGTCGCCAAGATAGTTTTGCAGCCTCAAATAGATGTCTGAGCTCTTGCTACCTTCAGAAGTTCAAACTCTTAATTTCGGGAATGAATAGACTTGAGGCTCCCGGCAGACGCACCAAAATGTTATCACAAAATCAGACCCTGATAGGCTGTTAATCAGGTAGACCTTGAGTAACTATTTCAAACCAACTTTTGGTTGAGGCCTAGCCTCCCCAACCTGAGAGGGCTCTCTCACAAGATTAGAGATTTGGATAATGAATAAGATGGCTAACTCTATGGATTGAAATCAAATGAAAATGTATAAATGGTTGAAATTCCAATCAACAAGCATCTATTGGGCTATGGAGTCAGAGCATGTTTTAGTACAACAACTGATCAGCTTACATGGAAGTCAGGGCATAAAGAGTTTTAATCTACTAGCAAAACAGAGACATCATATAGGAAACACAGTTTATGAACACATGAAGGAAGTTAGAGCATTATCAATGAATTCTAAGTAACATGTGTTCATACCACTGCAAGTGAGCAAATGAAGAAATCCATGAGGAAATAAAACACATAAAACCCTCTCTGAATCCTGAGTAGTAAAGCCAAAGTTCTGCATTAACATAAAACATACAGTGTTCTGCAATAACATAATAGGCACTGTTTTCTCTTGAAATTTCCAACCCTTTGTACATCAGCTCTTCTCCTATATATAGAGATCTTTACATGCTTGGATTCCTTCCTCCATCATGAGGGGAATTCGAATTTTCCATCCTTGACACCTCTTCTAACCATAAAACAAAACTTTAAATGCATTTGACAACTAACTAGTAGTCCTAGAGACCTAATACAACTAGGAGTGTAACTCCTTATTATGACTAAAACAACCTTATCTACACATTTAAAGCATTATTTGACACCTAACACTCCATGAAGTCGAATTTGATGGTGCTCATATCCTTCCATCTGGCCCTTGATGACTCATCCCTTTGTTGTTCCTAGAAACTAGGAGGCTGTCCCTTGCTCTGTTCTGGCTGAAAAATAGGTCTTGGGACAGAGCTCATAACTTCTCATAAAAAATGTATTTCAAAAAACTGAAGGAGGCGTTTTTGAAAAAATCCATACTGAACAAAAACCTCTTTTGGTTTTTTGAAACACTACTTCAGCTGCCCAAAATCTGTCTTTGAAAAAGAGGTGTAAAATAGAAGATGAAAAACTGCACCTACGGCAGTTTCGTAGTGCAACGTTGGTCATTAATTTCTCTCAGCTCGTAATGGATTTGAGGAAACTGGAGGAGGTTTTTATAGTTACATCTGTTAGGAATAAAAATGTCTTTCCATTTCCCAAAATAGGCTTTCAGTTGCTTTAGAGACCTCTTGGAAGTTGACTACCTTTTCAAACAGAGAAATATGCCTGTGGAAAACTTGCACCTACAGCAGTTTCGTAGCGCAAGTTTGATCATTCATTTCTCTCAAATAATAATGGATTTGAAGAAAGTGGAAGAGTTTTTTTTACTTTAGTATCTTAAGAATGAAAACCTATTTTACTTTTCAGAGATGAGTTTTCCATTGCTTGGTAATCCCCTTGGAAGTTGGCTGCTGTTTTCATAACATGAAACTTTGGAGTTCATAAGAGCCTTTCCTTTTTCTTGAAATGGCTTTCTCCACATGTCATGAAGCTTGTTCAAACATGAATATAATAAACACCATTCTTCAAGGAAAACTTTCAAAATGTAATCTATATCAAAATTTAGGATTACCTTACATGCCTTGCTTGAGCCTTCAAAGAACTCTGATGTATGCTGACCCTGAGTTTGCCAAGTGCTTCATATGCATGAAAGGAGCATGAGAATAACCAAGACCAATTTTCCCTTACCTTACCCTTTTCCTTTGAAATATTTTCAGTGATAAAAGTGGCTCCACTTGGGATAGTGTGCCCTTGTGGTACACTAAGAACCTGCAGTTCCAGTGCCTTATCCTCTTATGATAAACAAAAATTTTATTTGACAAACATCTTCTTCAAGCTTCTTGGGCCTTCACCTCGGGCTTAAGCTTGATGATGACTGTAGGAGAAAGAAATCCATATCTACTGAGAAAAATGCTCAGTAAACCTTGAGCTTATTTGCATTTTCCTACCTACCTACCCTATCAGCTGCAAGCTCCACTTGTAGCTCAAGCAACATGATATTTCCAATAAAGCCAATCAATTGTCTTATCTGATATTGGAGGCTCTTGACTGCATCTGACCTCAAAATAACCATGGTAGTGAGATGACCACATCAACTCATAATATACTTGATATTCATAATGCAAATGAAAATGAAAGACCGGAGTGGAAAGCTTGTCCATATATTCACTTATAGGGTCATAGAATACATGGTTATGTTGATGATCATCATAACATTCTACATCTTTAGACAGTTGATTCTCAACCACACAAGATTCTTTTGATATGCTATCGAACTGCTTTTCTGAATGCTGCCTACAAACAATGTAATTTTCCTCTTTCTTATGATCATTTATTGCTGTAAGCTGCTGAGAAGTTTGACATAAAAAACCAACCTGACATAAAAAACCAACCTTTTCCTCTGCCTGAGGGTCGTAAAAGCTATCTTCCAGTACTTCTTCTTGGTGTTTGCAATCAATTTCATACTCTTTATGACCAAAAGACTGGAAAGTTTGTTACATCTTCTCATTCATGTCATGGGATTGAACATGGTTTTCATAAGTAAACCCCTGCTGATCTTCATGGTGCATTTCATGAGATGTTATCCTTTCTTGGTATTGAAATGCATTGTTATGAAGAGCCTCTAAAATTTCTTCATCCATAAATTCATCATCATCATAACAATCCTCCAAGTACTGAATAAAACTCATAGAATGTTTACAACAATCTTTGACCAGCAATAAGGAGGGATGACACTCTTTATACATGTCACAGAACATATCATGGAAATCAGCAAGAGAGTATAATGAACCATTTTCCAAACTTTTATACCAAGACCATGCTTTTCCTTATAAGTGGTCATAAACATCTTCATGAGACAATCTTCAGGGAAATGAACCTTAAGACTGCGTACATGCATATGAAACCTAACCAAATGAAGAGTAGCATTGTCCTTCTTTTCATCTTTGAATATTGGAAGATCATCTAACCAATCAACCTTTGGCATAGGATTTGGAAAACCAGGGATATGAGACCGATTCATAGGAGCATACCTGGCATTCATTCTTGCAGTGGAACTCATATTGAAAATTCATCAAGCTACTGATCTTCTAGCAGTGAAGTCACCTTCCAATTTCTTATTCGATGTGTGGAGTCGCCAAGATAGTTTTGCAGCCTCAAATAGATGTCTGAGCTCTTGCTACCTTCAGAAGTTCAAACTCTTAATTTCGGGAATGAATAGACTTGAGGCTCCCGGAAGACGCACCAAAATGTTATCACAAAATCAGACCCTGATAGGCTGTTAATCAGGTAGACCTTGAGTAACTATTTCAAACCAACTTTTGGTTGAGGCCTAGCCTCCCCAACCTGAGAGGGCTCTCTCACAAGATTAGAGATTTGGATAATGAATAAGATGGCTAACTCTATGGATTGAAATCAAATGAAAGTGTATAAATGGTTGAAATTCCAATCAACAAGCATCTATTGGGCTATGGAGTCAGAGCATGTTTTAGTACAACAACTGATCAACTTACATGGAAGTCAGGGCATAAAGAGTTTTAATCTACTAGCAAAACAGAGACATCATATAGGAAACACAGTTTATGAACACATGAAGGAAGTTAGAGCATTATCAATGAATTCTAAGTAACATGTGTTCATACCACTGCAAGTGAGCAAATGAAGAAATCCGTGAGGAAATAAAACACATAAAACCCTCTCTGAATCCTGAGTAGTAAAGCCAAAGTTCTGCATTAACATAAAACATACAGTGTTCTGCAATAACATAATAGGCACTGTTTTCTCTTGAAATTTCCAACCCTTTGTACATCAGCTCTTCTCCTATATATAGAGATCTTTACATGCTTGGATTCCTTCCTCCATCATGAGGGGAATTCGAATTTTCCATCCTTGACACCTATTCTAACCATAAAACAAAACTTTAAATGCATTTGACAACTAACTAGTAGTCCTAGAGACCTAATACAACTAGGAGTGTAACTCCTTATTATGACTAAAAGAACCTTATCTAAACATTTAAAGCATTCTTTGACACCTAACACTCCATGAAGTCGAATTTGATGGTGCTCATATCCTTCCATCTGGCCCTTGATGACTCATCCCTTTGTTGTTCCTAGAAACTAGGAGGCTGTCCCTTGCTCTGTTCTGGCTGAAAAATAGGTCTTGGGACAGAGCTCATAACTTCTCATAAAAAATGTATTTCAAAAAACTGAAGGAGGCGTTTTTGAAAACATCCATACTGAACAAAAACCTCTTTTGGTTTTTTGAAACACTAATTCAGCTGCCCAGAATCTGTCTTTGAAAAAGAGGTGTAAAACAGAAGATGAAAAACTGCACCTACGGCAGTTTCGTAGTGCAACGTTGGTCATTAATTTCTCTCAGATCGTAATGGATTTGAGGAAACTGGAGGAGTTTTTTCTAGTTCCTTCTATTAGGAATAAAAACCTCTTTCCATTTCCCAAAATAGGCTTTCAGTTGCTTTAGAGACCTCTTGGAAGTTGACTACCTTTTCAAACAGAGAAATATGCCTGTGGAAAACTTGCACCTACAGCAGTTTCGTAGCGCAAGTTTGATCATTCATTTCTCTCAAATAATAATGGATTTGAAGAAAGTGGAAGAGTTTTTTTTACTTTAGTATCTTAAGAATGAAAACCTCTTTTACTTTTCAGAGATGAGTTTTCCATTGCTTGGTAATCCCCTTGGAAGTTGGCTGCTGTTTTCATAACATGAAACTTTGGAGTTCATAAGAGCCTTTCCTTTTTCTTGAAATGGCTTTCTCCACATGTCATGAAGCTTGTTCAAAAATGAATATAATAAACACCATTCTTCAAGGAAAACTTTCAAAATGTAATCTATATCAAAATTTAGGATTACCTTACATGCCTTGCTTGAGCCTTCAAAGAACTCTGATGTATGCTGACCCTGAGTTTGCCAAGTGCTTCATATGCATGAAAGGAGCATGAGAATAACCAAGACCAATTTTCCCTTACCTTACCCTTTTCCTTTGAAATATTTTCAGTGATAACAGTGGCTCCACTTGGGATAGTGTGCCCTTGTGGTACACTAAGAACCTGCAGTTCCAGTGCCTTATCCTCTTATGATAAACAAAAATTTATTTGACAAACATCTTCTTCAAGCTTCTTGGGCCTTCACCTCGGGCTTAAGCTTGATGATGACTGTAGGAGAAAGAAATCTATATCTACTGAGAAAAATGCTCAGTCAACCTTGAGCTTATTTGCATTTTCCTACCTACCTACCCTATCAGCTGCAAGCTCCACTTGTAGCTCAAGCAACATGATATTTCCAATAAAGCCAATCAATTGTCTTATCTGATATTGGAGGCTCTTGACTGCATCTGACCTCAAAATAACCATGGTAGTGAGATGACCACATCAACTCATAATATACTTGATCTTCATAATGCAAATGAAAATGAAAGACCGGAGTGCAAAGCTTGTCCATATATTCACTTATAGGGTCATAGAATACATGGTTATGTTGATGATCATCATAACATTCTACATCTTTAGATAGCTGATTCTCAACCACACAAGATTCTTTTGATATGCTATCGAACTGCTTTTCTGAATGCTGCCTACAAACAATGTAATTTTCCTCTTTCTTATGATCATTTATTGCTGTAAGCTGCTGAGAAGTTTGACATAAAAAACCAACCTGACATAAAAAACCAACCTTTTCCTCTGCCTGAGGGTCGTAAAAGCTATCTTCCAGTACTTCTTCTTGGTGTTTGCAATCAATTTCATACTCTTTATGACCAAAAGACTGGCAAGTTTGTTGCATCTTCTCATTCATGTCATGGGATTGAACATGGTTTTCATAAGTAAACCCCTGCTGATCTTCATGGTGCATTTCATGAGATGTTATCCTTTCTTCTTGGTATTGAAATGCATTGTTATGAAGAGCCTCTAAAATTTCTTCATCCATAAATTCATCATCATCATAACAATCCTCCAAGTACTGAATAAAACTCATAGAATGTTTACAACAATCTTTGACCAGCAATAAGGAGGGATGACACTCTTTATACATGTCACAGAACATATCATGGAAATCAGCAAGAGAGTATAATGAACCATTTTCCAAACTTTTATACCAAGACCATGCTTTTCCTTATAAGTGGTCATAAACATCTTCATGAGACAATCTTCAGGGAAATGAACCTTAAGACTGTGTACATGCATATGAAACCTAACCAAATGAAGAGCAGCATTGTCCTTCTTTTCATCTTTGAATATTGGAAGATCATCTAACCAATCCACCTTTGGCATAGGATTTGGAAAACCAGGGATATGAGACCGATTCATAGGAGCATACCTGGCATTCATTCTTGCAGTGGAACTCATATTGAAAATTCATCAAGCTACTGATCTTCTAGCAGTGGGGGCACCTTCCAATTTCTTATTCGATGTGTGGAGTTACCAAGATAGTTTTGCAGCCTCAAATAGATGTCTGAGCTCCTGCTACCTTTAGAAGTTCAAACTCTTAATTTCGGGAATGAATAGACTTCAGGCTCCCGGCAGACGCACCAAAATGTTATCACAAAATCAGACCCTGATAGGTTGTTAATCAGGTAGACCTTGAGTAACTATTTCAAACCAACTTTTGGTTGAGGCTTAGCCTCCCCAACCTGAGAGGGCTCTCTCACAAGATTAGAGATTTGGATAATGAATAAGATGGCTAACTCTATGGATTGAAATCAAATGAAAATGTATAAATGGTTGAAATTCCAATCAACAAGCATCTATTGGGCTATGGAGTCAGAGCATGTTTTAGTACAACAACTGATCAGCTTACATGGAAGTCAGGGCATAAAGAGTTTTAATCTACTAGCAAAACAGAGACATCATATAGGAAACACATTTTATGAACACATGAAGGAAGTTAGAGCATTATCAATGAATTCTAAGTAACATGTGTTCATACCACTGCAAGTGAGCAAATGAAGAAATCCATGAGGAAATAAAACACATAAAACCCTCTCTGAATCCTGAGTAGTAAAGCCAAAGTTCTGCATTAACATAAAACATACAGTGTTCTGCAATAACATAATATGCACTGTTTTCTCTTGAAATTTCCAACCCTTTGTACATAAACTCTTCTCCTATATATAGAGCTCTTTACATGCTTGGATTCCTTCCTCCATCATGAGGGGAATTCGAATTTTCCATCCTTGACACCTATTCTAACCATAAAACAAAACTTTAAATGCATTTGACAACTAACTAGTAGTCCTAGAGACCTAATACAACTAGGAGTGTAACTCCTTATTATGACTAAAACAACCTTATCTAAACATTTAAAGCATTCTTTGACACCTAACACTCCATGAAGTCGAATTTGATGGTGCTCATATCCTTCCATCTGGCCCTTGATGACTCATCCCTTTGCTGTTCCTAGAAACTAGGAGGCTGTCCCTTGCTCTGTTCTGGCTGAAAAATAGGTCTTGGGACAGAGCTCATAACTTCTCATAAAAAATGTATTTCGAAAAACGGAAGGAGGATTTTTTGAACCAATCCATGCTGAACAAAAACCTCTTTTTGTTTTTTGAAACACTACTCCAGCTTCCCAGAATCTGTCTTTGAAAAAGAGGTGTAAAACAGAAGATGAAAAACGACACCTACAACTGTTTCGTAGCGCAACTTTGGTCATTAAGTTCTCTCAGGTCGTAATGGATTTGAGGAAACTGGAGGAGGTTTTTCTAGTTCAGTTTGTTAGGAATAGAAACCTCTTTCCATTTCCCAAAATAGGCTTTTAGTTGCTTTAGAGACCTCCTGGAAGTTGACTACGTTTCAAACAGAGAAATATGCCTGTGGAAAACTTGCACCTACATCAGTTTCGTAGCGCAAGTTTGATCATTCATTTCTCTCAAATAATAATGGATTTGAAGAAAGTGGAAGAGGTTTTTGTACTTTAGTATCTTAAGAATGAAAAATTCTTTTACTTTTCAGAGATGAGTTTTCCATTGCTTGGTAATCCCCTTGGAAGTTGGTTGTTGTTTTCATAACATGAAACTTTGGAGTTCATAAGAGTCTTTCCTTTTTCTTGAAATGGCTTTCTCCACATGTCATGAAGCTTGTTAAAAACTGAATATAATAAACACCATTCTTCAAGGAAAACTTTCAAAATGTAATCTATATCAAAATTTAGGATTACCTTACATGCCTTGCTTGAGCCTTCAAAGAACTCTGATGTATGCTGACCCTGAGTTTTCCAAGTGCTTCATATGCATGAAAGGAGCATGAGAATAACCAAGACCAATTTTCCCTTACCTTACCCTTTTCCTTTGAAATATTTTCAATGATAACAGAGAAAATGAATTATTACCTTGAGCCTTAGTGTGGTGTTGATGGAGAGTGAAATGTAGCTAGGTTGAAGACCCTTAAGCTAGCTCCAGATCAAAACCTACACATAGAAAAGACAAACGTAATATGATAGGATAAAACCTTGATAAAAAATGCATGAACATATAAAGATATCTAGTTGCATATATCTAAGCCACTCATGTTAATGATATTGAATAAATGTACAAACAATTCATACTACCAACATCTCGGAGTGGAAAACACAATTTCAGTTCTATATTGATGTAGAAAAAGTGATTACAACCATCAGTTGTATCAGCCTTCCCTCACCCCTCTAGCTCCTCTCTCTCTCTCCCTTCTTAACCTCTTCTAATGCCTTAGTTTGAGACTCTACTCAACAGTCAAATAGGAAATCCTTTCAAATGGTTCAACCCCTTTCACAATGGCCCTAGCCTTGGATATATAGCATGTGAGGATAGGGTTTCCAAGTCCTTCATGAGTTCCATTAGGAAAAAGTAGTGATGTTTCCATGCCTTTGTGCTCTTTCCCTGATCCAGGTGGATATTGGTGGCCACCTTCCAAGTCCACCCAGACCCCCACCATTGTTTCTTTCAGCTTTTCAGTTTCCTTGTAGCACAATTTACTATTTTTAGCAGTCTTTCGGGTCCTGAACTTCCGGAGCCGTTTTGAAGCCCTAAATGACGTTTTTTAGGAAAACTGGGAGCAACATGGGTCCATGGACCGATGTTTCTCCTCCCAAATTGGTATTACTTGGATAGATCTTTCTAATGAGATATTGTGTGCATCAAACAGAGATCATAAGCCAAAGTTACGACCCCTGGAAGTTGATGTACCAATTTACCCAAACAGGCCCACAGTTTGGCGTTTCATCTTCTAGGGTTAGGTTTTTGGATGTTTAGGGTTTTCCATTGTTTCTCAACAATAAATAGGCCTTCAAGCCTCATTGTAACAAAGTTCAAAGGCATGTAGCCACCAGATCTTTTCTTAGAGATAAGCTACCATTGCTCTAGCTAGTCTATTTCCATTGCTGTTTGTAAGCATATTTCAGTATTTTACATTAATGAAATGAAGCATTATTTCCACTACATCTCTATGTTTATGGTTATCTCTGTGTTTTGTTTCATTCTTGTTTAAATCTGGATCAGTGGTATCAGAGAAATCTACTTTGTCGGGATATAAGGAGTTACGGCTTGAACTGGTCCAGCCTTTGCAAGACCAGCCTCGCAAATCCTGACAACCTCCCATGGCAGATGAAAAGAAAGATGAGGGGGTAGGAGATCCTATCAAAATCTTGCTCGAAGAAGCCCTCGAGCAACAAAGGAATGCAATGATGGATAGCTTTGCCTAGATCTTTCAGCGGCTACCCAGGGGTGACGCATCGGCTCCAATAGCTGCTCTGGAAACACCACACCGTTTAAGGTACACGTTAATTTTGAAATCCCCATATTCAAGTATCAAATAGATGTAGATGTCATCGATAAATGGTTAAATCTGCTAGAGGGTTATTTTTCTGTTCATGATTTTTCCAGTCAGGAAAAGATTATTTTCTCTCTTCTCAAAGTAGCCCCCCACGTCAAGGACTGGTGGGAAACCTACTGCGAGCAGAAGGATGAAAGTACAGGCTCACTATTTTCAGCTGCACCCACTTGGGATTCATTTCAGGATGCCATCAAGGAGCAGTACTACCTTGTCAGAAGCTATGAGGATCAATACATAAAGTGGACCATGCTGCGGCAGGGGAGGGACCAAGATGTGCCAGAGTTTACCAATATTTTCCATACCCTTCATGCAAATTTGGGTATCAATCTTTCAGAGTAGCATTTGGTGCTCAAATACCGCGGCTACCTTCACAAGTACATCTAGGAAGAAATAGAATTATTGAACATCCCATCGCTCGACACAACATATCGATATGTCGTCAAGGTTGAGCAAAAGTTTAAACAGAAGCAGCGAGACTTTGAATCTGTGAATTCGAAGTAAGGGAAAGGTACCCCCAAACCACAGAACAAAGGACAAAGCCAAGTGTTACAGGGAAAAGTGTCTATATAGAACTGCTCTATCCCACTAAGGTGTGACAGCTGCCTTAGAAACAAACAGAGAAAAACTACTTTCGTTTTTCCTTTATGAATTATAGATAGAGAGGAACAGAAAGAACGACCTCTCTCTTGCACTAATCTCCTGATTTGATTCCCCTCTTCTTTGATAGTCTTTAGCTACCTGCTTCCTTGCATGCCCAGCTTCACAAAGTACCTGTAAGATCACAGAAGCATAGCGCTATACAAAGACATGGATCTATAATCATAAACAATCTAGAATCAGATGTAAGTTGACCATACAAATGTAGCAAGCATCAATGACACAAGAGCATGGAGGAAAACTTGAATAGCTTTTATTGATAAACAAGAAAGAGCCAAGAGGAGTTACAACCAGTTGTTCTGACCCAGCATCAGCCTCCCAGCAAAGAAGCCCCTCTTCACCTCAAACAAAGCTTAGATCACCCAACAATCTGATGTTTGTCTCAAGAAACCAACAACAATTCCTTACAATATGCAAAATTCCAGCCTTTGGATCTCTGGGATGAGGGATCCATATATAGATATTTGTAATGGAGATGAGTCAGCTTATGATTTGATTAGTGTCTTCCCTTTGATAGTTCTTGCTTCCACTTGGAGATTGATGATCTCTTACTCATCCTTGGTCGAATTCAGAGAGGCAAGTGTCACAGGAGAAGTTTCTGGAAGCTTCCATTGCCTCTCCACCTCGCAGAATGACACTACCATTTGTCATTTCTTACCCATCGCACCCCATAGAAGGGATTTTTGAAATGCAATGCACCCTCACAGTGTATTTAGGTGAGATGCAACGCACTTAGCCAGTGGAGCAGCTGAAATGATCCTGTTTTGACTAATTCTGGGCAGTTTTTCATGGAGAACTTCTGGGAGAAGCTGTAATCTGTTGACCTTGTTCCTTTAAGGGTTAGAACAACACTTTTAGGGACTTAGAAGCCCTTGGTTTATGGACATTACATGCTTGGGGTTGTAGTGCCCAAAAATGTCTATAATAGTTGCCCCCTAAAGCATGAGGTCGTTAATCTTTTGATGTTGGGTGAAATGATTTATTATGAGGATCCGAAGTTCTTTCAATGCTAGGAGGAGACCTGTAATCAGATACAATACAATACATTATCTTCATAATATTTTCATGATCTAGCTGAGGCGGGCATTCCCATGCTCAGCTATATAAATTCATTTTCATGTACATAGGACAGACAATCGTCTTAGTGTAGACTGATGATTCTGATAGAGCCATAATCCTTTTGATTGGATGATTATCTGTGCAGCAATGATGTACATTTGATGTTTTTATTTCCCTGAATATATATTGCAGCCCGGATGGATGTGTTGTGGCCAACAACAACCCCCCTCGTTCAATCTAGTATCAGACACGATACTGAATGAATGGGGACCCTTAGTTAATTTTTTAGGAAAAGCAAGGATTTCTTTTTGAAGTTACAACCATACGCTTAGAAAAGGTTTCTTGAATGTCTTAAGCCTAAGCCTGTGTTCATGAAAGCAAATATTTAAGGTCGCACCACATAAGGATAAGAAACACCTTCATTTCCCTTCTAAAGACCAATATGCGCGCCGCCCCAGTATTAATAACAACATCGCATCGCAACATACTAGCATCCATAAAGAAAAGCTTACAAATCTGCCGATATGCGATATCGCGATCGCGCAATCGCATATCACAGAAATGAGGCAGGCGAAGTTTGGCAAACATTGAATTATTGTGATCTGCGATATTGTGATCGCTGCGATTTGCGATTGCGTGACATGCAAGGGTACGTTGGCAAATCATAAAGCACCTTAGTACGAATCCTTCGGGCGCGTCACCCAAAGAACCTGACTTGAAATTATGCGCTTTTAATTATAGTAATAAATTAGTTGTCAGTTATTAAGTGGATTAAAGATGCGTGCCTTGATGCGGATTTGCTTCACGTAAGGTGGCATATCTGATTATCTCTTGCATTTAAAACTCTCCCATCACCTTTCTTATCAGTCTTTCCATTTCACTCGTAACCTGCAGGAGTAAAGTGCGAAGACAAATCAGACGGAAGCGCAAAGTGAAATGGGAAAGAAGAACAAAGCTCAAAGCTCCGAAACAAGAGAAAAAACCAAGGAGATGGTGCCCCTGTACACAGATACAACATGCAACAGAGATGTAGGTATCTCAACATGGGAAGGCATGTATAGGCTGTTAGAAGAAGAGAACCCTAGAATAATGAAGGTAACTGCTGTTGTCACGGGTGCATCACGTCCTTTGGAGGCATCCCTGGAAGACCTAGCGTGTTCTTTCCTCCATAGAATAGCGGCAAGGCCGAAGATCCTACCATATACAAACATGATCAAGTGGATTCTAGATGATGGAGATTTGGCAAATAGGCAATTAAAAGTCCAGGGACATGGGCTCATGGGATCGTTTGCTGCCCAAGACCTGAAGCTCATGTATCATCTTCCTGAACCGCAAGCGACCTATAATGCACAGTTTGTTAAGAAGTTCGTAGTAGAAAATCCGAATCTATCAGACACCACTAAAGAATGGTCAAGAAGAGATGAGCCGTTGAAAAAGGATAAAAACGGTATGTACAGCACTGGTTCCCTTACCTCTCCATATTGTTTTGCTGCAGCCATACTCTGTAGATTATTTGGTATGCCCGATATCAATAAGTTTTCATCTGAATGGCTACCGTTAGTTGATGCCGCGACTAGATAGTAGATTGGGCCAAAATCCTTTCTGATACTCTATACAAAGCAGTTGTCAATTACCATTCTAGGAGATCCTTCTCCCAAAGGGTCTATCCTCCTTTTTATTTGTCTGCCTATATAATGGACTCTGTCTGTCTTGTATCAAATTTTCCTACCATGGGTTGGAAATGGACTACCCAAGACCCATTTCCCATCCATGTTTATCATAAAGTCTTATGGGATTCCCAGTTTGCCCCTCATTCTTACCAGATTTGCCATGGGCTCATATTGCCCATACATAGAATGATATATGATAAGGACCCCCCAAGGTGCTCTCCCGAGGCCCAAATTGACATCATCCCCATCGCGAGATGGTTTGGGGAAGAATGGTTTACCTACATTTGAGTTTTTGGAAGCACTGTACCTCCACATGTCCTAACCTTGTATGTCCCTGATAAACTGTTGGCCCGGGAAATCGCTTATCAAACTTGTTCTGAAGGCGGCTTAACCAAGGACCTAAAGGACAAAAATAAAGCCATTTGGCCTCAATTTCCCGTCACTTGTGGGGCCTTCTCTTTGTTCGATGTGGGACACGCTTTTGGCGAGGTGGAGAATGTGACGTGTCTTCAATTATTTAAGTTCTCATCAAGACCATTCGACCCAAATAATGTGGCCCAGGAATTTACAACCAACGTCAAGATAAGAGTGTTCTCTGGGAAGAAAGATCTGTTTGATGATCTCTTTCAGAGTAAGAGCTCGCTCAAAGAGATTTTGCAGGAAGCTCAGTCAAGGTTGTCTCCAGACGACCTCCAGAAATTCACGTTATATAGAGAGAGAAGGCTGGCTAGTATTCCACTAGAAGGGCTGCGAGTAGCTACTAGAGAACCGACTCCGAGCATCAGCCTCAGTGAAAACTCCAGCACTTCCAGATCTAAGTCCAGCGCCGCAAGAGAAATATCTGAACATCCTGAAGAGTCTGTGCACGACAAAGAAAAGAATGAAGAAACAACCGAAGACACAACTCAGTCAAGAATGATGGCTCAGCAGCAAGTTATCGCCTCACCACCAAGAAACGTTCCCCCTCCTGTCGTCGAAACACCTCTTGTCACAACAGAGTTGGATAAAGAGTGGGAAACCTTCAATGAATTAATTAATCTTGAAGGGAAAGTCCCGAAGACACCTGTGGGCAATACACGGGTGGTGCAAGAGGTCATCTCGACCATAGTCAGTAGCGCCGCAGAAGCAGAACACCTTCCTATCGCTCCATCCTCAGAACTTCTACCCAACGTAGAAGAAATTCCTCCACTGGACATATTCTACAGTCCCCAGCACAAAGAAGTTGTAAGGAGACAAAGAAAGAAGAGAAAGCTTGAGAATGCATTGTCTCAAGATGCTGAACATCTAGACGTCTTGTGGAAAGACCCAAATAATAATCCAACCGAGAATCTCACGAAGTTGTCTCAGATTGCAAGAGCATATGCTTCTGCAACTATTGACAAGGCCTATGAAGTTCAGCAACTCCTAAAAGAACATGAAAATCAAATACAACTGCTACAGCAACAGTTGCAACAAGCCAGCGCAAACACTGAAGCTTCTAGACAGCTCGAAAAGCTACAGGAAGACTTTCGCTAGATGCAGGTAAGCTATCAAAGAAGTCTTGAAGAAAAAGAAAAGCAACTGCAGACGGTGCAAGAAATGCATAAAGATGAACCTAAGCTGGCAGAGTTTATTTCAGAGTCCATCAGCTTGAACGAGCAACTATCACAACAACAGGAAGATATGGTACGTAGAATATCACAGTGGAGACACTTTTGTGAACTAAGCGACAGGATCACCAGCCAGGTGGTGGAATTGCAGAACGACTATGATCAGAACAACAAAAGAGTAACAGAATATTTGACTTGGCAAGATGATGAGGAAGGGAAAAGAGTAGGGGCACCCAAGATTAATGAAAATCACAAGGAGCTGCTCTTTAATAAATGGGACGAACAAATCACACAGGTGGAGCAAGCAACAGAGACAGCGACGACACAAGCGAGCATCCTTATCGACTGTGTAAATGAAAATTTACACAGAGCCAATTTGATTTCAGAGACCACCCTGGGATACCTACCGAGCAAGTTGCAACTGGAGACAAAATGGAGGCAGAAAGCGCAGGCAAACGGGAAAACAATCCAGGCATTGGCTAGACTAAATTGGGAAAGTTACTGGACATACTTAGTTAAACCGCACAGCCAATGCATGACAGTAAGATGCATCATGAACACAGCCGAGAGGGTAGTGCCAGCTCTTATGGATGTCTTTTTCGCAGCCCAGCTAAGCGCAGAAATCAGCCAGCCTACTCTTCTCAAGCCTATGCTTGACAGCTGCAACTTCAAAGACCAAGTTCACAAGTAATTTCATTTAGAATGTTGTTTTTTCCTTTTTAACTAAATTAGAAAAAGGGCGGTCATTTGAGAACCGTATCCTCAATTTTGTAATAATACTATTATTAGAATTAGGAAGTAGTATTTTAACCCTTCTCATTGCATTGGAGAAGGGTCCAGAAATTTGTCAAAAACTTGTCCTCGGAACATGCACTTCTGCACCCTCAGAGGAGGTTTTGATGAATGGAAGGATCGAGATTTATTTATGTTTGCATTTTAATGTCTGCTACTGATGTTGCATTACTGTACTCTTAGTATATATTAGAACAAGTAGAGATAAATCGTTATTGCTTGAAGTCTGTGAGTAAAAATCAGTCATAAATGGTACTTTTATCTCTTGACGAATTTCTGCTTATATTCTTAGAGTGATATGCAACTGATATTGTTTATATGTTAATGTATGAGCATATGGGTTATCATTTGGCACTTTTGTACGGTGGACTCATTTATTTATGCTTGACATATGAATGATTTATTTATGCGATATGCTGTTCACAACTGTTTTGTTTAACTTCTTATGCAGAATGGTTCATCTTAAATGGTTTATATTCTTGTGATAGCTGAATGATCTTTATTACCAGTTATTATATGAAATCTTTCTAAATCGCATAATGGAAAAGATATATCCCAGGTTAGTGTAGATTACATATGTTGTTTTCATTAGATTACTATGGCTTAGGATCAGTTTGCAAGTTAGATTTAAATTAATTTCAGAATGCTTCCAGAATCAACATAGTCAAACTCTACACACACACACATCCCATGCATCGGGAAGCTGGTCCGGTTACCTCCAGTCGGACCCGCTACATCAAACGGGCAAGGAGCCGCCAACCAGGTTCCGGACCGGGTGGGTATCCCCCTTGTTGTTGACCCGATTTCGAGGCCCTCAATAGGATGAAACTAGATCCGAGGTCTTCAATCTCGTTTGATCTTCACTCGAAGTACAAGTCGATCCATGCGAAAGCTCTTCTGGAGTCAAACATGGAAAGACATCGCCTGATTACCAGCCAATGATGTAAGCTGTTAACAGGCGCGAGAGGAATCACCGATAATGATAATGACCCTCAAGGTACTGCAGTACAATTCACGTGGTGTGAATAAAGGACTTGGCATCGAACACCACGCACAATCTTTCGGTCGAAGGCCATTGATGTAAACCTGTCGCCGGAAGTGAGAAAATTGACATTGAGGCATGCAAGCTTCAAAGTACTGAATGGGGTGTTCCTAGATCAACTTCTTGGATAATGAGCTGATGTTGAGAAGAAGCGATCCGTCACAGGAGGGCCTTAATGAATCCCACATCAATGACACGGAACGGAGCAAATGACTTTAAGGGAGGTGAAAACGATCTGGTGATATAAGGTTCAGGGTGGCGGTCATGAAAGAATGGAGTATAAATGTATGGTAGTGGGTGAGACACAGGTGAATTCTCTGAATGATTTCTCTTGAACATATCGGTGACACTGATGTGATGGATTGGTAGAATTAACCCCAAATGTGGATGGTATGATGGGACCATGGTGATGTGACCGGTGAATGAAACAACCTAACCTGACTCGGACACAGAGTGGAAGTGTCATGTTCAAGAGCGACTTGCTACCAACAAAGTTTCTTCAAGTTTTCTTCCCAATTTTCCCCAGTCATTGCTGACAAGTACCTCTTTATTTTTGTCAAGCTTGAGGAGGATAACATATTCTTGTTCTATAATTTGCCCTTCGAGCAAACCCATCGCTATGTTTTAACGAGCCTAGCGATAGTGAAACTCGTTCTCGTCTATAGACAAGTTTGTCGCTATTACACTTTTAACGAGTTTAACGACAAAGATAACTCAGTCCTTTTCAATTTTAGAGAGTCTGAAAAGGAACGTAAAGGTAACTCCAAAATTCCTTTTTCGTCATCTAATCCCTTAAGTCCGAAAAAGTATAAAACAATACAGTTGGGATGAATTTTCGATACTTTTAACGAGTCGAACAAAACAAGCGCTTGATCTTTTTGTGTAATAATATCTCAAGTCCAAAAAGATTAAAATCTAGAGGAGAGATAGCACTTCCGGTCCCTTTAACGAGCTGGAGAGGCCAATGGCTCGACAATCTTTTCATATTTTACGAGTCAGTTGAAAAGAGCTTAAAGGAGACTCGTCTTTTGAGGAACGAGTGATAAAATGGGTAGCAACTGATTCCAGGTAAGGTTTGGAATTTTCCAATCACGGCAGTGTTACAAGGATGGCTAGTGAGATCACTCTTCACAGCTGTTCCTCAAAATGGGTAAAAAATCAAATGGAGGTGAATGATCGGCCAATGCAAAAGTGGAGGTGATGGTGCAAACACGACTAAGGCTTTTAATGGCTGAAGTACTACATTCACGATGGTTATTTACCAGTGAATAGTTCATTTTTTAATGAGCTTAAATGCGGGGGGAAACATTTCCTCATGCCTTATGTTTTTTTTTTACGAGCTTGAACTATGTGCTAAAACTGCTCAATGAAATGGTCTCTTTTTTATTTTACCATAAGTAGCTTTGTTCTTTCAAAGATTGTACTGTATTTTCAATTGCTTCATCAAACTAGTCAGAAATGAACAATATATGCTTGAAAAACGAGTTAGAACACTAATATTTTACTTTGAACTACATAAAAAGTAATTGAAAAGTGTTTTTACCTCTCATTTTACCATTTCATTCGAACTTTGGTTTGTTGGAGCTTTGGAGGTGCTTTTCCCCCTTTGATTTTCATCAGCTGATTTCAGGAGATTCTCTGGACGATTCTTGGCGCCGTCTAGACCGGGTAAGAGCTAAACCTGAGCTCTTTCATTTCATGTTTTCCATTTTACATTCTGAGCTTGATTCCTGATTTTTCTGAGCCTCTGGGGTTTGAAAAACTCATTCTTCCTTCAATGCACCCTCTATGTATCAAAAGGTGCATTGGATGTTGGCCTATCTAATGGCCATCTAACATGCAACGCACCCAGAGCACTACTGTAGGTGCGATGAGCGC
This sequence comes from Pinus tabuliformis, assembly GCA_031772625.1. NCBI lineage: Eukaryota > Viridiplantae > Streptophyta > Pinopsida > Pinales > Pinaceae > Pinus > Pinus tabuliformis. Next base: position 1,736,588,939 of record CM062819.1, read on the forward strand.
AGAGAAGGAATTTTATGCACAGTTTTTGATGGAAATTTTGCCTGTTTCTTACCAAAATCAGGATCTAACTCTTCTCTTGTTTGTTTTTCAGAGATCTTTGGAGCAAGATGACCATTACATGGCGAGAACGTGAGCATGAGGAAGAGGACATTCTTACCCTACATGATCCGGTTACAGTAAACACACTGTGGAACTGTGGCTTGCTGAAGTTTTTCCACATTTCTAGCATGAGAGAATAGATCAACTTACTATAGTATTTGCTCGATGCTTGGAATCCTACCAACCAGGTGTTCCAGATCAGGGGCAAATCTATCCCCTTGACTATAGTAGACATCTATTTCTTAACTGGCTTGTCGAGGCGGGGTGCCCCCATCTCCTTATCGGGTTCGGCCCGAGGAGGTGACTCTGTGAGAAATTATGTTCGCTGGTATTGCAAAGAGGGATCTCAGCCGAGTAAAGACGGCAAGATCATCATCTGTGATGTCACTGACAAGTCCCACAGGACTATTCTATTTACTTTTGGTAGGATGGTTGGTGGTGCGGCTCTTCATGTAGCCAACCGATCTTATATGCAGTATGCCTTGGAATGCCTCCAACCGAAGGTGTTCAACTGGCACGACGCAGTACTTCTTGTGATGAAAGAACAATTGACCAAGATAAAGAGCGGGAGGTTGAAGAAATTTGGATATGGTTCTATTTTGACCGCCTTTTCCTTGGAGAAGATACCACTGATGCAGCCGCAGTATATTGCACTCAATTTACCTTCACCTACTGAACCACGTATGTAGAGATGGGTTGACCATATGTCTAGGCACGCTGGTGAGTCTTAGATTTCATTTTCTGATACCTTCTTCAGGTGGTTTGATCATCAGGAGATGGTTTATTCCGAGTATCCATATGCTGGCATGGACTTCCGGGGTGATCCAGATTTAGTACTGCCGGATGGCGAACAGTGGGGCGCCATTGGTAAATCCTTTGACCATATACCTATTTATCGTTTTTCATTTATAATGTCCTTATGCTTTATTCTATCAAGACTTTAATTAAACTCATGTGTACATGCAGATGTTGGTCCTGTTTAGCTCATAGCACGCCTGAGAGTGCCAGCTGCTGCCCTAGCAGGAGAGGCTATTGGAAGGGCTATCCTTCGCGACTTCAATTCTGCCGAGACTCTCACAGAATTACAGGAGCAGGTTGAGGGCCTCACTCTTGGTATTCTAGATGTGAGGACTGACGAGCTGCCCTTGAGGTTGCAGCGGCATACTACTGGTGTGCCAAGACGATGGACTCGTCTCTTACGCATGATCGCACAGGCTGTGACTTGCTATCACGAGCATCATTAGGCTAGGGTGCCCCCTAGCATTTTGAGTTTTTGGTTATTTGACCAATTTTGTCTTGGTTACAGAACATTGTGTAAACCATAAACAGTTATATATATTTTTGATTTTCGGAGTTTTATTTTGGTTAAGTTACACGATCCAAATGCAAACATTGATGGTATGTTTCTTCTTATAAATGTTGCAAATGCCTATCTAACACATAATTTGCCAATGAGTCAGTTAATGTATTTAAGTTTCTGGAAATATGTTGATATTGAATAACATCAAATTGTCTTTCCAAAATCTTAACCCTTAGGAACATGCGATAAATAGCTGGATTTCGGACAGAATAGATACCAGTGAGTTGTAGTATTACGAGTTGTGAGTCTAGCCTGACAATCAGTCAGCGTATACCATGTGTGATGGCATCAGAGAGAAGTTCTATCAACACGCTATATTCAGCGATGTTATTTGTTGATCGACCAATACATACCCCTCTGAAACTTACTAACTCACCGCTTGGATCAAAAATGGCCCAGGCTGCGGAAGATAGGTTCCGTGAACTACGACTTGCTCCGTCGGCATATCCAACACATGACTCCAATAGGTTTGACATCTGAAACAAATGTAAAAAGTGGATTACTTGACCAAAATAAACACTTTAGCGAAAACAAAAACATAACAAAAGCATACAGGTTACCATTACGCATAGTAACGCTTGAGGTACAACCCCTTACGAGGTTGCGCCAGTGGAATTCTGTCATAATCCATTAACTCGTAGGCTCCTTTTGCTAACACTCGTTTAAAAATATAGGGGCCCATCCACAAAGACTTAAATTTACCTGCTCCCAATTTATCGGATTCTTGGTCATAAAGCAAGACCAAGTCACCTTCTGAGAAGACACGGGGTTTGACATTTTTGTCGAGCTGTTCTTTGACTCGTTTCTTATGGGCTTCGTTAGCCAAAGCGGCATTACGACGGATTCCATCCAATTGGATTAGTTCCAAGAAACGAGTTTCTTCTTCTGAAGTTCCACGGAGGAGATCAATTGCGAGTTTGAGAGACGAGATTTCGCACTGGAATGGTAAAACTGCTTCCAGGCCATATACCAGTTGGAAAGGTGTAAACCCGGTTGCATTCCTTACCGATGTTCAGTAAGCCCACAAAGCTGAGTACAGGATTAGGTTCCATCTTCTTTTGTGAACTCCAATCATCCTTTGCAGCATGCGCTTCAGACTTTGTTGATTGCTTCAACTTGTCCGTTGGCTTGCGGATAATATGGAGTAGAGCTGTCATTAGACAACCCTAGTTTGGCAGCTAATTCAACCATAATGTGATTGCAAAAATGCGACCCATGATCTGTGACTATAGCTTGTGGTACGCCGAATCTGGCGACTACATGATTGAAAAAGAAGAGGGCAGCTGTTTCACCAGTATTATCTAATGTAGGCATCACCTCGGCCCATTTGGTAAAATAGTCAACTGTGACTATGATATACCCATGCCCCCCCATCGAGGTGGGATTAAATGTCATGAAATCGATGCCCCATTTGGCGAATGGCCCAACAGCAACTATTGGCTACAGAGGTGCGGGTGGTCTTCTGGTTTTTCTATCGAAAATTTGACAATCATGGCAACTTCTGACTGCGGTTATGCAATCTTTGAACATTGTTGGCGAGAAGTATCCTGCTCGTAAGATTTTTTGCGTTGTAGCATAACCGGATTGATGCCCCCCACACGCGCCCGAATGACCAGAATTCAAGACTTTTTCGGCCTCCTCATGGGTGAGGCACCTTCTCAGAACTGTATCGATACCGCAACGGTAAAGTGTATCACCGACGATCATGTATTCTTTTGCTTGGTATCAAATACATTTTTGTTCGAAGCGTGATGTATTTGGCCTATATTTTTGGGTTTGGAGATAAATGATTATATCCCCATACCACTGATTACTTGAAGATATCAGAAACAAACTTTCGTCCACGATTGTTTCATCGGATGTTTCATCGTTGGACAACGATGGGAGATCGCATAATAATTCTGCGAAAACCAGAGCTTTCTTTGACTTGGATTTTACAAATTCCAGATCAAACTCTTGCAGGATTGCTATCCATTTTTAATATTTGCCCCCCAGCGACTGTCGCGATAATATATAAGTCATGGGGTTGCAATCTGACAGAATGGTAGTTTTTCGAAAGAGGACATAGTGTCGAAATCTCTGTATTTCTTGAACAGCTACGAGCGCTAGCTTTTCAACATAAGAATATTTGCTTTCTGTATCATTTAAGTTTTTACTTAAATAATATATAGGATGTTAAATTCCATTGACTTCTTGAACTAAAACCATTGAGATGGTCATATCTGCTGTAGCCAGATACAAGTTAAAATCTTTTTGATAATCAGGAGCGTACATTAATGATGCTTTCATTAGGGATTCTTTTAAAGCATCAAAGGAAGCTTGCGCAACCTGATCCCAGACAAAGGGTACTCCCTTTTTCAAAAGACACGTATAACCTTTAGCAAGTTCGGCGTAATTTGGAATGAACCTCCGCAAAAAGTTTGCTTTCCTTTGGAGTTTCTGAATCTGAAGCAAATTCGAAGGTGGAGGCAAATTTATGATTGCCTGGACCTTACATGGGTCGAGACGAATCTCGTCCTTTGAGACTACAAAGCCAAGCAAATGACTAGAACTGACGCAAAATACACATTTGTGTGGACTGAGTCGTATCTTGTAGTGTCGGCAATGTAGAAATATCGCTCTTAAATGCTGCGGGTGATCAATTTGCTTTCACGAATGAGCCGGAAGGTCGTCGATATATGGTTGAACGATGTTTTTGATGTCGTGGAAGGCATAATTCATTGCCCTCTGAAACGTCGCCCCTGCGTTCTTTAAAACAAAGGGTAATTTTCGATATGCGAATGTGCCCCATGGACAAATAAATGTAGTCTTTGACTGGTCCTATGGGTGGATATTTATTTGATTATACCCGGAGAATCCATCCATGAATGAAAAGATTTCGCATCCAGTGCATTCATCAATTATCTGGTCGATGAAGGGTGTAGGGTAGTTGTATTTTGACAAGCTTGATTTACATCCCTATAATTGACACACACTCTAATTGTTCCTTGTTTTTTCATAACAGGGACAATATTCGATACCCAATCGGTTAGAGGAACCGTGTAAATGAAACAAGCATGGAGAAGTTTCTCAACTTCTGCCTTAATGGCAGCAGATTTCTTGGGGTGCACCTGTCGTAGTTGTTGTCGTACTAGTTTGGCATCTAGATACATCTTAATTTCATGTTCAACGATACTCGAGTCAATGCCTGGCATTTCACTATATGACCAAGCAAAGACATCTCTGAATTCACGAAAAAGAGCGTTATATATTTCCAGTTCTGAAGGAGAACAACATTTTCCAACATAAATATTCTCTACAACATTTGTTTTGGTCGAGATATTTATGGCGATAGTCTCTTCAATGTTGGACAAGTTTCGCTCGGAATCCACCGTGTTTACAGTATTTGATAGAAAATCAAAAACTGAAGGATGATACTGGTCATCAGGGGTATCTTCTCCACAATCCGGAAGAAGGGAACGATGGTGGGAATCATTCCATGGTGCTCCTTCAATTACCATTGATTGAACAATTCCTTCGTCGGTGACATGCACTCACGACCAAGGATCTAAAGGGGTACCATATTATTTAGACCTATCTATCCAAACGCTTGATGAGCGTTGATTTGGGTTTGCCATCCAGGCTAGGAACATTGATTGCTACAATATTTCCGTTGGGCTTGGGGGCAAAACTATTGCGTGATCCATGATGATATCATTTTCTGAGATCTTTTTAGAAGATATCATATTGCAGGTTCCTACCGACGCTACTTCTGCCAGATTGATTAGAGGTGGAAGGGTGAAAGTTCCCATTAATATAGGATCTTTTAGTAGGCCTACTCCGATATTTTGAAGCGAATGGGGGCTTCCATGGATCATGGGAATGCTTCCTGTAACTTGAGAACCATTGGGGAGGAAGTTTTGTTGATCGACGATTGTAATCCCTCCTTGAAAAGGAAATGCAATCTTTCTAAAATAGGTTGACACAACAACAACCATAGCATATATCCATGGTCTTCCTAGTAGGATGTTGTAATCAAGATTTCCATCGATTACTTCAACATCTATTTCTACTATTTTCCCTCCTAGTTCAACTTTCAAGTTACTTAGAATACCATATGGGGTATATGTCCTTCTATCAAATGCTTTTAATGTTGTCAAAGATCGCGACAAGGTTGGAGATCCTAAAGTTTTCCAACAACTCATCGACATAATGCATGTAGATGCCCCCTCATCAATAATTTTTCGATGAACAGTTTTGTTGAGGGCTTTCACTTGAACAAGGAAAGCTAGTTGAGCTGGTAATTGAGGGTCATATCCTTTATGATCGAAGGATACAAGATTGGAATCCTTTGGGTCTATCCCACCAATGGCTGATAATAAAGCCTGCTTTTGGGATGGGCAATTTTGTAGTACTTCAAGAGTCGACATGACGGATGGCGATTGGGCCAAATCTTCCACTATATTATAATGTGGTGCTTCTCTAGCGCGGAGATTAAATGTCGACTTGTGTACTACTCCCTTTGGTGGTTTTATTGTTAATTCAGGAATGATGGGTGGTGCAATTTCTGTTGAAGTTGTTGTCGAACTACTAGGTTGATCTTTATCCTTGCTGTTCGACAGCTGTGGATTCCCATAATCTTTGTTCCTTGTCGATATCAAAGCATCATTTTGCTGTTTTGAAACCGACAACATTAGCACTTGAGACAGGGAAGCATTTCCACTTTCAACCAGATTTGTTCCTGGATTTGGAAATGGATCAGTTAACACTGCGGAGGTTTTTGAATCCTTGAAGAATTTTTTAAGCTCAGCTCTGTGTCGACAATTTGTTGTCCAATGATCCTTATTGCATATAAAGCATGGATTTTTTGGTTTCCTATCTCCAGGAGGGTTTGCAGAAGATTTTTCAGGTGATGATTCTTCCTGTTTCTTCTTCTTCCCTTTTCCTTTCTTCTTGCCCCCTGGTTGCTTGGTTTCTTTGCCTTTATTTGTCGATACAACATTTACTTCCAAGGCAAGAAGTTCATCTTTTGCATTTTGACCTAAAATCTTACGGGAATTTTTGGATGTAGCCTTTGTCGATTTCGTGTCTGTTGTGCCAATCACGCCATCGCCGGCATGAGAGTCATTGTTTGATTTAGGAGGAGGTGGAATTGAGAATTTCGGTCTAGGGGCGTCAGATATTTTATCGTAGAGCATGCCAGACTGAGTGTAAATCAAGTCCAAATATTGCACACGAGCGATAACTTGCTCTTCTGTTATGACTCCCCCCTTTGCCACATCTTCCATGATGGAAGGTAGTAATGACTTGATAAATCATTTAGCTAATAGCTGATCGGGAATGTATGTTTTTACCATTCTACGACGACGTCGCCACTCAAGTATATGATCAGATATGTGAGTGGCCGTCATCTGTTTGAATTTGGTAAGGAGTTACGTTCCCATTTCGTACCTTATTGGTAATTGAAAATGGGTTAAAAAGGTTGTGGCTAAGGTACTGAAGTTGTCGAATGAAGCTCTAGGCAATTCGATGTACCATTTTGCCGCTGGACCCGTTAATGTCCTCCGAAAAAGGCGAAGTCTTATCGAATCATCATTTAGGGTGTTTGATGAACACCATAGATGAAAGGTCATCACATGATTCGATGGATCTTCACCCGGATTTCCATTAAATTTAGGAATATATGATGGAAGTTTATGCAGAATCGCTGGCCACCAAGGGGCGTAAGCGGTTGGATCATTTGTTAACCAATTTAAATCAGGTAACTCTAAAGTTTCCACAAAGGGTAACTGTTGATTCAGGTTAGGTGAAGCATACCCAGGATAAGATGGGATTGCCTAAGCCATTGGTCTTTGCATACCGGCATAATGCATTTGATGCTGGTAACTTTGGTAAGGTTGGTGGGCATGACCATTGTAAAATGGTTGATTTTGACAATTTTGAATATACGGCTATCCACTATTTGCAAAGATTTGTTGCTCAGAACCTTGGTATACTTGTTGGAATTGCGGTTGTTGATATTGTACTAGCCATGGTTGTGAAGCCATGTGTTGTTGCCCGATACTAATAGTTTGACCAAGATGAGGGGTAATTGTACCCGTCTGAACCTGTGTCATTCCGCCAGTCGGTGATTGTGGTTGATTCGCAGGGTTAAGGGGCTGTTGCATTACAACCTGAGAAACCTGAGGTTGGCATATAACAGGCAGCGCTTGAACTTGCGACACCAACACAATAGCTAGCGTAGTTGGTATATTTGACATAGGTAAGCATTGTTACATCGAATATACAACTCTTGGTTGTTGAGGTAGTATCGATATCCAATCGCTTGAGGTAATTCCAGTATAACCTGAATGTTGTTGTGAACTCCCGGAGGGGATAATGAAAGGGTATACTACCCCCCATATGGTGGTAATTCAGAACTCAAGGGAATGGTTTGCCCTTGAGGGCCAGACTGCCCAAATTGACCTCCAAATGGATCAATATGTTGAGACTCAACATAAGAGCTCCCAGATACTATTCCGGATGAACAAACAGGAACAGACCATGCTGTTGAAATGGCCCCTGAGTGGGCTCCTTCTAGCGGTTGAGAGCTAGTTGGGATAGATGGTATACCGGCGAACATTGTTGGAGTTATAGCAGGGAGTTCTGCCGTCACTGTGTCAGAAAACATAGTCCTAGATGTTGACGGTTGTTCAAACATTTCTAGTCTATCCAAAAGGTTACCTAGCGATTCTACAGGAGCTTCCGCTGGCGGTAGACTAACTTCTGATGACGAAGGATACAGAGTGATCCCGACTCCAAATTGCGATGGAGTACTAATTGGAGGATCTTCCACAATCTCTTCTATGGCAATCAGACCAGGTGGAAGGGGTATACCTTCAGGTCCGTAGAATATTTCTGGTGCCGAAGAAGGTATGGAATTAGTAGCGACAGATGTTTGAGGAGCAAGACTCTCCGAACCAGTTGTAAATGGAACTGGTTCAGTAACACAAGTGCTTATCCTCAGACTAGGATCAGTACTACTATCCTTCTGTGGCTGCTGAACTTCTTCTGTAGAGGCAGGGATTCTAGAAATGTTTGGAGTAACCAGTGTCTCTGATGTTGTTGGAACACTTGTTTTAACTTTAACAGGAGATTTGGAACCGGTTAAACGAGTTCGCTTTGTCCGTACTAGCTTCGATTCCGGAGACAAAGACGACTGACTCGTAAGCCTCTGCGAACGACGGGGTTTCAATTGACTTTCTTCCACGATTTCGGATTACTCGATCAACTAAAAATAAAGGGGAAGTATGTTTCTGAATTAAATGAATTTTAGACGCTTTGACACAACTTGTTTTTTCAGTTTTTAAGAGTCGAGAAAAAACAAAAGATGACTCTAGTCTCCTTCGATTTTTAATGAGCCTGAAGTGACAAGTGCTCAGATGGACCTTTTCTGTTAAGGAGTCTGAAAAGGAACGAAAGGGACTGCTCTAGAAATCTAGGTAGAGGGACTACCAAACCAGTCGCAAAACTGCAGAATACTTTTTATGGTATGGTAGTCAATCTTCCCAAATGCTGTGTTCTATGCATTGCGATCGATAAGGCGGCAGACACGACTTCCTATGGATAAAGGATTAAGCCTATTGGGGTCTCCCAAAATATACTTGATGGTACATGGGAGCACAAGTCCGTACTGGCACTTATCGTCTCAAAGTGGAGGAATCACCCAACCATCAGTGAGAACAACAGTTACCAGGCTTTACGACGCCGGAATACATCTCTAGCCTAGACTTCTAAATGTTGTGCGTTAAGTTCCAAAGCGTTGTTAGATTCATTGAATTTATTTTAAGTTGATCTTGTTTATGAATTTTTCCTTTCAGGTTCACCGCGAGATGTAGATGTAATTCCTAAAATGCAATCTAAGATGATAAACAAACTTTTTATCTTCTTTGTGCAATGAAAATCCTAGCTACTAAGGAAAAGAAAGACAGAATCTTTTCACAAAGAGCAAAGAGCACACTCTAAATGCACTTTCCTAAATCAAGCCAATCAGAGTGTCTATATGCAAATGCACATGCATGTATTTGTTTTCGACTTTCTTAGTATATGAATGCTAAAAAGAAAGTTGATGCACAAATCTGAATTTCTTTTCAAGCGACAAATATCAACAAGTTTCTTTTCGAAATAAAAAATGGATATGATCACAACACCTTACAATTTTGAAATGAATACTTGTTCTTGACACTAGAAAATTACAAATTCAGACCAAAAACAAAAGTAGCAGGATAATCGACCATGAACAACAATCAAACTTTTTCCTACGATTGAAATCGACACTTGCGACAGTTTCGAATCAAAAGACGACAGTATGATTATGCTACTTTTGCAAAGGAGAACTGAAAATGAGCCAACAAACACACAAAAACATCTACAGTTCTTTTGTACAAAGGAGGCGGAATAACAGCAAGGAAAATGAGTTTCAAACAGACATATACTGATCACAGGCAACAAAATTCAGGAATAGAACTGGAAAGAATGAATCACAGAAACCAAAAATGCACAGATCCTAGTCTGATCAGCGCACCTGTAACATAGAGAATTTGAAATGCAGCGCACCTTTTCCACTCGGGAAGTGCGCTGAAGTTCAGATTCTGTGAACAGTACCTGCGCTGGGCCAAAAACGAGACTCTGTTTGGGTTCCGGGTCACAGTTTGCAGTTCAGTTCTTGGGTTTTGGCCGAGCAAAAAGCAATCAGTAATGCAACAATCAGGGGTAGATCTAAGGAGGATCTAAGAGCTATCACAAGGGCAATCAGATAGTTTGTGAATTAGTTGTTTAAATCATAAACAGATCCAGTAGATGGATTGAAGTAGCAGTTATCTACTTTGCATTTGCTATGGCAAATGCAGTTCAAATTCTACCTGTAAGTTTATGAAACAGACAACAAAGAATGATAAACAAACAAACTAATTTCTACCCAGCGGAGTCACCATTTTGTTACAGGGAAAAGTTTCTATATAGAATTGCTCTATCCCACTAAGGTGTAACAGCTTCCTTAGAAACAAACAGAGAAAAACTACTTTCGTTTTTCCTTTATGAATTATAGATAGAGAGGAATAGAAAGACCGACCTCTGTCTTGCGCTAATCTCCTGATTTGATTCCCCTCTTCTTTGATAGTCTTTAGCTACCTGCTCCCTTGCACGCCCAACTTCACAAAGTACCTGTAAGATCACAGAAGCATAGCACTATACAAAGACATGGCTCTATAATCATAAACAATCTAGGATCAGATGTAAATTGACCATACAAATGTAGCAAGCATCAATGACACAAGAGCATGGAGGAAAACTTGAATAACTTTTATTGATAAATAAGAAAGAGGCAAGAGGAGTTACAACCAGTTGTTTTGACCCAGCATCAACCTCCCAGCAAAGAAGCCCCTCTTCACCTCAAACAAAGCTTAGATCACCCAACAATCTGATGTTTGTCTCAAGGAACCAATAGCAATTCCTTACAATATGCAAAATTCCGGCCTCTGGATCTCTGGGATGAGGGATCCATATATAGATATCTGTAATGGAGATGAGTCAGCTTATGATTTGATTAGTGTCTTCCCTCTAATAGTTCTTGCTTCCACTTGGAGATTGATAATCTCCTACTCATCCTTGGTCGAATTCAGAGAGGCAAGTGTCACAGCAGAAGTTTCTAGAAGCTTCCATTGCCTCTCCACCTCGCGGAATGACACTGCCATTTGTCATTTCTCGCCCATCGCACCCCATAGAAGGGATTTTTGAAATGAAACACACCCTCACAGTGTATTTAGGTGAGATGTAATGCACTTAGCTAGTGGAGCAGCTGAAATGATCCTGTTTTGACCAATTCTGGGCAATTTTTCATGGAGAACTTCTGGGAGAAGCTGTAATCTGTTAACCTTGTTCCTTTAGGTGTTAGAATAACACTTTTAGGGACTTAGGAGCCCTTGGTTTATGGACATTTCATGCTTGGGGTTGTAGTACCCAAAAATTTCTATAACACCAAGGCAGTGTGGCCTAAGACAACCCACCAAAGCTGTAAGCAAAGAACAATCCAGTGAAGCTGAAAAAGGACACGGGAAAGTGGTGTGAGTTCCATAAGAGCTCCACCCACAACACAAGTGAGTGTCGGGCCAAGTAGTCACTGGTGACCAAGCTAAAGGTTTCAAAATTAGGTGCATGTTCCGACTCTGAGTCAAAACCCGACAAGGGGAATGACAAAGGGAAGTAGATTATCGATGCAGAGCTCAATGCCACCGTTGCCACCATGAAGATACAGAAGGAGGAACCCGAAGATCTAGAGGAGGAGGAGCATCTCTTCCACTCCCAGATGTGGGTAAAGGGATCCCCGCTACAGTTCATTATCGACAGTGAGAGCCAAAAGAAACTCATTTCGGTTAAGGTCGTGAAGCGGCTGGGCTTACTGACCACAACACACCCACAACTGTACACCACTGGGTGGCTTCACCAAGGATGGGATCTTCGCATAAGCCAGCAGTGTCGCTTTCCATACAACATCAAGCCCTTCATGGATGAGGTATTGTGTGACATTGGTCACCTTGAAGTTTCTGATGTATTATTAGGAAAACCATACTTGTGGAAGCCACATGATGTGTATGAATCAAGGCCCTGTGTTGTTATTGTTACTTTGGGAAATAAGTTGTATAGGACACTGCAGGTAGCACCAGCTACCGCCATCTCTTTGGTTACTGTAAAAAAATGTAGTAAGCTCATTTCCAAAACCAAGAAATTTGTTTTCCTAATGATATGCACTCAAGGAAAGAAGAAGACAGTGGCCATGACCTCCAGACAGAGCCCCTCCGCACGACAACTACAGATGGACAAGGTCGTGGAGGAGTAGGAGGACATATTCACCTCCCCTGTAAGGGTTCCTCTACACTATTAGGTCAAGCACTCCATCGATCTGACCCCAGGTGCGTCATTTCCCAATGGACCAATCTATCAGTGCTCCGTTCTGGAGAAAGATGAAATCAAGAGGCAGATTCAGGAGCTGCTGCAGAAAGGTTACATCCCTCTGAGTTCATTGCCCTGTGGGAGCCCGATCATGTTGGTACAGAAGAAGGATGGGACTTGGAGACTCTATATTGTGTATCAAGCACTGAACAAGATCATTGTCCATAATAGGTGCCTGATCCCATGGATTGATGACCTCCTGGACCAACTGAAGGGGGAAAATATTTTAGCAAGATCGATTTGAAGTCAGGATATCACCAGGTACCAATTGAACCCTCTAATGTGTGGAAAAATGCCTTCAAAGCCAAGGAGGGCCTTTTCGAATGGTTGGTTATGCCTTTCGGATTGATGAATTCTCCTGCAACCTTCATGAGACTAATGGATGATATCTTGCGGCCTTTCACTAACTCATTTGTAGTGGTATACTTGGATGACATCCTGATCTTCAGCCAGAGTTGGGAAGAGCACCTCCACCACATCCGATATGTTCTCCAAACATTGCGGCAACACAAATTATGTGCCAATTTAGAGAAATGCACTTTTGGCATGATGCAGGTTCAGTATCTGGGATACATTATTGATGAACAGGGGGTGCATGTGGATCCAGCCAAGATCCAAGTCATTCAGGATTGGCCATCTCCAACCACTATGACAAAGCTCCACAACTTTTTAGGTCTTGCCAACTTCTACTACAGGTTCGTGTTGGGATTTTCTCATATCACTTGGCACTTGAGTCAAGTCACCAAGGGAGGAGCGAAAGCAAAATTCTTTTGGTCTGAATCTCAACAGAAGGCATTCACAGAGTTGCAATAACGCCTCTGCATGGCACCAATGCTCACATTACCAGACTTGCAACAACCATTTGAGGTCAAGACAGATGCCTCTGACTATGTTATTGGGACATGTTTGGTCAATTTAGTGTCCTAAATTTCTCTACATAAATTATCAATCTGGGTATCATAAACTAATGAAGTGTAGTGCACTGTTTGTGCTAGCTAACCCTTATTACTTCGTTGCTTTTGTGTTTTATGTTGTTTTGGGGGGGTTTTTGGTCTCTTAATTCCTAATGATTTACAATGTAATTATCAGAACTAAATCTAACTTTCGTAAAGACTACTCAAAATATAAAAATGAAAATAGAGCTAAGAAAGATTTGGAAGCAAAGCTAAGGAAGAAATGAAAACAAAGTTTCTATTCTTATTTCACCATTATTTCCAAATCATGAATTAAAACTGAAAGTGAAAATTGCAATTGATGTCTAACTAATTACAGAAATAAAACTAAATGAAATACTTGGTTACTTTGCCTCTCAATTTTGGGAGAAAGTCTCCTTAGGATGACATTTGAGTAATTTTGTACTTCATTAATCTAAGAAAAAGCAAATACAGAGATGCAGAAATAACTCATTGCATAGATGAAATGTTCAACCACTTAGTTAAGGATGAATTATCAACTTGAAGGGTTTTCCATAAACATTCATTAACACCATGAGTTAGTAAACTAGAAATGAAATGGCAAAGATAGTAAATGACACTGATCAATTTAATTGAGAATTTAAATTAGCAAAACAGTGAATGAAGTAAACTATCCAACAATATATCCTTACTCTTATCCTGAAACAAGGTTAGTTTTTAATTGAAGAAACAAGATTACACCATTGAGTTCTATCTTCTAAACTACTAATAAAAACTAGAAAGAGATCAAGCTAATGGAAACTTCTCTAAATTATAAACATTGTTAATAAGAAAATGATGGAAATTGCATTATAATTGTTAGTAAGAAAATGATTATAAACACTATGAAAGAAAATGATGAATTTATAGTTTAACAAGAAGAAGAAAAATAAAATAAAATGAAACCTTCTTCAGTGCAGGGGCCCTCTGCAACTGATTAGGCTACTCTTGCTCAACCAACTCCAAGAAACTCCTTCAGCGGTTCATAAAAAAATGCGGTCTTCTCATATTAAAACAGGGACACAAAATGCCCAAAAATTACAGACTCTAGAACTTCAATTTCACAATAAAACTATTACTATTACTACTAACTTCTTCGGTCCTTTACACAGGTATTTATAAGAAAAACCATATAACTATTTGTGGAGAAAATCATGCTACAGCCAAACACGTAGAAGACAGATATGCAAAATTTCTTCCTTGGCTACTGGAAACATAAATCCAAGACATGGTGGCTGTTCGATTCATTTGTACAGGTGGCTATTAGAGTCCGTAGATACAGGTAGTTGCTCTAGATAACACTTCCCATTACTTTGAAACGTATTAATTAACCATGAAACAGAGTCTTGTTACCTTCGGTCTCTTTCAATTTGACTTATCCATTGACCGTAGTCTTATGCCATCTTCTTTGTCGACCTGGACTAAATGAATAGGATAGGGTCCACATCATGATGGTTTCCAAGCTACCCATGTGGTTAGTTTCTCCTTCTGACACCTGGAACATGTTAGAGCATGAAGGTAGCTACAAAATAGCCGATTAGCTGCAGAATATGCTGTGTTTTGTAGCTAATATACAAAAATTTATTCAAACAACAAAACATAAAAGCATAACATGTAAATCACTAAATTTCCTACTCAAGATAGTATATATCAGTCATTGGTGATGAGAATGCATCTTTCTTATGGAAAAACAGAGAAAAGGAATGAGAAGAGTTGCTAGGAAAAGAGTAATTTTTGAGGCTCAACATACCCCCACTACAAAATCATTGCATGTCCCCATGGAATTTTCAAAAATGTGAACTTATTTCTCCTATTGCGTTTGTTCTGACATTTCTTCCAGCACATCCAACTTCCTTTTCTTACTTCTCCTTGCACTTACTTCCATCTTGGGCTTCTTCCTAAGAAGTCTGTATTTGAGGTTGTTAATTATTCTTCTCAAATTCCTATTTTTTCTCTCCAGCTTCCTATTTGTCTTATACCATAATCCTAGGTGAAATAATGTGTTGTCATGAATGGCTCTATCCAGCTTGTTCTGTTCCCTCAAGGTTTCATTTTCTTTTTGAATGTGCTTGTTCAAAATCTCTAACTCAAAGATTTCTTGTTTGAGAGAGCTGGTTAGAGGTTCTTCTGGATTGACAAGCTACTCTAGATTGGTTGAGGATCCTAGATCCATTGAGTTATTCTCTTTCTCTAATGACTCTATGTAGTCATAGATTTTTTTTTGTACTGAATCTATGCCAGGAGAAGCTATGCTTGGGCTGCCTTCAAAATTATGTGGAGGAGAGTTTTGTGGACTGTGTTTAGGTGGATTACTGTCAGGAGTCTGAAATAGGGTTTCTTCCTCTAAGTTTATGAGCTGGGCTTCTTTTGATGTTACCTTCTTCAACTTATCTCGGAGTCTATAGCTCCTTCTCAGGTTTTGGAGGATTATAGTTTCTTCTCTTGTGTCTTTCTTCATCTTTCTTATCTCCTTATTTTTCTTGATTTGCTCCTTAATCTCGGTTAGTCTTTCAGAGAGTAATTGTTCATCTTCTTGTGGTGATGAAGGTTCATGAATTTCTTCATTGATTTCGTCAGCTCTCTCTTTCATTTTTCCTTTCTGTTTAGTCTACTTCCTAACATCTGGTCTAGAAGCTGTCTCTACATCACTCTTTTGTGAGGAGGTTTGAATATTATGCTAATCTTTTTCCTCCTACTTTTCTTAATATGACTCTCCTCAGGTGACTCTGGAACGTCCTCGAAAAAAATTCTTACCAAGAAATCTTCCCATGTATCCCCTACACTTTTCAAATGGAATTCAACTGGTATTTTCACTAATCCATGATGATACATAGTTGTTTCTATGGATTCAATTTTCTTTTGGACATTTGTAGCCATCCTTCTCATACCGTTTAGAAGGAATAAGGGAAGGTTGATGGTTCCATTTCCTAAAAAATTCATGCGTATATGGTAAACATACATAAACCCAAATATTCCTTCACATGTAATGAATTTTTGCAATATTAACATCATATTACTCCATTTGTTCTTGAGTGCTGAAATAGGAATTCCCTTCCTAAATACTATAACATCCATACCTGGGTTCCTGAGGATCACTTTTCAAGATTCACCATGAAATTCCTTGTTTTTAAACCATCTTTCTCCTTGTCTTGGCAGCTCTGTTTCTTCTACTATGAAGGATTCTGTGATTGCAAATTTGATATCTCCTATCTCCACTTTTGTGCCACCAAATGACCTTGAAAAAGACTTGGTAATTTCCTTGTGGTAGCCGTCAAATTTCTCAATAAAATTTAACCATTCGGCCTTCTGTAGCATCCCTTTAAGTTATGGATACCCCTCCATATACTTTACCCCTACGGGCTCAATCTTAACAATAAGCCCCATATCCCATGTTTTCGGTTATCTTTCAAAATTACTCTTACTGTCTATAAAACGAGTGCTATTTAAGAAATGGAATGACTGCGTATATATGAAAATGGAAAGACTGTGTGTATATGAAAAATTGAATGACTGTGTATATAGAAAATGGAAAGACTGTGCATATGAAATAATTGCGTGAATATGAGAGAAAAGCTTAAGAGTTTGCATGTAATAAATAGACAGTAAGGGTTTAGAGAGTCGTAGATAGGTAGGTTACATCGTCATCTTGACTGTTAATAGGTGTAGTTGTGGAGGACCATTTGAGTATATGTTATGGAGTTTGAAGCGGAGATTTGTTATGAAATCATCATTGAGACCATTTGTCATTAAATATGGAAGATATGGCAGAGACATAGTGACGGTAAAATCAAATGATGGTTGATTAAGGAGACATGTGATTATGCATAGTATACAAACTTATGTTTTCAAATTGCTTTTTGAAATAAATTTTGCATTTACCTTTGGAACCTTTACCTTTCGCTTGCTAATTTTTTTGATGTTGATCCATAGGTACCTTAAGCATGGTTGATCTTCAAAAATTTATTTTTCTTCAGTTCCCTACATACCTAATTTTATTATGAGTTGTACACTTGTGCTTGAACTGATAAACAAAATGTAGGTTTAGAATCAGAATCAGCTGTAGAACGTGAAACAGAAAGTGAAATATGGATTATGGATCATGAATGAAATGGAAGTGGCTATGTAAGTGAAATGAAATGAGATGTAAGGCAAGATGATAAATGAAATAAAGATGGAATGAAAACTGTAAAAGGAAAAATTGAAAAAATTATTGATGAAATATGACAATGGGATGAAGTGAAATTGAAAAGATAAAACGGAGTGAGGTGAGATGAGATGATGAATTTTGCAGAATCTAAACTGCAGAGTGACTGTAGCTTTTTGTCACTACTTATTACAGAAAGAAAATGGAAAATATAGGGTGTTAGAAACCTCTTATTTTCACCTTGTATTTTCTATATAAGAATGCCAATCAATGATTGGTTTTCAACCTTATACAATTTTTTTTATTTTTATTTTTTTTGTTTTTTTGTTTTTTAAAGGAAAAATAAAGACTAAGTTAGTGGAGAAGAAGAATTCTTCTTCACTAGCTTCATTTCAAAAGTGTCTTGGAAAATCTTAATGAACTCCTCGTTTGGAATGGGTTTATGATATCTTTAATCTATGACCATTCACAAGAAGAGGAGTTTTACTTTCATGTATTGTTCTGATCCTCACTGCTCCATTACTAAAGACTTTTTCAATCTCATATGGCCCAAGCCAATGAGTTTGAAACTTCCCTTGAAAATATTTAAACTTTGAATCAAACAATAGCGTCGAATCTCCCACTTGAAACCTCTTGTCCTTGATATATTTGTCATGTCATTTAGCATCTGTTGTTCGAATATACTAGTCCTTTGAACTGCCTTTTGCCTGATTTAATCAAGTTCATTTAATTGCTCTAGCCTATGCTTTTGTGCCTGTGATAAATCTAGTCCTAGTTGGACTGCCATCTTGAAAGTTCTGATTTGGAACTCTATAGGGAACAATACTTGTTTCCCATAAACAAGTTCATAGGGTGTATGTCCCCTTGTGTTCCTCCATGTAGTTTTGTAGGTCCATAAGGCTTCAGGAATCCTTTCTGCCCAATCTCTTCTATGTAGATGCACAGTCTTGGTGAGAATCCTTTCAATCACTTTATTTGTAGATTCCACTTGACCATTTGCTTGTGGATGATAGGGAGTAGATTTCCTATGTTTGATGTTGTATTCTTCCACAAGCCCTTCCACCATGTTAGATGTAAATTGAGATCCCTGATTTGTCACAATTTCTCTTGGAAAACCAAAACGATTGAAGATGTTCTCAGAAAAAAAAAATAACTACAGATTTTTCATTAGCAAAAGGTGATGCTTTGGCTTCTACCCATTTAGTGACATAATCAGTGCATACTAATATATACTTCTTCTGCTTAGATGGAGGATTAATTCGCCCAATAAAATCTAAGGCCCACTTTTAAAAAGGTTCAATGAGTACTTGAATTTGTAATAGAATTTCATTTGAGGGAGTAGGTTTCCCTTACCTTTGGCAGTTGTCACATCTCCTGACATATTCTTTAGCATATTTGAAGATGGATGGCCAATAATATCCTAAAAAAAGGATTTTATATGCTATCCTCTTGTCAGCAAAGTGTCCACCACATGGCCCATCATGACATGCCTTAAGAATCTTAGGCATTTCATCTTCCCTGACGCACCTTTGATCATAAGATTTGGGCCTGTTTTATACAATTCGTTAGTGATCCATGAATAGCTTGTACTTTCCTGAATAATCTTTCTTTTCTCTCTAGGAAACAAATGTGAAGGTAACTTTCATGTGACCAAATAGTTAGCAATATCTGCAAACCAAGGAGTTTGAGTAGTTATTGCAAAAAGATATTTATCGAGAAACTTATCTTCAACCAGAGAATCTTCTTTGATATTCTAAATCCTGGACAAGAAATCAACAACTGTGTTTTGTTTTCCAAGTCTATCTAGCATAGTAATGTTGAATTATTGCAAAATTAAAAGCCATCTTGTAACTCCGCCGTTAGTAATAGGTTTATTCATTAAATATCTAATGGCAGAGTGATCTGTATGAACAAAGATTTCATATCCTATTATATAGTGTCTGAACTTGTTAATTGCATGAACAACAACTAAAAATTCCTTTTCAGTCACAGTATAACTTAACTCAATGGGAGTCAAATTCTTACTTGTATAGTAAATGGCATAACGAATCAAATGTTTTTTTCCCAATACAGCTCCCAGAGCTGTATCTGAAGCAACTGTTGAAATATGGAATTGGAGTTTCCAATTTGAACCTCTTAAAATAGGCGCTTCAAAAGTTTTTGTTTTTAAGGTTTCAAATGCTAATTGACAATCAGAATTCCAATTGAAATCACAATGTTTGGTAAGAAATTTGAAGAGTGGGGATGCTATTTTAGTGAAATTTTCTATAAACATTCTATAGTATCCTGTAAATCCTAGAAAACTTCTAACATCCTTTTGGCAATCTGGAATTGATAATTTACAGATGACTTCAACTTTAGATTTGTCAACTTTAATCCCATCTCCTGAAATGTGATGTCCTAAAACAATACCTTCTGTAAACATCATAAAACATTTTTCATGGCTTAGTGAAAGATTTGTTTCTTTACATATTTTAAGAACTTTCTCCAAATTTTCCAAAGCTTCTTCAAATGTATTCCCATATACTGCAAAATCATCCATATATACCTCTACACAATCATGTATCCGATCAAAAAGGATTCCTAATACTTCTCATTGGAATGTTGCAGGTGCATTACATAACCCAAAATGAAGTAATTGGTAGGCATAAGTTCCCCATGGAAAAGTAAATGTGGTCTTATCCTCATCTTTAGGTGCTACCTGAATTTGATTATAACCACTAGAACTGTTAGGCCCCTATACTACTAGTGTAACCCCTTATTGTTATTAGTATAACCCACTTATTATATTGATGTACCCATGTAGTGCCCATATTGTTACTATTATGCCACATAGAAGCCCACCATTGTTACTGTTGTGCCCTACAATATTATTGTTATGTAGGCTTTGATTGTATTGGGACCACTTAGACTCCTATATATAGAAAGGAGGTATTTTCATTTGTATCATCGAAGAATTGTTCATTTATGTAATGTAAAGGAGGTTGCCCCCTCGAAGAGGCTGAATTCTAAGTCGTGGATCTCTCTTTTCTATCTTTTTGTGAGCTGGTTTCATAACATTTGGTATCAGAGCTTTGGATTCTAGGGTTTCGCTGCTCCAAATAGGCCATCGTGGAAGTTTCGCTATAACTTTTTTTCTGTGACGTTTCAGAAGTCGCAAAAAAAAACCCATTTGAGAAGAATTGGCGCTGAACCTTGGTTCCGAATTTCATATCTTTTCGCGTGATATTTGCGAAGATATTATCTGCGGAAGTTGGTCTTTTTGCAGACTCCTGAATTACACTCAAAACAGGTGACCTGGGGAAAATCGTCATAAATTTCTTTCTGAGCATCGGATTGAAATTTCGTAAGAAGGCGCAGAAAGAGGACGGACTTTAGTTTCTGTTTATATATTTTCAGAGTCAAAGCTTGAAACAGTGACACGTGGCACTTCATACAAGTTCGCTCTACTGAACTAGTCTATAATCAGGTCACTGCAGGAGATTGTGCATAACGTTTTCTTGGAGAATCCAATTTGGATCATACTTGTCGCATTGGAAAGAGGACACAGAGGGCTACTACAGGTCACAAGTTCAGAACTTAAAGATCCGAAAGTACAGAGTTACAGTCGTTTCAAGGTAGAGCTCCTAAAATCAAGAAAAAGCAAGATGAGGAAGTTTGATGGCAAGGATCCGGTAAATTGGATACTTCAGATGGAGCAATATTTTGATATACATGGTGTACAACTGTTACAAAATGTATGTATTGCATCTTCATATTTAGAACCAGATCAATTTTTATGGTACAAAGGGCTTTGTTCTCGTAAAAATCTTGTTACGTGGTCAATTTTCACGGAGGAAATGATAGCACATTATGAGGATATAAAAAGCAACACCTTCTTTTAGGACAACTATTAAGATCTAGAGGAGTAATCATGAGCATCATTAAGATCTAGAGGAGTAATCATGTAAGTTGGAAATTGTTGTCCTTCTACCATGTAAGCATTCCTAGGGTTTTTATTGTTGGGGTTTGGTAATGGTTGGGTAGGTAGCTGATTTGGTTTCTGCTGAAATGGTAGTAAGAGTTGAGGATTTTGGTTTTGTTGTGGAGGTTGTTGTGGAAATGGCAATGAAAGTTGAGGGTTCTGATTTTGAAGTTGTGGCTGCTGATTTTGTTACTGAATGTGTGGGGGAGGATAATTTTGATATGATGGAGGATATTGATAATATTGAGAAAATCTCCCATAAGGATTTTGTATTCCTTGTGCCCACGATTGAGGTTGAGATTGAGGTTGAGGTTGAGGCCAAGGTTAAGATTGAGATTGAGGTTGAGGCCAAGGTTGCTGCCAAGAATTCCAATTTGGTGGGGGCTGAAGATACATTTGATTGTTAAATCCCTAATTTTGTGGCCCCTACCAAGGTCTTCTAGCAACAAAACAAAGAGGTTTTGCATAACTTGGGATTATTTCCTCTTGAAAGACAACCTTAACACTTGGAATTGAAGGAAAACCATTGGTATCATGGCTTTCTAAGAAAATCATACAAGTTTCTACAACTTTTGCATATAAAGGGAATTCTCTTAAGGCATGTTTTATTTTGCATTTTAGACAAAAAAATGGCTAAAGCATCAAACTCGGTTCTCTGCTTGTTTTGTAATTGAAGGGTGTCTATTTTCTAACTAAGACTCCCTAGAATGTCAGTTTTAAATTCATCAAGCATATTACCAATTTCTGCCCTACTTACGGATCCAGTTGCAGATTTGTTTTCTAACAAGAGAAGGATCTCTTGGACCTTTCCTAGTTTTGGATTTCCTTCTTGAGAGATGAACACATAATTATCCTATATCATTTAATGGGAGTTGAGAGATATCTCCCTTCCCCATCATGTTAATGATATCTATCCACTCATCTCTAATGGCCTTTAATAAAAGAGCTTTCAAGGTGTCTTCATCTAAATTATCCATTTTTTCTCTTTTCAAATTATAGTTGAATCTCTCGATCAAATCCTCTAAGTTTTCATCCTCTCTCTACATCATTTTGAACACTTCATATTTATGATTGGTAGGCATGCAATAATCCAAGTACTTATCCAAAAACGTTTTTCTCATGTCATTCCATGTTCTAATGCACTGAGTGAATAACCCCATGAACCACTTCAAAGCAGCTCCTTTTAGTGTTGAAGGAAATATTTTGAGATTTTGAGAGTCTTCTAGATATTCATAGGTTTTGCACAAGACTTCAAACTCAAATAAGAATGTTTCAGGATCCTCACTTTTTAACCCATGGAAGTTTGGGAGGAAAAAATGTGATATATTTTTCATGGTGACATTTGTTTCCTCATCCACTATAGGGAATCCAAAAGAATTATCTATTTCCATATTTCCTCTGCCTCCTCCATTGTTTACTCTACCTCTTCCTCTACCCCCTCCAAATAGACTGAATTCCCCATCTTCTCCTTCTTCTGCCATTATAGTTTCCTCAGAGTTAGTATAAGGTTCAACCTGCAAGGTTACTTTCTCCTCCTCTAGTTCTTCTATTAATGGGATATGGGAGAGAGGTTCTACTTCTTCTTCCTCACTAGGTATTCCTAATTCTTCAACTAAAATGTGCTCTCCTATGGAGGTGAAAAAGGCTATTCCTCTTGTTGGAGATTTAATATTTTTCTCCTCTAGGACTGACTTGGTAGATGAAGTAGGAGATTACTTTGATTGAATTTCCGCCTTTGGAATTTCAGGTGTTGTATGGCTGGGAGTATGAGTTTGGGATGGAGGTGTATATTTCCTTGTTCTTGGTGGAGTAGGTGGTGCTGTAGGAATTAAACTACCACCCCTAGCTATAAATCTACCCCTAGGGTCTCCTTCTCTATGCATATCATATTTTTTTTTTGAATGTAAGAGATAAGGCTACCTAGTCACACTTCCCCAACAATGGAGCCAAAATGATTGGTCAATTTAGTGTCCTAAATTTCTCTACATAAATTATCAATCCAGGTATCGTAAACTGATGAAGTGTAGTGCACTACTAGTGCTATCTAACCCTTCTCACTTCGTTGCTTTTGTGTTTTATGTTGTTTTGGGGGGGATTTTGGTCTTTTAATTCCTAATGATTTACAATCTAATTATCAGAACTAAATCTAACTTTCTTAAAGACTGCTCAAAATATAAAAATGAAAATAGAGCTAAGAAAGATTTGGAGGCAAATCTATGGAAGAAATTAAAACAAAGTTTCTATTCTTATTTCACCATTATTTCCAAAACATGAATTAAAACTGAAAGTGAAAATTGCAATTGATGTCTAAAAAATTACAGAAATAAAACTAAATGAAATACTTGGTTGTTTGGTCAATTTAGAGTGTCCTAAATTGCTATATTAATTGTCAATCCAGGAGTCATAAACTACTGAAGTGAGGTGCACTATATATGCAAGATAACCGGTTTCTTTCTTTTTGTCGTTTTTGATTTTTAGTTTGGGTTTATCTTTGTTGATAACCTAATGTGAGATGGAAATTCTAAAAGTCAAGTATGGATGTAAGTGTTCAAGGCAATGATGTCCTTTAAAATTATTTCCAAACTTCAAAATTTTTCAAAAAGGTTTTAAAACTTGCAATGATGAAATCAATTCCTAAAAGAGAATGAAAATGTACCACTATTCTAATTAAATAAACAATGAGCTAGTGACCATGAAACCCAGTATCCTTGCTGCTGTATAAATATAAAAGAAACTGAACTCAAAGAAATTCAAAAATTGCAAGCAAAGTAAACTAAAATCACATTACATCAACTCATATTCTGACCCAAATATATACATATAACCAAAGAAACAGAACGGAGATCGAAATTTTGGAGCGGGAACGATGGAGCAAGGGTTTACTCTATGCAAGAACGCTTTCCTGGGTGCGGCCGCTTTGCCCCTACCTGTTGTCGGTTTGAAGGGCAGCCATGGCGGCCATGATTCATGGCGGCAATGGAGGATTCTTTACTACACGAATGCATCGTCCATGCTTGGTCTTTCTGGCTTATTCTTAGCACAAGGGCTCTCGGTGGTATGCCCTCATAGGCAAACTGAAATGCTATGGACGCCCTGTTTCTTGTCGAATCAGACGGGTTTTGGGGCTCAAAGGCTGCAGTGGGTTTCCCTCCACAGTTTGATTCACGCACAGGAAGCGGGACAAGGGGAGTATGTGCCCAATAGTGATTCAGGGCCTGAGAGGGGGCTTTTGTTCGCCCAAGGTATGCAGCAGGGGGTAGAGCTGGGAATTCCCGGAGGTATTACGAGCCCGGGGGTGGACGCTGGACGGACTCTCTTCCTAATCGGTTCACCTGCCGTCATGGGCATTGATACTCACTTCCTGTTGGTTGTTGTGAATCTCGCATATACAGAGGAGGTGATTTTTTGTCTTTTCTTGGAACAGATATTTTACAAGATAACCATGAAGCAACAGACCTACACATTGAACTTGGCAATGGAGGCGTGGACTCAAAATCTCTTGTATGCCAACATCTGCTCAGTGCGGCCCTCGGTGGCCTTTGCCCATTCCTTAGACGCGTGCCCTGGGGGTTACAAGCATGAGGAAGGCACCAGATTCCAGGCAGATCATGGTACCAAAATAGAGCGGAGCTCTGCATCGACAGCCTGGCTATCAACTGGACAGAGTAAACCCAGCAAAATAGCAAGGGGACAGACCACAGAGGCTTCTTTAGAGTGGGGAGCAGAGACGGGGAATAACAAAAATGAGACGCATAAAAACAGGGGAGCGAAGGAAATGACATAGATCACATACAATCCACAGAAGCTCACCCACAAAGTGGCTGAACACTACCAGGGGGAAGGTCACCGATGCATGAGACTCCGTATGGGCTCAAACATACAAGAGCTTAAAAAAGAAATACAACATCAACTTGGTATACCATCAAATCAACAGAACCTGATTTGTGCAAGACGTTGTCTACAGGACCATCATACTATTCAGGAATATGGGATCTGTCAAGATACAACCATATTTCTTAACCTAAGGCTGCGTGGTGGATGCAAAGGTTCCGGTTCAAAGACGCCAGCTTCATTCCGTGACGCAGTCAAGGGTAAAGAAAAAATGCAGAACAAACCAGTGATACTAACAGAGCTACCAGGCCCATATATATAGATCAAAAGCTGGAATCCCCAAGGCTCCAAGTTACAATGCCAGAGGTAACAGCTCTACACTCTGCCCTCACTAAAACTGCTATAATATGTAGATTCAATGGCTTCTGGCCTAAATATGATGCTTTACATCAGTGGATTTATTCCAATTGGACTCCAGACTGCGATATACATCTATGCTCAAAAGGCTTCTTCATTGTTAGCTTCCATACAGAAGAAGAAAGGGATAGTATCATTATTGAGGGGCCTTGGTTTTGGGGTAATGCTGGTCTTTTTGTTACCCCTTGGTTCGCTGATTTTGATGCAAACACTATGAAAATCACAACAATGTTGGTTTGGGTGCGGCTTCATAATCTCCCACTACATTTCTGGCATCACTTATTTTTAGCAGCCATTGGGAATACCTTAGGGAAGTTCATAAAAATGGATGAGGACAGATTATGCAGAGGAATCTTCTCCTTCGCCAGAATTTGCGTTGAAGTGGATATGAGTCAGGGGCTGCCTGAACATATCTCACTAAACTTCAACAACACTCAGTGGCTTCAGCCCCTTGACTATGAAAATACCGCATTCAGATGTCGCAGCTGCAGGCAAACAGGACACCTCCAATACTCCTGCCCCCTGGTTAAAAAGAATCCCAAAGGAAACAAGAACAGAAAAAAAAAGCCCAATGGATGGCAGCACACGGATCCGCTGGAAGAAGAGGAAATACTCTCAGAACAGGCAGTCAACCAAGAGGAATCGGACACAAATATGGAACAACAGGGTACACAAAATGATATCTCCCCAGACCCTCATTGGGAAACGCCCCAAATTCAAACCCAGCAAAATCCTCAGCTGGATGTAGGTGGCATCAAAAGAACTCATGGTTCGGAAGGCTCTGAATCCGACAAGGAATCACCAGTGAACAATCTGGTATCCATGCAGGCTATCATTGTTCCCTCTCCTGACACACAGGGTTGGCGTAGAGTGGAGAAGAAAAAGGGCCGCAAAGTTTAGGCTTGCAGTTATTTGTATTTTATTATTTGTATCCGTCCTTCTCACGGACGGCTTTATGCATATGCTACTAGCATCTACAACATGTAATTTTCTTCATTTTATGAATAAAATTACGAACTCTATTTTCCCCAGAAAAAAACTCATATTCTGACCCCTCACCATTCAACTCGCTCTGGCTTTCGGAGGTAATCATAAGAAACTTGAGCAATCTGATATCTAATTTGCAGAAAATAAAACTATTGTTAAACTACACACTCATACTTCAATCCCTCAACATTCCTCTCGCTCTGGATTTCAGAGATAACTGAAAATGAAATGAGCAATTCAATAACTAACTTGCAGAAAAATAAACTAATATCAAACTACGCATTCATACTTCAATCCCTCACCATTTGACTCACTCTCGCTTTTGGAGGTAACTGAAAATGACATGAGTAATTTAATATCTATCTTGCAGAAAAGTAAATGAACAAAACTGAAAGAAATAAAACAGTGCTAGAAATAGAACTAAGAAAATAAATCAGCAGAAGGACAAGAATAATTCCATGTCATTAGTCATTATAAAGCTATGTGCAAATGTTCGGGCTGCCTATTGTAATCTGAAGCAAAGACACTGATCAGTTAATAGCATTAGAAAGCATAAAAACTATGGACAACAATCAACGTGAATACCATAAGTAGTGCAATATATACAAATAAACGATTATGGCATAAGGAACGTAAAGAAATAAAGCATGAAACTATACAACAATTAACGAAACCTCGGTGTGTACAGGGGCCCTCTGCACAACCTCGCGCAGTCAGCAATCAACCACGAATTGAGCTTATAAACAGAGAATTCTCATGTATTAAAATGCAGTCGTAACATAGAGAAAATGTCACGGCACAATGGGCTTGTTAACAATAAAAATTACATTACAAGAACTAGCTACTATGCGTATGAGAACGCTTTATTTATAACAGAAGATAACATAACTACTTTCCTAAAATCTGCATTGATAAAAGACACGTGAACAACCACGTCCAGGAATCTAGCATTATGGTAGCTATGAAGATTAAATATAAGGAGGGTGGTTGTTGGATTCAGTTCATGGAGCAGTCCACATGTGTTAACACATCTCTTGAGATTTAGAAACGGCCACGCAAGTCTTCACGTGGTGAAAAACAAAGTTTTGTCACCATAGGACTCTTAGGTTGACCATCACTTGATAATCTTTGACCATGGCCTTCTTTGATGGATTCGACTCAGCCAATAGGACACGGTCCATGTCCATGTCATTTGCAACTTGCCCATGTGGCTGGATTCACCTGAAGACACCTGTAACATAGAATTTAACAAAAAGGCTGTGGAAAGTTGAACTGGCTGCGGAAAGTGACAAGATTCCGCAGCTGAATGAGCAAAAATCTAAATCAAACAGCAGACACAAGACATAGTTAGGAAACCACTTTATATGCTCTTTTTAAACTAATATGCAATGATTTGATAGTTTAGGAAGTCCAGGTAAATGGAAAAATGCTAGAAAGGTGTATAGGGAAGATGCAAGTTTGGGGCTCAACACTTTGCCTCTCAATTTTGGGAGAAAGTCTCCTTGGGATGACATTTGAGTAATTATGTACTTCATTAATCTAAGAAAAAGAAAATACAGAGATGAAGAAATAACTCATTGCATAGATGAAATGTTCAACCACTTAGTTAAGGATGAATTAGCAACTTGAAGGGTTTTTCATAAACATTCATTAACACCATGAGTCAGTAAACTAAAAATGAAATGGCAAAGATAGTAAATGACACTGATTAGTTTAATTGAGAATTTAAACTAGCAAAACAATGAATGAAGTAAACTATCCAAGAGTGTATCCGTATCATTCTTCAATCCTACTCTCATCCTGAAACAAGGTTAGTTTTTAATTGAAGAAACAATATTACACCATTGAGTTCTATCTTCTAAACTAATGAAAAAAAATAAAAAGATATCAGGCTAATGGAAACTGCTCTAAATTATAAACACTATTAATAAGAAAATGATGGAAATTGCATTATAAACATTGTTAGTAAGAAAATGATTATAAACACTATGAAAGAAAATGATGAATTTATAGTTTAACAAGAAGAATAAAAATAAAATGAAATGAAACCTTCTTTAGTGCAAGGGCCCTCTGCAACTGATTAGGCTACTTGCTCAATCAACTCCAAGAAATTCCTTCAGATGTTCATAAAAACATGTGGTCTTCTCATATTAAAATAGGGACACAAAATGCCCAGAAATTACAGAGTCTAGAACTTTGATTTCACAATAAAACTATTACTATTACTACTAACTTCTTCTATCCTTTACATAGCTATTTATAAGAAAAACCATATAACTGTTTGTGGAAAAAAGCATGCTATAGCCAAACACGTAGAAGACAGATATCCGTAATTTATTCCTCAGCTGCTAGAAACATAAATCCAAGACATGGTGGTTGTTGGATTCAATTGTACAGGTGGCTATTGGAGTCCGTAGGCACAGGTAGTTTCTCCAGATAACACTTTCCATCACTGTGAAACATATTAATTAACCACGAAAGAAAGTCATGTTACCTTCGGCCTCTCTGCATTTGACTTATCCATTGACCGTAGTCTTATGCCATCTTCTTTGTTGACCTAGGCTAAATGAATAGGACATGGTCCATGTCATGATGATTTCCAAGCTGCTCATGTGGCTAGTTTCTCCTTCTGACACGTGGAACCTGTTAGAGCATGAAGGTAGCTGTGGAACAACTGATTAGCTTCAGAATAGGATGCATTCCGTAGCTAATATACAAAAAATTATTCAAACAGCAAAACATAAAAGCGTAACATGTAAATCACTAAATGTCCTTCTCAAGACAATATATACTAGTCATTGGTGATGAGAATGCATATTTCTTATGGAAAAACAGAGAAAAGGAATGAGAAGAGTTGCTAGGGAAAGAGTAATTTTTGAGGCTCAACCGGGCAGTCCTTACTCAACACGGGAATCTAGTGGCATATCATAGTAATACACTTTCAGTCACAGTCCGAAAGTATCCCACTTATGACAAAGATATGTATTCCATTGTGCAGGCCTACCGACAATGGAAGCATTACATTCTGGGGAAGGAAACAATCATCCACACAGACCACTGACCCCTGCAGTTCATACAAACCCAAGAGAAATTGCAGAATGATCACCATCAAAAGTGGTCCACATACCTGCAACAGTTGCATTTGAATATCAAGTATAACAAGGGCAGCACCAATAATGTCGCAGATTGCCTCAGTTGACCACCGATCATGGAGTTAACCACCATGCTCAACTCTTGTGGGCACGAGACTTCTGATTGGCTACTTCTCTACAAAAGCAACCCAGAATTTGGCCACACATACCACATACTCTTGGAGGGTCAGCATATTCCAAATTTTCACCTCTAGAATGCCCTATTATGCCACCTGGGTCACCTTTGTGTTCCTTCAAGTGAGTGCACCAAGATGATTTGGGAAGCACACTATAGTCGAGCTGCTGGGCATTTTGGGGTTAAGAAAATGGTGGCAGTAATGTAGGAGTATTTCTATTGGCCGAATCTTCAACAGGATGTCAGGAAGTACATTAGATCATCCACTGCCTACTCCATTGCCAAATTGACAATCAAGAAGCAAGGCCTCTATACCCCGCTTCCTACCCCTAGTCGACCTTGGGAATTCGTCTCCATGGATTAAATGTCAGGCCTTCCTTCCACTAAGCTGGAAACGACTGTGTTTTCATGGTCATCGATAGGTTCTTGAAGATGGCCTTTATGGCGGCCTGCAAGAAGAATATCATAGCAGAAGCTAGTGCTAAGCTCTTCTTTGAATGAGTGTGGGTACACTTTGGGATCCCACAGTCTATCATCTCAGATCGGGACAACAGGTTCGTCAGTACATTTTGGTCCAGTCTCTAGTCGATGTTGGACACCAAAATCACTAAGTCCACAACCTTCCATCCTCAAACTAATGGCCAGACATAGGTTGTCAACAGGATGATCATACACATTCTGCGCATGTACAACTCAAAGCATCCACGCACATGGGATGGGAGCCTCCCCTATGTTCAACATAGATACAACCGGGCTCTTCACAGCTCGACTGGCCACAACCCTTTTCAGATGGGCTTGGGATTCTAGCTACTATGTCCCATTGATGTGGCCATGCCATTTGCAGCTACTCATGTAGATTCAGCTCATGTCCAGTCCAAAACAGATAAGCCAACCAGCTTCATTGAGAACATCCAACATATTCACCAGCAGGTCCATGAAATTTTGGAGAAATCAAATGCCAAGTACAAGCAGCGACATGATCAACATCGGGTGCCACACAAGTTTCAGGTGGGAAACAAAGTCTGGTTGCATTTGCAAAAGGAACACATTACCGAAGCCTATCAGAGACTCAGACCACTCCAACATGGTCCTTACACCATTACCAAGGCTATGGGAGACAATGCATTTGAGCTCAACATTCCCCCATTCCTTGGCCTGCACCCAGTATTCAATGTGGACCGCCTTTACCCATACTTTCCACCATTACTAGACACATCCAACATTGTAGAACAACTCACACCCACAGAGTTAAATCCGGATTGCATGGAACAAGTTGCAACTGATCGGATCATGGATACATAGATCAAGCACACTCGCCAACAGAATATCCAACTATATCGAGTTGTCAAAGTAGGCCAACTCCTTCACCAAGGCAAGTGGCTCACCAGGGACCAAGTTCAGTAGTAGTTTCCTCATCTCATGGAGGAACTCAATGCAATGAGGACTGTTGCTTTCTAAGGGGAGAGGAATGATCCAGGTAGATATTGGTGGCCACTTTCCAAGTCCACTTGGACCCCCCCATTATTTCTTTCAGCTTTTCAGTTTCCTTAATTGTAGCACAATTTACTATTTTTAGCAGTTTTTCAGGTCCTAAACTTTCAGACCCATTTTGAGGCCCTAAACGATGTTTTTTGGGAAAAATGGGAGCAACATGGGTCCATGGACTAATACTCCTCTTCCCAAAGTAGTAGTTCTCAGATAGATATTTCTAACAAGATATTGTGCATGCCAAATGGAGATCATATGCCAAAGTTACGACCCCAGGAAGTTGATGTACCAATTTACCCAAATGGGGCCCATAGTTTGGCGTTTCATCTTCTAGGGTTAGGTTTTTGGATGTTTAGGGTTTTCCATTGTTTCTCAACAATAAATAGGTCTTCGAGCCTCATTGTAACACAGTTTAGAGGCATGTAGCCACCACATCTCTTCTCAGAGATAAGATACCATCACCCTAGCTGGTTTATTTCCATTGCTGTTTGTAAGCATATTTTAATATTTTACATTAATGAAATGAAGCATTATTTCCACTGCATCTTTGTGTTTATGGTTATCTCTATGATTTGTTGTTTTCCTATTTAAATTCAGATCATTCTCGTTTGCATACTCCATTAGGAATTAGTAATTCCCCCAAACAGGTCAAGTTCTGATGTTTCCCTGCTTTTATGAGCTGACATAGGAGAGAATCTAGGGATATTTTCTTAGTCAACTCGTTACTTTGACCCTTAGAAACTCATTAGGGTTAACTAGCACTCTTCTGGAGGTAACAAACAAAGTTACTTCGGGCACTAACGCACCCTTAGCCTTGCTAGGAAGCTTTATAAAGTAGGTTTCTAATGATTAGACAACGTTAGCTTGACAACTGGGCTTGTGAACTTGGTCACTCCTTCAGTCATCATCTCTTTCTCCTCTGACCTAATGAGGAGGTCATTTTCCTATATAACATGTGCCCCCTAAAGTGTGAGATCAATGGCTACGACGATGACCAAAATAATTTATATTTAATTGTCCTTATCTTTGAAAAAAACAGAGAGAGGATCAGAGCTTCAGGCAGTACGAGAAACCTGATACAACACATATATATAAAACACCTAAAATCATGTGCTGAGTTGGGCATTCCCACGCTCAGTAGCTATGGCAGAGTGATTTTCTCAGAAAAGAGATATGACGATGCTGGCCACTGATAAACACAATGTAGATCCTGTGTCATAATATGATCATTCTGATGAGCAGTCTCAAAAAAATAATAAACACAACTTGGGAGAGGAAACAAGGTTGAGTGATGCAAGACTCTACCCAAGGTCTTGATATCTGCTTCACCACAACAACATAGATCGATACATGTGAATATAGGTGTTGATGTCAAACATGCATGAAATCATCTAATTACCAGTCAATAATGGAGATGTTAATAGACGTGAGGATGACCACCAATAATTGTGATGATATCCAAGATGCACTGTACAATTTAGCGAGTGTGAATAATGTTCTTGTCGTTGAACACTAGTAGAGTCATTTAATGATGAGCTAATAATGAAAACCCCTGACCAAACATTAGGTGACCTACCACTGATTTGTACAAGTACCAAGGCATTGAAGTGTTTCTGGGTCTTCTTCCTTGATAGAGTGTTGAAGTCGATAGGAGGAGACTTGTCAAAGGGTAGGAAATAAGGTTTCCTACATCAGTCGACATGAAACGGGACAAGAATGATTGTTTTTTGAGGAATATTTTGAGAATTGGGTCAAAGTGACAAAGGGCATGATAGGATATGCTTGATGGTTTGATGGAGGAAACAGAAGATAAAGGTTTTCCCTTGAATAATAGAAGGCACGACAACGGTTTTAACCATGCAGCACTAGACTCATGAACGCCAAAGAGTGTTAGGATAAAGAGATGCAAGAACATCGGGGCATATAGGCTAAACTCATAGGATGATAAGATTCATATTGAGAGGTTGTCACAAGGAAGGTTTATCTGAGGGAGTGCCATGTTCAAGGGAGAAATTGCTGCCAAAAAAATATTTTCATAATATCTAACATAATGCAATTGTATTGTCCACTTCCCCATCAGATTAGTTTAGTGAGTCTAGATTGGTAAACTCATCGATCTTTTCATGTTTTAAGTTTTTGAAAAGGAACATCAAAAGAGTGACTCTATGCCCTATCTGATTAGTTTAATGAGTCCAGACAGGAAAACTCACCAATCTTTTTAATGATTTAAGAGTCTGACAAGGATCGTAAAAAGAGCAACTATATTCCTCATCTGTGTAATTTAATGAGTCCAGATGAGAGAACACGGTGATATTTTCATATTTTGAGAGTGTGAAAAGATTTTAAAGAATGACTCCAAGGTGGTCCCTTTGTCATAGTTTTTAACGAAGTGTGACAAAGGTTTAATAGTATACCTAGAATGCTTCCTTTTCTGAAAGTTAATCTATTGAGTTCAGATAAAGAGAAACCTATGCCCAATAGATGTTTGCCTCATTTTGTTATGAGTACAAGGAGACAGAGTAAACTCAATGTTCGTCGTGAAATTTTAATGAGTCACATGATGACAAAATCAATAGACCTTTATTGAATTTTAACGAGTCAAATGAACAAAACTCAAGGTATTCTTTTTAGTTTAGTGTGTGACGAAAAAGAGTTAAAAGAAATTCTCATTCCTACTTCGTAGATTTAACGATCCCAAAGAAGGGAAAAACGCGGGGATTTTTCGATTTAAGAGCAAGAAATAGTCCCAAAAAATAAAGCGCTCATATTGTCATCGTAAGTATTTAATGAGCGCAATGACGAAAAATTGGGGTTTTTCCAATTTAACGAGTGAGAAAAGTTCCTAAAAAGAATGCTCGAAGCTTATTCATAATTTTTTAATGATATTGAAGAAGGAACTTGGGGTTTTTTCGATTTTATGAGCGAGGAAAAATTCCCAAAAAGAATGCCCAGTCGATATTTTTTAGTTTAGTGAGCTATAAAATGAGGGAAAAAGAGTTACTCGGACCATTTTTGTAAGTGTTTAACGAGCCTGACGATGAAAATATCAGTGATTTTTCAGTTTTAGAGCGAGAAAACATCCCATAAAAGAAAGCATTGATTAAGAATCAAACACGACGATTTCTGCTGTTCAATCCTGAAAATTCTTTCATCAAAACATGAACAATTTCTGTCAATACGGGGTCATGGCACATGATAAATATCATTGGAAATGGGCTACTTCTACTTTACTGACTGCAACTAAGATAATTCATGTCTCCAAAGTGACTATAAGGGGGTTCTTGAGCCTCCACTTTCACTATTTGCATCATTTGAGAGCTGTGAGAGTGTTTTGGAGCTAAAGAGGTGCAGATTTTCTACAGACACTTGTGGGAGATCCGGGTGACCATTCGATGTTCTGTTAGTCCCACGTAGATGCCAAAACCCTAATCTTGGATTATTCATCCTTTTCTAGCTACTTTTATGGTGATGTTTTGGAAATCTACGGAGCCCTAGTTCATGAATTGTGCCTAACGCCCCTTCCAGGCCCATAGGGAGTGTTAAACGCCCTTTATGACTTGGGGGAGGGCGTTAATCCTCCCTGTTTGTCACTAGGGTGGCGTTAGTGCATGAGGGTGCACCCCAGAACCCTAGGCAGTGATTTAATGAGATTTTTTTTCCCATTTGTACCGATTTTTGGGTTGATTTGTGTAGGTTTTGAGCCATTATGACTAGTATATGGAGAGAACGGGCCCATGACCGACAAGAATTGCTAACGCCAAATGATCCAACTTGCATACCTGCATTACGCCGCTGTGGGTTGAGGAAGTATTCTCACTTGGACTTGATGAAAGGTCAGGAGGACCTTTTGAGCTGGATTATTCAATGTTGGGATGAACGCAAACATGTGTTTAGGATTAGGGATCATGAGTTGGCCATTAACAGAGATGATATATATTTCTTGACAGGTTTTTCATTTAGAGGAGCATGGGAAAACCTGACCAAGAGTAGGGCTACTCCCTGATCCACCCTAGAGCTGGTTTGATCTTATGACATCCCTGAGAGTGGACTCATCAACAATAGAGTCCATATAGAGAGGACTAGATACAAATCTATGAGGGCCATTTTATGGATGATTGTGTGCTTGGCGGGGTCGAAAATTCCCCATGTGGCGATAAAGGCCCAATTGTTGCTTGCAGTTGACTGTGTCCAGTCACAGATATCCAACTAGTGCAAGGAAATTCTTCATTAGTTGAAGGTAGAGTTGACAGCATGCAAGACTTAGACCCAATAGAGTTTTGGGTATGGTGCTCTCATTGTCTCTTTCATACTTGAGAGGGTGCCAGTTATGCGCCCGCGGATGAGCTTAGGTCCCCTCGATCCGAGGGAGCCTTGAAAATGTTGATTTGGGGTAGCATTGGATGTGACCTAGCTAGGAAAATTGGTGGAGAGGCTAAAGCACATGCGATCTCCAATACCCAGGAATGGTTTGGGGAGATTCTAAGTAGTTTGGGAGATATTAAAATGATTAATATTTTTAATGGAGTCCCTAAGTCTAAAATTAGGGAAAATAAAAGATTAATGTGAATTAATATAAAACTGTGTTATAAGGGTCCAAACGTCATGGATCAAGGCAGAGTTAATCTTAGTCATTGATTAGGGACTTAATCTCGGTCGTTGATTTGTCAGCGAGAAAAGTATAAGAGGAGGCTTGAGGGTCACTTGGAGGACACACTGAGGGAGACCAGTTAGTTCAATTTCTGGAGTGGGGTTAGCTAAGAAATTTTAACTAGTGGTCTAGTGAGTAGTCAGGAGGCATCAAGTATGGAATAGAGAGAAGGGATCAACCAGTAGAGACCAGTGCTGAGGTAGGAGAGGGAGACACAGAGGTAGTAGGAGACTGTGCAGTCACTAGAAGGCCTGCGTGGGTGA
Organism: Pinus tabuliformis; assembly: GCA_031772625.1. NCBI lineage: Eukaryota > Viridiplantae > Streptophyta > Pinopsida > Pinales > Pinaceae > Pinus > Pinus tabuliformis. Next base: position 1,736,625,325 of record CM062819.1, read on the forward strand.
TGCAGAGAAGCCCAGGGATGACACATTCAAGAAGGGGTTGACACAAAGTGTCTGGGAGCCATGCAGAGGTCAGCCAAACTGATGCAAGGACTAGGAGAGGTGCTAGAGGATTTTTTTCTCTATGGGTTGTTGGCCTGTTTACATCCTTATTTATTTTTAACATGTTTTGATAGTCCCATGTGTTTTAATCTAAAAATTTCATTTCTAGAATTCTATATGTTGAATGTATGTTTATGGGAAAGGGAATTTAACTGAATGAGAGTGATAAGGTAAAACTAAAACTGGGTTGGGATTACAAGAAACTTTTTAGTCATCAAATTTCAACATAGTGTGCACCTTCCCCATACCTTATTCTACCATCATACATCTTCCCAACACTTCCTTTCACCTTCCCTACCTTCCTACAACCTTCAACTAAGTTTCCTTTAGTAAACCAGGACATTGTGTAGTAACTACAAGAAATCCTGTAGTAAACCAGGACATCATGTAGTAAGTACAAGAAATCCTGTAGTAACTATAGGAAACCCTGTAACAACATGTTTTAGACTATTTTGGGAAGAAATGATGATTAGAGCCTAGAATAGGCCTTCAACTTGACTTCCATACCCATCAATTCCATTTTGGACCAACGTTTCCATACCTTCCTCCCCTGCAAACGATCATATTATTAGCTTAGAATTTATATTTCTAAATTGAAAACCAAAAGACTCTTTTCTGCAATATTTAGCTAGTGCATGCATACATCAATCATACCAATATTAGGATAATTTCCATTCCTACTTAGTCCAGATAGTGATATGATAGAATGCAAGGTTAAATTTGGTCTCTTCTACAAGTATTGTGTGTTAATTCTCAACTAGGTAATTTCATGTCATTTCATAGCACTTTCTATTTAGCACTTTCATTTCCTTAAAATAGGTAAGTATTTCCTTTTTGCATTAAATATAGCTTTACATTCACTATCATTAGTCAAACTCCTTCTAGTCAATGGAAGACTAGTTTGAAAAACCCTAGTGGTTTATCACCTCGGCTGAGAAGTGAGAAGAGTATATTGTTGCATCTACTATGCATATAGCACTGCCACCTTCAAGTTTGTACGAACCTTGTGTTGATAAAGTAAAGTTGGTTTCCCTAGGAGTTGAAAGATCCTTGCTACAATACTAGGGCTCATCACCTGTGGCTATTATTGTCCTGGGTTTCTTGTTACATATGTTTCCATAAGATCAACCCATATTGATTTGCCACTACTCCATCCTTCATTCAATGCCTTAATTGTTGACCCATACGCCTTTAAATCTTTGTACCATATTATCGGAATGTCACTGCATTGATACTTTTAGCTTAAAGGTGTTACAGAATAGTGAGTCCCGATCTCTCTCCTTTGGCCCCCTTTGGTTTAGCCCCTTTGTGAATTTCTTCTCATATGACTAGGGGTTTGTGACCTAGGGCTTAGCCCTAAGGTGCTAGAGTCTTTGGACTCGTGTCTGATAACCCTTTTCCTTTGTTAAATATTTCGTATCCTTTTCTTTTATTTTCCTCTATAGACCGTGCGCTTGGCCAAATATCGGAGGTCGGAAAATCAACGATTTCTCATCCTGTCCTTGTTTCATACTCCTTAAACTTGTGATCACTGATCACCGTTTCTGCATAGCCCTTGGTTTCTCAACTCTTTATGTGATGGCTCTTTATGTGATTGTGGGCCAAACCCTGTATCGGAGACCCTTTAACTGCGAATCACAATCGAGGTTTTAACTTTGATGTAACAACATGCCTCACCTTGTGAACACCGATCTCTGATTAGTGGCATCATCACTCTTGCATGTGTCACCTTGTGATAGGTGACATGTATCACCCTGATTTGGCCTCTTATGACCCCTCAAAACATCAAATATACTTTCCACATGTCCATGGTACCGCCACATGTCATTTATTAGAACCAATCTCTTCTCACCATGCGCCCCTTATCGAAACCAATCTTACGTTTCCACACGTCCCACTGGAGGACGGAGAATAGGCCTAGTCTAGCTCTGGTTTACATTGAAATCCTTTGTTAACCTGTATTAGGCCCTCCCCAATGCTTTAACAGTAAAGGCACAATCTCGACGCTTTAAAACTATCATCGTTAATTGATCACAACATTGTTAAGGTTGACATTTTGAAAACATCAATCACCAATATGGCCTGGACCCACCGACTACTGATATGTTGATATCACTCTAGACCTCCGATGTGTCAGGATCTTACCCTTAGTCATTTTCCCTTTTTTCTTCTCGGTTTTGAAGGGAAACTTCAATCTGCTCTAACTTTTGATTTCGGAGTCCAAGTGGGGAGTTCCATATACCATTGGAAATATAATTCCGAGAAATATTCAATGGAGAGGGGTTGAATTAGCTTTGAGTTATTTTGTGGCTTGGAATATGGCTACAAACCTCTCTACTCTTTTTCCCTCTTTTAGCAGCTAAAAATACATTTTGCAGAGGGTGACAAGAAAAAGTATGGATGATGTCCTATTGACTTGCAAAAGATGCAAACCAAAGTTCTAATTGTGCTCTAGTACTTTTGCATCATATGATAGGTTGTCTATATATGATCCCATACTCTACAAACTTCACACCATAGTCCTCTACCTTATGCTAAAGGATTTGTAGCCCTTATAGCCATGTATTCTGTCGCAATTGGGAATTCATTCCTAGGGTGACCTTATTTCCTACATATTGTACACCAAAATAAAAAAAAAATCGTTACCCTTTTTTAGATCCTGTAATTGGACTATCAAGGCTACTAGCTGCAACTGAACTTGTGCCATTCCAATGTTGTTTTCTCTTCCTATATGAGATGCTTCAAACTTCATGGAAATTTCTAGGGCCTCAGACTATGACACAATATTTTGTTGTGTTAATGGATTACGTATATGTGGTAACAATACTGCAATAAACCATTCCTTATGTTGCACATCTATAATTTGAAATTCCATTCGATCTAGAAATAATTTAAACCTTTGAATGAAGTCCCATACTCATTCATTAATATTCTATTTAGTGTCCTTAATCTCTATCATACACTAGGATTATAGTTGTGGTATTTGGAATTCTATAAGAAATTACTTCCTCGTTTCTCCCAATGATATATCTTGTCATGATAGAAAAGTATCCTTAAATTTCATATAACAAGTTAATGTGTGATCCTTGATGGTGATCTCCATCTATGCAACCTTGATCAATTCATCTTGGACTTTTTTGACAATCCATACCTCTTCACAAAAAAAGACATGCTTTTCGGGATCCTCTGTCCATGTGCCATGAAATACAGCCATTTGCAAAGTAGGGTTAATGTCTTCCATTATGTTCTTCATGGTATTGTTTCTTAATTGGATTTTTCATATCAATTTTCTAGTCACCCAACCTCTGGCCATACATGAAGACAACCAGAATCAGACACCCCAACATACCTTTGTGTGCGCATTATGTGACTAACGATACCATTTCATAAACCAATGTCCCGATGTATGGGAGTTTAGGAGGTATTACCCTAACATACACATCAACCCCAACAACATACCTAGATGCAGAAGTTTTGATATTTGTGCAGGAAACCATCATACTCAGTTTCATCCACACCTTCCAAGATTTAGTGAAACATTAGATTTCATACATAGATTCATCGCTCAGAACACATATTTAGTCAAACAAGATACCCAATCCATAGATAATACCACATCAGTGGGGGATGAAGAATCTAGGTCCATCTTGTGCGTATTTTAAGACAAAAAACCACTTGAGACAAGGTTAGGAAACCATAAATGTGTCAACCCACATGGCCATCTATCAGGATCTAGAAGAAAGGAAAAACTGCCTCAAGACACATTTTCAAAATTACCGCATGCGTGTGCCTTATGTGACAGACCTAACTGCTTGGTAAATAAATGTTGGGAATTGGGCAAGATTTGAGTCATCTTTTGCTTGTTGGTCCATATGCTATGACTCAATCGAGCTAGGCACTTATGCCATCAGTGTCATATTTCTCTCAAGAACACCACATGTGGAATTGTCAGTACCTTCAACATTTTCAAGCAATGAGAGAAGCATTAAGGGCATGCATCATGTTGATATTTAGGTCTAGAGGCTTATAACACCCAGGAATGACCCACCTCATGATACCAACTAGGTGTGATTGTCTCACACTATGGATGATATTGACACCCTTTCCATTTATTGTGTTATAAATAGTTTTGTGTTCAGTATTTTCACTACTAACTCTCATAATTGTGAGACATGTCCTATGTTACAAACATTTTAACACCTTAGAATTCAACACCAACCTCACATAAAGCAAGATACATTGGCTTTTAGGACATTGACAGTATCTCTGAAACCCACTCTCACTCACCATCAGTCTGCCATTACGAAAATTCTACCACCACTTAATGCTAACAACATGAAACATCTCATACGATTTATTTCTTGTTCCATAGGAACCATGATTCATGTTGTCTACTCATCATTATTTTGTCTCATGACAGCTAAACCCACCATAACACTGGTACCATTACTGAATGTGAAGACCCATCCCATATTCACATTATCAACATTACTAGGTTCTATGTAATCAACCACCGAATCATTGTCTTGCTTGTATTTCATTACAACAAATATGAACCTCCTCCCTCATGACCTCACACAACCTAGTTCAACATTATATAATATTTTTCACTCAAATAAAGATATTATGGAGGACATTATGGAGCTCGAGTGTCCTTGGGATGCCATGCATCACCACTCTTCCTTCCTAGCTAAAAATTCCTTTGTTCCTCTTGATGCACCGACACACAATGTTTGCACCATAGATTCAAAGGATTTCCTGCCATTAAGATAGGTAGAGTGGTTTAAAAATCCCATCCCTACGCCAGACACATTGAAGAAAGGGAACATATCTAATATCTCACCTACCAATAAGATATATATTTCAATCAAAACTAGCATTTTCGAAGAAATATCATTAGGGGCACTATGCTCCCCAAATGAGGTAACATCATACAAATCCCTATTTCAAGAATATAGGGATATCTTTGCATGGACCTATTCTGAGATGCCATAAAATAGTCCCACCATCGTGGAGTAGCATATTAATACATGGCATGATAGTCACCCTGTTGGGTAAAAACAATAGGTGTGATGTCATCAGTAGGCCCAACTACTTCATGACCTTAGCTAAGATAAGGTTCTTTTGGCTGCCACTATTGATAATGAACTACAATGGAGAACCTTTCCCCCATATTTGTGAGTGGAAGAGATGTTTCCCCTCCTATCAATCTTCAAGATCAATATTGTAGAACTTGGTGGTGGAGATGGTGGCACTAGGCTCTACATTGATAATATGCTTCCCATTTCCATTCCCCTTGTCATGTTTTGACTTGGTGTCAGAACATGCATTAGACTCTGAATCTTTTATCTCATCCAAAAGGGATTATTTGGCACGATATTCATTTGTGTTATGAGTGGGTCTCTTATGGAACTCACAACATTTTACCTATGTCCTTCTTCATGTTTGTGGTGCTATTCTTTGCTTGTGATTTGGTTAGGTTGTCGTGGGTCACCGCACCTTAGCTATGTCCCTTTTTTATAGTTTATTGGTGCCTTTTCCCTTCGTAGATCCAAAGTCTAGCTTCTTCTGCTTAAATTGTTTCTCAATTTTGATAGCATATCTATATGTAGCACCAAGTGAGCAGATGTTCAAGAACTCCATCTTGTCTCGGATGTATTTGTGTATACATCCACAATACTTGAGTACCAGATGCCTCTCAAAATCCTTGATACTAAATTTCGTGTGAAGGGTATGAAAAATATTTGTGAACTCCGACATGTCTTGGTTCCTTCCTTGTCATTGTGTGGTCCATTTTATATATTTATATTCATAACTCCTGAAAGTGTAATATTGTTCCTTCATGGTGCCTCAGAATGAATTCCAAGTGGGTGTAGTTGAAAATAGTGAGGGTTCCTTATCCCTCTGCTCAAAGTAGGTTTCCCACTAGTCCTTGACATGGGGCATGGCTTTGAGGAGTGAAAAAGTAATATTTTCCATATTGGGAAAATTATGGACCTATTATAGCAGCTACAACCACCCTAAATTTTGTTTCCTTAGCTTCATTTTCGAGCCTCCCTACCAACTTTTCATAGTAGCTTGCCTTGCTTTGTCAAGTTCACAAGTTTCAGTATTTTTATTTCACAAAGGTGGCCTGTCGATCACAACTCAATGCATTCTCCTCACAGGTTGTTCACCTAGACTTGGTCCAGCTACATGTTGAGCAGATCTCCCAAGAAATCGCGCAATTCTGGAGGGAAACCAACCTTCCATCCATAAATTGAAAAATCCTATCTGGTAGCCCACTAGGCTACATAACTGTGCAATTCTGCTAGCCAACCGTCATAGAGAAAATTGCACAATTTTCCCAGCAAGGTTGCACACCCCAGAATTTGTGCAAATCTGGGCAGCAGTCAGTTGCTCTACCTAGAAATTGTGCAAATCTCTTGGGCAGCCAGCCCAGCTCATAGCTAGAAATGTGTATTTTCTCCCAACAGTCAAACAACCTCTTGCATGTGCAAATGAGTTGACCAGTTCCCTCTGAGACCGAGCAAAATTGACTTGCATGCATGGGCCACTTCTACCAAGGAAACATGCAAAGGAATCCCTTGTTTTAGGGATCTATTTTTAGCATTTGGAGGTTTCATGCAAGGATCAGTTCAAAAACCTCCCACCAAGTGTCACTTTACCTCGATTTGTGGCATGTGCGTCACAACCTCGATGTTATCGAAACTCATCAATGGGATGCTTTAGAGCTCATTCTTCACATCAACCTTGTAGGTCTCACATCCCACATCACATCTAGGAGCTGTGGGCACATTGAGCTTAGCTATTTTTGGGTAAGCCCACTTTCCATGAATTATGTTGCATTTCTGTCACTTTTTGTGTTTTCTCTTATATGAGTATTGTTTGTTTTTTGTCTTTGAACGCTTGTTGTCGTTTACATGTATATTAGCTTCTCCTAGCACTATTTCTGTTTTCATTGCTATCTCAATATTGTCGCATGCATGAAATTATTTTTCATGAACAGTCGTTGGTTCAGTGACTTGCCTCACCCACATGCATGTTGTTCCGTTTTTTGAATCTGTCATTCGCATTCACATTCACGTTTGTTTGCTTGTCGGTGAGTCTGGCCAACCTTGGCTTGAACTCTGCCTCACCAAACATCATTGCACAATCCTAAGAGGGAAGGCTCTACCTTCCTCTCCATAAATGTGCATTTCTACCCAGTAACTATTCCGTAGGCCTGTTTTGCATAATCCTAAGTGACAGTGACTGCTGGCAAGGAAAATTTCACAATGCAGTCACTAAGCCTACAACCATTTCCAATTGCGATTGTGCATTGTGCAATTCAAGCAGTCAATAGCTAGACTGGACAATGCATTGCGCAGTTCCAGTAGTCAGTCAATCTCCCAGCAGGCCAAACTATGCCTTTTGCAGTCTTAGCAGTTAGTCTCTTGAACTCCTGGCCGAAATTGTGCAACCTTCATGATCAGTCACATAGTTATGTCACAAGTAAGTTCTTAAGTTCATTTTGGTTTCCCTCTAACAGATTACTTGCCATGAGTGTTGCCATGTCTCTAGGTTTTGCAAGCATTCATCTGCCTCTCAGAAGTGCAAGTACAATGGTTTCCAAGAGGGCAGAGTCGAAGACACCATTCAGAGCACACCTGGAGATGCAGTTGATCAAATGTCTATGAGATTGCCTACTCGTGATGATATCAAGTTGTTCGTAGACAAGAACATCAAGATATCACAACGAGCAGCGTCATGAACAATAGCTAAAGGCAACATACTTAATGCAACAAATGCAGCGAACGCAACAAATGAAATGAATATAGAAAACAGAACAAATGCAGTGAACGCTGTGAATGAAGCAAATGCAACTAGCACAGGGAATGAATCGAATGCAACTAGCACAGGGAATGAATCGAACACAATGAATGCAGCGAATACAGTGAACGCAGTGAATGCAATGAAAGCAAATTATGCAAGAGGAAGGTTATTGACAACACAGGGGTGAAACAAAGTTGCAAGATCAAGAAAATCCACTGAGGATACTCAGTCTATGAGGTGATGGTGTGACATGAAGATCACATGAAGACAGAGAATGGAACAAACAAGGAGTTGCATGTGCTGAAGCAGCAACTCAAGGAAGAACATGAAGCTGCATAGATAGATGAATGTGTTGCATCAGGAATAGGAACATCAGTGGGAGCAACAAGCACTCACGGATGAAACTGTGCCCGTAAAAGTTAAAGATCCATCCTAGCAGTTAGCACAAAGCAGACATGGTGAGCAGTGTTTTTGATCGTGTTAGTGTCAGCTTTTCCAGCTTTCCTCCAGTGATCAAATGTGCTCTTACAAAGTGATTTTGAAGTGTCAAGGTCAAATTTTGTCATTTCAGTGAGTCTTCAAGCCAAAATTTGGTCACTAGGCATTAGGTCTAGGGTTTGCCCAAATGTCAGTCCATGTCATCATTCAGCTGAGCCTATCATCATTCAGAGGGTTTTCATTATCATGTCAGTGTCTAATGAGTCATTTTACATCTTGTTCACGCTTCAGTTGTGCTTTGGCAAGTTCATTTCCCTCTCCTAGGGTTTTGAAGCCAATTTCTCTTGGGCGGTCAAATCATCGGCAAAAATTGTTTCCAGATGTTCATACACCTTCCCCTATCCTTAAAATACGCTATCAAATGCTTCCCATCCCTTAGATCCCCCAAATTCCTCATTTTTGCACAAACCCTAGTTTCTAGCTACAATCTGGCAATTTTCTAGGTTTGGCCTGTGTTTTGCCCTTTTCGACCCCTTCCCCTCACTCAATCTCTAAGATTCCACTTTCCCCTGCTTCCTAACATCTCTCCCCACTCCCAAAAATTTCTGCAAGAATTTAGAAGCCCTCTATCCCCTTCATCTCGCTTCATTTCGACAAAATTCCTTGTTTCACACATCGGGACAAGTTGCACTCAAATGATGTTTCAGAGCAATAAAAGATGAATTTTGGAAAACTGAGATACATTTTTGTCCATAACATGCCAAAGAAGAAAAACCTCCACTTTTTGCACAGGTGTCATGGTTTTAGAGAAATGTCAAAATTACAATCGCCGGATCCAAGGAGTTTGACCGAGGCACTAAAACGGAGAAAAAGGCCAAATCCCCTCCGCATCTTGGCCAAGGCCTCTCTCACTCACCATGATACTCATTAGCATCCTCCTAGCAGAAAACTCAAGAAATTTTGAGAGTTTTGAGGCATTTTTGGCATTTTTGAGAATTTTACAGGTTTTGGCCATTGGAGTGGTCTCACCCCGCGCGCGACCACTTGTGGGGACAGCTCAGAACGGGGAAAACTCTACATTTTTGGAATTTGCATACAAAAATACACTTGCCTATGGATGGACTTCAAATTTTATGGAGATTTGGACTTCCAAAAGCTCAAAATACATGCAAATTTTGACTTTCTGCCCCTTTTTTTGAGTTGCAGAAAGCTGCCTTGGGAGAAATGACTTTTGAGGGGTCAAATCAACTCCAAATTCAGAAATTCCATTGGGGTTGGAACGTAGACTCATAGACCTTTCCAAAAAGCTATCTTGCACCTGATTTGGACACTAGGAAGGCCTTCAAGCACAGCTTCCAATGTGCGCGACCACTCCAAGGGAGGGGCGCGACCACTCAGGGAAATTTCACCATTTTGACTATTTCGGCCTGCAAAACACTGTTTTTACTTTGGTTGACTTTTGATGTATGTAAATGATGGATTGTTGGGTAATTTTCATGGCACATGGATACATTTACTCTCCTTTAACACTTCTGGAAGTTTCCTTGATGTAAATAGTGAATATTAAATGCATGGATGGGTTACCTAAGTTTTAGAGGCAAGTTGTTTTGACTGCCTATTATCTAGTGCTCAGTTTAGAATTAGTTCAAACTGCTCCTAGGAAGCTGAGCTCGACCCCTAGAGGTGGGGAAAGGAGTTAGATGATCTATATTATGCCTTCTCTTGCTCATTTTCATGGTTGGACTCTGGAGGGAGAAGCTCTATTGTATATTTTACTTGTATCTCTGCAATTTGAGGAAAAGGAAGGCCAGGGTTTTGCAGACATCATTGTGGATTCTTGTGGATTATTGTGTTGATGGTGTGTTTCCTACTTGTCATTGTAAGTGTGTTTATGTGTTCCATCTCTTATTCTATTGCTTCTAATTAAGCAAAAGAAGTGATAAAGTTTGAATTCATGCATGCCATGCTCAGCTTTCAATTTTGTTTAATATTTATGTTTTCCACTGTCTAAAGAGGATTCAAAGTCATTGTTTGCCCTCTTTAGCTCCCTCTCTTTCTTCCTTGATCATCCATCTCATCTTAAGGCATCAGCACAAACTCCTTCCTTGCCCCAAATACCCACCTGCAAAAACTGAGCTCAATCCCCACACCCTAAATTTCACTCCCTCCAAATTGCCACCAAAAACCCCAAAAATCCCCAAATCAACCTTTTAATCAGTTTACTAGCCTAATATCAGTGTCACTATATTGGTCATCTCTGTCCATTGAATATTTTACTGAGATTGACCGGAGAGAGCCTTCTCATACCCCGTAGGGCTAGCTACGAGGTAAAATGGTTTGATGTTGCCTTGAAGGTTTACCTTTCTCAGCCTAGGTGAAATTTCAAGCACTAACATACTGGCGACCATACTGGGGAAGAACAAACTGATAATTTGCTCATTGTAGTGTGATTTCTTAAGTCTTAGACGGAGCCTGAAGTTACGCCAGGTAGCCTTCGAAAACGCTCTTGTTTTACATCAGCGTTAGTAGATAAACACTGCTTCAGTCAATCTCCGTGAGCTTGTGAACATAGCGCTTCATTGACACTTTACCGCAGTACATGTATCAAGTTCAGATCTGATTGTTGATGGTGGACAACGATCAGACACTTGAAAGGCTGAAATCATTCACTGGCGACTCCTTCACTGAAAACTCCAGAGATCAATGCTTCATGGTGACTTCACTGCAGAGAGATCAGTAGCTTTGAGATTTTCAAGATGGATCGGATTGCAAGAAGATATACTCCCTTGAGCCGAGATCACATTCCAGGTTTTCCAAATAAGATTCCGAAAGTAGATTGGTTAAGGAATCTGCCTACAATGATGATGGTAAGAAGGTTGCTGCTCTTCATCTAGTTAGATTTCATATGCATATTCGCAAGTTGAAGGTGGATTTTCCCGAAGATTGCTTGATGAAGATATTCTTGGCCACTTTGGAAGGTGCAGCTCAATCATGGTATGAAAGTTTGCCGCCTTCTTGTATTTACTATTTAAAGGATTTTCATGCTATGTTCATTGAACGATATAAGGACTCTTATCCATCATTGAATTTAGTTCAAGACTGTTGCAAGCATGCTTATAGTTTTATTGAAAGCCTTGAGAAGTTTTATGAAGATGATAATTTCATGGATGAAGAGATCATGGAAGCATTGTATGAACATCCAATTCGGCAATATGAAGAGAATCTAATGGATACCCATCAAGATGATCAGGAAATTTTGCAGCAGAATAAAGATCAGCAGGTTGAAGATGGCCATATGGCTGTAATTGATGAAAGCGAAGAGCTTGTTTCAGATTTGCCCACAGAAGAAGACAGCAGCATGCAACCCATCAAAGAGAGCTCTATTGTTGAGATCATAGAGAGAGTTTTGGATTCAGATGTTCATGAACAGCAAGGTGAGATCTTTGTGCAAGTAAGTGATGAATCTCCTTTCAATAACTCAGTAAAAAATGATAGTTTGAATGCCTTGTCATATGAAGATAATTATTGTTTAAGCAGAAGAAAACAAAAGGCATTGTCTCCTTTGTCTGAAGAGGAGATAGATCAGCTTTTGAAAGGTCTTGTTACATCCCAAGCTACAGCAGATTTGCAATGCATACATAGTCAGGAAAGTGTTGGGGAAACTTCTTCCTTTATTGAAGAAGATGATTGTCTTGTAGATCAGCAAACAGATAATGATAATCCGGCTGTCATATCATATGAAGATCACTCACCATAATGTCTGACTACCGAAGATCATAGCATACAAGATTACCTTTCAGATTCTTCATATGTTTCATGTGCTGAAATGTTTTTCCAAGAAGAGATCTGCTCATCCATTTGTTCAGAGATTTTTGAAGCCCATGAGCATACTTTTACTGAAGCACATGATGAAGGTAGATCAAAATTTGAAGCAAAGGAAACCTTGTTCTTTCAGCAAGAGGTGATAGTGGCAAATCTTCATGTTTTTCACGATCCTCTAGCAAGTTTGTTGCAACCAGCAGTGATAGTGTTTATTGCAGTGTTCAGTGATGAAGGAAATCATGGTCAGCTATGTTTTTGGATGCCCGGTTACCGGTATCTATTGTTGCTCATGAGATCTGATTGGGAGAATCAGTCAAAAAGGCATTTTCTTGATTGGTTACATTGGCATTATGATATAGTTTGATGTATATTGTCTTGTAAGAAACACAGGTGGTTGTCATCATGATTTCAAATCTTGATGGACTGCTGCCCTTCAAAAAGCTTTGTAAAGTTTTGTTTTAAGTCGGTCATGAGTCATTTGTGTTTGGTCTGTTGAGTGAGTTTTTTCAAGTTATTTCAGTTTGCCATCAGGTCGGTTTGAGTCAAGTTCCAGTTAAGTTTCAGTCAGTTTTCAGTCATGTTTTCAGTCAATAAATGAGTCAAAGTCTTGTGTTGTTTGCCGAAATAATGACTCCATTGCCCAATGAATAAAGCACTGGTCTGCTCTCCCAGAGGTCTAAGGTTCTTGGCACCTCCAAGGAGCTACCATCCCCATTGGAGCCAATGTTAGTGTCAGCCTTTCCAGCCTTCCTCCAGTGATCAAATGTGCTCTTACAAAGTGATTTTGAAGTGTCAAGGTCAAATTTTGTCATTTCAGTGAGTCTTCAAGCTAAAATTTGGTCACTAGGCATTAGGTCTAGGGTTTGCCCAAATGTCAGTCCATGTCATCATTCAGCTGAGCCTATCATCATTCATAGGGTTGTCATTATCATGTCAGTGTCTAATGAGTCATTTTACATCTTGTTCATGCTTCAGTTGTGCTTTGGCAAGTTCATTTCCCTCTCCTAGGGTTTTGAAGCCAATTTCTCTTAGGCGGTCAAATCATCGGCAAAACTTGTTTCCAGATGTTCATACACCTTCCCCTATCCTTAAAATACCCTATCAAATGCTTCCCATCCCTTAGATCCCCCAAATTCCTCATTTTTGCACAAACCCTAGTTTCTAGCTACAATCTGGCAATTTTCTAGGTTTGGCCTGTGTTTTACCCTTTTCGACCCCTTCCCCTCACTCAATCTCTGAGATTCCACTTTCCCCTACTTCCTAACATCTCTCCCCACTCCCAAAAATTTCCCCAAGAATTTAGAAGCCCCCTATCCCCTTCATCTCGCTTCATTTCGACAAAATTCCTTGTTTCACACATCGGGACAAGTTTCACTCAAATGATGTTTCAGAGCAATAAAAGATGAATTTTAGAAAATTGAGAGAGGTTTTTGTCCATAACATGCCAAATAAGAAAAACCTCCTTCACTTTTTGCACAGGTGTCATGGTTTTAGAGAAATGTCAAAATTACAATCGCTGGATCCAAGGAGTTTGACCGAGGCACTAAAACGGAGAAAAAAGCTAAATCCCCTCCGCATCTTGGCCAAGGCCTCTCTCACTCACCATGATACTCATTAGCATCCTCCTAGCAGCAAACTCAAGAAATTTTGAGAGTTTTTAGGCATTTTTGGCATTTTTCAGAATTTTACAGGTTTTGGCCATTGGAGTGGTCTCACCCCGCGCGCGACCACTCGTGGGGACAACTCAGAACGGGGAAAACTCTACATTTTTGGAATTTTCATGCAAAAATACACTTTCCTATGGATGGAATTCAAATTTTATGGAGATTTGGACTTCCAAAAGCTCAAAATACATGCAAATTTTGACTTTCTGCCCCTTTTTTTGAGTTGCAGAAAGCTGCCTTGGGAGAAATGACTTTTGATGGGTCAAATCAACTCCAAATTCAGAAATTCCAGTGGGGTTGGAAAGTAGACTCATAGACCTTTCCAATGGAGGGGCGCGACCACTCAGGGAAATTTCACCATTTTGACTATTTCGGCCTGCAAAACACTGTTTTTACTTTGGTTGACTTTTGTTGTATGTAAATGATGGATTGTTGGGTAATTTTCATGGCACATGGATACATTTACTCTCCTTTAACACTTCTAGAAGTTTCCTTGATGTAAATAGTGAATATTAAATGCATGGATGGGTTACCTAAGTTTTAGAGGCAAGTTGTTTTGACTGCCTATTATCTAGTGCTCAGTTTAGAATTAGTTCAAACTGCTCCTAGGAAGCTGAGATCGACCCCCTAGAGGTGGGGAAAGGAGTTAGATGATCTATATTATGCCTTCTCTTACTCATTTTCATGGTTGGACTCTGGAGGGAGAAGCTCTATTGTATATTTTACTTGTATCTCTGCAATTTGAGGAAAAGGAAGGCCAGGGTTTTGCAGACATCATTGTGGATTCTTGTGGATTATTGTGTTGATGGTGTGTTTCCTACTTGTCATTTTAAGTGTGTTTATGTGTTCCATCTCTTATTCTATTGCTGCTAATTAAACAAAAGAAGTGATAAAGTTTGAATTCATGCATGCCATGCTCAGCTTTCAATTTTGTTTAATATTTATGTTTTCCACTGTCTAAAGAGGATTCAAAGTCATTGTTTGCCCTCTTTAGCTCCCTCTCTTTCTTCCTTGATCATCCATCTCAGCTTAAGGCATCAGCACAAACTCCTTCCTTGCCCCAAAGACCCACCTGCAAAAACTAAGCTCAATCCCCACACCCTGAATTGCACTCCCTCCAATTGCCACCAAAAACCCAAAAAACCCCCAAATCAACCTTTTAATCAGTTTACTAGCCTAATATCAGTGTCACTGTATTGGTCATCTCTGTCCATTGAATATTTTACTGAGATTGACCGGAGAGAGCCTTCTCATACCCCGTAGGGCTAGCTACGAGGTAAAATGGTTTGATGTTGCCTTGAAGGTTTACCTTCCTCAGCCTAGGTGAAATTTCAAGCGCTAACAGATCGCATGAAATGGATTTAGCAGCATGCATGCCATTGTGTTCATGCATGCAATCCAACAAATTTAGCACACTCACCAAGGTGAACACAAGAAGGAAGCCAATTTGGAGCTAAACATGTACTTCGGCAAGTTGATGCTCATGACCACAAATGCACACTTGAATATCAACACAGACAATGTACATCAATGTGTTGTCGGTTCAACCACACCCAACACCATGCGCATGTTAGCAGATGAGTTAGATGAATGGGCCGAACCAATACACCCATTGCAATGGAGGCAAGAGTTTGCTTTGACAAGATGTCACCATAGGTGCATGCACACCATCACAGGTGACCAATCTTGGCATCAGCTCACCACCTTCACCATCACAAGAATGTCGAAGAGTTGGTCTCATCACAATAGACCGAGTGTTAGTGATGTCTTGCATGCCTTGCTCAAGCCATGTGTCTCACATGAGTACATGTGCATTGTAATGTGACGTCATGTCAAGTGTAAGTCAAGTGGCAATAGTTGGATGTAATACTAATATAGTAGATGAAGAGTCATGAGGGTAGATGAACTATCACAAAGGGGAATGTCAAGGGTCACCCCAACATTTGCTATAAATAGAACCTCAAAACTCATTGTATGGGCTTTTTCTCAGCCAAGTTTCCAATAAGACTATCTTGGAGAGATCTTGGACAGTATTGTAATGCGACTTGGTTTCTCCATTGCACGGAGCTAGTTCATCTCTTTGGAGGAGCAGGCGGATGTGGCTATAACGTTTTGATGTTGGGGCTAGTAGGTTTACATGGATGTATTGTATGATTGGAACTTACACTTCTTTAAATAATAAGAGGCAACATGTTTTCATGCATATGTTGATATTGTAGTTGGATTTTTCTGGTTGTTGTAGCAGTGTATGTTTTTAAACTTATGTAGTTTTGTATGAACTGTTTTTGTATGCAATTATATGAATCTTGTTGTAGATGCGTTGTTGGTTTAACCATCACTTTGGATTTCCAGTTGAATTTCTTTCCACCTTGTGATGCATCGTCGCTCATGTGTTCCCTTCCCACCTGTGTTAGAACCTCTCATGCACCTTTCTTGACTCACTGCAGTGGTCACACCCTTGCTACTGACAGAGTTATCTTAGTTTCCTAAGTGTGAAATTGCGGTCAAGGAATTACCATACAAACCACTAGTGGGACTCCTACACCAAATGGTCTGAGGTCTAATTGGGACTTCTTATCGGGGAGATCTCCTTGACATGTTGGGGGCTCTAGCACCATCAACATTTCTAGTGCTAGAAGGAGGGTCAGATGACAAGTTGTGTCCTCTCATCCAATTTTGAACCTTTTCATACCTTTCATGGATTCTTGCACTGTTCTCCCTCCATGATGTTTTTCAAATTGTGAAGATGTCTCCATCATAGGGGTGTTTTTCGATCTCTTGTCCACTTACACGTATGATGGTCAAGGAGAAGTGGCCTAGCCTGGGTGGTTACATTACTTTCTTTCCATGCTACATGAGGAAGTGGGTGTTCTGACGAGCAAGCCAACTTGCTTCTTGCACACACACTATGCTAATCTCCACGTCGTTGGTTGCTCATCCTACTGACTGACATTGTGACCTAGTGAATTCATGAATCTTGTGATTCAACTACTTTCCAATTTCTTTCTTGGTCAGATTCCAATGATGTGACATCACACAAATCTTTCAAGAAGATCTCGGTCCTGGCAACAGAACCATTTTTTTGCTTAGAGGGTCTTGACCCAAGTTCGGAGTTAATTGCGCCACCCAACAAAACCCTACACTACTACCACTTTCAACAACAACCCACATAGCGCAGGTTGCATTCTCACCCAATGCAGTATGGGTGGATGCAAAAACCATGTTTCTGCACCTAGAGACTAGTGTGATGTCTTCCAATGACTTGGCTCTGCTTTCATGTAGATCAATAAACTCCTAGGGAACATTACTACAACTCAGTTAAAGCGGCCTTCACACCTTCACAAAGGTCCATGACCAGTCCTTACGGACCTTTAATAGTCAATATACCTACTTATGTGCATCAGAAATCAATATTTAATTTGGGTTTGTGCATATTTACTTAAATAATTAGTAAACATAAGAGAAATCACTAAAAGCTCTGCAGAAGTGGTTAAACATTCATTGTGTGCATTATTAAGATAGATTCAAGATAATCGTGTAATATTCAACTAGTCTTTCATAAAACAAGTCATTTATCAACAATATATAACATTAACGGATATATCAGAAATACTCAGTAAGTCTGTGGAAAACTATATTTTATTGATCTTCAATTCACAGATTACAGACTCAAACTACCCTGTGCACAAAACTACAGGGGTTCACACACTCAGTTGTAGAGTCTACCTAGGCCTTTGCGCACTCAGTTGTGGAGCCTTTCTTTCTCTATCTAAGCACAAGAAGCAGAGGCTTCCTACCTTAGCTCCTACCCAAGACTCTTTAATAACCCCAATACTCTTACTTAGTTCTATCCAGTTACTTCTTCCTTTTGCTAAGAATCACTATTTATAAACTTTTTTCATATCATTCCATGGTCCACGGACCATGGGTGAACCTAAAAAACCAACTCAAAACTTATCCAAAACAAGGGGCTAAGCCCCTTTGAATCCTAATCATCTAAGCACTCCGCATCCACAAATCGTGGAGACTTTACATCATTGACAAAAATTGTACCATAATTTGGGTTATCTAACACCAAACTAACCCAGGGGACCCCATCCCAATGCACTCCTTCATAGCCTGTTCTTTCTCCACAACTGTTGTAGCAACAGATTCTTGTTTCTTCTGTTGGGTAGCCTTCTCTCTATTGGGCGTGGGATCCCCCCAAGGCATGTTTTGGGGCTTAAAGCCCAAGTTTTGACTAAGTGCATTGTAAAGACTCTATGATTTGTGGGCGCAGAGCGCGAAGTCATAATAGAGTCATAGGGTTGCCCGCCCTTGTTTTTGTAATGTAATGTCAGTTTGAAATATCTACCATGGTTTGCTGACCATGGGATTTTATAAACAGAGTGAGGCTCTAGGTGTAAGGAGAGATCATCGAAGGATGGATCAATGAATCTAAGGAATCAATGAAGCATTGATTCAAAGTGTAAGTCGTGTCTTTGGGTCGTAGAGTAGGAGAAAGCTTTGTAGTTGAGTGCACAGAGGCCCAGTAGTCCACAGCTGAGTGCGTAGACCCCTGAAGCTGAATACGTAGGGAAAGTTGAGTCTGTAACTGGTTGAAAGCATTAATAAAGAAGAATTTTTACCACATTTATGTGTATCTTCTCCTTTTTTATGCATTGAAGTATCTTGGGTATAAATTGCAGGTTTACTATCTATTTACTGTGTGAACGTATATGAATGTGCTAAAAATGTAAATATAATATAAGGCATCTATGTACACGAAGATAACTAACTATCACAAGAACATAGGTAAGATCCATGTGTGAGTTGGGGAAATAGTGGAGATCACTGCTCCAGCAACGCCAAATCCTGTCAACCTTGGTTAGGGCTGCACGAGGGCAAGTATAACAAGAGTGTGAAGGCCTCATAGGATAGGAGAGTGCGTGAAGAACCCAGCGTGAAGGTGTTCACCATTGGACTAAATCGAAGGTGTTTCGCGAAGGTGTGCAGAAACCTAGTTCCAACATCCTCCCATACTGTTTCAGGTGAGACCTCAGTGCGTGCTCCGTGGATTGTTGCCAAAAGGGCCAGTAGTACAGGGATTTGTTTGGCTATCTCACTCCGGACCTGGGTTAGGCCCCCACAAGCCAACAAATGGTTCTGTTGTCGGGACCGGAATCTACATAGAGATATCTGATGTCGTATCACTGGAATCCAACTAAGAAAGAAATTGAAGATTGGTTGGATAGGAAGATTCACAAGTTCATGGTGCAGGAGAATAGGAATCCATGACTATTAATGGAAAAGTGGTTAGATTACTACCTATACACAGAAATCCATGAAATTTTCTTCGCATCTTTCCCTACTGAGTTGTGCGAGTGGATGACGAAGCTAGCAAATATCTAAGGTGGAGACTCAATAATCCTATTGTGTGGACTCCAGAATTGGTACATGGATTGGAAGCATTGGAGGATGAAATCGCACGTGCTATCAATCACTGAATCGATCGAATCATACAAGGATTCATTATTGAGTTCACGGTAGATACTTCAGTCACCTATAGTGAGGGAGAGTGATGCTTTCTCAAAGGACCCTGAGGTAAGTACATTAAATCTCTGAACACTTGGATTAAAATGCTACTGTCTGAAAAGTGGATTATACGAATAAATTGATGTTTGGGGCTATGCGAAGTGGAATTTTATAGAAACAAAGGAATTGCAGAACTAGAAAATAGACCCTTCATTTCACCTCTGCGAGGGGGCGAGGAAGAGCTCATGAAGGTCTCACCAAGAAGTGCGATCAATTTGATAAGGTAGAGGATTCCACAGATACCACCTCCACCCACACCACCACTAGTGTCACCGCCTTCATCCCCATATTCACCCATATCACCTCTGCCACCACCGCGAGTCAATATGGCAAGCTCGATAAAGTTGCTAGTATTCAAGGAAATAGGAAGTGAAGATCCAGGCTAGTTTTGGTTCATGATAAGGGTTGTATAGGAGGAATAGGGAGTTACAGATGATAATATAAAGAAAGCAACATTGGTCAATGCTCTGCAAGATCGCTCGCTCTCCTGGTATATTAAGTATTCTAATGACAATCTGAATGCGGGGGTCATGGATATCGAAATTGCATTGAACAAAGAATTTAGCAAGCCGGAGTCAGAGGTGCAGGCGATCATTAGGTTCAAGGAGATCACAATGTTAGCAAGTGAGAATCCTTGGGAGTTGGATCAGAGACAGAACTGCACAATTCACAAGGCCAATATGACTTTGATGGATGGACAACACCACGAATGGTTTGTAGCATCACTAACACTGCATTTAAGGAATACACTATCACAACAAAGGTTAGCGACTCAGGAAGAGGCCTTGGAAGTCATGATGAGATTGCATGATACACCAATATAGGATCGAAACCTAGGAGTTCAGCAGATCCACGTGTAGTTGAAAAACTTGTGCCTTGAAATGCAAAGTGTGAAACAAGACAGGACAACTTGCTCGGAAGTGTGCAAAGAGGTATGGTGTTTGAAATGCAAGGGTCAGGGACATGACAAGAACCACTGGCTAGTGTTCGCAAATTACCTCGCGGGAAGAGGGTCAATGTCGTTAAGACTGGATGCATAAGCAGGACCTAGCACGACGGCTACTTTGTGGTGCACAATTTGTCAAATAGGAGGAAACCATATTATGGACAATTGTCGTTTGTTGCAGAAGTAAATGCAGAATTCAAAACAGTTGTTCTATAGTTTCTATAGATCAGTGGGACATGATGAGTGCACCTGTAGAAGCTATGAGCTGATGATGGATAGAACTCCCACCTACAGAGTTCAGGCCGAAATGCGGCCCCCTGATCAGAATGCAGGAGTGGCACAAATCAGATATTAGGGGCACGGATGAGGCCGAGGTGGAGGAGGACATGGAAGAGGTTGTCGATAGTTGATATATTACAATTACGGAGGGCTAGGAAATTATGCCTGTGATCATATGAATCCAACGTTGTCGTCATGTCTATATTGTACATTGTTTGACCATGAGGCGAAGGATTGTCCCACACTGATAGCTAGGCTGCACGACAAGGGAGCACTCCAACCTCCCCTGACTCAGAACCTGCAGATGATGAGGTTTGAGCCGCACGAGGAAGACCCTAATGTGAATATTGTGCTTTGAAGTGGAATTATGATAGGGGATGATAAAGGAACGTAGCCTGAAGATAGTACTTGGGTTCGCAAGGCTCCAACGAAAGAACTAGATTTTAATTTGGAGTGCGCTAAGGAAACCTTCAAGGAAGCCAAGAAGAGCTTCATTGATGCCTCCACTCAAGGAAGAAAAGACAAACTAGAGCCAAAAATGGATTCATCGATGCTCACAATGTTCCTAGAAACATGCATGATGCTACTGCATGATAGTAAAGTTGTAAAAGGATTGCAGGAACTCATTAATAGATGCATTGGGACCGTGCCAAGAGAACTGCGTGTAGTCCGGAAGAATGTAAGCTACGCAACGAGGATGGGAAGAGAAATGAGGTTGACTGTGCAGATTGGGGAATACGAGATGGACCAAGTGATTCTGGATCTAGGATCAGATGTGAATGTTCTACCTAAGCGGACCTGGGAGTGCATGGGAAGGCCTATACTACAATGGTCTCCTATCTAGTTGTGAATAGCAAACCAGTAAAGGATAATACCTATGGGGAGATTGCAGGGAATCACACTGGATATTGAAGGAGCGAGCATGCTAGTAGACTTCGAAGTGATAGAGATTATAGATGATAACAATCCCTACCCCATGCTATTAGGAATAGATTGGGCCACTGACATGAATGGGGTGATAAACCTAATGAAGCACAAGATGATATTTGAGAAAAAATTCCTGCGCATAGTCGTCTCTTTGGACCCTATAGAAGGATCGCACTACAGGGAGCCAGTGCATGACTATGAAAGTGACAATGACTTAGACTGCATTTACAAGATAACCACATAATAACAAGACTGGTTAAATCCCACCATGGATGGATGGATCTCATGGGAGCGTGAAAGCTCCTGTACATCTAATTCTTACGAAGAGATAGAACAATTGTAGAACCAGTTACACGAGGTAATCACACTCAACTGTAACATGATGACAAGATCATTGCATTGCATGGTGACAAAGGTAAGGGATCTACCTACTTATGATGGGTTAAGTGAGGTAGATGTTTTTGTGAACAAGTTTGAAAGAGAAGTGTCGGAATAGCCACGTTTCGAAGCTTTCAAATGGGCAATGTGCGCTACGCACGCGAAGTGGTGGGGTACGCACCAAGGAAGCTTTGACGACTGGTGCGAATGTCGGAGAATGATGCATATGCATTTTGGGAAGCCTCAGATGCATCTAACAGACATGTATGATGGACAGGATGATCCATGCACACACCTTGCCAAGTGGACAAAAGTCTATGGGGAAGAGCCGCAACTTGAGTGGGTGCACTTGTTCTATCATACCCTAGATGTTATACCCATGAATTGGTATATAGAGACAGAGTTGTGCCATGGGACGAGTGAATGGGATATCCTATGCGAAGGGTTCCTATTAAACTTCACTTTTGAGGATTGTTGGTGGGACACTGCTGATGATGTGCTACAAGCAGTAAAAGTAGCCATCTTCAAGATACCTCAGGAGCCAATAGAATTGGTTAATCCTGAATGGGCTACTCAGCTGAGCTGTGCGTTGGAATGTTATAATGTAAACATTGAAGAAGACAATGAGGATGCACGAAAACATAACATTGCAGAAACTGAAGGCCATCGCAAGGTTCAAGGACCACTGATGGAAGACCCTAACATAATCGTGCTAGGAGAGACAAAGCAGGTGAACATTGGTACAGAAGTCAAGCCTAGGTATGCAATGCTCGGTGACTACTGGGATGATGCAATGGTGGATAAGGTCACTGAGTTACTCCATGAGTACTAGGACTTATTCCCAACCAAGAACATGGAATTAAAGGGAATCGTCAGTGATCTAGGAATGATGTGGATCACATTAAAGCCTGAAGCAAAGCTAGTTAAGCAGAGGCCTTACCGCTTGAATCCGAAATACAAGGAGAAGGTCTGCATAGAACTAGACAAAATGCTTGCAGCAGGAATCATTCAGCCAGTGGAAGAATTCGATTGGGTAAGCCCTATGGTCGCACAGGAAAAGAAGCAGAAAGGTGAGATAAGAGTATGCGTGGATCTCAGAAAATTGAATGATGCATGTGTGCACAACCCATTCCCAACTCTGTTCATAGATGAGGTATTGGAAAATGTAGGCGGGCAAGAAGCATATTCTTTTACTGATGGGTTCCCAGGGTACCACCAGATCAAAATTGTGCTAGAAGATAGGAGCAACACCACCTTCATGACTAAGTGGGGCTGCTTTCAATACACCATTATGCCACTTGGGTTCAAGAATGCACCGACCATATTTTCACGCATAGTTTTTGTAGCATTCAAGGAATATATCCACAAGTTCCTAGAGGTTTATCTGGATGACTCGACTGTATTTGGATTGGTTAAGCACCATGTAGCGAGCTTACGCTTGATGTTGGATACCTGTTGACAACACCAAATCACGTTGAACCTTAAGAAATGTACGTTCCTCATTCCCTTTAGTAGCCTATTGGGACATGTGGTTTGCAAACAGGGACTGATGGTAGACCCTGCTAAGAATGCAATGATTGTGAATTTGGAAGCGTCGCGAAGTGTGAAACAGTTGTGCACTACCCTGGCACACATGAGATACTACAAAAAGTTCATCAAAAGCTATGCCCTGATCACCATGTCGATGGAGAAGTTTTTGAAAAAAGATGTCTCGTTCTACTGGAATGATGACTATATGAAAAGCTTGGATGTAGTAAAAGGAGAATTGGCCTCTGTGCTGATCCTGGTCTTCCCGAAATGGGATGAGAAGTTTCATGTCCATGTTGACGCATCGTGTATAGTGTTGGGAATGGTACTAACGCAGGAGGGTGGAGAGGGTTTGGATCACCCTATCGCGTTTGTGAGTCCAAGATTGCCTAAAGTAGAAAAGAGCTATTCCACCAATGAACATGAGGGATTGGCTATGGTGTATGCGCTCCAAAAATATTGGCACTATTTGCTAGGGGGACACTTCAAGATGTATACAAATCATTCCACGTGGAAATAATTGGTCAATAAGCCTGTGTTGGGGGGGCGCATATGCAGGTGGCTCTTATTGTTCCAAGAATATGATTTTGAGGTCATTATGAAGCCTGGACACCTAAACATGAGACCGAATCACTTGTCGCGCATTGAGATGGGAGAGGAACCTACTAGTTTCAAGGAAGGATTACCTGATTCATAGCTCTTTGTTGTGCACGTAGTGGATGGACACTTTGAAGATATAATCCACATTCTGACAACAGGAACTACACTAAAATAATACTCCATCCAGCAGAAGAAGGAACTGGTCGTGCGGGCAGTAGATTTTTCTGTCATTGTGGGGCGCCTATATAAGATGGGAAATGATGAAAACCTGTGAAGGTATGTACCTGTTGAATGAAGCCATATCCTTACAGATGCACATAGGGGTGCTATGGGAGGAAATTATGCAGGATGAGCAGCCGCATAGAAGATCCTCTTCATAGGGTTGTGGTGGCCAACCCTTCATCAAGATTCAAAAACACATTGCAAGGCTTGCGATGTATATCAAAGAATAGGTAAGCTGTCGCAGAGGGATGAGATGCCTTTGAATCTGCAAATGATGCTATAGCCCTTTGAAAAGTGGGTGATCAACTTCGTAGGACCTATCAAACCTCAAGGAAAAATCGGCATGAGATACATTATCATCATGATAGAGTACTTGACTCATTGGGGAGAAGTGGATCTGATAAAACATTGCACAGCTACCACGACCGCGAAGTTTTTGTTTGAACATGTATTGACATGATTTGGATTCTGGAGGTCTTGATGAATGATCGTGGTACACATTTCCTAAATGAAACAATCATCGCACTGATAGAAGTGTTTCAGGTGTATCATCAGAAAAGCACACTGTACCACCCACAAGCCAATGGAACAGTAGAAGAATTTAAAAAAATACTGGAGACTGCGCTGACCAAAGTATGCAACACGCAATGGAGTGATTGGGACCTATGAGTAACTTTAGTACTATGGGCTTATAGGATGACGTGCAAGAAATTGACAAGACAGACCCTTTTCTAGTTGGGCTATGGCATAGAAGCTATCATACCAATGGAGTATATTGTGCCTAGTCTATGCATAGTAGAGCTCACAGGTATGACAGACTACAAAGCACTGGAGGAACTTGAATAGGAATGGTTTCTTGCTGGCTTCCATCATTAGGTACAAAAGTAGCGCAAAAATTCTTGACATGATCGACATACTAAGTTGCGCACCTTCAAGGTAAATGATTTAGTGTTACTATATGATAGTAAGTTTAATAAATTCCCAGGGAAGTTCAAGATGCATTGGTTGGCCCTATACGTTGTTAAGGAAGTCACAAACAGAGGCGCGGTGCAGTTGGTCAAGCTAAATGGAGAACCACTCCCAGGCAAAGTGAATGGAAGTCGTCTAAAGCCCTACATGGGTGGCTTGACTATCTGACTAGCCGATAGAAGCACAGTCGTCATGCCCCATGGAATTGAAACAAGGCATGCATTCAGCCTTGGATCGACAAGGCCTTCATCATCACAGCAACAATTGAAGGAAAGCTCATGTAGATTCAAGGGACGTAGGACCAGATCCAGGGAAGCAGTTCTGACACTGCAGTCTTGGAACAAAGAGTACAAGAGATTCAGTAGGTAGTCGCTCAGTGCACCACTGACCTTGCAGTTGTCCGAACAGAGTTGGAGGGTCTCCGCGTGAAGATCTATGTACCGACA
This sequence comes from Pinus tabuliformis, assembly GCA_031772625.1. Lineage (NCBI taxonomy): Eukaryota > Viridiplantae > Streptophyta > Pinopsida > Pinales > Pinaceae > Pinus > Pinus tabuliformis. The sequence continues at coordinate 1,736,651,031 of CM062819.1, forward strand.
TAGTCACTCGAGGGTGAGTCGCGATGTTTGTGTTGGGGGCCTCTTGGGTGTGAGATGCCCCCAAGGCATGTTTTGGGGCTTAAAGCCCAAGTTTTGACTAAGTCCATTGTAAAGACTCTACAATTTGTGGGCGCGAAGCGTGAAGTCATAATAGAGTCATAGGGTTGTCCGCCCTTGTTTTTGTAATGTAATGTCGGTTTGAAAGATCTACCCATGGTCCATGGACCATGGGATTGTATAAATAGAGCAAGGCTCTAGGTGTAAAGAGAGATCATCGAAGGATGGGTCAATGAATCTAAGGAATCAATGAAGCATTGAGTTGAAGTGTAAGTCATGTCTTTGGGTTGTAGAGTAGGAGAAGGCTCTGTAGCTGAGTGCATAGATGCCTATTGTTGAGTTACGAAATGGATATGTATTTACTATTAATTTCATCTTTTTTTTCCTTGATTCTTATCTTTTTCATATGTTAATGCGCTAATATATTGAGGAATTATGGTAAGAAATGGATGAATTATTTGCAGTTACAGTTTAGCTAACTTTTACTCTTCTTTATGCAGGAATGCGACAAAAGGAACAATTGCTATTCCCTAACGATGGAACACATCGGTTTCGGACAAGGCTGAGGGTGAATGAGAAGGATTAATGTGAAATAGGAAAGGTGTCTGAAGTTGGCAATTGGTTGTGAATCCCTCAGGATCAGGACATCCTGAGGGATTGCATTTATCCTTTACCCCTTTTTGATTATAAAATAAAGCGATTGTAGGAAGAAAGGGGAAACTCGGTTATTTTTCAAATTGTAATTTTAATTACAGGCTCACACTGTTGGAGAAGATGACCATATTGTAACATTACTTAAGTTCGATGATTAATATATAATTGAAGTTGTTGTTCCCTCACATTATTTGAAGTAGCTCAGCAGTGTTCGCTGGCAGCTAAGGGCCGGGCCTCTGGTGGATTGAACTGCTTTCTTGTGTTATATTTCTGATTCTCATGAAGTTTGGTCAGTTTGATAATTTCCCTGTTTCTGTGGGTTTAATTTATTCGCTATTTATCGCTTCCCTTTATTGAAGTAGTATATGTTCTTTATATATTTTACAGTAGTATCATTTGATTCGAGTTATGTTTATTACAGAGTAAATTACTTAGATAGTGAATCGCATTGGTTTAATCACTTGTAAGAGTTTGGTTATCACTATTGGACTCTTAAATTGATATCATTTCTATTTTGATTGCTTTATATAGATTGAGTATAGTTTAGATTGAATCAGCAAAGAAGAGGTGAGTTATTGCTACTGTGCTCTCAGCTGATGTTGTTGTTACTTGAATTACTGTAAGATTTGATTTCAGTAGAGGATTGAGTTTGAAGCTAGATGTCATATTTCCTTTAATAATTGCAATTTGAGTTTATTAGATGCATCCATTTACTCTTGTGTCAAAGTTCTATACTACAATTTAAGAAACATTACTCTCTGAATTAATAGCATGCACATACTGTGTACACTCTTGAAATAAGAGGACTTGCCTAGGTTGATGATTAATGTGGGATAAACAGGAGTTTTAAAAAAAATCTTTTATCAGCCAACATTTTGGCGCTGTTGCCGAGGAGAGTGTAGCCATTTTACAAAGAGTGATGTATATCTGATAATTGTTGTTGAGGAAGAATTGGGTATTGAAAACGGAAGGTAAGAACCTACATAACGAGCAAGTAAAGTGCTTGCTCCTCTGCCCGCTTTTCAGCACAATTACAGAAAAGTGAAGTAGGTGTTTGATGCTTGTCTATTGAGAGAGAACTGGGTATTAAAAACGGAAGGTAAGAACCTGCGTACGGAGCAAGTAAAATGCCTGCTCCCTCGCCTTCTTTCTAGCAGAATTGCTAGGAACTTAAGGTATAAATAAATATTTGAATTTTTGCATGAATGAATAAGAAGAAAAAACCAGAAAAAAATACAATTCCACATCCCAAACCTGAAAAATCTAAGGGACCAGTGACCCTTGGACGATCAAATTTTATCGACGACATCTTAAGAAAATTTGAATCTTAGCCATCAGTAGGTCCCCAAATTGTTGCTTCCAGACAACCTACTGCTCCCTTCAGGCCACAGGGTCACCATCTGTAGCCTACGGTGAGGTCCACAATAAAACAGAAGGGACGGAGAAAAGTTTTCGAGATATTGAAAATTCACACCCAATTCCCTCACAAGAAGGGAATTCTTGCAACATTCATGAAGGAGGAGGAGAAACAGGGGAAACAGAGGAACCAAGATCCCCTCAGGTAGTAATTGAGCAAAGGACACCCAGTGTTCCAGATCAAGGGAGTGTTGTTAGGATCATTCCCACCTCTTCTAGACATCCTAGTGATAACTCTCTAACTCCAGAGATCCCGGAAGGGTACTGGCATATCTTTGGTCAAATGGCCAATAATCCACAAGCACCCCAAGCCTCTACATTATAGTATCCTATTGTTGACACAGCTGTCAACGCACCCATGAAAGCTATCCCTCTACAAAATACTCCCACCTTTCATGGACTCACGTCAGAAGATCCAAATGCATTTCTGTTTGAATTTGATGTACTATGTTGGGGTTATGATTACACCACCGATCCCCAGAAACTAAAGCTGTTTCCCTCTACGTTAAAGGGAGAAGCCCTGGGTTGGTTTATGGGACTAGGTGGGGGCACCATAAATGATTGGTATTAAATGAAAACTACTTTCCTTAAAAATATCAGGATTATCGCAGATCTAGGGAACTAAAAGATGAAATATTCCAAATGGTAGCAAGACCTAGCGAAACGTTGGAAGAGTATCTGGAGCGTTTTCAATATAAGATCCAAAGGTCTCCCTACGCAACTCTGCCTCTGCCTGATAATGTGTTAAAAACTACACTGATTAAAGGGATGAAATACAAATGGATAGAGACATTAAATATTATGGGTAAAGGTGATATATATCAAGAATACTATGCTAACATTATTAATTTGTGTGTCAGGTGCTCAAGAGGCAGTATGAGACTGAAACCAACAGAACTCGATATGACCACTAGGGACAGAAAAATCTCTGGTGGAAGCATTACTCGTATAGAAATTGGCAACCTGCTGGAAGATTTCAAAATAGATATCCTAGGAAATTCGACAACACAATTAGACATCATGCAAGCCAAGTAGAAGCAGAACACAACCTGGTGATTTTTTTCCCTTGATGCAGGAAGAAACATAGTCATAAAGAATGCCCACTGGATATGGTATAGACCTGTGCCATATGCACTAAAGATCATGCCACAAAAAATTGCCCATCGCTCCCAAGGTTAAAAGCAGTCTTCAAAGAAGTAGAGGAAGAAATGGGACCAGTCTACCTGTTAAATCAGCATCACCAATGGAAAGCATGAAAAACAGGTATGCCTACTGACCCATCTTCATTCTTTTATCCCTCGCAATATAATTCTCAACAATACACAAGAGCTACATGGCAGAACTAGCCACCTTTTCCTAATTGGACACCGCAAGCATTCTCTATGCCACCTTGGTCCAATTAGTCAAATCAAAACAATAGTTGGCCAAATTCCTCTTACTTTCCACCATTTTGGCAGAACAATACATATCCATCCCAATGGCCCCCCTATACTTCACAAAACCAAATCTGGTAGTCATGCTGGCAAAGAACTACAAGCCAGCCAGCAGGAACAATCCCCCTACCTTAACCTACACTACCAGCACCTTACACATTGCAACAGAACCCTCAACCCAATCTACGACCACAGTTCCCAGCCCAGCCCAACCTGAATCCCAACAATAAACCAGCCCAGTCGGTACAAATTATTGAAGGACTGGAGCTGGAAAATGAGTTGAGGGAGTGTAATTAACTCAAGTTGAGGTCTGGGCAGATAATTGAGTTAGAGGGTGATAAATATATACAATTAGAAGAACCTTTACTTGTAGAACAAACACCTCAAATGGAGAATACGGTTAACCAGAAGAGCCATGATCAAACTATTACCTCTTCTCCACCATTCCCAGAAAGATTGATTATAGCCCGCTCAATTGAATATCCTGATTTCGATGTTCTAGGAGAATTAAAAAATATTTGTGTAATAATACCCCACCTCCAGGCTATTCAGGACATTCCAATTTATGTAAAAACTATTAAGGAATTGTGTACTAAAAAGCCTACGAGGAAAATAAAAACAACACAAACTGTCCACGCAGTCAGAATTTTGTCTAATTTATTATCAGGCAGAGAAACACCGGTGAAATATGAGGACCCAAGAAACCCTATAGTCACAGTACAAATAAATGGATGTTCCTTTCCCAATGCATTAGTTGATCTAGGGGTAGCCATTAATATTCTCACAACAACAACTTGTCAAAAACTTGGCATCACAACCTCAGATCCAACTATGACCTTGCTATAACTTGTTGACCAATCGGTTGTCAAGCCAAAAGGGACATTATAGGATGTAATGGTGTCTGTAGATTCTTGGGAATACCCTGCAGATTTCTTGATTATTAATCTTAGAAATTGGCTATATGGACATCCCATAATTCTAGGAAGACCTTGGCTAGCGATCGCATATGCTTATATAAGCTGTCCAATAGGAAGTATGACTATAGTAAGAGGAAGTAATGTGAAGAATCTAGCCTTATATCCTCCAGCTTAGCCAAGCCTAACAATAATAAAAACTAGGAAACAACCTGTAACATATTTAACTGAAAATATTCAATCAACACTAACTGTAGCAGATGCTCTTGAATTTAAGAATCAAATATAAGATGACATTATTAACACTTACATTAACCACCCAAATATCGTATCTAATCTAAAATGTCACATGATTGAAGTAGCCCTGGATAACGAAATTGAAGAAGATCCCTTAAAAGATATCAATGACCAAACAATAACAACAACAATTTTTTAGAACAACAAACCCATTGAAATTGAGCTAGGGAAAGTCCTAAACATTAACAAAAACCTGACTGATGAATAGTAGTAGAGGCTTATTCAACTCCTTAGAAAATATAAAGAGGCTTTCACTTGGGATTACCCAGATATGAAAGGGTTTGATCCCCAATTATGTATGCACCACATCTATACTGAGAAAGATGCGAGATCCATTAGACAACCTCAACGAAGGTTAAACCCTCACCTAAAAATGTTGTTAAAGATGAACTATAAAAACTATTAGATGTAAATTTCATCTATCCTAAATCTGATAGAAAATTGGTTTCTCCATTAGTTGTGGTTCCTAAAAAGAATGGGAAGTGGCGTATATGTGTCGATTATAGAATATTAATAAAGAAACCCAAAAAGATCATTTTCCCCTCACATTCATCGACCAGGTTTTAGATACATTGGCAGGTAAAAAATTCTTCTCTTTCCTAGACGGCTTCAGTGGCTACAAGAAAATCCAAATTGCCCTTGAAGACCAAGATAAGACTACCTTCACCTACCCCTGGGGGACGTTTGCTTACACGGTATTACCTTTTGGACTATGCAATGCACCTGCCACATTCCAAAGAGCCATACTTAGCATTTTTTTAGACTTGATAAATGAGGGACTCGAGGTATACATGGATGATTTTACACCCTATGGAGATGACATCAAGCTGGGATTACAAATGCTAGAGAAAGTCCTGCAAATATGCATTGCTACCAGGCTCTTTTTAAGCCACGAGAAATGCCACATGATGATGACCGAGGGCCTGACCCTAGGTCACTACATCTCAGCAGCCAAAATTCAGGTAGATCCAGCAAAAATTTAGATAATCCTCTTTATACCTAGCCCCTACACACAAACTAAGGTACGTAGTTTTTTGGGATTTTCTGGATATTATCGAAGATTTATAAATAATTTCTCCCAAATTGTTGCACCATTATATGCTTTGACAGGAAATATCGATTTTATATGGATTGACAAATGTGACATCCAGTATCAACAACCCTAGTATTACGGGGCCCGAATTGGGATTTACCATTTCAGATTTCATCCGATGCATCAGATATGGCCATCGGAGTAGTTCTCGGCCAAGAGGAAGATAAGAAACCTTATGCTATATACTACATCAGCAAAAATTTAACTCTTGTTGAGTTGAATTACATCATGACCGAGAAAGAGTTTCTAGCTGTAATCTATGCTATTAACAAATTCAGACATTATATAACAGGATTACCCTGTGGTTTTGTATATTGATCACTATGCTATCAAATATTTAGCTAATAAACCTGTTACGAATGGAAGAGTGACACGATGGTTAATCATTTTGCAGGAATTCAACATAACAATCAAGGATCAACCAAGAAAGGAAAATTCAATAGCAGACTTCCTCTCACTTATGCTACAGACAGATGATTTAGCAGCAATAGAAGACCAGTTCATTGATGAGCACCTATTTTTTGTAATCGTGAAAACACCGTGGTACGCGGATCTCGCGAACTACCTAGCAGTGGTAAAATTACCCAAACACCTAACGCCCAGTGAAGGAAAACTAATAGTACAACGCAACACTCGGTTCTCCTGGACTAGAGGATACCTCTTTCACACAAGAGCCTATATGCATATCCGAAGGTGTGTCAGGGAAGACAAAATCTTCGATATCATAAAAGCCTACCATGATGGACCTTGCAGTGGACATTTTTCAGACTGTAGGACTAGGCATAAAGTCTTACAAATGGGCTATTATTGGCCCACCATTTTTAAGGATGCCAAGAAGTTTGTCTAGGCATGCGATAGCTACCAAAGAATGGGCCGCCCTAGCCAGTCTAACAAGATGCCCCTGCATCCACAGTTAGTCATTGAACCTTTTGAATGTTGGGCATTAGATTTCATTGGCCCAATAAACCCATCATCTAATCAAAAGACATATATACTGGTTGCAACAGAATATGTGATTAAATGGGTGGAGGTAGAAGCATTACCAAGGGCAACAGAGGACACAATAATCCAATTTCTTTTCCAAATTTTCATGCTGTATGGATTGCCTAGAGAAATAGTCATGGATGGAGGGCCAAAATTTGTAGGCCATAAGGTTTCTGCTACATTAAAAAATCATCATATTATGCATAGAATCACATCTCCATACCACCCACAGGCAAATGGCCAGGTAGAAAGTACCAACAAAGTAATCGAGGCTATACTAACAAAGACAGTCGCCTCACATAGACGTGACTGGGCTACTCGATTACTAGAAGCCCTGTGGGCATATCACACGACTTGGAGGAATACCACAAGATACTCCCCATATCAGCTAGTGTTTGGCAAAGAACCTATCTTCCCAATAGAATTTGAAATTCAGACATTGAGGATAGCCCAAGAAGTAGGCCTGGATCTGAATGAAGCACAGATTAATAGACTACATCAAATTAATGAATTGGATGAAATTCGACTATCAGCTCTTCAGCATACTGCACTGATCCAACAACAAAGAGCAAAATGGCATGATGCCCTCATCAAGAAAAAGATCTTCCATGAAGGTGATTGGGCACTTCTGTATGATTCTAGGTTCGAGGATTTCCTGGGAAAACTCCAGACCAAATGGTTAGGCCCCTATGAGATACAAGAGGTGCACAATAATGGCACACTCACATTAGCAACCATTGATGTGTCTGGCTACTATTTTAAAGTAATTGGACATCAAGTACGCCTCTATCACAAACCGCTTACAAGGGAATCCTTTTACCAACAGTTACGGGAAGATTCCATAATACAAATTCTCACTGAAGAAGGCAACCCTTCGACAACACTAGTCGAGTGAAGAATTTATTCTTTGAAACCTGTACATAAATTTTCCTTTCTGTTTTCTTTCTATTTGATTGGATTTGCTTGGATAGTATATTGTATATTAGTTTTTTTTCTCTATTTTTCCTTTGTTGTTCCCTATAAGTAGTAGTTGTTGTTCCCTATAGGGAGCACCTGCTGTTCCCTACAAGGAGTAGCTATTGTTCCCTACCTGGAACAACACTCTTTCGTGTGTATTTTCCTTTATTGTTCCCTACAAGGAACAACTGTTATTCCATCTAGGGAACAACACTTTCGTGTCCATTTTCTCATGTTGTTCCCTACAAGGAACTACTTTGTTCCCTATAGGGAACAGCTGTTGTTCCCTACTGGGAACAGCTGCTGTTCCCTACTGGGAACAACAATTTTCATGTGTATTTTCCCTTGTTGTTCCCTATAGGGAATGGCTATTGTTCCCTATAGGGAGCAGCAATTTTTACTTGTATTTTGCTTAGTTGTTCCCTATAGGGAATAGTTTTTGTTCCCCACAAGGAAGAACTGTTATTCCCCATAGGGAACAACAATTTTCTGGTGTATTTTTCCTTGTTGTTCCCTACAGGGAACAATTGCCATTCCCTACAGGGAACAACTGCTGTTCCCTATAAGGAACAACAATTTTTGTGTGCATTTTTCTTTTGTTGTTCCCTAACAGGAACAAAAATTTTCGTGTGTATTTTTCTTTGATGTTCCCTGCAGGGAACAACTGATGTTCCCTATAAGGAACAACAAATTTTCTGTGCATTTTCTCTTGTTGTTCCCTATAGGGAACATCAATTTTAGCGTATATTTCCCTTGTTGTTCCCTATAGGGATCAACTGCTATTCCCTATAGGAAACAACAATTTTCGTGTATATTCCTTTGTTGTTCCCTACAATGAACAACACCATTTTGCATTTGTTTTCTTTGCTATTCCCTACAGGGAAAAGCTATTGTTCCCTATAAGGAACAACACTTTTTTGCGTATTTTTCTTTGTTGTTCCTTACAGGGAACAACTGTTGTTCCCTATAAGGAACAACACTTTTTGTGTTGGTTTTTCTTTTGTTATCCCCTTCAAGGAACAACACCTTGTAAGTATTTTTGAGAAAATCCTCTTTCTCTCCCTTGCATAATCATCCCTAGACCATCCAAGTTCACTCTTTATGATCCTCTTAATGACATAAAAAGTACAATACATATTTAAGGACAACAAGTATGGAGTCTATTGGAACATGAAAATATCTTGAATACTATCATCTTTAACAAGATTTCTTTGTGATGATCAAAAAAGAAAGGACACAATTATCTATATCACTTAATTGTCCTCATTTCCACTATAAATCAAACCGATTTATTATCTGTACCTTGCTTGGTCCCCCCTTTCCTGTATAACTCTCTTTGTGTATTAGCAATAAGATTATGGGTATATTTTTTTCGATTGATATGTTCAAACTTCTTCCTCTATCCCTACTCTTAAGGAGTGATGAGCCACCCTCTATGTATAAAATGGGGAGTGTAAAAAAAATTAAAATAATCTCTCTCTCTCTCTCTCTCTCTCTCTCTCTCTCTCTCTCTCTCTATATATATATATATATATATATATATATATATATATATAGATATATTCACTAACAGTTTTATGATTTTTTTCCACAGATGGAGGATAGGGGGTCTCATCACGAGCAAACCTACAATGATCATAAGGAAGGAGCGAAGTGGCATTCCCACTATGGCCACCAGACCAGGGATATCACCCAATGGATGTATAAAGAAACAAAGTCCTTGGAAATAGGAGGTCTCATCATGTGCTAGCCTGACCACTTTCACTACTTCCCAGTGAATGGCAATGTTTTCACCTGGTTGGCATGCTAGCACATTGGTCTCTACTATGGACATCATAAGGCACTTCCCCAATTATACATAGAGGACCATGGTTCCCAAGGGTTAGAAAGCAACTCTGTCGAGGCTATGGATGCCTGCAGGTAACAGAAGGTATGCTGATGGTATTGAAGCTTTATTGTACATCAATAATTATTAGAATACCCTCTTCTTATGTTTTTATCTTTTCTACGGAGAGATTATGTCCTTAACGTACCTTGAACCTTTATGCATGAGTAATTTTTTAAATCGATCACAACAATTTTAAGTGGAATAACGACGTAAAGTACTATTTCCTGTGTATGCTGTCCCTTTTTCTTTATCGCATCACCTCATGACATCCTATCACTTATTGATGATTCTCCGTACATGCCTTGATTTCACCACTTCAATATCCTTTATGATCTTTCGTTAATATGCATACCTTTCCAATCCATCACCCCTATACTTCACTGCTAGTGCGTTATCCTTTCATTCATTCGGTCATAGGCAACCTATTATTTCGAAGGGGGGTGAGGACCTCGAGTGTACTTTTGCATGTGCTGTCATCTTTTCATTGGATTTTGCAGAACGATATGACATTCCATGATCACAGAGTATGTGGCATTATAATAGTCCTCAATAACGGTATTTATGTTTATAAAGTATCACTTGATAGAGCCATTACAACCATTTGTTGTTCCATCACTCAGCTCTCTTTGATGCTGTGCTATTTTCGCTACACTATTCATTTGTAGAATTCAAGCATCATGGGAGGAAGAACAGTGCATAGAGAACCTCTAACATTGGGCTGTCATTGATGAAGCCAGGGAAATTCTAGCCTGTGCAGGATGGATAGCATACTTTACGAGATTTCAACCACCCAACAAGGAAATTTCCATCGAATTCTTACGGAATCTACAAAATGGACAATCCATGGTAAGAGGAAGGCAAATCACTATATCTGATGTTGTGATAACAGAAGTATCCAGGTTATCGGTCGAAGGACCAGTATGGGATGGCAAGCGATTGAAGCTGCAGGACATTATTGAGGCTTTTATGGATTAAGGACAGGAGATATTTAAGAAGGGCAAAGGTGTTCGACCATCCTCTCTTGGAGAGCCATGGGGAGAATTGGCATGAATTGTCCAGAACTACATTACCTGCGATGGGCATAAAGACGTGGTAAGGCCATGACAACTCAAAATTTTAGTAGTTCTAAAATGAAAATGCTTTGTTAATTTACCTTCATTATTGAATTCATTACTACATGACACTTCCAAGAGGCTGAGACGATCCTAACACATAGAAACAGTAGTTAGCTGCCATTGTCTGATCAGGCTAATAGTTAGCTATAACCTTGCCTAGCAACAATCAAGCTGGGATGATCTAATATTAGCCCTCGAAGGAGGTATAGCCCTACAAACACCTAACCCTATTCCAAAAATAAAGAGGATTACTCTTTTAGGGAACATAACTCACAAGCGCAGACGATCCACAAGGTTGAGGAAAGCTGGGAGCGTCTGAAAATCCTCAAGGCAGTGTTAGTCAACCCATAGAATTATCTATCCTAGTAAGTGAACAAGACTTGTAGCTAGAGTTATAAGGACAAGATAACCCTGAATCAGAACCTGAGGAAGGAACAGGGCATTCTGGAGATGAAGAAGGAAATGAATTGGGACTTCCCCAACACCAAATATGAGCCCCCAAGATGGTTTGTCACACGATTTCAAATTAGCCCAAGTCCTGGCCAACATGAATGTTTACATGTAGCCTGAAATCCCGCTCAATCTTAACTTAGGAGCAACCCAATCTCCTAGAATTCTGGCAATACCAGAATTCTATCTCCCTCAAAAGATGCAAGCCGTGAAGTGGAGACAGATGCAGAGGCCATTCAGGAAGTAGAGAACCAATCTAGTGACATGCTCCTAGTGAAAAACAGCTAGCTAGGCCTAAGAACAGATAACGTAGGCCAAGAAGAAGTAGAGACAGAGATAATTCGGGAGGCTGATAATCAATCAGGAGATATAGTCTTATTAGAGCAGAGCCAGGGAGCAACCAGGCTCTTTAGAAGCAGAAACTACTAATGAGGCTGTCAGTAAAATAGTTTCTCCTCTGAAAAAGTATAGAGCCAAATTGAAAAAGCTTAGGAAAGAACAACAGAAGCTTTGTTCACACCTAATCTTCAACGGTTGGGTAAACAGGAACGTGAACAGTCATCAAGAAGATGAACTGATCCATCCATTTTATGTATATAAACAATAGTTATCTAATGAAATAATTAGTCAATTTTCTTCTGCCCATTTTGGAGTTACCCTGTCCTGACATGGTATCAGAGTGCAGGTCCCAGATTCCTTGTAACTCCCTTATCTCTGTCCTGAGCACTCCTCTGTCCTGAGCGCTGCTCAGTCCTGAGCGCTGCTCTGCCCTAAGCGCTGCATCTATCATGAGTGTCATTAATTCTCTGTGCATCAGTTAAAAGTCATTAATTGCCCTGCGTTCCATTGATTCGCTGCCTCTCTACACCAGACGCACTGACTCTGCAACAGATCATTAAGGACGTTGTGGAAATACTGAAGATTAATAAAAATCCTTCCGTTGAGGAGATTTCAAAGGAAATGGTGCCAACTTGCAGCTCGTTGTTCTCAGGTACATTCCCCCATCGTATGGTATCGTACTTCTTGAGCTTCCCGATGGCATAATCATCGATAACATTAGCATCTACCGCCTTCTTGCTCTCGCCGGTGACATAATAAATTTTTTTCTGCCCCTCTTTCATCCGGTTCTCTGTTGACATATCTCGTCATGCCCCCGAGCCTCAGATCAGAGCCATTGATAGCCTCACGACCTTGATTTTAGAGAGTTTGTTGGGCACTCCTCCGGTGACTTTTGCAACTCTGAGCAAGGCAAGCTCAGCCTTGAGCTCCTTGAGCTGGCTTAACAACTCTTTTCGCAAGTCCGCCCTGGCTCTGGCCATTTCGATTCAAATCTTTTCGCAAGTCCACTCTGCGCCTCGGCTCCTCTCTCTATGGTTGAACCGCAGTAACACCCTCACCAAACAGCTTTGCATGTGATGACCTGACCCTGTGTCGACATCGCCGAGGGTTATATACACAGAAACATAAATCATATGAATGGATACAACCAACGCATGTATATTGAATATGTCTAAGCCGCCACACCTCAGGCTGGGGAGGTTCACATAATATATTGCATGTGGCTCTATACTTGAAGCGGAAAGGATCCCGAGGGTCTTTTTCATACATTCGTGGACACGAAGCTGCTGGGATAGTTGAGAGTATAGTGTTGTGCTGTTGATTTTAACTTCAATGTATATTTATGATGGCGGTTTTGGTATAGCATTGAGCAGTTTGTTGACTTCATGATATTACACAGTTTAAATAATTCAAAGCGTTTGTATGTCATTCAAAATATTGCGGTGTTTCCAGAATGTCTTATATACCGAAGCATTTGTAGTATTGCATAAAATATATTGATATATTGAAGTGATATATTAATACAATGAAGTGAAGTGATCCCTTGCACATTTTTTCAATTGCATAATATATTGATATATTGAAGTGATATATTAATAGAATGAAGTGATCCATTGCACATTTTTCAAAACATAGTAGTATTGCAGTGATATGTACAATGAAATGCTGATGCTTTTAGCAAATATTAGAGGGATTTGAAGGTTGTAACGTAAGGATTTTTTTTTAGCAGAAGTAATTTTTTACAGAATGCATTCAATCATCTCTATGGTCGAAATAGTTCTCATTGGCAAGGAGAACTATTCTGAATGGTCTCGGATGGTAAAACACACCCTCATCTACAATGAGTTGCGGAAAGGAGTGTGTGTCGGAGAAGAAGACAAAGAACCTGTGCAGCCTACGTCAGATAAAGAACTTGTCATTTGGGAAAACAAGAATAGCAAAGCCTATGCATTGATCGCAGCATTTGTAAATGAAGAAGTAAGTCGTCATATTTCATCTTATTCCACAAAGAACTCTATGATTCACATTCTGCACTTGAAGTTGTTCAACTCATGATTAAACTCTTCACTCTTGAACTGAAAATAATGATCCTCATGCTCTTGCATCTGAAGTAAAGTCTATAATGCATGATATTAAATCCACTAAGGTTGAGCTAGATATCCCTCTTATTGACTTTCTCAAAGCACTCTATCCTACCTACTCCAATTATCTTGAGTCATTACAAGCAAATGGAAATCTTAAAGATATAACCTTTGACTCTCTTGTGAAAAAGTTTGCTGAAAGAGAGAAAGCCTTTGGAAAGAAGACAGTCCCTGAATCTTCTGAAGGGATTGTTTGCCTTGCTCATAAAGAAAAGCATCCTGCTCAAGATTCTACAAGAGGAAGAGGTGGACGAAGAGGAAGAGGAAGATACTTCAGAGGCAGGGGGGCAGACATTCTCAAGCAGAAAAAACAGATCTGCATTGCATTCGCTGCAAACGAAATGGATCACATGATGCTTCTACATGAAATCTACCATGGGACAAAATTGAGCAGAGAAGAAACCAGCAGAAAGGTAAAACTGATGACACAGACAAAGGTAAAGCACCTGAATCCGCTCACTATATTGAGGCACGATGTAACATTGGAGTAAATGAAGATTTGTTTAATGCTTCACTTGCTTCTTCGAAAAATGATTGGTTGCTTGATTCAGGAGCAACTTGTCATATGACTCATAGGAAGGATTTTTTTGAAGATTTCACTGACAATGTTGATGGAGCAGTATACTTTGCAGATCAATCAAAAATAAAGCCATCAGGGCTTGGCACAATCAGGTTTAAACTGCCTGGTCTTCCAGACTTTCTTCTGGATCATGTTCTAGATCTCCCACAGCTCAAGAGAAACTTGTTGTCCCTGGTCCACATCCGCCAGCAAGGTCACTCCATTCATATGTTTGATGGCAAGCTTGAGGTAAGAAAGGCATCTGACCACTCACTTGTCATGAGGGGTATAGAAGAAGAAAGACTTCTTAAACTGCAAGGAACCTCTGCTCATGCACAACATTTCTCATATATTTCTCATCATGAAGAAGGTACACTTCCATCAAGTTTATTATGGCATGCTAGATTTGGACATTTAAACTATGATAGTCTCCGCTTGTTGAAGAAAAATGGTGTTGCTGGTTTGCCTAGAATTCCTAGAAAACATAAGTAATGTGATGCTTGCATTCTAGGAAAGCATAGCAAACAGTCTTTTCATGATTCACATTCAAGAGAACATAGGAAGCTTGAACTCATTCATTCAGATTTATGTGGTCCAATGCATGTTCCTTCTGCAAATAGAAATAAATATATCATGACATTTATTGATGATTACACCAGAATGTGTTGGGTTTATTTATTGAAGAACAAATCTGATGCTTTTCAAACATTCAAGAATTTTCATAAGTGGATTGAAAATGATGCACAATCTCATATTGGGTCTATTCGCACTAATAATGGAAAAGAATATACATCAAATGAATTTGAAAACTATCTTCGCCAACATGGGATCAAACATCAAACAACTGTACCTTATAATCCCCAATAGAATGGTGTAGCAGAAAGAATGAATAGAACAATTTTGAATATGGTATGATCCATGCTTTTCTTCAAAAATGTAAAGATAATGTTTTGGGCTGATGTTGTTCTATGTGCTGCATATATAAAGAATATATGTCCATCTAGTGGTATAAGAAACAAGACTCCTTATGAATTGTGGTATGGACATGTTCCTTCGGTAAAACATCTCAGGATTTTTGGTTCCACCTGTTATGCTTTAATACCAAAGGTACATAGAAACAAACTTGGTGCTAGAAATCGTAAGTGTATCTTCCTGGGGTATTCAAATAGTTCTAAAGCATAGTGTCTCTATGATGAAGTAAATAAAAAGTTTGTTGTATCTAGAGATGTCATTTTTCTTGAATCATCCAAATCTGACAGTGTTGTTGAGCAGCAACTTGATCGCTTGGGTAGATTCACAAAAACAAAATCATTTCAAGAGTTTGATAATCAGATTCCACATCTTGAAGGGGGGATTCCTATACTAGATCAACATGTGGAATCTTCTTCTGAAGAACAATCTCCCTTGCATGAAACTCCAACACCGGATGATCCTTTAAGTGATGTAATTGATAGAATTGGGAGACTCAATCTTGATTCAGTCCCAACTCAATCAACAGAGCAACCTGGACCATCTCAGAAAGGTCCCCCAAAGTGGCTGACAAAGACACTTGAAAGTGTTCATCCTGATGAAATTGGAAAAACAGGAACCAGAAATACAAACCGACAAGATGGAGGTGATGTAGATAACTCTAATTCACCTGTTGATATGGATGTTACTTATGATTGTGAATTGAACTTGCCTACAGATTTTGAACCAACTTCCTTCAAAGAATCTGCTTCTCATGATGAATGGAAAGAAGCAATGCAGAAGGAGTATGATGCCCTCATAAAAAATGGCACTTGGAAGCTGGTTGATCCTCCATTTGGAACCAAACTAATTGGCTGCAAGTGGGTCTACAAGAACAAGTACAAAGCTGATGGCTCACTTGACAAGCACAAAGCTAGGCTTGTGGCAAAAGGTTTTGCACAGAAGGAAGGGGTCGATTATGAGGAAACTTTTTGCCCCACAGCAAAATGGGCCACCATTCGGACACTCTTTGCACTAGCTGCTCAGAACTGTTGGAAAGTCCATCAAATGGATGTAAAAACTGCATTCTTGAATGGAGATCTAAAAGAAAATGTTTTTATGTCCCAGCCTGAAGGATTTGTTGTGAAAGGACATGAACATAAAGTATGCAAACTTGTGAAGTCCTTGTATGGCCTCAAACAAGCACCATGAGCCTGGTATGAAAAACTAACTGAGCATCTTCTGAAACTCAACTTCAAACATTTTGATCTTGATGATGCAACTTTATTTGTCAAGAAAGTTGGCAAAACAGTTGTATATCTTGTGGTATATGTAGATGATCTTTTAATGACAGGGAACAATGAAAGCTATATTGCATCCATAAAGAAAGAATTAGGAAAAAGTTTTGAAATGACTGATTTGGGCTATGTTCATTACTATCTTGGCATTGAAGTAACCCAACATCCAAAATCCATATTTCTTTCTCAAAAGAAATACATTGGAGATTTGTTAAACAGATTTGGCATGACAGAGTGCAATCCTCTTTCTACTCCAATGGAACAAAACTTGAAGCTCACATCTATTGAAGGAAAGGAATTTGAGGATGCAACAAAGTATAGACAGCTTGTAGGAAGTCTCATCTACCTCACTACTACCAGACTAGACATTTCATTTGCTGTTGGAATCCTCTCCAGGTTTATGCAAAATCCTTGTGAGGGACATTGGTCTGCTACAAAAATAGTTCTAAGGTACTTGAAGGGAACTCAAGACCTTGGAATCAAGTATACACAGGTGGACGACTTCAGCTTGATTGGATACTCTGATTCAGACTTCGATGGAGACAAAGAAACTGGGGTATCTACTTCAGGATATGCTATGAGTCTTGGATCAGGAGTTGTCTCCTGGAGATCACGCAAACAATCAGTTCTAGCAGATTCCACAACAAAAGTAGAATACGTGGCAGCAACTGAAGCAACGAAAGAAATTGTGTCGCTGAGGAAAATTCTTGAAGATTTGCAGGTAAAACAAGTACAATCAACTCCACTCATGATTGATAACGCCTCTGCAATAAAGGTGGCCAAGAACCCAAAGTTCCATGATCGTACTAAGCATATCAATACTAAATATCATCTGATCCGACATCATGTTGAAGCCAAAACAATCCATCTCCGTCATTGTTCCACAAATGAGCAAATTGCAGACATCTTCACCAAAGTGATTCGAAGAGAAAAGCTTGAAAGATTCAGAACGATGCTTGGACTCACGAACATCCCTTCAGATTAAGGGGGGGAATTTTCACACCTAATCTTCAATGGTTGGGTAAACAGGAACGTGAACAGTCATCAAGATGATGAACTGATCCGTCCATTTTATGTATATAAACAATAGTTATTTAATGAAATAATCAGTCAGCTTTCTTCTACCCATTTTGGAGTTACCCTGGCCTGAAAAGCTTCAAAAAACAATCAAAAGGCTCAAAAGAAAAATAAAAGAAATCACAGTGGGAAAGGTTCCAGACAAAACCCCGGAGACAGTAAACACAGTTGTACAGACATAGTTAAATGAAGGTAGGGCTACAGGGACTCAAACTGAGCCCATACCCACTCAACCAGTCATCACTCAAGAGGAGCAACATGCAATTTTAGTAGACGTAGCTACTCAGTCAGACGATGTACCCTCTTATAGCAGGGCTACTTAGATAGAGGCTTGGACCTCCCATAATAAAGAGATTCAAACAAAAAACATCATTTCTCATAACATAAGCACTTAGACATGCATACAAGCCAAAGATGTCATGACACACAATGATCCCATTATACTGAATCTTTAGGAAGAATTAGCACATGCTCGGCTCGTGTTAGAACGACTTGAACAACAAACTGTTTCCTAGCAGAAATATCAAGAGCTGTAGAGATAGCTTCAGGAAATGAATGCAACAGACAGTGAGACCTTCGACAGATGTAGAAAGTCAGAAGAGAAATTAGAGAGAATCAAGCTCAAAATGGATAAGGTCATAGGCCATACAGACACCATCTGTTCACTATATATAGATGTCTTGGCATGTAGGTCTTCCGCCACCAATTATGCCTTGTTTTTGTTAGAACGATACCTATTTCTGAAATTTAAAGCCATGAGAGATGGAAAACCAATTGAATTAAAACATTTGAAGATTTTATAAATTTTTGCAAATAGCATGGTGTAAAGGTTCAGAGGCTTCTTTGCAAATTTTACCTGCACAATTTTGTATTAGAGAAGGATGTGGAAAAGAACCCTAACCCTTTTGTGGGAGGTGTTCAATTCCAAGCCTTTATCTCATTTCCAGTAAACCAACTTAAATGGTTTAAAGCTCATAATGCATTCCAAAGACAAGAACATGGATTGGACCTTTGGGTAAGAAGTGAACCCAAGCACCCTTTGAAAATGCTTGCCAACCATAAGAGTCTGATGACAAGGGAAGGGGTGATTAAAATTTTAGGGCCTATTCATAAGGAGATTGTACAGAACAGAGTATCATATTTTCAATCCATTCAAGAAAGCTATCTCGCTGCATGCAACCTCAGGTGGACGGTCTCCACTAGTAGTGTGCAGGATAGGGAGCCATTTAATTACAGAAATTTTAAAGCAGTTTCCGCCCATTTTTTCACCTATGGCAACCTTATTTTAAGAGAAGGACCTTATTGGTTAGGATGTTAGTTTCGTAGCCCCATCATTTGGTATCCTCCTGAAGGTTATAGGGCTATCTATGAATTTCCTGAAGGAAAGGAAGGGCCTGCCTTTGTGCTCCTAGCTCAACATCATGGTTTTAAACCAATTTTTTATGCTCCTTCTTCAGCCTACTCTTTAACTGCACTCCATTAGAATTACTTACTTTTCATGAGGACATGAAACAGGGTAAGCAGGGGAGTATGTTGAGTTATGAAATGAGTATGTATTTACTATTAATTTCATCATCTCTTTCCTTGATTATGATCTTTTTCATATCTTAATGTGCTAATATATTGACGAATTATGGTAAGAAATGGATGAATTTTTTGCAGTTACGATTTAGCTAACTTTTACTCTTCTTTATGTAGGAAAGCGAGAAAAGGAAGAATTGTTGTTCCCTAACGATGGAACATCAAAAACCGACAAATGAAGGATGGAATGCGTCCGTTGTGGACAAGGATGAGGGTGAATTAGAAGGATCAACGTGAAATAGGAAAGGTGTCTGAAGTTAGCAATCAGTTGCAAATCCCTTAGGATCGGGATATCTCGAGGGATCATATTTATCCTTTACCCCTTTCTGATTATAAAAGAAAGCAATTGTAGGAAGAAAGGGGAAGCTCGATTATATTAGATATCATTTTTTGGGATTCAACTGCGTTAAGTAAGTCATTCAAACGTATGACCATTTCCATGAGAGGTAGTCGTAACTGACTAATTTCTCATGATTTTTGAATAGTTCACTTAGCACTCATTGCGTCGGGTGATGCTCACAGGGGTGAAGAAGTGGGATTGAAACTAGTGAAATGTGGAGAACGAATCACATAGCATCAATCATCACTTCCGGGGCTTGCACCCGGTAACCAGGACTTCCCAGGAGGTCACCCATCCCAGAACTCCTCTTGCTCAAGTGCACTTAACTGTGGAGTTTTTCCCCACAATCAAGCCCACTTAGCTTGCTACCCCATTTACGAAATAGAGTGCTAAGTGAACTATTCAAAAATCATGAGAAATTAGTCAGTTACGACTACCTCTCATGGAAATGGTCATACGTTTGAATGACTTACTTAACGCAGTTGAATCCCAAAAAATGATATCTAATATAATGCACTGCGTAAATCCCCCATACTTAGAAGCTCGATTATTTTTCAAATTGTAATTTTAATTACAGACTCGCATTGTTAGAGAATGCGACCATATTGTAACATTACTTAAGTTCGATGATTAATATATAATTGAAGTTGCTGCTCCCTCACATTATTTGAAGTAGCTCAGCAATGTTTGCTAGTAACTAAGGGCCTAGCCTCTAGTGGATTGAACTACTTTCTTGTGTTATATTTCTAATTCTCATAAAGTTTGGTGCATTTGGTAATTTCCCTATTTCTGTGAGTTTAGTTTATTCACTGTTTATCACTTCCTTTTATTGAAGTATTGTATGTTATTTATATACTTTTACGGCACTGTCATTTGATTCGAGTTATGTTTATTACAAAGTAAATTACTTATACAGTGAATCACATTGGTTTAATCAGCAATAAGAGTTTGGTTATCGCTATTAGACTCTCAGATTGATATCATTTCTATTTTGATTGCTTTATAGAGATTGAGTATAGTTTAGATTGAATCAACCAAGAAGAGGTGCGTTATTGCTATTGTGCTCTCGATTGATGCTATTTTTACTTGAATTTCTGTAAGATTTGATTTCAGTAGAAGATTGAGTTTGAAGCTAGATGTCATATTTCCTTTAATAATTGCAATTTGAGTTTACTAGATGCATCCATTTACTCTTGTGTCAAATATCTATACTAAAATTTAAGAAACATTACTCTATGAATTTATAGCATGCACATATTGTGTACACTCTTGAAATAAGAGGACTTTCCTGGGTTGATGATTAATGTGGGATAATTAGGAGTTTTAAAAGACATCTTTTATCATTCAACACCTAGTAGTCCACAACTGAGTGTGCAAGGAAGGTTGAGTCTATAACTGGTTGAAACCATTAATAAAGAAGAACTTTTACCATGTTTTTGTGTATCTTGTCATGTTTTATGCATTAAACTATATTGGGTATGAACCGAAAGTTTACTTTCTATTTACTACATGAACTTATATGAATGTGCTAAATAAATAAATATAATATAACACATCTGTGTACGTCAAGATAAATAACAGTCATAAGAAGATATGCAATATCCATGGTGTGACTTGAGGAAATAGTGTAGATCACTGCTCCAATAGCGTGAAATCCCCACAGCCCCTAGTTAGGGCTGCACGAGAGCGAGTATAACAAGGGTGTGGAGGCCTCATAGGATAGGAGAGTGCTTGAAGCACCCAGCGCAAAGGTGTTGATCGTTGGACTAAATCGACCCCTGAGACATCTCAAGGGTGTGGAAACCTGGTTCTAGCATCCTCTCATACTACTTCAGGTGAGACCTCAATCCGCACTCCACGGACTATTGCCGAAAGGGCCAATAGTACAGGGATTCATTTGGCTATCTAACTCTGAATCTGGGTTAGGCCCCCACAAGCCAACACTCTTGCGTGACTGTTGTTAGGTTCCTATACCAATAGGTGTCATTTCTCATGATTGACTATGGAAGTGCCAAATATGATCATACTTTCCATGCTGCAAAGGTTCCATATTTTGTAAACAAATAAAGAAAATTTAAAAATGTAAAGAGGGTATGCCCTAAAAGAAAAATCAAAGGGCAAGAAGAATGAACCCCAAAGAAAGACTAGGAAAGTGGCTAGTCAAAATGCCACTACTATCCTATTTTTGCAAAGAATTTCAAAAATCATGCAATCAGTGATTTGGCCTCACTTGATGGATGGTCCAACAGCTCAATCTGGGCCAGTCCATATTTAAATTTCCTATTGTAGAATAGAGAATGAAGGTCTGTCCAAACAGTTCAAGCTTGGCAGATCACTAGATAGATAGAGAAATAAAGGGCCCAACTGCTTAATCTGATCCCTTGGAAGAAATAAGGATAGATCTAGATAGGAGGGCAGTCAAAAGAAAAGAGGAAAATTAGGGTTTGCTAGTTCAAGTGCACCCAATCAAAATGAAGAAAAAATGCTAGGAATTGTAGAATGGGTAAGTAGATTGAAGTTGCAGAAATAGGTCTATCAGCAGTGTCATCTTTTGAATATGATCTATTTCATGGATATATCAAGTGCCATGGCAAAGGTGTGATCAGATGTTGCATGTCTAATTCCCCCTCTCTCCCCTCACAATAATTATTCACTAACATCCCTCAAAGAGATTGGGATCTGCTCAAACTCTTAACCTCACTCCATCTCCATAAAAACTTAAGTGAAACTTCAGGTTTACTTGAAAGCTCAAAGCCACATTTCTTGTGTAAAGTTTTATTTCTCCCCACACCCCCAAGTCTAGGTGATTTAGTTTCATGCACCTAGCACTTCCCCTCATATTCATATTAACATGTTAACTATATTATATAACTCCCACTTATATTTTCCCTCCCCTATTATACATAAAAAGACATAAAAAACCCAAAAACATTATAAATATCCCCCCCAGCCTAATATGGCTATGTTTTAATGTCCTCGAGAGTCATTGGTCCACCTGGGGCCAATAACAACCCACCACGTGTTCCGTCGGTATTTTTTCGACCTTTGGTTAAACAAATAACCATAGTCGTCGCGCAATAACATTGGGATTTGATTAACATTCGGTTAATTAAATAAACTTATTCGCATACCCCGATAACCAAGGTTTTTTAAACTCCCGCTATGCATATAAAACATTAAATGGTTGGTGGGCTCCTGCACCATAACCGCCCGCCACCTTGCCTTCTCGTTAACCGTTGGATCGCGCCCTCGAGATCCAACGGCTCTCGCCGACATCAGAGCCGCCCCTATGTACGAGATTTAGCTCCCGATGGAAAGCGGTTTTCCCGCTATACCCCAGGACGCACGTCACCCTTCTATTGCATCGAGTCCGTTCTGATGCAAACCACCCCCGTAAAAAAAGCGGTCCGATGGAAACCACAAACTGCCTCCTGTTCCCGCTACTCACGTCATTCACCACGTCTGCACCTACGCCAGTGCCCGCGTTACTATTTCGTCCGCCGTGTCCACCATCTCATCTATCCATGTCAGCGACCACATCATCTGCCACGTCACCTTCAATACCGTACTACAGGACAAATTTATGTCATGATGATGTCACCACAAAAAGCACGAAAAAGCCCGAAAAAACCCAAAAATTCATTAAAAGGTCGCGAAAGCGATAGTTTTACTTATTTCCTCCTATTGATTTACGACGACTGCACATGCAAAGTATGACCAATTCGCCACCATAGCTCTAGTCCGCCACCCTGAGGAGTTCAGTCCACAAACTCGGCCCCTCACCTTGCTCCTCAACCTGCATTTAACACCTGGCGCCATAGAACAGGTATTTACCAAAAACTCATTAATAAGCCCTGTTTTTTTGACTCTCTCTGCTAAAATCACCCGAACAGTTAGAATTCCAGTTGAATTACATTGTGGCCTGTGCATCTTTATATTTCAAATCACTCTGTTTGCCCATTTTTTCAAAACAAGTCCTGTGAATTCTGCTCCTCTGCAAATTAACCATAAAAACTGAAACTCAAACCCATTTCCGCTTGTAAATCGCTGAAAGAGCCCAAATACTGAGCGAATTCTGCCCAAAGACACCTGTAAAAGGAGCACCCTTTCCCTTGCTTTTACCTAGCTTCCCAATCAAATTCTGCAAACTCTGTTTCTACTGTGAACTTCACCCAAAGCAGTAATTTCTAGAAACATAACTCAGTCTGTGATTTCCTGAGGAAAACCAAAACCAGTGTTCTATTGTCTGTTGCTCCAAAAGTTCTAACTTCAAGTTAAAGATCACTTAACAAACTAAAAATGGAGGCTCCAGTGGCCCTGAATATTGCACCCTTGAATGCACCACATAAGGAGTTGGAGTGGCTACCTCTTGCTGATAGAGATTTCCAGATTAATGACATGGAGGGTGATAAACCTCACCTTCAAGGTTTTTGTGAAATAAGGAATAGCTACAGCAATAAAACTGACATATTTAGAATCTGGGAGTCTAATATTGTTGTGGGGGAAAGTATCCAACTTGGAATGACCCTAACCCACTCTAAGGGTGACAGTTCCTTAGCAACAGCTGAAAGCAAAGCTATCTAAAGTTTCTTCTTTATGACATGCAAGAGATAAAAGGGAGAGATCCACTTACCGATGTCTTGCGCAAATGGTCAATCCAATCTCCTTTGTTTGCTGCTTGCTCCCAGCCCAAGTCTTTTCACGGGCCCAGCTACACAAGATCCTGCAAATAAGACAAGAAAAGGAAACTACAAGAAGCATGCATTCATAATTGATTCAAGGATTAGCATAAATCAAAGACGCAAGTAAGACAATACACCATTGAAACACATGCGAATAGAAGAACCTCAAATGCTTTATTAATATATGGAAGTAAGGTTCAGGCGGTGATACAACCATGAGAGGTCCAATCCAGCATCACCTTCCCGACGGAGAGAAATCTCTTCTTCACCTCCCTCAAGCAATCACCCAATGCTCACAACTATAAACCAACAGCGATTCTTTGCACTGAATTCTGCCCTCCAGATCCCATGGGATGAGATCCTTATATAGAGTTTTAGAGTGAAGATAAGTCAGCTTTATGTGTGACTTGTTGTCCTCTTCAACTCCAGTTGTTCTTCAGTTCTTCACTCGGAGTTTCTGTCTTCCACTTGGAGTTTTAGAAGCTCTTAACTCATCATTAGGCGAATCTTATGATCAAGTGTCTTTTTGGAAGCTTCCTGGGCACTGGCACATTGAGAAAAAGATTCCTCCACATGTCAAAGTACGCCCAGCGCAGGTACACCATAGAGCTCTTGACATTCAGCGTAGATCCCTAGTGGAGCAACTGCTTTGATCCAAAATTGACCTGTTTTTGAGTGTTTTTCAGTGGAGAACTGATTTGCAGTGCTGTGGTTTGCTGACCTTGTTCCTCTAAGGGTAAGAACAACATGTTTAGGGACTTTGGATCCCTTAGATTATTGACATTTCATGCTCTATGCTGTAAGGCACAAAAATGTCTATAACAGTTGCCCCCTAAAGTATGAGGTCGTTTATCGGGTGAAATGCTTTATTAGGAGGATCCGAAGTTCATTCAATCGCCGGGAGGTGACCTGTAACAAAATACAATACAATACATTATCTTTTCACACTTTCTTTTCATGATCTAGCTGATGCGGGCATATCCCATGCTCAGCTCTATAAATACATTTGTTGTACATAAACATACGATCGTCTGATAATAGACTGATAATTCTCTGCTTTTAATTATCATCCTCTTTTAGTAGGATGATCATCTGCTGCACATGTCTATGTTTTTATCTCCTGAATATATATCGCAGCCCGGATGGATGAAACTAGATTCGGGGTCTTCAAACTTGTCCGATCTTCACTCTGGTACAAGTCGATCCATGTGAGAATTTCTTGAAGTCGAACATGGAAAGACATCGCTTGATTACCGGTCACTAATGTAAACCGTTAACAAGCGCGAGAGGAATCACCGATAATGATGATGACCCTCAAGGTACTGCAGCACAATTCACGTGGTGTGAATATAGGATCTGACGTCGAACACCACGCAAAGTCTCCTGGTTGAAGGTCATTAATGTATACCTATCGCCGGGAGTGAGAAACTTGCCATTGAGGCATGCAAGCTTCAAAGTACTGAGGGGGTGTTCCTAGATCAACTTCTTGGATAATGAGCTGATGTCGACAAGAAGTGATCCGTCAAAGGAGGGCCTTAATGAATCCCACATCAGTGACACGGAACGGAGCTAGTGATGATGGTGAAAATGATCTGTGAAATATGATTCAGGGTGGCGGTCATGGAAGGATGAAAGATGATGTATGGTAGTGGATGGGACCCGGTTGACACTTTCTGAATGACATCTCTTGAACATATAACGACACTGCTGTGATGGATCGGTAGCATTACCCCATGTATGGATGGTATGGCGAGACCATGGTGAAGGGACCGGTGAATGATAATAACCCAACCCGATATTTACGGAGGCAAAAGTGTCATGTTCAAGAGCGACTTGCTACCATTAAGCTTTGAGGTTCTTCCCAATTTTCCCCAGTCATTTCTGACCAGTACCTCTTTATTTTTGTCAAGCTTGAGGAGGATAACATATGCTTGATCTATAACCTGCCCTTCGGGCAAGCCCATCGCTATGTTTTAACGAGCCTAGCGATAGGGAAACTCGTTCTTGTCTAAAGACAAGTTTGTCGCTATCTAATATTTTTAACGAGCCCAGCGACAAAGACAACTCGGTCCTTTTCATTTTTAGAGAGTCTGAAAAGGGTACATAAAGTGGACTCCAGGGGTCCTTTTTCGTCATCTAATCCCTTGAGTCCGAAAAAGTATAAAACAATACAGAAGGGATGAATGTTCGATATCTTTATCGAGCCAAACTAGACAAGCGCTCGATCTTTTTGTGCAATAATCCCTCAGGTCCAAAAAGATTAAAATCTAGAGGAGGGATAGCTCTTCCAGTCCTTTTAACGAGCTGGAAGGCCAAAACTTGGCAAACTTTTCATATTTTACGAGTCAGTGAAAAGAGCTCAAAGAAGACTCATATTTTGAGGAGCGAGTGATAAACAGGGATAGCAGCAGATTCCAGGTACAGGTTGGAATTTTCCAATCACGGCAGTATTACAAGGATGGCTAGGTGGGATCACTCTTCGCAGTTGTTCCTCAAAATAGGTAAACAATCAAGTGGATGTGAATGATCGGCCAAATGAAAAGTGGATGTGACGGTGCACAAACACGACCCAGGCTTTTATGGCTGATGAATTTACGGTCTCAAATGGTTATTTACCGGTTCATTTTTTCTGGATGAGCTTGAACTCTGGGGGAAGCCTGCTCACTAGCTTATGTTTATTTTTTAACGAGCATGAATTTCCACATTAAAACTGCTCGGATCTTGCGTTTATTTTTTAACGAGCATGAACTTTGCCAAAACTGCTCGTTTTTACCAGTCATAAAGTAGTAAGGTCTCATGGAAGATCACTATTTTTTAAAGAGCTTCATCTCCCTACGTATTTCTCCATATCCTCTCTTTATGCAAGCTGGGTGTCGGCCCATCCTACGGGTTAGCGGGGTTAGTCCTACCTAAAACTAAATAGCCGCCCGAGCTTGTATTCCAAGAGGTTTGCATGCCCCCAGGTGTAAGTCTAATTTCAAGGCTGCCCCTACTTTTCCATTAAAAACCCTTGTTTTCAACAGGTGAGGCTTACCTCTTTCAGGTTACCCAAAGATTGTTCTGCTAATCCTTTCAAACAGAAACTTTCTTCGGCGATGTCTATCATTAGGTTACACAAAGATGGTTACAATTTGTTGTAGCAATTGAATCCCTTTCTTTGGAGGCTGCCCCTACTTATCCTTTAAAACATTTGTTTTAATGGGTGAGGCTTGCCTTTTACCCAAAGATGGTTACTACTTGCTTCCGCAAACGGATCCCCTTCTTTGGTAGAGCCTACTTATTTAGACAAAGGTGAATGACGACGCTCCGCCACACACTTAACTTTAACAAAAGAATCTTTTTCCAGAACAACCCCATTCCCAATTGCCCCTTCTTCCGCATGAGAGCTCTTACCGGCTCTTCTGTTTTACGAAGAAGAAGGAGGGGACGGGGTACGGACTAGTCATATTCTCCCGCAGAAATTCTACTTTACACCCAAGGTTTCTTCTGCCTCCAGAGCAGACCAGGATGCATGCCCCCTGGGTTCCGGCCTTCCTTTCCCGAATTACTCGCATTCATCAGGAAGAAGAACCGGAGGTAGAGACCTTTCTTGATCAAATAGACCATTGAGGATAGGTATGTGACTACTTGCGATGCGTGATCCTGGAAGTGAAAGTTGGTCTACGAGCTTGACCATTCTTCCTTCATATGGAAAACACATTATTCGAAAGAGCGAGGAGACTATTGCTTCCATGCAATATATGTAGTCTCATCCAAGGAGTAGGTTATAATCCAAGGGTCCTTGGATGACCATCAAACTCATCTTGATAGCCTTCCCTTTCAGTGTAATAGGCACATTAGGTAGAATCCCTAATGGTCGACTAGTTCCTTTGTCAAAACCCGAGAGACGCCTTGTCTCGGGCAAAAGCGCTGGGCAACCCAGTGCTTTCCAAGAAATAGAGGTCAGGATACTCACAGATGCCCCTTCATCAATGCTAGTTCCAGCCATCACCATTTTGTATATTTGGACTATAATTCTAAATGGTATACTGGCTGGTAACCGGGGTCTGCCTAGTTGGTTCCAATCAAAGGACACAACCAGGTTTCTTGGTGGTGGGACCGAATATACGGTCGGGTATGATCCTGACGACGCTCCTTCCTGCGATAAAGGAGTGGGCAAATTTCCCTGATGTTCATCAGAATCGGTGTTGATGAAAAGAATCTGGACGGTGTCATCCTTACTCTCTTCGGTAGG
The DNA here is from genome assembly GCA_031772625.1 of Pinus tabuliformis. Taxonomy (NCBI): domain Eukaryota; kingdom Viridiplantae; phylum Streptophyta; class Pinopsida; order Pinales; family Pinaceae; genus Pinus; species Pinus tabuliformis. Next base: position 1,736,679,488 of record CM062819.1, read on the forward strand.
GGTGTCAACTGAGGATGAATCCTCAGTGACTGTGGTATTTGAAGATGAAACTTCTGAAGGGAGAACCGGGTCAACTGCCGTTTCGACCTTTGGACTTTCGTCCGGTCCGGATTCAGTAGGTTCACTTTCAATGACTGACACTTCAGCTGGCCCTATGAGCGGGGCAGCTGTATTTTCGACCAACGAAGGACTTGGTGCGAGTGTTTGGTATCCAGGAGGAAGTAGCAATGGTGCAACCGGTTGATCTTCCAAAACTCTCTTTGCTTTGTCTAAAAAGGGACAACGGCGAAGGGTGTGATTGCCTTCACACAGTTCGCAGGGGAATCTCATTCCCCTTCGTCGTCTGGGACCTTCACTTTCGCTGGTCGACGGTAAGCATTCAACCTGGTTGTCAGAGGTTGACGCTTCCGAACTGTGCAAACGAGGGGACCAGTCCCTTAGTATCCGGGGAATACCGGGACAATCACTGTGGAAGTGGTCTCCTCTACATATGACACATGGCGATTTGGGCCCGGTCCGTGCTGTGTGTGGGTTTTTGTTAGATACCTTTTTCTTGCCCCCAGGTGCCTTTGGCTCCTTCTGCTTCTTTTCCTTCTTCTTTTCTATGGGAGCCGTGCTCTTGGCGGCTTGACCTTTCGAAGAAGAAGGATCGGAGGAAGGCGCATAAGAAGTGGAAGGCTGGAGGGTAGCTCTAGACTGGTCTAACTGTTGACTCAACTGTTCAGGAACCGTGGTGGTCTGAACTACAGCGGTTGAGAATAGCCAACCTGGCAGGCCAATTGTCAGTCCTGGAAGCGACAATGTGGCCATGTGGGGCGCACCAACTTCTCCCCAAGAGGAGAAAGGGCTAGGGGTCCCATCATGTGGAATCCCTTTGTTGGTGTGTTCCATGTCCTCAACCTTAAGATCAACGTAGGAATCAGGGGTAATTATGTTCTGTTTAAGATGAATTTTATATGACGACGCTTTAGACACAACTTGCTTTTTCACTTTCTAAGAGTCGCGAAAAAGCTAAAGATGACTCTAGTCTCCTTCGATGTATTAACAAGCCCGAAGTGACAAATGCTCTGATGGACTTTTTCAGTTGTAGAGTTTGAAAAAGGCCAAAAGAAACTACTCTGGAGTTCTAGGCAAAAGGTGTGCCAAACCTTTCGCGAAACCACAGAATACGTTTTACGGTACGAGTGGTCGATCTTCGTGAATGCTGTGTTCACTGCATCGCGATCAGTAGGGCGGCTGACATGGCTTCCTATGGATAAAGGCTTTGTTCCTATAGGGGTCCCCTAATATACGCGACGGTACGCGGGGGCACAAGTCCGTATTAGTGCTATCGTCCCTCAGGAGGAATCACCCACCTTCGTAGAGATCGACAGTCACTATGTTTAAAGACGCCGGTTCACGTCTCTACCTAGACCTCTACTGTGTTTCGTTATGTTTCAAAGCGTTGTTAGATAAATTTAGTTCTTTTTAGGTTGATCTTGCTTAGCAGTTTGCCTTTATGGATCACCACGTGATGTATGATACAACTCCTAAATGCAGTCTAAGAATGATAAGCAAGCTTTTTTCAATTTTTTCAACTTATGAAAACCTTAACTACTGAAGGAAAAGAAAGACATCATCTTTTCAAACAGATCATAGAGCACACACTGATGCACTTTTCCTAAATCGACATGCAAACTGTCAAAATGCACATGCACAATGCAAGTATTTCTTTTCTTCTTCCTTAATGTTGGTGTATTACAAAAAGAAAGCTGTTGTATAATTTCGAATTCGATTTCAAGAGTAAGCAAACAAGTTTTTTCCAATAATCAAAAGAACACCTTAAGATTCACTCGTTTCAACACAAGAAATACTGAAGTTCGAACCATATAACGAAAGCAAATGCTCAAGCAGCTATGAACAGCAATAAACTAGCTCTTAGAATCACAACGACACTTTCTCATAGGTATAGATCCAAGAGGTCATAGCAAGACTAGTTCACTTTCGCTATGGGAAACTGTGAATGACAGCAAGAAATACAATAAGAACAATCACGGTTTCTTCATACAACTGAGGCGGAATGAAGGCAAAGAGAAGTGGTTTCAGCTGGCTATACAGGTTGACAACAGGCTGCAAAAACAATACTGAAAACTGGGCAATAGACAGTGGGGAATCCCAGTTGCACAAGGCAAAACTGTATCAGCGCAGGTGCTGCACTGTCAATCTGAGATGCAGTGCAGGTAGCCCCTTCGGGACCTGCATTGCAGTGCAGGTAGCCTTTGCTGTAGCTGCACTGATGAGACAACTCTCATCTCTCTGAGATTCCGGCTCACAGTTTGCTCAAAAATCAACGGTTTTTGGCCAAATCAGAGGCTATCAGTCAAGCATACACTAGAGGATGATTAAAGGAAGATGAACACTATCACAAAGAGCTAAAAAGAGTCCTTGTGGATCAGCTCTTCAAATCATAAACATGCCCAGCACTGGGCTAGAGTAGCTGCCCTCTACTTTGCATTCGAAGGACTCGAATGCAGTTCGATTCGGTACTCTCTTTGTTTAAGAAATGAATAGCGAGAAACACAAGCTACCAACAAGACACGCTCCCCAGTGGAGTCGCCAGTCTGTTGTGGGGGAAAGTATCCAACTCGGAATGAACCTAACCCACTCTAAGGGTGACAGTTCCTTAGCAACAGCTGAAAGCAAAGCTATCTAAAGTTTCTTCTTTATGACATGCAAGAGATAAAAGGGAGAGATCCACTTACCGATGTCTAGCGCAAATGGTTGATCCAATCTCCTTTGTTTGCCGCTTTCTCCCAGCTCCAAGTATTTTCACGAGCCCAGCTACACGAGATCCTGCAAATAAGATAAGAAAAGGAAACTACAAGAAGCATGCATTCATAATCGATTCAAGGATTAGCATAAATCAAAGACGCAAGTAAGACAATACACCATTGAAACACATGTGAATAGAAGAACCTCAAATGCTTTATTAATATATGGAAGTAAGGTTCAGGCGGTGATACAACCATGAGAGGTCCAATCCAGCATCACCTTCCTGACGGAGAGAAATCTCTTCTTCACCTCCCTCAAGCAATCACCCAATGCTCACAACTGTAAACCAACATCGATTCTTTGCACTGAATTCCGCCCTCCAGATCCCATGGGATGAGATCCTTATATAGAGTTTTGGAGTGAAGATAAGTCAGCTTGATGTGTGACTTGTTGTCCTCTTCAACTCCAGTTGTTCTTCAGTTCTTCACTCGGAGTTTCTGTCTTCCACTTGGAGTTTTAGAAGCTCTTAACTCATCATTAGGTGAATCTTATGATCAAGTGTCTTTTTGGAAGCTTCCTAGGCACTGGCACATTGAGAAAAAGATTCCTCCACATGTCAAAGTACGCCCAGCGCAGGTAGCCTTTGTTGCACTTGCTATGCAGCGCAGGTACACCATAGAGCTCTTGACATTCAGTGCAGATCCCTAGTGGAGCAACTGCTTTGATCCAAAATTGACCTGTTTTTGAGTGTTTTTCAGTGGAGAACTGATTTGCAGTGCTGTGGTTTGCTGACCTTGTTCCTCTAAGGGTAAGAACAACATGTTTAGGGACTTTGGATCCCTTAGATTATTGACATTTCATGCTCTATGTTGTAAGGCACAAAAATGTCTATAACAAATATGCCTATATACTACCTGCCTTCAGTGAATGTCTTCCCTGACCTCATCCATCAATGTTGTGCTAATTATGAGCCTTATCAAAGGGTAGTCATGGACCCTTCTAGAAATGTCCTCTTTCATATCACCCCTCAATCTATAAATGAGATGCTGCACTTCAAGCCAACTCAGCCTTTGGTCCCTCTCTCCATGAAACATTTGCTGGATCAAGCCTCCAGGTTATCCCCTGCAGAAGTTGACCGAATTGCCAAGATGTTCATGCCACCAGATTGCTACTCCAGATACACAATTCCCTATCACCTTGCCTTGTTTGATTAGCCTGGAGAAATGGTCATAGACATGATTTCCTACATCCTGGGATTCAGAACAAGTGAAATTGTGGATGAGACTGTCTTTGCCTTGATGTCCATGTTTACACCAGGACAACCCCCTGCTGTCAAGTATGATTATGCCACCTTCATAGCTAACAAAATTCACGAGCAATTCATGAGTTTAGACAGAGAGAGAGTGTTCAAGTACACTTCATATATATACCATTTTCTACTGTACTATCAACCTGATAGTTTCCCAGTTTCCCTCAAAAAATTGGATGCTAAGGGGGAGCGAAGGTTTGTAATATTTTGGTCCTCAGTATTCCATCAAGTCCATAGCTCCCCATATACATATTGTGAGTTTATTGACCTTTTCATATATCCAGCAACTTGTTTGTTGTCAACAACTCCTCCTTCCAGGCTCTCAGCTGAAATGCAGAAAATCCTACATCTCTCAAAGGAATACAGTATTGGTGACTGGTATTTTTACCAAAATGACACAATGATCAGGATCTATGGCTGTCAATTAGCTCCCTACAAGCTACCAAAGTATGTCCCTATGAGACTCTTTGCCCTGGAATACTACTCGCAATTCAGTAGTTCAAATTTGACTCATTTCTATGGTGCTAGGAAAAAAGCACAGCTTAAGATAAGGCATCAATTGGGCCCTATTATCTTCAACGAAAGGGAAGAACCATGGAAGGAAGCTGACAATAGTATGAGAGAGAAACTAAAGCTGAAACAAAGTTTTCTTTGGTCACCATATGACCCTGAACATTTCATAAGTTTTAGGAGAATAAAAAACAAGCTGACACGATATGTGCACCTTAGAATCCTTGAAATTGAACAATATGCAAATCAGCAGGAATGGGTAGAAGGCACACTAGTTGAGGAACTTACTGAAGAGGAGAGATTAGAAAAATAAATGAAAAAGTTTGAAAAGACACTTGACCTGGACTCTTTTGGACAGGTGCCTTTCATATTGCCTCAACACCCTGGAGCAGGCACAACCTCTGCCACAACTTCACAACAACCTACCTAAGGGACTACTCCATCTGCAGGGACATCCAAAGGCAAGGAAGTGCAACATTCAGAGTAGCAGGAGACAATGACAGACCGACTAGATACAACAAAAGAGAAAAGTCAAGGGCAAGCCCCTTCAATACAAGCAAAGGTAACTGAATCCCTGTGTTACAAACTCATCTCAATGAGGAAAGAGCCAAGAAAAGGGATAGGCAGGAAGAGACACCCATAGGGGCATCCACAGAACAACAAGGGGAGAAGAGGCAAAGGTTGAACCCCTAGTCTAAGGAAGAATTTATAGAAGAAACAACAGGCAACCTAAGGGGTGAGGAAACAACCGAATAGCGGATTCCTCCAATTGGGAAACATCATCTAGCTCCTTTCAGCAAGAGCAAGAGAGGCAACATGGTGTGGATATTAAATCCACCAGGTAACAGAGCAAGCAGGGCTCTGACATCAAGAAGGCATTCACTGAAATCAAGGCCAGGAATGAGCCGGTAAGGTTCCAGCTCTATAACCAATTGCTAAGAATGGCTCCCACCAATCAACAAAGGCTAATGGCAGCCTATGATATCCAAGAAGGGAAAATGACCCTTAGTCACTTCAGGTCTACAGTACAGTAGCCCCAGTCAGCGGCTGATTATATCAGAACCAATCTGGATATCCTTTCTAAAGACATCCACCCAATGGACCAGATTGAACTACATAAGCAAATCGGAGAAATGGTGTACTCCACCTTCGCAGATAAAGCAATATTGGCCCATAGATTGCAAAATTCACTTCATAATACTTCTGCCCAATTGGAATTGGAGAAAGCTTCCTCATTAGCTAAGGACAACAGAATTAAATCTTTGGAGGAGATTATCACGGAGCTGGAACATGATCCCAAGGATCCCAAGGGCTTACAGGCCTTGATAAAAGAGAAAGAGGAAGATAGCAGCCCTCAGGAGGCAACTCAAGCTGCCAATTACAATACATCCTCAAACCACAGAAGTTGCACAACAGAAAGAAGAGGAGGATGTGGTAAGTTTGCTAATGAGAATGAATGAGAGACTGCTAGAAATAGAGAAAGCCTTGGAGACAGCACTGCAAGGAAAATAGAGAGAGTTGGCCTCTCAGCCAGCTCAAACAGCTCTAACTATTACAACTACTCCTCCTACAGTCGCCACAGCAGTCCCTCCTACTGATCTGGCATCAACACTAGGTACCTCAGCTCCAGCCTCAACTTTAGCAACAAATACAACAGTACCAGAGGCCAGCCTGGGTATGGAAGAGATGATGAAAGAAATAAAGGCTTTGGAACTCCAAATGGCAGAGCTCAAGGAAACCAAAGAAAAATTGGCCAAGATTGAGGTAGATTATGATAAATCCAAAATGGCTGTGGCTGAGAAGACAAGGGAAGTAAAGGCCCTAGAAAATAAGATAAAAGCCTTGGAGAAGGACCTTACTCTTCACAAAACTCTGGTAGAAATCAAAACAATCTTGTCGAGTAAAATTGGCCAGTCCATCACTGATCAATGGACATCAATCCAGACTATTCATGACCAAAGTGAATTGATAGGGATAGCTCAATTTGAGACTAAAAAGGCCAGAGCATTATTGGCAAACAAGCCCGAATAGGCCAACGAGATGATCCATTTTTTGAATACTCATACTAGAGAATAGTTAGCAACTCTAGATATCAGGAACAGAACAGACACAATTTTGTTAGTAAAAAAGGTGTTGACCATGACGAATTTTCTGCAGAATTTGGAAAGAAAGTGCCAAGAGATGCAAACAGAAATAAATTCCTTCAGAAAAAAGTTTGTTGTGTTGCAGAGCAAGGGTTACCCAGTTTATTGACCAACAATGGAAGACTGTTGACACATGAATAGTATGCTCGCAGGGTAAATACCTATGTTACCAATCAAATTACAGCATCATCAAGCAGAACATAAGAGACAGTACCTCCCTCTGGACAGAGTTTATATGACAAATTAGAAAATTTGTTCTATATTGAACATGAAATAAATCATCTTTTTGAAGTCCAGCCAAATTACTACACATATACTGAAGCTGATGAAACATTAATTAAACTATAGAGACACCAGCTGCCAATAGATGAATGGTGGGAGGGCATGCTTGAGGTTTTACCAAGGTAATTTTCATTCTCTTCTTTGGTCAGCTACAAATTATCAAATTCAAATATAAGAGCCACCTATCAGAAAATAAGATTGACAAAGGAGGGAAATTGCGCTAAAAAGTGTTAAGGCAAACTCAGGCACAACTGCCAAGTGACAGCGCATCAGGAATGCAAATCAGAGAAGTAGCTATCAGCTGACTACTTAAGCTGAAAACTCAACAATAGTGGAACACCTAAGGTGGCCAGTACAGCATAATTACTTTTGCATTCATTTATGTACGGTTTTTCCATATCAGTTATTGCCTTTTCCAAAGTAGATGGATGAATTTATTACTTGATATTTTTCCTACGGGATATTTTGTAAACTCTTTTATAAATACTTCCCCAAGATATGTATTATTGTTGGCTGGTGAATATCATTCTGGACCTGCGCTGTATGTTTTGAGAACTCTTCTGAAATAAAGATTGCTGGAATGCTTTGCTGGTGAATTTGCTGGTTATGGAATCAATGGTAGAAGGATATATTGCAGAATTCTCGTGTTAATACATGGATCAATAAGTCTTCTTTACTCTTGTGTTATTGTATCTGTGTTTTATTTACCATTTAAATATTATTCTCTAAGTTAGAGGAAAAAAGGATAACATAGAATTTACTTTGTTGTAGTCTGTGTTCAATTCCTGTAATTTCTTATGTTTTCTACAGGACTAGCATAGGCAAGAATTCTTGACTACTCTTGTCTCCCTGGTTCTTTCACTCTAAATATCATCAAGGAATTCTTAACTGCTCCCTGATAATGTTTATACAATTTCCCTCTGTTAGCATAATGAAAGATTCTTGATTGCCTTTCATTCCCTGACTTCATTTCATCTTATTCCAGTTTGAAAATTGTTCTGTGTTTAATTATCTTGCTTTGTAGTTTTCTTATTGCCAAAGAAACCATACCTAGAGGTTTATTTCCTAACTCCATCAACCCAACGGTCTGAAATTCTCTCACTTTACAGACCTGCTCTACTGAATGTCATCTTCCAAACACCAAACAAGACTTGTGCCTCATAACTAGCCTAACATATAACAAAACAAATCTAAATCATAAAGAGAGAGCCCTCTCTGGTTGCAGATTGGCTAGGATCTGCAGCTAAAAGACTGGTAAGTGGTTACCTTGGCCGTATTCCCTTCTGGAGGTAGGGAACAACCTGAGTGATAACATCATTGGCGACTCCACTGGGGATCTGAATTACGATTTGTTACTGCTATCTATTTTCTAGAGCTACAGATGGAGCCTGAAGCTAGCCAGGTAGCCTTTGAAACTGTTTTTGTTGTGCATCTACAGGAGTAAATAAACACTGCTTCAGTCAATCTCCAGTCTAGTTTTAGGCTTTAAACAGTTGTCCCAAAGATTTGATCAGTCTCCCTGTTTCAACATATTCAAAGGAAAGCCCAAAGCCTCCTATATTTCAAAAGAGCTTCCTGCAGAATATCGTCAAAAACTGTGATCTTTAAACATTTCCAGAAAATACCAAAAACAAATTTAGAAGCTGGCTCCAAAGAAGAAAGTCCGGTATACTAGGTCAAATCCTGATCCAGATCCTCTAGCCATTTTTGAAAATCCTAACCTGATCTCTAAGAGCCTTAGAAGACAAGAAAGTCTAGCTAAATCTGTTGATTTAAACCCTGATATACTTCAGCAAAATCTTACAAAATCTGAGCTCACCCCTGGGAGAGCAGCAGTCCTTTCTATCAATACTACAGCCTCTCTGAGTTCTTCATCCACACCTCAAAGTATCTTCTCCATTCCCCCATCCACTGCACATATTTCCACTACTATCCCTGTTGTTCCACCTGTCTTATTTCTTCCTGCTGTCCCGTTTATCCCTGTAAATATGGAAAACCGTTATGCTCCTCTATAGTTGCCTGCAAATCTAGGGGCTATGCCTCAGGATTATCAGAGCAAGATTACATATTTTGATGGTACTGGCTCCTACACATCCCAACAACACACTAAGAAAATGATGGACTACTTTGAGAACTATGAAATTGATGACAATGATGTCAGAATGAAATTTTTTGTTCAAAGTCTAACTGGTGAAGTAAGGACCTGGTTTAGGGCACTTGGTGCAAACACAATTGCTGATTTGGATGCCCTTTACCAAACCTTTCTCAACAGATGGGAAAAGAAGAAAGATCCATTGCACATCCTATCAGAGTATGACAGTTTAAAAAGAGGCCCACAAGAAACTGTCCAAGACTATTGTGCTAGATTCAACAATGTGTACAATGCTATCCCTCAAAACCTTAGACCTCCACCTAACTTAGCCTTAATCAAATTCCCTGATGGATTTGACTCTGACATGGCATATCAGCTAAGAGAAAGAGCTCCTGCCAACTTGGAAGACATGCAGAGCATAGCTGTTAGTGTAGAGGCAAATCTGATCACTAAAAGAGCCCGAGCTAGAGCTGAAAGAAGGCTAAATTTTAAAGAAGAGCCTTCAGCGTTTGAAAAAAAATTGGATGCAATCATCAAAGGAATGGATAGGTTGGGTGATAGAGTGGAAACCATTGAAATAAAATCCTCTTGGGAAGGTCAACCAAGTAACACCACTAGGAATCCGAACTTTAGAAAGAACCAAAATCCTAACATCGGGAAGGCTGGCCCTGATCAGAATATCAGACCTCTGTTTCAAGAGAACTATGCCAAAGCCTCAACCTCTAGTGAGCCAACAAAGGACACTCAAATCAACCTAATGGGTTTAAACAGTGAGCAAAAAATCTTTCTAACACAAGATGACCAAGAGGCCCATAATTTCAATCAATTTCAAACCAAGTCCAGAGAGTCATTTGATTTCAGAGAAGGGTATGATGCAGCGGTCTATGAGGTCCATAAACAATACAAAATAAGAAGCAGAACCATAGATGTTCCTGAAACTACCAAGCTAAAAGATACCAAGCAGCCAAAGAAAAGAAAAGATAAAGTTGCCCTAACAGAACTCCCTGCTAAAACAGACCCCAACCCAAAGGAACCCACAGTTGAGGATATATCAGACTCATAGCCCTCGAGGAAACAACCATCCACATCCTTTCCCTCAAAAGAAAATCTAAACTCTGTCACACGGAATTGGTCAAGGGTGCGGACACGGCTGACCTTCCTAGAAGTCTAAGACATTCTAATGACAAACAAGACAAAATGGAGTGATCTTTCTCTAAATACACCTTTTACAACATGAAAACTACAAGTGTTTAGGCTTACCTTATTCCAAAACGCTGTTGTTGAAGTTTGTCCTTGGCGATCCGGATGAGCTCCTCCTTCATGTCAATTCCTGCAACCACAAACAATCAAACAATTACCAAGCACTTGTATTTCATATAATAAAACATATATTCAACATGCAGACCAAGGAACACATGAAATAACTCATTAACACAAGCTATTGAGAAAAATAAACCAGTTTGTATTAATAACGAAACAAAGAAACTCTTACAACCTGGCCTTGGTGTTGTGCAAGTTCCTCCCAGGGTCCATCAAGGGTTTTCCTCTACTTTGACAAAGCTCACCCACTTCCAAGTAGAATCAAGTAAAGACAATCTCTCCTCACAAAGGTTGTAATGGAAGACCTAAATCCTGCAGCATTTACCCAAAGAAAATGTATAGCTCCAACCTCTCCTCCCTCTGGCTCAATGTCTTTATTTATAGTGCTGTAAAGAGGTTATTCAGGTCCACTATCAATGGGATCATCCCCCTTTATGGGTGGGATAGCTCCCTTATTGATGGGATAAGTTCCCTCTTAATAGAGATACATGAACCAACTGGAGGCGCATCCATTTCATCAAACCGACCTCTAGAATGTTCTAGAAGTAACCACAAGTAACTTTTTTAAGATGAAACTCGCGCATTTTGCCTTTTACAGAAGGACGCACCTGTCCCTTAACATACAGAGCGTCCATGGACGCAGCTTTTGTGAACATGGTCAGCATCCCCGCAGGTAAGGCTAGAGAGAACCTGCGACCCCAGAGATAAACATAGTTTTTACAAGACTTTCTCTCTTCTTTGAGTTTGAGATGGATAACAGAGGCATGAGACTTGCCTAAAAGGGTAGCATGACTGTTGATTTGAGCCATACTAACTGTAAGTAGTCAAGGTGACATTTTTTAGTGTAACAAATTGCCCCCTAAAGTGCGAAGCCTGGAATAGATTAGGGTTTTGTAATTCTAGGAAGGGTGAAGCGCTTTATCATTTCAAGGATTGTCTTGTGGATGACCTGGTTGGAACCTGCAATTTTCAACACAAAATACATGTATAAGATTATATCATCACTGAGGTAGGCATTCCCATACTCAGATTCAAAACTTTAACTAATGGACTAACTATTCTGATACAGGAATGATCTTGCAGTACATCATTTTTATAGACTTTTGTAGACACAGTATGGACACAGCCATCTGTTTATGATTAGTCTACATAGATAATGAATACAAAACTCCTTGCAGCCTGGATGGTAAAAACTAGATCCAGGGTCTTCACTTCTACTTCCCGAATTGGTACGATTCTAAGCATGTGATTAAATGATTTGATGTCGAACATGTTAGAAACCACTTGATTACCAGTCGATGATGTGAACTGTTAACAAGCGTGAGAGAGACCACTAGTAATGTCAATGGTTCTCAAAGTACCAAGCACAACCCGTGAAATGTGAATAGATGTTTTGATGTCGAACACTTCACGGAATCCTTTGATCGAAAGTCAATGATGTAAACTGTCGTCAAAGGCGAGAAACCTGCCATTGATGCATGCAGACTTCAAGGTACCGTCGATTCCTAAGTCATATTTCTAGATAATGTGTCGATGTCGATAGAAAGCGACTCGTTGCAGGCAAGCCTGCAACACGGAATCATTGTTCAAGTCAAAGAAATGTTGCTGTAAGGACTGACTCAGGGATGGTCAAATGGATGACAAGTATTTTGCAGATGAAAGTTTTACTTGCAGACCTCCTGAACACATAACGACACGACAGATGGTTTGGTGAATAACTCAAAGTTAATCCCTGGAACCCGGTTAAAGACTTTCAAAGTGATTTTGGTCAACTGTGAGGTAAAAGATTTCCCAACCCAGGTGAATGAAAAAGTGTCGTGTTCAAGAGTGGTAATAAAGTTTCTTTTGAAATAAAGGTAACAAATAGGCTCATTCTTCTCTCTTTTCCCCCACCATTTCTGGCAAGTACCTCTTTATTTTTAACAAGCTTGAGGAGGATAACATATGCTTGATTATAAACTCATCCTTCGGACGAGTCCAACCTAGTTTAAATTCGAACCCTAGGAAGGAGTGGTTCGTTCCTGTTTGTAATTGAACAGGTCCTTTACTGTAAAAGTTTAACGAGCCCAATATAGGAACAACTCGGCGTTTTTCAATTTTAGAGAGTCTGAAAAAACTTAAGGAAACTCCACGTTGAACTTTTTCGTAAATTTGTGTCCCTCAAGCCCGAAAAAGTATAAAATAATACCTGGGGGAACCGCTTGATCTTGCGACCAAGGAGTACTTTCATGATAGTGTCGTCGACCTGAAAAGTAAAAAGCGATCAAGGACACGTCGTTTTATTTCCTTATCGAGTTTGAAACGACAAAAACCCGGCAATCTTTTCTTGATTTTACGGCCAGAAAAGAGCTAAAAAGGGACCGTCTTTTAATTCCGTTTTAACGAGTGAAAAAGAAACACTCGGCGATCTTTTCATGTTTTAGGAGTTAGAAAAGGGCTTAAAAGATGACTCTGATATTTTGTTTGTGAAAAATGACAATTTCCCTTGAAGTCCTTTTGTCCTGTACAAAAGCAACACATTACTCATACCTGTTTAAAATAGGCAAAAATACGTCGAAAAACATCTTTTCATGGTAAAAAATGAACTAATTCACCCAAAAAACCTATAAAAAGACCTTTTACCATGTCATTTTTACCGTTTGACTTTGGAGGTTGAAAAAGGAGCTTTTGACAAGAAACTTCCCGTGGTTGCTGCGGAAAATCTGACCGTCGGAATCGAACGCCGTTTCATCCAGGTATTTTACACATCCTACTCTGCATTTCTATCCGTTTAGAATTAGGTTTTAGGTCTTAATTTCATTTTTTGGGGGGGTTTTGGTTTTGGAATGCGCCTCTCGGCGGACGCAGGTGCCCTTCGGGTGACCTGCGTCCCCCGACTTTTTCTCATACGGGAAAACGGTCGGGGGACGCAGCCCGCCTTCAGGCCAGCTGCGTCCGGACGCCCTGTGCTACAAAACTGGGGTGCGTCTTCCGAGAAATGCGCATTCCAAAACCCCAACTCCCTCAAAAAAACTACCAAAAAACCTCAAATCAATTTCTAATTGCCTTTTTTGATATGCAGGGCATTAATCATGTTAGACTGGAGAGAGAGAGAGCATGTAGAGGAAGATGAAGCTGCAATAAATCACCAACCTTCTCTGGATGCCCTAAGAGCATGTGGGTTATACAAATATTGGACCATACCGGGCATGAGGGGCCAGGTAAGATTCTTGGAATGGCTGGTTGAGCGATGGAACGTTCAAGAACAATGCTTTTACATAGGAGGGCACCAGCTCGAGATAGAGCCCTCGGATGTATACTTTCTCACTGGCTTGCCAAACAGAGGTGAGCAACTCAATCTTGCGGGGACTAGGCCGGGTGGCCAATCCCTTGATAGTCTCCGCGAGGATTGGTGCACACGTGGGGCTCACCATTCAAAAGGCATAGAGATAAAACACATCACTCTGCCTGAACTCAAAGTCATTGCGTTCACGGTCACCAGAATTTGCGGCGCGGCCGCTTTGCACATTGCTTCCGGATCCCAAATGCGGATGGCAATTGACTGTTACCAAGGCACCATTTTCAACTGGTGTGAAGCTGTGTCGGCTCATATGAAGAGCCAACTGACCAAGGCAAAGAACGGACGACTAAAGACTTTTGGATATGGGCCTATAGTCGTGAGCTTTGCCTTGGAGAGAGTTCCAATGCTGATCCCTCAGCAACTCACTGTTGATATCTTGGGTCCTCGGGAGCCAAAGCTGATTCGATGGGTTGCGGTGATGGCCCGGCATCCTGACGAGGGTGCGGCAGTGGTTCGATTCTCAGATAGTTACTTTGACTGGTTAGAGGGCCAGCTTTTTGTGATACAGGACTTTCCGTATGCCGGAATGGATTTCAGAGGTGATCCGGACATGGTTCTTCCACAGGGAGAACAATGGGACGACAGAGGTACTTTTATTTTCACAAGTTTTCTAATTATGTATTTTTTGTATTTTTTATATATATCGTCTCAAAACTAATAGTAAAACTTTTTCAAAATGCAGATGTTGGTCCACAGCGTCCAGCCAACCTCCGGCCTTATGATAGACTACATCCAGCTGCACCGGTACCGGCCCCACAGGACGCGGCTGCAGACGTACTAGCTGAGTTGGAGCATGATCTAGAGCGTCTCACGGCAGACATACCTGAGACTACTATGGACGACATTCCTATCAGGCTTCAGCGTTTCGTAGTCGCGGTCCCTGGACCGTTTAGGAGATTTTTGCGTAAGGTAGCCCGCGCAGTGGTGTCGTACAGAGAGCACCACCAGTGATTGACTAGTCACTTTTGTAGTCACATGTGACATTTTTGACTTTTTGTACTATCATTTTGCCGATCATAAGGTGTTTTCAACCTATGATCGAAGACGATGTATATATTTTTTGACACACTTCTATCTATATATATCACTATTACCGGCTTATCTTGTTTAACATATATGATGAAATGTTTTTAAATTTACTTGCATGATTATTATAAATGTCTGTCCAACACTCGAGAAGCAATTGCATCTGCTAATGTATTCAGGGACCTTGGAATATGTTGATATTCAATGTAATCAAATTCACGTTCCAAGAGACGCACTCTCAAAAACAACCTTAATAACACAGGATTTCTAATGGCATAAACTCTATTAAGCTGTAATACAACAAGTTCAGAATCTAACCTCACTATCAAACGTCGAATTCCAAATGAAATAGATTCGGATAATAATTCAACCACTGCACTGTATTCTGCAATGTTATTCGTTGTTTGACCGAGGCTTACCCCATGCATAGAAACTAACTCGTCAGAGGGCGAATAGATAACCCAAGCTGCGGAAGAGATATTCCGTGTACTACGACAAGCACCATCAGCAAATCCAATGTATGTTTGGAGAGGCGTCGACATCTACAATATCAAGAGTAAAACCAAGATAAGCCAGAATAATGACGAAAAACCACACTCGCTAAGCTAAGCACACTGACTAAACTAACACACTTGCTAGCTAGAAAGGAAATCTAACCTATCTAAAAATTTCTCCATACCCATCATTTTAAGCATAATACCTCTTTAGGTAAAGTCCATTTCTGGGTTTACCCAAAGAGTCCCCATCAAAATCAACTAACTCATAAGCCCCTTTTGCTAGCTTTCGCTTTACAATGTAGGGCCCATGCCACATGGGAACGAATTTTCCGGCACCTAGCTTATCGTTAGCTTGATCATATAATAGTACTAGGTCTCCTTCCGAAAAACTTCGAGGGGTTACATTTTTATCGTACTGAGCTTTCATTCGTTTCGCGTGAGTCTCGATAGCTAAAGTAGCGTCACGTCGAGTCTCATCTAATTTAGCCAAGTATAATAACCGTTTCTCCTCTTCGGAAGTAGCTGGAAGTAATTCGACAGCCATTTGAAGTGATGGGATTTCGCATTCAATAGGTAACACAGCTTCTAAGCCATAAACTAGCTGGAAAGGGGTGAAACCTGTTGAATTTTTCACTGAAGTTCGATATGCCCATAGCGCCGAAAATAACATGTTATGCCAATTCGTTCGATGGATACCAATGATCCGTCGAATCATGATGACTAGAACTTTGTTGATTGACTCAACCAAACCGTTGGCTTGCGGATAATAAGGAGTAGAGCTATCGTGGCGCAAACCAAGCTGGCTTGTAAGCTCAGTCATCATGACGTTTCGAAAATGGCTCCCATGGTCAGTAATGATTGCTTGTGGGACACCAAACCTAGTTATGATATGATTGAATACGAAAACTGCAGCTGTCTTGCCGCTTGCGTCGAATGTAGGCATCGCCTCGGCCCATTTTGTAAAATAATCAACCGCGAGGATGATATACGCATGCCCCCCGGCCGAGTGAGGGTTACAAGTAATAAAGTCAATACCCCATTTGGCGAATGGACCAGCGGCAATTATAGGGTGGAGAGGAGCAGGTGGAGCGCGCATCTTTCGATCAAACACTTGACAGTTGTGGCATTTTCTGACGGCAAGGATACAATCTTTAAACATAGACGGCCAGAAATAGCCAGCGCGCAACACCTTCTGAGCTGTGGCATACCCAGACATATGACCGCCACATGCTCCAGAGTGACAATCATTCAAAACTCTCTCAGCCTCTTCGTGAGTTAAACAACGTCGAAAAACTAAGTCTGCCCCCAGGCGATAAAGTGTATCTCCGATAATTTTGTATTGCTGGGATCGAAACCGAATTTTTCGACGGTCTTCCTTGGAAGCTTCAGGCCGAAAGGTTTGGGTTTGGAGATAGATGATTATATCCCCATACCACGGATCTAAAGTGCTAATAAGAAACAAAGATTCGTCCGCAATGGACTCGTCTGCCACAGTCTCTGTGTCAGCACTCGGGAAATCACACATCAATTCCGCAAAAACTAAAGATTTCTTAGACTTGGACTTCTCGAACTCCAAGTCGAACTCTTGCAGGATGACAATCCATTTAGAGTACTTGCCCCCTAGCAGTTGTTTTGTCAAAATATAAATCATAGGGTTGCAATCCGAAATAACTGTAGTTTTGCGGAGAAGAATGTAATGACGAAAACGCTGGACAGCTTGAACGGCTGCCAGGGCCAATTTCTCCACATGCGAATATTTTAACTCAGTGGGATTTAAGGTTCTACTAAGATAATATATCACATGCTCTGCTTTGAATTCATCTTCTTGAACTAACACCATTCCAATGGTGGAATGCGAAGCTGCGAGGTATAAGAAGTAGTCCTGGTTGTAGTTGGGAGGATGCAATAACGGTGCATGGGTCAACGCGTGTTTTAATGCATCAAAAGATTGTTGGGCAATCTCGTCCCAAAAGAATTGTGCGTTCTGTTTCAACAACCGTGTAAAACCTTTAGTGACCTCGGCGTAGTTTGGGATGAATCGGCGTAAAAAGTTCGCTTTCCCTTGCAAACTTTGGAGTTGGCGCAAACTCGAAGGAGGAGGCAATTTGATGATAGCCTCGACTTTCGAGGGATCGACGCGAATGCCGGCTTTTGAAACAACAAATCCCAGCAATCGACCTGTTTCTATACAGAAAACACACTTGTGGGGATTCAACCGAATTCGATAATGCCTACACCTCATAAAGATTGCTCGTAGGTGGACAAGGTGATCAGCTCGATGTAAAGAATGAGCAGGCAAATCATCGAGATAGGGTTGCACAATGTGCTTGATGTCATGAAATGCATAAGACATCGCCCGTTGAAAAGTAGCGCCGGCATTCTTAAGCCCAAAAGGTAATTTGCAATAAGCAAATGTCCCCCATGGACAAATGAATGCCGTTTTTGGTTGATCGGCAGGTAGAATATTGATTTGATTATAGCCTGAGAAACCATCCATGAAGGAAAACATCTCACTTCCGGCACAATCATCAATAATTTGATCGATATAAGGCGTAGGATAGTTGTCTTTTGGACAAGCTCGATTGATATCCCTATAGTCGATACAGATTCTTATTGTTCCTTGTTTTTTATTGACGGGAACAATATTCGATACCCAATCCGTTAACGGGATCGGATAAATGAAACCTGCTTTCAACAGCTTTTCGACTTCTGCTTTAATTGCAGCCGCTTTTCGAGGGTGAATCTGACGCAACCGTTGCCGAATGGGTTTAGCATCCGGGTAGGTTTTGATTTCATGAACAACAATGGCAGGATCGATTCCTGGCATTTCCTCGTAAGACCAGGCAAACACGTCGCGGAATTCTTGGAATAGGGCCTTGTAAGTTTGGATTTCTTCTTCAGTACATGCGGCACCTATATGAATGTTCTCCTCGATTCCGGGCTTCACTGATATATCAATGGGAACAGTACGAGAAATATTCCCTAAATTCAACTCTGAGTGTCTTTGACATATTCAGCGGTAAAGATAGATGAAAAATCATTTTCAAATGCATCGCCCTTAGGTAAAAACGAAGATCTGTGATGGAGATCTTCCCATGGTAGATCATCTACACTTAGGATTTCGCGAAGTTGTTCGTCAGATGACACTTCTTCGGGAAACGTTATCCGTTCTAAGGGTGAGGTGAAAAGTGACTCTTCACTGACCACATTCATTTGGTCGGTTTCGGTTGAATGAAAGTCGGTAAAAGACATAAGAGCTTCATAAGCAATCTCATACGGACTCAACGGCATAACATCACCGAGTGAGTCTAGCTCAGAGTCAGATGGAACATACCAAGGATCATCATAAATAATGTTTTCTGACGTGATCATATGAATTGTTGCAAACGAAGGGTCTGCATTGAGTGGAGGGAGAGGAAAAGTTCCCAGTAAACCGGAATCCTTAACTAAACCTACACCAATGTCCCTATAAGGGATTGTCGTTTTACCAACATGCTGGATAGTTTCTGAAGAGGTTGGGTCGGATGAAAAGTATGTCAGCTGATCAATAGTCACGATCTTACCGTTATGTGGAAACTTAATGACTCTGAAGACCGATGAAACGACCGCTGTCATAGCATATGACCAACTTCGACCCAAAAGAAGGTTGTAGTCTAGAGGGGCATCAACCACTTCCACATCCAGACTAACGGTTTTACCTTCGACCCCTATAGGCAATTCTTGTAGAATACCAAACGGACGGAACCCACGGCCATCAAAGGCCTTAAGGATGGTGGGGGATTGGTTCAACGAAGGAGAACCAAGCGATCTCCAACATTGAATCGACATAATACACGTAGAAGCTCCCTCATCAATCACAGTCCGATGAATAGGCCTGTTTTTGACTATCACTGGAATTTGGAAAGCCATTTGATGGGGGAGACGTGGTGTACTATTTTCTAGATCAAAGATCATTAGGTTCGGGTCCTGAACATCGACAGCTCCGATAGCCGACAAAAGCAATTTTCGTTGCGCTGGACATGATTGCAGCACTTCGAGTGCCGACATTGCTGAAGGTGAAACAGCTAAGTCTTCAACAATGTTGTAATTCTGGGCTGCTCTCGCATGTGGATTGAAAGCAGACCTTCGAAGTACACCCTTGGCGGGCGGCTTAATCACTAAGTCTGGGTTAGGTTTTTCGATCTGTAGTGGATCGGAACCAGGAGCTGAGGTTGATGGGTTAGAGTGAGAAGATTCTGCTTCCTTACCATCAACAGGAGCCTTACTACCATAATCTTGCGATCGAGTCGCAATCCTGACATGAGACATCATCAAAATGGGTTCTTCACTGGCATTCGAAGAAGAACCTATCATCTTATTCTCCTGCTCTGGAAATGGATTTTTTAACACAGCAGGAGTGGGAGAACCTTTGACTATTTTCACTACCTCGGCCCGATGAGGGCAGTCTCTCGTAAAATGATCTTCTTCACAAATGAGACAAGGATATCGAGGTTTGCGCTTTTCGTCATTGGTTTCCGACTTTTCCGTTTTCTCCTTTGGAGCCTTGTCTGCTTTAGCCTTCTTCTTTCCTTTCTTCTTTCCACCGTTTTTTGGTTTGGCCGTAGATGACTCTACAGCGTGAATGTCGGCGGTAAGTTCAGGAGAAGACTCTCCTGTCGGAGAATCAGGCAAAGTGATAATTGGAGTATTGAAGCCTTGGAAGACTTCTTCTTGCTCTTCGTAGTCACGATACCAATCATACCATCAGCGGCATGAGATCCCGAAGGAGCAGCAGCGATTTGGTTTGACTTTGGAAGATCCGGAATTTTCTCGTGTAACGTACCCGACTGAGTGTAAACTAAGTCAAGGTATTGTGCCTGAGCAATGACTTGCTCCTCAGTAACTACTCCGGCCTTAGCTACATCTTCAGTAATTCTTGGTAATAATGATTTGACAAACCATTCAGCTAAGATTTGGTCCGGGATAAAAACTTTCACTAATCTCCTTCGACGTCTCCACTCATGAATGTGATCAGAAATGTACGTGGATGTCGATTGTTTTAGCGAAGTTAATAATTCTGTACCATTATCGTATCTGACTGGTAACTGAAAATGAGTTAAGAACGAGGTAGCTAACTGGCTAAAGTTGTAAAAAGAGGCCCGTGGTAACTCAATGTACCACTTGGCGCGAGACCAATGAGTGTACGCTGGAAAAGACGTAAGCGGATGGAATCATCTGAGATGGAATTTGAAGCACACCAGAGGTGGTAAGTCATCACGTGATTAGACGGATCCTCTCCAGACTTACCTTCGAACTTGGGTATATCGCTGGGCAACTTATTTGGCATTGGCGGCCAGAACTGAAGATATTGAATTGGATCGTTCGTTAGGCGCGTCAAGTCGGGTAAATCTAAAGTCGCAATAAACGGTAACTGCCGGTTAGGATCTCTAAAACTCTGAGTCACAATACCAGCCCCAGGAGGAGGATATCCAGGATAACTAGGAACAGGAGTCGCATTTGGGATATTATATCCTCCTGGAAAACCAGGATTAACCGGACCGTACTGGGGTTGCTGAGGTTGTTGATAAGTGTACCCAGGATACGGTTGATACTGGTAAACCGGTTGTTGGGCAGCTTGCCCAGGTTGATACTGTCCCTGGTACGGAGGTTGAACAAATTGAGGTTGAGTAGTAACAACCGTACTTGTACCAGGTTGGCCTACAGGCATCTGGACTGTGGTTTGAACCGTAGATCCAGACAACGGTACAGATGTCTGAGGAGTGGTTACAGGGACAGTAGAAACCGGAGCTGCCGATACTCCAGAAGTAAGCATGGTAGATGAAGCGGTAGTTGCTGCAGCCGTGTGAGGTGGAGTACCAGGTGCAATTGGCGGCTGAGTAACTACGGAAGTTACAGGGGTCTGAACACTTGACTGGACAGGTTGCGGTTGCTGGGGTGGACCAGGAACTACAGGTTGTCCTGCTTGAGGTACCGACTGTATACTTGGTTGCGACATCTGTTGACCCTGTGACGGATCCCATGTTAACATTCCAGGGTATTGACTCGTAACAGGTTGAGGATACTGAGATCCATAGCCGTATTGAGGATAGGGTTGATAATTGTAAGGTGCAGTCCCATATGATTGCCCTTGAGGTGGTTGATAACCTTGACCAGGGTATTGACCCGTAGGTTGATAACCTTGAGGTAAATACGAGTACTGGGGTTGACCTTGACCTTGAGGTTGGTATCCTTGAGGTTGATACCCTTGGGGTTGATACCCTTGGGGTTGCCATCCTTGAGGTTGATATTGATACTGAGGTTGACTTTGGGGTACATATTGAGGCTGGGGTTGACCTTGAGGTATGTATTGCCCCATAGGAGTGTACTGACCTTGAGGTTGCCCCCCAGACACGAATGAAGTACCTTGAGGTTGCCCCCCAGGCATTAACGAAGGTTGCCCCCCAGGCGGTAATTGGCCACCTTGAGGTTGGTTAATGGGAGTTGAACCTGACATCATATAAACATCACCTATACTCAATGGTACATTACCACTGTTTCCAACTAATAACCCATGATCAATGGGTTGAGGAGATGCTCCCGCAAAGGTACCAGAAAGTGATTGATACCCAGTAGGAACAGAAGGACCGCCATGTAAAAATGATTCAGGACTTTGCGTAAACACAGATGACTGACCAGACATATTTACAGGAGAATGAATTCCTCTAGGTGGAAAAGGAGTACGAGGTGTAGAAAAACCTACTGAGTTGTCTAAAAAATTGGTTAATGCAAGGTACCAAGATTCACTTCTAGGAGGACTGTAAAAGATGGATTCACGCTCCCTTAGATCAAGGGTAATTAGATCTTCAGAATCAGAAACGCCTATTTCTTCCTCTGGAACAAGTTCTTCTATAGCAATTAATCCAACAGGAAGATTTTCGGTGATAATTCTTTCTATTCTTGGTGAATCAGGAACACTAGGAGTTGGAGTAACAGGTTCGGAAATTTCAGGTTCTTCGCCTGTTTCACTGGCAGATGAAAAACTACCAGCAAGCTCGGAAACTGTAACAGCTTCGGGATTGTAACCTGTTTCTAAACTTTGGTAATCTGGATGGACTACCAAGGAAGATTCTCCTTCTTCAGGTGAACCTACTCTACTGCCACTAGGAGGAGTTACAAGGACCTTTAAACCTTCTAAATTACTGGGGTCGTCTCGAGGAGGTGAACCCCTAAGTTCACGGGATCTTCTCAACAATTCGGCCACAGAAACAACTTCAGGAGACTGGCCCGCAATTCGACGGGACCGTCTCGGTAATTCCGCCACAATTAAAGATTTTTAACTACAACACACGAAAACAAAGTAAAAAATTTCAAATCAAACCACCTAAAGTCTTCTAAAGAACCAAACAAATTTGAAGCACACGCCTAAATAATCTAGAGCGTCAAAGCACACACAAACAGTATCTTCCGGACCAAAAGCGCTAGTTGGTGATTAGGCCCAACCTCGCAGGATTCAGTACAGAAATGGCGGGTGGAACAGTTACCCCGGCAACCTGCTTAATGAATAGACTGGACCAAGTTCCTCCACTTTAACCGTCTCGAAGTGAAGCGAACCCCCCAGAAAATCCAAGTGAGTATAACCGACGTCTGCTCCAGGTACAGTGGGACCTTCCCTCCACCGTCACCTTGGGTAGAATCCTAGATATTATGGCCACTAAGGTTACCAATCACAACAATTACACCTGGGGGAACAGTCTAAACTCCGACAGCACGCAAGGGCAGAGTAACAAGCTCAATCCCCTTACCGGCTCCTTGACAACAATCCAAGGTTTACCGATAAGTGACCCCTGGCTCCTCGACAATGGTTAATCCGAGGTTTACCGTTTGTAATACGTACTGTCTGGCGTCGTTCCCAACGAGGGAGGAATGATCCCCTCACTGGTTCGGACACGAGCTCGTGCTTCTCCTTTAAGAGGAGCTTTCCCAGAATGTAACTGAAACAATTGGATTTGTTCTACTCAAGATAGACTATCTGTTTGGTTTTGTAGTCTTGGAGAGTTAAGTACTCACCTACTCCAAGACCCTAGCCTAAGCTATGTTGGTGCTTCAGAGCCCTAAAAAATAAAAATTACTAGATTGATTTTAATTTAAGCGTTACTTTTAAGGTTGTTTCTTAAGTCAAAAGGTGATGGAAGTGAAACCAGTGGTGTGTTGACTCGACTCGAAACCACTACAAAATGCACCTAGGATGATTTACCCACTACTTTACTTTTTCGATGAATTGCTTAACTAAAAAGTTGAGAGAATGCAATCTTTATAAAAGCAACTTCTTAATTGAAGACAATCAAAGAAACAATTCGTTTTTCTTTTCCAAGCATAAAAACATAACCTCTCTTTACATGCACGAAAAAACTCTTTTCTTCTTTCAAAAACAAAAAGCTACTTGAAACAAGACTTTTTAAGAAGATGTTTTTGTATTTTTCTTTTAATAAAGCAAATAAATCTAATATAACCAAAAATCAATCTTAACAACTATTAAAATCTACGAAAATCCACTCATAAGCAAACTAAAGGCAAATTTATTCTAAGCAATTTAACGAGGCCAAAACTAACAATGATTATTCTAAGGTGTTTTACTTGATCACAATCAAATCAAGGACTAGCTTATTGCAGAACCAAAAACTAGCCAAAACAAAACTCTAATCTTTTTGTTCTTTTTGTAAAATGGAAATCAATACTTTATAAACAAGCAATTCGAAATTTGACCCAAAACAACTAAATGGCAAGTTGCTCACACAAGGAGACTTTACGACAGGCCCGACTTCTAAGAAGGTTGACTAACCAGAGAGATCTAAGGCTGGACAACTTTCTACTATCAAAGTCACTACAAAACCTATCCAAAAATCAAACCCTAGGTCTAAACTTCGTTGAAATCCACTAAAACACTCAAAGCTCACAAAACAAGTTCAGGTGAAAATTTTTGACAGGGTACTAAAGGATCTGGGCAGAAAACACTAAGGAAAATCAAAATCTAAAAGCAATTTAAAGCAAAAATGGAATTTTCTTGAATTTTACAGGAAGACGCAGGCCACCCGTTGTCACAGGTGCGGGCCCGCTCTGTGCAAACGACAACAGCGCGTCCAAAGACGCACTGTGCAGTACTCAGAGGGTGCGTCCTTCTGGAAAAATGAAGAAAAACCAAATCTAACTAAATCTAAAGCTAAGCCACCCAAATACTAATTCTCACAGTCAAAAACCAGAAAATAAAAATGATTTTCTCAAAGCAAAGTTCACATAAAGGAAAAGACTCTCTCATTAATGGATTCCCCAGCGGAGTCGCCAATTTGTCACACGGAATTGGTCAAGGGTGCGGACACGACTGACCTTCCTAGAAGTCTAAGACATTCTAATGACAAACAAGACAAAATGGAGTGATCTTTCTCTAAATACACCTTTTACAACATGAAAACTACAAGTGTTTAGGCTTACCTTATTCCAAAACGCTGTTGTTGAAGTCCGTCCTTGACGATCCGGATGAGCTCCTCCTTCAAGTCAATTCCTGCAACCACAAACAATCAAACAATTACCAAGCACTTGTATTTCATATAATAAAACATATATTCAACATGCAGACCAAGGAACACATGAAATAACTCATTAACACAAGCTATTGAGAAAAATAAACCAGTTTGTATTAATAACGAAACAAAGAAACTCTTACAACCTGGCCTTGGTGTTGTGCAAGTTCCTCCCAGGGTCCATCAAGGGTTTTCCTCTACTTTGACAAAGCTCACCCACTTCCAAGTAGAATCAAGTAAAGACAATCTCTCCTCACAAAGGTTCTAATGGAAGACCTAAATCCTGCAGCATTTACCCAAAGAAAATGTATAGCTCCAACCTCTCCTCCCTCTGGCTCAATGTCTTTATTTATAGTGCTGTAAAGAGGTTATTCAGGTCCACTATCAATGGGATCATCCCCCTCTATGGGTGGGATAGCTCCCTTATTGATGGGATAAGTTCCCTCTTAATAGAGATACATGAACCAACTGGAGGCGCATCCATTTCATCAAACCGACCTCTAGAATGTTCTAGAAGTAACCACAAGTAACTTTTTTAAGATGAAACTCGCGCATTTTGCCTTTTACAGAAGGACGCACCTGTCCCTTAACATACAGAGCGTCCATGGACGCAGCTTTTGTGAACATGGTCAGCGTCCCCGCAGGTAAGGCTAGAGAGAACCTGCGACCCCAGAGATAAACATAGTTTTTACAAGACTTTCTCTCTTCTTTGAGTTTGAGATGGATAACAGAGGCATGAGACTTGCCTAAAAGGGGTAGCATGACTGTTGATTTGAGCCATACTAACTGTAAGTAGTCAAGGTGACATTTTTTAGTGTAACAAACTCCCCTCCTGAAAATAATTTCAAAACAGATTTACCTCAAAACGGCACTCATGATGAAGAGAAGGTCACTGAAAATACAGCAAAAAAGGAAAACCTTGCTGCTGGCAATATAAGAATTCAAGTGGAAAAACCTTTTAACCTAGAAGCAGAAATAAGCAAGTTAAAAATAGCAATTCCACTGTCCAAATTGGCTAAACATGAGGTTTATAGGGAACAAATCAATAGGTCACTTCAAATATCAGAGAATAGGGATGCAGTCAATGTTTTAGATGACCAACCAGAACTGATTTTTGGTCCTGAAGTCAATGGTAAAACAGTAGATGGAGGAGTTCATCCATTCTATCTGAGCTTTAACATTCATGACAAAGTTATGCATAACGCAATGTTTGATTCGGGAGCTTCCCATAACCTAATGCCTAAATCTGTGATGGAAAAGATAGACTTAGATATCACAAGGCCCTACAAAGACTTGTTCTCGTTTGATTCCAGCCAGGTCAGGTGTCTGGGCCTAATCAAAGATTTGTGTGTATCTTTAGTCCAATATCCAGCCAAAACAATCTTGATGGATGTAGTGGTAGCTGATATCTCACCTAAAAATGGAATGCTTTTGTCTAGATCTTGGGTGCAAAACTCCAAGGATCTTTGCAGCTAGACATGTCCTATGCCACCATTTCAGTCTTTGGCTAGCCAAAGAGATTGTACCGAGAAACATTAGAGAGACCCCAAAACATCCCCATCTATTCTATGCATTCTGATATGGATTCATTCATCTTATACAATGCTGATATGTGTCCCAAAACTGATGTCAAACTCCTGGGAACAGCACAAACAAAAAACATAAATGAACAATATAGTGCTCAAGATCAAAGAATTGTTGATGTGATTGATGCAACAAATGAACAAGACATAGCATATGAGCTACAAAATCCAAATCTGCCCACTGAGCAAGTTTCCAAAACTCCTAAGACTAGTCACAATCAAGAAATCCTGTGGTACTTAGAGTTTGATGGGTCAGTGAACAAATTAGGAGCAGGGGCAGGGGTTTGGATACACAACATGCAAAATTACCATGCTCAAGGTCATGCATATAGGCTAAATTTCAGATGTACAAACAATATGGCCGAATATGAAGCCCTTTTGCTGGGACTCAAATTGATTAGAAGTCTAGGGGCAACCAAGATTTCAATTCTAGGGGACTCAGATTTGATTATCCAACAAATGAAGGGAAACTTTGTTACTAATGATCTTAGGCTAAGAGCTTACAGAGGTGCAGCCATTGAAATACTGAACAACTTCTTAGAATCTCAGCTCACCAAAATTCCAAGAAAGCACAATTTACATGCACACAGTTTGGCGAATTTTTCCAGCACTTGCAAGCTTCCATTTGAGCCTAATCACCACTTCACTGCTGAAATTAAACACAGGCCTGCTGTCCCAGATAATGTAAAAAATTGGCAAGTATTTGAAAATGATACACAGATCAATAATCTCCTCACTTTGAAAGAGTAATTCTCAAGTACAAACATAGACACAAGCACCATTGATGATCAACGACCAATAGACAAAATTGAGCAAAATATATCAGCTAAAACAACAAATCCGATTTTGCATCCAACAACCTTTGATTGTAAAAATTTACAAGAGCTGAAACAAATGGACCTTGATGAAATGGCGAAGGGAGAATCCGAAGTAATTGAACTAAAGGATAATTTTCTACCCACAGGCCTAACTCATTTGGAGGATATATTTTATTCAAATGATATTCCAAGAAAGCCAAAAATGCAACCACTGAATGCAGAAATTGAGGACTACAATACTGGAACCATAGAAAATCCCAACATGGTAAAACTGTCCAAAACATTACCTCCTGATCAAAAGCTGAAATACATTGAGTTGTTTAAAGAGTTCCAAGATGTCTTTGCATGGAGCTATGAGGACCTCAAGTCCTATGATACTTTTGTCATCCAACATACAATACCCTTGAAAGAAAATCAAAAACCTTTTAAACAAAAGCTAGGAAGAGTTAATCTAGTCCTCCTTCCTCTTATTGAGAAGGAAGTCAAAAGAATGTACCAGGCTGGAATAATTGCACCTATTAGGTTTTCAGAATGGATTTCAAACCTAGTACCTACTAGGAAGAAAATGGGAGAGACAAGATTGTGTGTTGACTTAAGAAATTTGAATAAATTCTCTCTCAAAGACCACCACCCCTTTCCAAAAATGGATCATATCCTACAAAAGGTAGTAGGAACTTCTAGAATCTCACTTTTAGATGGCTTCTTAGGATTTAATCAGATTTTAGTCCACCCGGATGATCAAGACAAAATTGCCTTTACAACACCTCGGGGAACCTTCAAATATGTAAAGATGCCTTTGAGACTCAAAAATGCAGGGGCTACATTTCAAAGAGCAATGGACATAGCCTTTGCAAAGGAGATCCATGATTTCTTAGTCATATACCTGGATGACCTCATTGCTTTTTCAAAATCAGACCAAGAACATTTAGAGAATTTGAGGCAAGTGTTCCTAATTTGCATAAAATATGGCATATCATTGAACCCAAAGAAATCATTGTTTGGCCTGGAAGAAGGCAAACTCCTAGGTCACATAATTTCAAAATATGGCATCAGAATTGACCCGGACAGAATTCAAGCTATCCTCCAAGTCCCTCACCCAAGAAACATCAAGGAACTACAAGCCTTTCTAGGGAAGATCAATTTCCTAAGAAGATTCATTCCCAATTTGGCTGAACTGATAAGATTGTTGAATAATATGCTGAAGAAAGATTCTAAAGTCAAATGGACCATAGAAGCTAAACAAGCCTTTGAGAAAATCAAGATAGCTTTGACTAAAACGCCTGTTCTCACAAGCCCAAAATTTGATAGATATTTCATAATCTTTTCCTTTGCATCTCAGCATACTATTGCTACTGTCCTATTACAAAAATATGACCAAGGATGTGAGAAGCCCATTGCTTTTTTCAGCAAAGCACTTAGGGATGCACCTTTAAAATATCAAATCATGGAAAAACAAGCTTATGCCCTTGTAAAGGCCATTAAGGATTTTAGAGTTTATATCTTGTACTCTCATGTGATAGCTTATGTCCCAAATGTTGTGGTCAAGAACATTCTAACTCAAGAAGGAATTGAAGGTAAAAGGGGCAAATGGATAGCCAACATTTTAGAGTATGACATTGAAATCAAGCCTACAAAACTCATAAAAGGACAAGGGTTAGCTAAATTAATGACTAAAACCAATTTTCAAGCCCTTGACATAAATGAACTGGATAATGAACATGAGATGGCGACTCCACAGATCAATCAAGCCTTTTTACAATCACCTTGGTATGCTGACATATGCTTTGTATTGTTAAACTTGCAAGCTCCTCCAGGGTTATCCAGAACTAAAAAGAGATTCTTGAAAATGAAGGCTTCAAAGTTTTGTATTATAGACAATGTTTTATTTTGGAAGAATCATGAAGGTATTTTGCTAAATTTCCTAATACAGGATGAAACTAACAAAATACTCAAGGAATTTCATGCAGGGGACTGCGGAGGACACTTGTATTGGAAGTCAACAGCTGATAAAATTTTAAGAGCTAGTTTTTATTGGCCCTCCTTGTTTGCTGATGTGAGAAAAATTGTAGTTTCTTGCCATAAATGCCAGATCTTTGAAGGCAAGAGAAAGTTGTTACCTTTACCTCTAAAACCCATTTTCACTGAAAGACCATTCCAACAATGGGGTTTAGATTTCATTGGAGAAATTCACCCTTCCTCTTCTGGCCAACACAAGTGGATTTTGACAGCCACAGACTACTTTACCAAATGGATAGAAGCTATCCCTTGTAGGAAAGCCAATGACTCAATCATCATGCAATTCCTAGAAACCAATATTTTGTCTATATTTGGCTATCCGGAGAAAATTATTACAGACAATGTTGCTGCCTTTAAATCCAAAAGAATGATCAATTTTTGTGATAAGTACCACATTACCTTGGGCCACTCCACAGCCTATTACCCTCAAGGTAATGGCCTAGCTGAATCCTCCAACAAAAGCCTGATCAACATCATCAAAAAAGTATTGGAGGAGAATAAAAATAATTGGCATAAACATTTGGTTAATGCACTATGGGCAGACGGATTGACCACCAAAAGATCTATTGGAACAAGCCCATATGAATTTTTTTATGGCATGGAGGCTGTGTTCCCCTCATCCTTGGGAATCCCTGTAATCAAATTGTTGCAAGAGTTACAAGCAGAACCCAATGACATTCAAAGGAGAATCAATCAAACTATTCACTTGCAACAAACTAGAGAGGAAGTATATCAGAGAACTCAGGTTCTGCAAGATAGACTCAAGAATATTTTTGACAAAAGAACAAAAGCTGAAGATTTCTTCATAGGAGACAAAGTGCTGAAGTAGGATTCTAGAAGCGAAGACAAAGGAAAGCATGGAAAATTTGATTTCCTTTGGAAATGACCTTATGTCATTCAGGCTGTACAAGGAAACAACACTTATTTTTTGAAGAGTTTGGATGACACAGAAGCTGAGGAAGGCCCAGTCAATGGGCGAATGCTCAAGCATTATTTTGATCCTCTTTGATCAACATAACAGGACTGTATATTGTACATAAATAGTGTATATTTTAGTAGTTCCTTACAACAATTAGATAAGGGATAAGATGCAGCAAGTTCTGAAGGAAAAAAGCAAACATTTGTGCCACCTTTTGTACATATTTGAGCTTATCAGAAGAAATCAAAAAGAAAGCTTGGGAGCCATGAAGATGACTGAACATTTAGACCAACTAGAAAAACAGAGTTGTTATTCTGTTCACATTAGCTCATGAGAAGTGTATACATGTTACAAAGATTCAGTTGTGTGTCTACAGCAGAAGGAAGTTTCAGATTACAGCAAGAATTGAAAATAAGGCCATCTGACCTACTGTTCTTGGCTTTTCACCTGGAAAAGCCATCCCCAAGTGGAGCCACTATTAGGTTCCTATACCAATAGGTGTCATTTCTCATGATTGACTATGGAAGTGCCAAATATGATCATCCTTTCCATGCTGCAAAGGTTCCATATTTTGTAAACAAATAAAGAAAATTAAAAAATGTAAAGAGGGTATGCCCTAAAAGAAAAATCAAAGGGCAAGAAGAATGAATTGGTCAACAAAAGATAAAGAAAATGAACCCCAAAGAAAGACCAGGAAAGTGGCTAGTCAAAATGCCACTACTGTCCTATTTTTGCAAAGAATTTCAAAAATCATGCAATCAGTGATTTGGCCTCACTTGATGGATGGTCCAACAGCTCAATCTGGGCCAGTCCATATTTAAATTTCCTGTTGTAGAATAGAGAATGAAGGTCTGTCCAAATAGTTCAAGCTTTGCAGATCACTAGATAGATAGAGAAATAAAGGGCCCAACTACTTAATCTGAGCCCTTGGAAGAAATAAGGATAGATCTAGATAGGAGGGCAGTCAAAATAAAAAAGGAAAATCAGGGTTTGCTAGTTCAAGTGCACCCAATCAAAATGAAGAAAAAATGCTAGGAATTGTAGAATGGGTAAGTAGATTGAAGTTGCAGAAATAGGTCTATCAGCAGTGTCATCTTTTGAATATGATCTATTTCATGGATATCTCAAGTGCCATGGCAAAGGTGTGATCAGATGTTGCATGTCTAATTCCCCCTCTCTCCCCTCACAATAATCATTCACTAACATCCCTCAAAGAGATTGGGATCTGCTCAAACTCTTAACCTCACTTCATTTCCATAAAAACTTAAGTGAAACTTCAGGTTTACTTGAAAGCTCAAAGCCACATTTCTTGTGTAAAGTTTTATTTCTCCCCACACCCCCAAGTCTAGGTGATTCAGTTTCATGTACCTAGCACTTCCCCTCATAGTCATATTAACATGTTAACTATATTATGTAACTCCCACCTATATATCCTCTCCCCTATTATACATAAAAAACCCAAAAACATTATAAATATCCCACCCCGGCCTAATATGGCTATGTTTTAATGTCCTCGTGAGTCATTGGTCCACCTGGGGCCAATAACAACCCACAACGTGTTCCATCGGGATTTGTTCGACCTTTGGTTAAACAAATAACCATAGTCACCACGCAATAACACTGGGATTTGATTAACATTCGGTTAATTAAATAACCTTATCCGCATACCCCGATAACCAAGGTTTTTAAACACCCACTATGCATATAAAACATTAAATGGTTGGTGGGCTCCCACACCATAACCGCCCGCCACCTTGCCTTCCCGTCAACCATTGGATTGCGCCCTCCAGATTCAACGGCTCTCACCGATATCAGAGCTGCCCCTACGTATGATAGTTAGCTCCCGATGGAAAGCAGTTTTCCCACTGTACCCCGGGACGCACGTCACCCTTCAATTGCATCGGGCCCATTCTGACGCAAACCGCCCCCGCACAAAAAGCGGTCTGATGGAAACCACAAACTTTCTCCTGTTCCCGCTGCTCATGTCATTCACCACATCTGCAAGTATGCCAACGCTCGTGTTACTGTTTCTCCTGCCGTGTTCGCCATCTCATCCGTCCATGTCAGTGACCACGTCATCTGCCATGTCACCTTCCGTACCCCGCTATAGGACAAATTTATGTCATGATGATGTCATCACAAAAAGGGCCAAAAAGCCCAAAAAAACCCAAAATTTCGTTAGAAGGTTGCGAAAGCGATAGTTTTGTTTATTTCCTCCTGTTGATTTACGATGCCTGTGCATGCAAAGTACAACCAATTCGCCACCATAGCTCCAACCCACCACCCTGAGGAGTTCAGTCCACAAACTCGGCCCCTCACCTTGCTCCTCAACCCGCATTTAGCACCTAGCGCCATAGAACAGGTATTTACCAAAAAACTCACTGATAAGCCCTGTTTTTTTTATTTTCTCTGCTAAAATCACCGAAACAGTTAGAATTCTAGTTGAATTACGCTGTGGCATGTGCATCTTTATATTGCAAATCACTCTGTTTACCCATTTTTCAAAAGAAGTCCTGTGAATTCTGCTCCTCTGCAAATTAACCATAAAAACTGAAACTCAAACCCATTTCCGCTTGTAAATCACTGAAAGAGCCCAAATACTGAGCGAATTCTGCCCAAAGACACCTGTAAAAGGAGCACCCTTTCCCCTGCTTTTACCCACAAACTCGGCCTCTCACCTTGCTCCTCAACCCGCATTTAGCACCTAGCGCCATAGAACAGGTATTTACCAAAAAACTCACTGATAAGCCCTGTTTTTTCGATTTTCTCTGCTAAAATCACCGAAACAGTTAGAATTCTAGTTGAATTACGCTGTGGCATGTGCATCTTTATATTGCAAATCACTCTGTTTACCCATTTTTCAAAAGAAGTCCTGTGAATTCTGCTCCTCTGCAAATTAACCATAAAAACTGAAACTCAAACCCATTTCCGCTTGTAAATCACTGAAAGAGCCCAAATACTGAGCGAATTCTGCCCAAAGACACCTGTAAAAGGAGCACCCTTTCCCCTGCTTTTACCCAGCTTCCCAATCAAATTCTGCAAACTCTATTTCTACTGTGAACTTCACCCAAAGCAGTAATTTCTAGAAACATAACTCAGTTTGTGATTTACTGAGGAAAACCAAAACCAGTGTTCTATTGTCTGTTGCTCCAAAAGCTCTAACTTCAAGTTAAAGATCACTTAACAAACTGAAAATGGAGGCTCCAGTGGCCCTGAATATTGCACCCTTGAATGCACCACATAAGGAGTTAGAGTGGCTACCTCTTGCTGATAGAGATTTCTAGATTGATGACATGGAGGGTGATAAACCTCACCTTCAAGATTTGTGAAATAAGGAATAGCTACAGAAATAAAACTGATATATTTAGAATCTGGGAGTCTAATATGACTATATACTACCTGCCTTCAGTGAATGTCTTCCCTGACCTCATCCATCAATGTTGCGCTAATTATGAGCTTTCTCAAAGGGCAGTCATGGACCCTTCTAGAAATGTCCTCTTTCATATCACCCCTCAGTCTATAAATGAGATGCTGCACTTCAAGCCAACTCAGACTTTGGTCCCTCTCTCCATGAAACATTTGCTGGATCAAGCCTCCAGGTTATCCTCTGCAGAAGTTAACCGAATTGCCAAGATGTTCATGCCACCAGATTGCTACTCCAGATACACAATTCCCTATCACCATGCCTGGTTTGATGAGCCTGGAAAAATGGTCATAGACATGATTTCCTACATCCTGGGATTTAGAACAAGTGAAATTATGGATGAGACTATCTTTTCCTTGATGTCCATGTTTTCTCCAGGACAACCCCCTACTGTCAAGTATGATTATGCCACCTTCATAGCTAACAAAATTCACGAGCAATTCATGAATTTAGACAGAGAGAGAGTGTTCAAGTACACTTCATATATATACCATTTGCTGTTGTACTAGCAACCTGTTAGTTTCCCAGTTTCCCTCAAAAAATTGGATGCTAAGGGGGAGTGAAGGTCTGTAATATTTTGGTCCTCAGTATTCCATCAAGTTCATAGCTCCCCATATACATATTGTGAGTTTATTGACCTTTTCATATATACAGCCACTTGTTTGTTCTCAACAACTCCTCCTGCCAGGCTCTCAGCTGAAATGCAGAAAATCCTACATCTCTCAAAGGAATACAGTATTGGTGACTGGTATTTTTACCAAAACCACACAGTGGTCAGGATCTATGGCTGTCAATTAGCTCCCTACAAACTGCCAAAGTATGTCCCTATGAGACTCTTTGCCGTGCAATACTACAGGCAATTCAATAGTTCATATTTGACTCATTTTTATGGTGTTAGGAAAAAACCACAGCTCAAGATAAGGGATCAATTGGGCCCTTTTATCTTCAACAAAAGGGAAGAAGCATTGAAGGAAGCTGAAAATATTCTGAGAGAGAAACTAAAGCTGAAAAAAAGTTTTCTTTGGTCACCATATGACCTTGAACATTTCATAAGTTTTAGGAGAATAAAAAACAAGCTGACAAGATATGTGCACCATAGAATCCCTGAAATTGAACAATATACCAATTAGGAAGAATGGGTAGAAGGCACACAAGTTGAGGAACTTATTGAAGAGAAGAGATTAGAAAAAGAAATGAAAGAGTTTGGAAAGACACTTGACCTGGACTCTATTGGATAGGTGCCTTTCACATTGCCTCAACACCCTGGAGCGGGCACAACCTCTGCCACAACTTCACAACAACCTACCCAAGAGACTACTCCATCTACAGGGACATCCAAAGGCAAGGAAGTGCAGCAGGAGACAATGGCAAACCAGCCATATATAGCAAAAGAGAAAAGTCAAGGGCAAGCCCCTTCAACACAAGCAAAGGTAACTGAAATCCCTGTGTTACAAACTCCTCTCAATGAGGAAAGAGCCAAGAAAAGGGACAGGCTGGAAGAGACACCCATAGGAGCATCCACAGAATATCAAGGGGAGAAGAGGCAAAGGTTGAACCCCTAGTCTGAGGAAGAATTTACAGAAAAAACAGCAGGAAACCTAAGGGGTGAGGAAACAACCGAACAACGGATTCCTCCAATTTTGGAAACATCAGCTAGCTCCTTTCAGCAAGAGAAAGAGAGGCAACATGGTGTGGAGGTTACATCAACCGGGCAACAGAGCAAGCAAGGCTCTGACATCAAGAAGGAATTCACTGAAATCAAGGCCAGGAATGAGCGGGTAAGGTTCCAGCTCTATTACCAATTGCAAAGAATGGCTCCCACCAATCAACAAAGGCTAATGGCAGCCTATGATATCCAAGAAGGGAAAATGACCCTTAGTCACTTCAGGCCTACAGTACAGGAGCCCCAGTCAGTGGCTGATTATATCAAAACCAATCTAGAAGTCCTTTCTAAAGAAATCCACCCAATGGACCAGATTGAACTACATAAGAAAACCGAAGAAATGGTGTACTCCACCTTGGTAGATAAAGAAATATTGGCCCGCAGATTGCAAAATTCACTTCATAATACTTCTGTCCAATTGGAATTGGAGAAAGCTTCCTTATTAGCCAAGGACAACAAAATTAAATCTTTGGAGGAGATTATCATGGAGCTGGGACATGATCCCAAGGATCCCAAGGGCATACAGGCCTTGATAAAAAATAAAGAGGAAGACATAACAACCCTCAGGAGGCAGCTCAAGCTGCTAATTATAATACATCCTCAAAACACAAAAGTTGCACAACAGAAAGAAGAGGAGGATGTGGTAAGTTTGCTAATGAGAATGAATGAGAGATGGCTAGAAACAGAGAAAGCCTTGGAGGCAGCACTGCAAGGAAAACAGGGAGAGTTGGCCTCTCAGCCAGCTCAAACAGCTCTAACTCTTACCGTTGCTCCTCCTACGGTCACCAGAGTAGTCCCTCCTACTGATCTGACATCAACAGCAAGTACCTCAGCTCCAACCTCAACTTCAGCAATAGTTACAGCAACAACTACAGTAGTACCAGAGACCAGCCTGAGTATGGAAGAGATGATGAAGGAAATAAAGGCTTTGGAACTCCAAATGGCAGAGCTCAAGGAAACCAAAGAAAAGTTGGCCAAGATTGAGGTGAATTATGATAAGTCCAAAATGGTTGTGGCTGAGAAGAAAAGGGAAGTAAAGGCCCTAGAAAATAAGATAAAAGCCTTGGAGAAGGACCTTACTCTTCACAAAACTCTGGTAGAAATCAAAACGATTTTGTGGAGTAAAAGTGGCCAGTCCATCACTGATCAATGGACATCAATCCAGACTATTCATGACCAAATTGACTTGATAGGGATAACTCAATTTGAGAATAAAAAGGCTAGAGCATTATTGGCAAACAAGGCCGAACAAGCCAACTAGATGATCCATTTTTTGAATACTCATACTCGAGAACAGTTAACAGCTCTAGATATCAGGAACAGAACAGACACAATTTTGTTAGTAAAAAAGGTGCTGACCATGAGGAATTTTGTGCAGAATTTGGAAAGAAAGTGCCAAGAGATGAAAACATAAATAAATGCCTTCAGACAAAAGTTTGTTGTGTTGCAGAGCAAGGGGTTACCCAGCTTATTGACCAGCAATGGAAGACTGTTGACACATGAACAGTATGCTCGCAGGGTAAACACCTATGTTACCAATCAAATCACAACATCATCAAGCAACACAAAAGAGACAGTACCTCCCTCTGGACAGAGTTTATATGACAAATTAGAAAATTTGTTCTATATTGAACATGAAATAAATCATCTTTTTGAAGTCCAGCCAAATTAATACACATATACTGAAGCTGATGTAACATTAATTAAACTACAGAGACACCAGCTACCAATAGATCAATGGTGGGAGGGCATGCTTGAGGTTTTACCAAGGTAATTTCCATTCTCTTCTTTGGTCAGCTACACATCAGCAAATTCAAATACAAGAGCCACCTATCAGAAAATCAAATTGACAAAGGAGGGAATTTGCGCTAAAAAGTGTTAAGGCAAACTCAGGCAGAGCTGCTAAGTGACAGCGCATCAGGAACGCAAATCAGAGAAGCAGCTATCAGCCGAATACTTAAGCCGAAAAGTCAACAATAGTGGAACACCTAAGGCGGCCAGTACAACAAAGTTACTTCTGCATTCATTTCTGTGCGGTTTTTCCATATCAATTATTGCCTTTGCCAAAGTAGATGGATGAATTTATTGCTTGATATTTTTCCTATGGGATATTTTGTAAACTCTTTTTATAAATACTTCCCCACAATATGTATTATTGTTGGCTGCTGAATATCATTCTGGACCTGCGCTATATGTTTTGAGAACTCTTCTGAAATAAAGATTGCTTGAATGCTTTGCTGGTGAATTTGCTGGTTATGGAATCAATGGTAGAAGGATATATTGCAGAATTCTCGTGTTAATACATGGATCAATAAGTCTTCTTTACTCTTGTGTTACTATATCTTTGTTTTATTTACCATCTAAATATCATGCTCTAAGTTACAGGAAAAAAGGATAACACAGAATTTACTTTGCTGTACTCTGTGTTCAATTCCTGTAATTTCTTATGTTTTCTACAGGACTAGCATAGGCAAGAATTCTTGACTGCTCTTGTCTCCCTGGTTCTTTCACTCTAAATATCATCAAGGAATTCTTAGCTGGTCCCTAATAATGTTTATACAATTTCCCTCTGTTAGCATAATGAAATATTCTTGATTGCCTTTCATTCCCTGACTTCATTTCATCTTATTCCAGCTTGAAAATTGTTCTGTGTTTAATTATCTTGCTTTGTAGTTTTCCTATTGCCAAAGAAACCATACCCAGAGGTTTATTTCCTGACTCCATCAACCCAATGGTCTGAACTTCTCTCACATTACAACCCTGCTCTACTGAATGTCATCTTCCAAACACCAAACAAAACTTGTGCCTCATAACTAGCCTAACATATAACAAAACAAATCTAAATCATAAAGAGAGAGCCCTCTCTGGTTGCAGATTGGCCAGGATCTGCACCTAAAAGACTGGCTAGTGGTTACCTCCATCGTATTCCCTTTTGGAGGCAGGGAACAACCTGAGTGATAATAACTGCTTGTTATTTTTCTTTCTTCTTTTTCACAACAGAGGTCTGCACGGAGGAGCTTTCTCCTGCTTTGTGCGTCGTGAAATCTAATTGGCTAGGTTCACACCACTTTGTTGGCCATCCACCCATGACCTCCTGTAAAACTATGTCAGCCACTAAGTATGACAACTTGTGCCATACCTCTTGAGGGTCTTTCCTTGTGCAGATCCAGACATTGTGAAATTCTTCCTTAAATTCTGCGAAGGCCCTCAGCGACTCGAATAAGGTGGGAGATAATGTCAGCCTCTAGTTTAAATCCATGTGGATGTCATTCTCGATGAAGACCAAAAAAAATTGGTTTCTGTAACCCATTCTGCATCTTTTGTTTGCCATAGAGAAGAAAAATTCACTTCTTCTGGGAGGGTCTCATTCAGTGGAGGGGACTGACTATCCTCTGGGTGCCTCCATGCCACTAAAACAATTAGGAATAAGATCTGAGCATAGTGGAATGGATGGCTCTTCTCTTGCACCTCGTGACAGTTTGCCAAGAATTATTTACAGAGATATTAGGCCCAGTTATACTG
The DNA here is from genome assembly GCA_031772625.1 of Pinus tabuliformis. Lineage (NCBI taxonomy): Eukaryota > Viridiplantae > Streptophyta > Pinopsida > Pinales > Pinaceae > Pinus > Pinus tabuliformis. The sequence continues at coordinate 1,736,718,258 of CM062819.1, forward strand.
GATCTTGTTCGCATAATGTGTTGCTAATGAAATGATCAGCGCAAGCACTTCATCCATGTGACACTTCTGCATTATCTTTCCTACTAGGATCTACGCTACAAACTATACCACCTGATCTGCTATGGAGTTGATAGAATATCTATGGTTGCCCTTTACCATCCTAAACTCAGTCTTCATGTGGTCTGCGAGTTGTTTTTCCTCAGCTTTTCCCACAAAATCCTTTGTCGGGTCTCCTCCTTTATACAAAAACTTAGTAATCCTATGAATTAACATATTCATGATGGGGATAAGCTCACCTAGCCATAAAAACCCATCATGCACTAATGTCAGCAACTGTCCCACACATGCCATATTGATATTGTAGCGGTGAAAATGGGGTATGAATAGCATGCGCAACAGTCTCGCCAGCTAAACTCCTCTGACCCATTTCATGGGTTCCAACTTCGTGACCCCTGTATCTTCATAGTATATGTGGGACATATATTATTTTTTCGCTAAATGCAGGAATTTCGCCTGGTCGACGAGGTTCTGGTCTTCCATTTTTAGCTTTGGTATGCACACTAACAGCGTACCCTCAAATTGAACTTCAACTCAGAGCAATGGCATAGCAATTAATTTTGTTTTGGAATCAATGTCTCTGGCCACCTTATTCTATCCTCTTCGTGGAGGCACATATACCAGAAGCATAGTGAATGGTTTCACATCCTCAACATCCAACTCCTCAATCCCTTGGAAGAATCCATCTTCATCTAGATCTAGGGGCACAAAAGGTTGCTTTTTCTTGTCCGTTTTCCCTTCTGCCACACCTCTTGTGGATGATTTCTCAGTGAGTGACACACTGGTTCGATGACAGACTTCTTTTTCTTTAACTGAGACGTAGACTTCTTCAGCTTAGGCAACCTTGGCACCGTAGCTACTGCTAGTGTGGCTTCTATGCCCATGGCTTCCAGAGTTGGGGCCTCAGATAACATGGCCTCAGAACTCATAGGCTCATATATCCTCTCCAAAGACACATGGCACACTGTATCAGAATAATGAGCTAGCCCTGGGTGCTTGAACAAAACCTCCCAATCTTCTCCGTACATGCAAGCAATTCTTAAACAACAAAGTGTTTCTTTGCAGACCAATAAGACATACTTATAACAATTTTCATATTCAAATCTAACCGTTCCCTCCATAATTTCGTCATAAATGCACCTTTGGCAGCAGATTTTCAAAGATTTTCACCTTAATTGTTGCCTACCCATTCATCCAAATGAGATTTTCACAATCCAATCAGCTATAGTGACTCTAACAGCTTCTTTTGGATTAGGCTGCGTGACACCCTCCTTCATGGCACACCATCCTGAGTGCAGCTTCATCTGGTGCACAATTGTCAATCTTCGTGCAGTCTTCTTACTGCCATGTCCTCCCAGTCGAGCAATCTAGTTTATAGTCACGCACTCCCTTTCAACTGCCTAGAGCACTAGGCCTATCCTGCATTCATATAGTCATTGAACAGGGGAAGCATCCCCTATATATAGCTTCAGCCAGCTCCCATTCACTTTTCTCGGCAAAGGTTCACCATTCAAATTTATGAGATGAAATATGCCACCTTATATAATTTTCTTGACAATATATGGTCCTAACCAATGCATCTGGAATTTACCCAGAAATTTGGTGAAATTGCTATTATATAAAAACACAAGATCACTTATCTTGAAAGTGTGAATCTTGATATGGGGATCATGCCATGCTTTTTTGCCTTCCTTTTGCACTTGTTGGTGGAATACCTCTAGAAATTGGTCCTCCTCTAACTCCATTAGCTATGCGATCAATTCCTCCAGAGCCTCGTGATTCGCCATATCTGTCAAAGCTGCTATCTGTAGACTATGTATAATGTACTCCATAGGCATCACCGCTTCAATGCCATATACCAATCTAAATGGTGTTTTCCCTATTAGATTTTTATAGGTTATCTTATCGGCCCATAGTACTGTATTTACGTGTGTATCCCATTCATTCCAATGCTCATTACATACTTTTGTCAACACATTCTCCAAAATTTTGTTAAAAGCTTCGACTGTCCCATTTGCCTGCAAGTGATATGGTGTGCTCTTCTGATGGTAGAACTTGTTGGCCTTGGACGTAAGGATTTTGAACCTGTTGGCCCTAGACATAAGGATTGTGAACCTGCTACTGCATGGGTTGACCTTGACCCTCAACAAGCTGACCTTGCTGATATGCATATATGGCCTACTACTACAAAGGCTGATCTTTTCGGTGTTGCAAAGGTTGGCTTTATTGCTACAAAGGCTGACCTTGTGGCTACTACAAAGGTTGCCCCTACTGTTGCAAAGTCTTTCCTTGCGAGGATGAAGGTTGGGAGGACTGCTAAACAAACTGTGTTTGCGGCTACAAAGGTTGCTAAGACCATTGCAAGGGTTGACCTTGTGGTTGTAGCAATTGTCATTGCTACTGCAATGCTTGCCCTTGCTACTATGAAGGTTGCCCTTGTAGCTACAAGGGTAGCTGGATAGTTCCTAGATACTTCCCAAATTGAATCTCGCCATATCCACTAGGCATAATGGATTGGCCAGGCTGAACATAAAGTCCATCTTGAGGAATTTAAGGCGGGGTAACCAAGGCTTGCAAACCGTATGGAACATAAGTTGGTTGGAATGGAACCTGAGCCATATATGGCTACTAGTATTGGACATTACCTGACCTGGATAGATCAAAAGGGTTAGGAATGGCGATGTAAAAAGGTTTATTCATTCCAACCATGTGAGTCTATGATCCACTAACATTGGTCTGGCCTAACATAAGAGAAATATTCGGATCTTGCCCCCTAGGTGGTGGCATGGTCTATCCACTCACTAGATAGGTAGAAGAACTTACTGAGACCTAACTCAAGACAGTTGGTTGGATGGGAGAGTCGGTCGAAACGATGAAACATGTTGAGATGGAATGGTAGGATGAACTGGCACTAAAGTGACTGTAGTTTTTACGATCAGTCGAGAGGTCATGTTCTGAACGAATGGACTTGAGGTAGGCATAACACGGGAAGACCCGATGGGGTTTTGATATGATGACGAGGCACTAGGAGTGCCCGAACCAACTAAGCTAGAGAAGTATAACCATGCGGAAATATGGGCTCACTAAACTCAGGATAAGAAAGCGACGAGACTCTTCCCATAAAAGGGAAACCTTTTGGAGGGAACAAGTATCCCTACTCATCACCCATGTGAGGAGTGTGAGTAGAAGAAACTTCCGACTCACTCGGAGAGGAGACTAGGATTTCACCTCATGACTCCATAGAAAACAACCAGTGATAAGCCAAAGATGAACGAGGAGAAAACTCCAAAGGAACATGATGTTGATCATACGGGTTGTAAGGATGTTGTGGATATACCACAAAAGGGTTCGGTAAACAAGCAACTAGTCTTTGCAGACTATCAAGAGTCTGCGGACTCTTGGGAATCTGGATAGGATTATCAGGGGATTTTAGGCTAGATTCGTAAGGTGACCCAGTATTTGTTGGAGGTGAACAAGAAGACAAAGGTTGAATACTTAGAAAAATCCCAATCTCAACACCTTGATCCTCAAGTGACTACAGAAGTTCAGGGAAAGTTTCTCCAGATGGAGGAGAGGAAGAGGAATGAGGCAAACCTGATGGTTCAGCCATGATGACTTTGTCTCAAACAAAAGAGAAGAGATATTAATTTCAAGGCTTTAAAATATATTAGGGATATACTCACGATGTGGTACAGAATAAAACTATCAGGAATGTGATGTGATCGTGGGAAAAACAAAAATTAAGATGTTGAAACAAAATAATGCCTTTTCATGTTTTAAGAGTCGAGAAAGAGGAAAATATGACTCTAGTCACTTTCAGTTTGAACGAGCTCGAAAGGACAAGTGCTCGACAATATTTTAAATTTAAGGAGTCAAAAAGACCAAAATGACTGCTTAGGATAATCTAGGCAAAAGGGATTGCCACATAATTGTGAACTGCAGAATACCTCCTAGAAAAACAAAAAGTACGAGGAGCAAATCTCCCAGAATGTTTTGTTCGGTGTATCACATTTACAAGATGACAGACTTGGCTTCCTATAGATAAAGGATTGCAAACCTAGTGGGGTATCAATTTATATATGCATTGCTATGAGGAGGACAAGTCCATACTAGCGTTGTCTAATGTCGAAGTGAATGACAGTTGCTAGGTTTAAAGATGTCGGAACACATCTATAGCCTTGACCTCGGAGCGTTTAGCTTCAAATGCACCTTAGGTTAATTGAATATATTTTAAAGGTTTATCTTGAAATTAAGTCTCATATTTTAGGCCCTATCGAGGTCACCTGAAAAACACTTATGTGCAACTATATGAGATAAAACCCTTTCAATTTGATGAATGTTTACATTAATTTAGATAAGAGAAAACAATCAACGCAACAAACAAGCAACTGAGAGTAAGATGACTCTTCACTACTTCGTTTTCAAAAAAAAATAATGAAAATTCTTTCCACTTCCTACTCTTCCTATCAGATACACTTCAACTAGTCCTTTTAACAGTAAAAGAAGTTCATTTCATTTCAAATGCTCATGATGATGTAATTCTAGTTTCCAATCATGCTACTTAATGCAACGTATCAATTAAACAAACTAGAATGATGTATTTTCAACAATGGAACGCTAAAATGAATCTTTCACATAAAAATTTCAATGAAAATTCCCAAATAACCCAACATCAATCAAATGAAAAGTATGATAAAAAGAACTCCTTTCAAACCAATATGCAAAGATTAAATCGAAATAAACCAAGCAATGTAATTTATGCTCAAAAGAGAGACGTTCAAAAAAAGAAGAGGAAACGAAACTTTTTCACTTGTTCAATTGAAACCGAAGCAAGATAGATGCAAGGGCTAAAACATGAAATGCATGAAGCAATAAATCAACAACTTGACTTGATGAGAAGATAAGAAAATGAATGGATAATGACCTAGATGTCGTAGGAATGTAAACCATCCAAAAACTCAAAAATATCAAGTAATGCAATCTCAAACCAATTAAGCAAACAAATCAAGCCAACAAAGCATTCTAGCTAGGGAGAATAAAGGCAATAAAGCCAAGAATCAAAATCTATGAGAACAGGACACACTAGCAATGATTTAAGAGAAACCTGGATGTTAACCTACAGAAATCGGCATGACTATCTTACTAGAAACAAGTGCCATAAGGGGATATGGTGCCACTGTTTAAGAGGAACTCACGCTGGTCAATGCCACTGTTAGAAAATTAACAACGCTAATCGAGGGATTCAAAGAAAAAAGAAAAAAATTCACAAACCGAAACTAGATTTGTCACTATAAAGTCAAGAATCAAAGCAACAGATAACATAAAGTATAGATTACAAAAGAGAAAGAGTGATACGAGAAAATTCGTCACACATCATGAAATGAAAAACAATCCAAAGAGAGGGATGGATCCCCAGTATGGTCACTAATTTGTGGAGTAAAAAGATTCTCTCTACAGACAGAGACAATCCCTCTAGCCCATGGGAGAGGGTATAGCCACAAACAAGACAATCTGACGTAAGTTCCCTTAGATTTAGAATGGATAAGATCCTACCTCTTGTATCACTAATCCTCCTTGATGAACAAATCCTTGTGTCTTTGTTCTAGTGACCAACTCCTTAATGTCAATCAAGTACTTGAAGCAAATAGACAAGAAACCAAAGCACACATGATAGCATACAATATATTCAACCTACTTAAGAGGCCAAGAAGTCTTAAGCTACCAAAGAGCGTATGTAATTAATATAGAAAACAAAATATGAGTTGTATTATTATGAAAAAAAGGAAAGTACAACCTTTGCCTTAGCGTTGCAGGTTTCCTTTAACGTGTCTGAGTTCCAGTACCACTGTTAGCATCTCACGATTCACCTCAAACTATGGAATTTCAAGGCTTCTTCATCTTTTCCCCAAACCAAACAAACTACAAGCTTATTCTCCCTTTACAAAGATAAACTAGAAGGCTAAGGCTATCAAGATTTTGTAGATTATTCTAGCCCTTTCCTTATCTAGGTCAGGTTGGAAAAGGAGAAGTTTATATAGCTTGAGAGAGGGGACATGTGTCCTCTTATGATGGGAGAGGCCTTACCCCTTTTGGTTTGTTCCATTTTAATAGGGGAAAAGAGCCCAAACAGTCTCTCTTAGCTCTATCTTGACTAGCCATTTACCAAACTTCCATTCACGAAGCTTCTAGACCTGGAAGCTTCCACTCCATTTTTAAAAAATTTCCAAAATAGGTTCGGTACGGTTCATAAATGGATTACTAGCACTGTTCTACACTAGGCTGAGTGTTAGACTCTGCAAATCAGTGCAGGGAAGAAACTAAGTGATAGAGCCAGTCTTGAAAACTGAGTTTCAAGGAATATTCTCTGGAAATGATGTAAGAGGAAAATGTTCTGCAGATGAAGAGTGATGTAAGGACATGTTATTCATGATAGGAAAACACATAAGGATCACTGTAAAGATCCTCCAGGATCGAGGAACGGGGAGTACAAGGACAATGACAAAATTCTATGTAACAACACTACATAAACAAAGAGACATTATTCGAGATCCTCTTTCCGAGTGCCATGAAGGAAAAACATTTGCAAAGTAGGATAAATGTCTTCGAGTATGTTCTCCATGATATTGTTTTTTGATTGGATTTTTCATATGTTTGGTCCTACCCATTTTCTCTAACTAGCACAATAACCAAAGAAATGTATTTACTTGTCTTAGGAAGCTCAAGGTGCCATTTTAACCCTAAGAAGATCAATTCAATGAGAAGATGCTAATGAGAGGTGCAAGACTTCCTTGATAAGCAAGTCCCTTTAATATGAGAGGGATGCTTTCAACACATCCTAGTTGTTTAAGTAAATTACGGTGCTCCATAGACATATCATAGTTCTGACCTAAAATGTCTTGAGTTATATATATATATATGGGCTTCATGGCTTTTTGCTAGAACTTAGCCCACAAGGGCTTTATGTGCCAATGAAGATTTATAATAGAGAGGTATTGATTTTGTTTTTCGCAAGTGTGCCCAATTCAAGGGTCCACTCAACGGTAGACACAAGGATCTTGACATCAGTATGATCATTGTGGCTAGCTATGGCTACTATAGTGGCTTGATCTAAATTGATCTAGATAAGGTCTTGTTGTGGCCACAACTACCACCCTATTAAAACATGCTCTAATAACAAATTTTGAATGGTCCCCCTATATGTCTGATCTATCATCTCTCTAAATGATCCCTTTCATCCCAATGATTTTAAATCTATGAAGAGCTGAATATTACATTCACAAATGGTGAAAGCCCCTCAACAAACCCCTCACAATAACCTTGGCAAGCCCTTCATTCATATGCTCATCGGGGTTTTCCTAGCTTCCAAAACCCTTCATCGCATCATTGTCCCGTTATAATCCCTTTACAAAGGAAACCCTTCGCAAAATATGTATACCCTCCCTCTTTCGCTTATCGCATTCATCCTAGGCCCATAATGCATGCCATAAGGCCCCAGACTTGACGTCGTTATGAACCACAATATATATATTGTCGGGTCCGATAGCCTATTGCATATTGCAATCGGCCTCAGTCCAAGGTTTATGTATATATGGCATGCGCTTGGTCTTCGGACCCGCCGCACTATGAACCACATTGTATACATTGTTGGGTCCAGCCCCAATTGCATATCGCGTATTGGTGGAGCCTAGGCCTTATACATAACACGTGAAAAGATATAGCAAACCCGCCAAGCTATCAAATATAATTTATATATTTTCGGGTCTGAAGCCTTATCGCATATCATGATCGGCGGAGCCCCGGGCTTGTGCATGTTGTGATATGTGATAGGCTGGACCCGATGATATTTATAGACTCCAGAATATAACATTTGAGGTCTGGCTTGAGCGATCAGAGTGGGATTTCTTGTGCTTTCGTATGCATTCCAAAATTTTCTGAAATTACAAAGGATCAGGTTTTTAGTGAAAAAGAAGGCCTGTGGAGTCCCGATAGTGCAATTGTGCATCAGGGCGGTGAAAGGCATGGGTCCTGTGACCTGAGAAGGGGCCAATACCTGATTGCGATGGAAGGAAGCCCTTGAAAACTATGCCAAACCTATGGGTTGAGTGGGAAATTGTAAGTTGATTGTGTATCAGGCATAAATCCTTTTCACACTTATTCTATACTTTTATAAAATGAATGAAAGTAGCATTATGTTTGATTGAGCATTTTTGTTCTATTGTTCACAATCATTAAGCTAATTATAGCTATCCTTGTAGGTGAGAAGCAAAGGACGTAGGAGGGGATTCGAAGGTTCATGTATGTAGAAGCGTTACCTTTAAGGGCGTGGATGCAAGCATTTCGGGTCAAAACCCCACATGTTGCCTGTACATTCTGTAAGAAGAGCTGTCTCGATCTTCTTTATGGGAAGGCAAGAGATAGGCACCCTTTTCACCAACATCTGTTCTCTTGCTCAGGAAAGGAATCGATCCAACCGTTATGCTTTCTATGTGTTAGTGGTCACGTTGACAATCCTACCTCTGTGTACTTGATTTGCATATCTAAAATAGTGGGAAGATGAAGAGGCAGGGTAGACCTAGAGTCATGGGGCATTTGCATAAGTATTACCTCCGAAGAGGAGAAAGGGATTTTTGGCTTGGAGAAGAATAATTTTGATTTATTGTGAATAAAGGGGACTATTTGGTTCAAGGAGGAGCCATAGTTTTAGATTCATTGTATTGTTTTGGATCGGAGTGTTATTACTGGCATGAATGTAAATGTGATTTGTATTTATACATATTGATGACTTATAGTTCACTATTAGTCTTGTTAAATTAAATGTGATTCAGTTTCATGGTTAACTTGTGAATGGTCTCTGGTTTGAAACTAAGTTAAACATCAGTTGCAAGTTTTAATTTCATAAAAGAATGTGGATTCCTATATGAGTGATTAGATTGCAATTTAGCTTTAATACAATCTTGTCCAGCTGTGAATTCAATGATTGATTCATTTGGACTTGAATCTATACATGATGTTTAATCTTCTTTATCATGCTCCTACCTAACATATATATGATGTTTCAACCTCTCTATTATGCTTCTGTAGGATAGATTAGGATAGATAGAACTAGATCAGAGTAGTTAGAAGTAGTATAGAGAGGATTTAATACATAGAGGTTAGTTGTTTTATCTTTGTCAATTTAATTCAAGTCTTCACCCCGGAAGCAATCTTTCGACATGTTCAAACATTTTACGGGGTCACTTAAAACGCATCAGATCTAGCCATTCCAAACTAAAGCATGTCTAATTGGGGCTTGTGATCGGGTTAGTTCCCCTCATTGGAATGGTGCACATTTGCCATGTCAACAAATTGGCGCTAGAAGGAGGACCTGAACCGCCCTCTCCAGCTTTTCAAGATTTCATCTATAAGTGTGTTGTGGTCACCAACAACCCCCCTCTTTGTTTGGTATTAGTAATAACATCAAGCAAAGGGGGACCCTTAACAAAAAATCCAAAAGATATTTTGTTTAAAAAATCTTTTGTATTAACTCCCTAAGAGCTATATCGCGTCGCAAAGGTAGAGAGAAGCATTTTCCCAAAGCGCATAAATACACTGAAAAAGAGCAACGCGAGAACCCATCACGTCGCGTGCATTAAAAGCGCTCAAAAAGGGAAAACCTAAGGAATCGCCGACGGCTGATATGCGACGTCGCACGTCGCAATGTCGCATAAGCAGCACAGAGTGATAAAGCGAAAACCTTACGATCTTGCGATCTGCGATCATACAAAACTGCGATCTACGATATTGGCAATTTGTGATAACACTTAATGGCATCGCAATCCTCGATACTGCGATTCCAATCACAGAAAGGACTCATCGCAAGAATTCTCCGACATAAACGGCAAACCCAAAATTGAGCGCGCACCTTAAGGGAAATTAATGATCGCATGCTTCAGTATCCAAGAATGATTGTATCGCGTTTTTCGAAGAGTCAAATCATGATGAGTGTCAGAATTACGCATTCATTAGAACTTAATGCTTTCATGTCAATCTTTTCGTCATTTCTCTTCTTCTTTACGTAAACTGCAAGACATGTAAATGATATAAATCTATATGTAGGAAACATCTAAGGAAAAGAGGAAAGCGCCAATGGGGTAACAGAGAGAAGATGCCTCCGCAAATGGATGCCGCATGCAACAGGACTGCGGATTCCAGAGTATCGCCCAGCAGGCGCTGATGAAAATAGACTATCTAAGACTCAGAGTCAAAGGCGCACAAAAGCAGTGTGTTTGCAAAAGATCTTGAAGGTCAGACTGGGTAAAGCAAAAAGAGAAACGCAAAAGAAGGAGGACGCTCCAGAAAAGCCTGGAACAAAGAACGGAAGCAATTCTTGATACAGGGGATTGTCCAGACAACGCAACTCCTAACTTATTGAGTCATTCGCACGACCGGAAACTGAAATAGCAACAACAAAATCAGTTCGAAAGGAACCTGGGTTGTACTAAGTATACGCACAACGAATACACCCAGCTAGAGAAAGGTTTTCGAAAATATCTTCTAGTCTGTCAGAAAGAGGTGCCAGCTCTTGTTATTTCTAATTTTCAAGCTCGAACAAAAGGAAAGGACAACCAGCCGACTCTTTCAGGGCAAACAGCACATTTCTTACAGCACTAAGGAGCAGATACAGAAACGGTTAGAAATTAGATTTGATTTTTAGAAATAAATTTGCTTTTAGTAAAAGGGCGGTCATTTGAAGTCGTTCCCTAAATTTGTGTAATTAAGATTAATTAGTTAGTAGTATTTAACCCTTCTCATGGCATTTGGAGAAGGGTCCAGAAATTTGTCAAAAAACTTGTCCTCAAAACATGCACTTTTGCACCCTCGGAGGGGGTTTTTGATGAATGGATGGATCGAGATTTATTTATGTTTGCATTTTAATGTCTGCTACTGATGTTGCACTTTTGTACTCTTAGTAGATGTTAGAATTAAGTAGAGATAAATCGTTATTACTTGAAGTTTGTGAGTAAAATCAGTCATAAATGGTACTTTTATCTCTTGATTAATTTTTGCCCATATTCTTATAGTGATATACAGCTGATTTGTTTATATGTTAATGTATGAATGTCTGGATTACAATTTGGCACTTTTGTAAGGTGGAATCATTTGTTTATGCTTAACATATGAATAACTGATTATGCGATATGGTGGTCACAACTGTTTTGCCTAACTTCTTATGCGGAACGGTTCATCTTAAATTGATTTATATTCTTATGATAGCTGAATGATCTTTATTACCAGTTGTTGTATGAAATCTTTTTAGATCGCATAATGAGATAATTATTACTTGGGTTAGTATAGATTAGATGTGATGTTTTTGTTAGATTACAGTAGCATAGAGTCAGTTTAGAGTCTAGAATTAAATTAGTTTAAAATTACCTTTATATTAGTGTCCTAAAAATCTACACACACACACACATCGTTTAGATTGGGAAGCTGGTGCCATCATCCCCAGTCGGACCCGCTACACCAAACGGGCAAGGAGCCGCCAACCAGGTTCCCGACCGGGTGGGTATCCCCCTTGTTGTTGACCCGAGTTCGGGGCCCTCAACATATTTGGCACTAGAAGGAGGGCACGAGCTATGAATGGCGCATAAATCAAAATCTAAATACCATTCTGAGAGCAAATCACCCTCACCAACTCCCCCGACTTCTCCGGTACGATTAAACTCGGAGCTAGAAGTCGCTCGGGCATGCACTGCTGCTACACACTCTAACATATTAGACCAACTTATCATTGATCCCCCTGAACTTCAAACTTCAATTCGTAAACTCCAGGGATTCTCTATTTTTACTCAGAGGTCTGATAAATCTAAAGACAACGTGACTTCGCAGTACAATCCTGCTCATCCCCTGACCAGATTGAAGAGTGAAAAGTTTGGCATCCAGCCCACTGAAATCCCTCTCCCCACTAGGAAAAGAGCAAGGAAAGCACTTCCTAAGTTTGACAGAGAGACTCTTTCATCTACCTCGTCCATTTCAACTCCCTCACCGCGAAGTCAGCCACCCACATCTTCACCCCAAATCACTCATCCATCTTCCACAACCCTTCCTCCCCGATCATCGAAGATCATAATATCTCCATCTTCTCAGCATCAGAGATCATCTTCTGCACTTCCATTGAATAGCAGCTCAACGATGGCCCAGTCTCCATGGAACAATCCTGGGGTGGTTTTAATGCCTCCACCCCTGAGCCCTATACTGGTCCATCCTGAGAAATGGCTGCCTAAATTCAATCCAGAAGGAGGCATGCTAGCCGAATAACATATCAATAATTTCATGCTTTCTGTTAATCTCAACGGAGTTACTAACGAAGACGCTGTTGTCCGGCTTTTCCCTTATACAATGCAACGAACAGCCGGGTCATGGTACTTTTCGTTACCTTCCGGATCCATCACAAGCTAGGACATTTTTCAAAGTCAGTTCCTCACCAAGTTTGGTGATGACAGATCCACGGCGACATTGATCAATGAGCTATCTAATCTTAAGGCTGAGGCTAGAGAACCCATTAAAGATTTTAACTTACGGTTCAATAAGATCCTCAACAAAATCCCCGCTGCTTCACAACCCAGCGAGCAAGTAAGATGTGAATGGTACATCACGGCCTTACCATCTAACTTGGCTATCTTCGTAGATAGGGCAAGCAAGACAACCTTAGTTGAAAACTTAACAGAGGCGTCAGCAGTTGAAAAATGCGTAGTAGCCCTTGAAAAGAGATCTGCAATTGAAGAATGTAAATCTAAGAAGATCTCTTTCAAAGAAGACACCAAGAAGAAGCAAACGAAAGATCCTTTCGATATGGAAGGATTACAAAAAGTATTAAAGGCCATGTCCAATGAGATGATTGATATAAGAAAACAAGTAGCAGAAACGTCTTCAAGAAAGCCTTTCAGGACTTTTAAAAGAAACCCTCCCATGGAGACGAAACCACCCAACGCTGTCTCAAACGTTGAATCTGAAGAAGGAGAAGAAGAGAATACCATCGAAGCACAGACCGACGATGAAGAAGTGGTGGAACTACAAGGAATGTGGGATTTCATCCTCCCACAAGAAGAGGATCAAGAAGCATTTCCGGTTAGCACGAGAAGCAAAAATCAACTTGATCCTCCCCAAACTACCCTAAAACAAAAGGGCGCAAGCCTTGCAACAAAAGATAAGGTCGCAACAAAAAAGACAACTGCTAAAGCGACCCAGTTTAGCCCAGTCCAATCTGATCAAGCACCTCCATCAAGAACACTAATAGTGTCGGATGAAATGGAGTATAACATCATTGATGACATGAAGAAGACTAGGGCTAACATCACTCTTTATGAATTGAGTAAATTGAAACACCAACAGAAAATAATGATGAAAGAATTACATGCTGTGCCTACTACATCTTTACCTACAGCTGTAGCTTCCCACAATCTGGGAATGCCTCCAACCAACGCGATCAATAAGATTGATCCAAATGACATCGCCTTGATTGGAGGAAGATCAAGATCTCATACTCCTCCTTTTCTTCTCACATATGAAATCTTCAATAAAAACGTGCACAATTTCTTGGTCGATTCTGGTGCTTCAACGAATATTTTACCCAGGTCAATATGTGCCAAATTGAATGTGCAACCTCAAAAATCCACAGTACGTATAGTTCAACTTGATCGATCCCAAGTTGAAGTGATTGGTGAACTTAATCAGGTGACCATAAGATTGTCGTCTAACCCAAAAGTGTGTCAGGTTATCAACATTCTAGTAGCTGATATCCCTGAGTTCTATGGTTTGATTCTTAGCAGGGATTGGTCGGAGAAACTCCACGGATATTTCTTAACCGACTGGTCGCTCATGTGGTTACCATACAATGGTAAACCAAATCAGATAAAGGTTGAACGAGAGTTGCACCAAAAATACATAGTGACAGAACTGGAAGGAGAAAATGAAGCCATAACATACAATAGCAGCATTGTAGGCAATTACGCAGTAGATTCTTTCCTCGGCAATTTCAATGCTCATATTTCACCTTACTTAGAGAATTCAGTTTTGTCCCAAGTTGAAAATTTCTCCCAAACTGATGACTCAAAATGTTTTAGTTTTTTAGATAATTCTGTAAATACATCTTTATTTTGGAAATTATATTTTGACAGGTCTAAATCCAATGAGGGAGCAGGAGCAGGATGCGTTCTGATTAGCCTGGACGGGAACAAGATTATGCTCACATGCAGACTTGAGTTCGATTGCACGAACAACACAGCGGAGTACAAAGCCTTGGTTCAAGGCCTATACAAAGAAATCGGATTGAACGTTAAGTATCTTCAAGTCTTTGGAGATTCTGAGATCGTCGTAAAATAGGTACGTAACACCATACATTGCCTGTCAAGTCATTTAAAGCACTATCAATCATTAGTTCAAGATCTCATTGCACATTTCCTAGCATTCAACATCTCGTCAATTCCAAGAATTCAAAACACGAGCGTAGACCTGTTAGCTAACGTAGCCTCTAGACTTATTCCTTCCAAAGATTTTAGTCCTGATAGGTTTTCAATAGAATTAATCTTTAGACCATCCATCCCTGACAACATCACCAATTGGAGAGTATTTAACAACGATCCTGACATCGTAAATTTCCTTACTTCTAAAGGATCCTACTCAAATCAGATAATCGACGAAGGCCATCATGATCACCAAATACAACAAAATGGCACTGACAATGATGTACTGAAATCAGTGGTCAAGTTATAAGATTTATATGATTTGAAAAGTCGGTTTAAAAGGTCCGCCAATGCTAAACTTTACAGTTCTACCCTGAACTGTGAATTAGTAAACCTAGGGACCGATCAGAAGCCACAAAACGTTAACCTAGGCCACGGCCTAGCCCTTGAAGAGAAATCAGCATATATCCGTCTTCTGAGACAGTATAAAAATGTTTTTTCCTGGAATTACGATGAGCTGAAGACTTACAACACTTCTATCATTCAACACACTATCCCTATGATTGACAATGAAAAACCTGTCCAGCAGAAGCTCAGAAAAATACACACTAACTTAGAAAATCAGATAAAAACTAAGCTTAATAAGTTGTTGAGAGCCAGAATACTTTTCCCGGTCAGGCATTCCAAATGGGTATCCAATATGGTACCCATTAGAAAGAAAAACAGAGATATTAGGATATGTATCGACTTCCGAAATCTCAACAAAGCCTGCCAGAAAGACAATTTTCCCCTCCCACCTATGGAACAAATATTACAGGTAGTAGCAGGCTCAGAATTAATGTCTTTCCTGGATGGATTTTCAGGGTACAATCAAGTACTGGTGCATCCTGATGGTCAGTTAAAGACTACGTTCTGAACCAAATGGGGCACTTATGCATATCGGAAGATGCCATTTGGTCTGATCAATGCCAGAGCTACCTTTCAGAGAGCCATGGACATTGCATTTAAAGGGTTAGTCAATAAATTAGTAGTGATTTACCTGGATGATATAACAGTGTACTCCATAAAACGATGCAACCATCTCAAAGATTTGAAGCAAATCTTTCAAAGATGTTTGAGGTATGGGATTTCGCTCAACCCAAAGAAATCTTTCTTTGCATTGAGCGAAAGGAAATTGCTCGGATTCATAGTGTCGAAATCTAGTATTCACATAGAACCTGACAGAATCAAAGAAATTTCCGAGATATCCATGCCCCATAACAAGAAAGCCATGCAATCCTTCTTTGGACAGATCAATTTTGTCAAAAGATTTGTCCTGGATTTTTCATGTATTATTTCTCCCTTACAAAATATGATAAAAAAGAATTCAAAATTCAAATCGGGTCTAGATGAGCATGAAGCATTCAACTTAATCAAACAAGCTATCATCAACGCTCCATCTTTAGCAACCCCAAATTTTTCAGAACCGTTTATCTTATACATGTTTGCCTCAGAGAAATCTTATGTTGCGATTTTAACTCAAGCGAATCAAGAAAAGGCAGAAGCTCCAATCGCATTTTTTATCTCGAACTTACAAGGTTCTGAACTTAATTACTCAGACATAGAGAAACAGGCATATTCCATTTTCAAAGCGATCAAATATTTCAGACCTTTCTTGCTAAAAGGCCATACCAAAGTCATAGTACCGTTCCCAGCAGTAAGAAAGCTCCTGATACAGAAGGACGTGGGCGAAAAGAGAGCGAATTGGATCACCGCCTTACAAGAATACGATCTTGAGATCAAGCCAGCACACATCGTGAGAGGTCAAGGCTTCTGCAAGATGTTAGCTGGAGCATCGCAAATTCCTGAGAACTCGTCTGAAGAGGTACACATGTATGAGGTAATCCTAAACGACGCAGAATCATTATATGCTGACACCATTTATTTTCTTAAAAACAGGTATGCTCCATTTCACCTGGATCACACCAAGAAGAGAGCCCTGAGATTGAAAGCTAAACAATACCAGCTCATAAATGATGTTCTGTTTAAAAGAAATTACGATTCTGTGCTTCTTAGATGTCTTGAGAAAACTGAAGCCGAAAAGGTTTTGCAGGAACTTCACGATGGACCAGCAGGTGGACACTATGCTGGAGAAGCCACCACACATAAAATCTTGCGTGCAGGATATTACTGGCCCACGGTGTTCAAAGACTCATACAATTACGTAAGGAAATGCCAAGTCGGCCAGATTGCTGCAGGGAAACAAAAGAAGTCATCCATGCCACTGTAGTCGGTTAACATTGAGCAACCATTCAGTCAATGGGGCCTGGACATAATAGGTGAGATCGTTCCTCACGCTTCTAAACAGCATAGGTATATCCTCACGGCAACTGACTATTTTACCAAATGGGTAGAAGCAGTTCCTCTCAAGACAGCTAATTCTGAAAACATTATTGAATTCATAGATCAGTTTATCATCACTAGGTTTGGATTGCCAACGGCCTTAATGTTTGATAATGCATCATATTTTTCTGGAAATGCAATGACTGAGTTTGCGCTCAAAAGAGGGTTCAAACTGAAGTATTCTGCCAACTACTATCCGCAAGGTAACGGGTTGGCCGAATCAACAAACAAGAACCTAATCAGGGTTATTAAAAAGATAGTCGACCAAAACCAAAATAATTGGCACAAAGCGCTGGTAAATGCCTTATGGGCAGATAGAATTACAAAGAAAGCTTCTATCGGCACTTCTCCCTTTAATTTAGTTTATGGGAGAGAAGTGGTTCTTCTGACTCACCTAGTCATTCCCTCTTTGTCTTTAGTGCAATATATCGATGAAGTATCTACTTCCTCTTTACGATTAAGAAAAATGGAAATAATCAAACTAGAAGAGCAAAGAGAACAAGCTAGGAAAACCCATGCTCATCACCAAGCACTAATAAAATCTTCTTTTGACTCAAGCATCATAACCAGAAAAAACTTTCAAATGGGAGATTTAGTTTTAAAATGGGATAAGGCTCATGAAGAAAAGGGAAAACATACGAAATTCCAGAAGCTGTGGCTTGGTCCTTTTCAGATTGTAGAGGTCATAGGCCCATCGACTTTTGTGTTGCAGGATTTAACAGGCAGGAGAGATTATGTGCCTGTGAATGGACAAATTCTCAAAATGTATTTTCCATAGAAGAGAATTCTTCTAGTTTTTGTAGGATAGATTTAATTTTTAGTTTTTATTTTGTTTTGTTTTTCTCTTTTTATGAATAAAACCTGTTGTAAATGATCATTTAAAAAGGATTCATGAAAGAGTACGCCAATTCTCTATCAGATTTTGATTTCACTTGTACAAATTGCAAAATTTTTGAAAATCTGAATTTTATTATTGACAAATAGAGTTAACTTCACCTTGATTACGATGCTAGTTTCAACCTCTAAAAACTTGGACAAAAGCAACCGTTGGTAAAGAATTGTTTTGTATCAGCACAATGAAAGCTATCATCAATAATAAAATAAGTATTCTCAGCAAAACTGTTGTTTTCAAAAACTCTATTATTGTCGTCCAGAGCTTTCTTAAGGAAAAATAATGACTTCCTCCCTGCTAAAAGGAAATTGCAGCATTCAGAGAAACAATCCAAGGAAAACACTATATCGCAAAGAATAAGAGGTCTCATCACGAGCTGGCTTATCATGATCACATATATTATAACTTGCTGACTTTGCCAATACTGTCTATCAAAACAGGGCCACGAATTAAGATTGTTGCAATCAAAAGACAAGAGGTCTCATCACGAGCCGGCTTGTTCAGCGAAAGTGTAAATCAAGTGAATGACTATGTCATAATTTGGCCACCAAACCAAGACATTGTTCTTTAGAGAATTAAAAAAAGAAAAGTGTGTCAAAAAGGATATTTTTTCTCTGGAATGTTGCGAGTAACCTCAAGCAGGAAAAAGGATCATTGCTGGATAACATGGTAACCCTGTCGAGGCTATGAACGCTTGCGGGCAGCAGAGGCTCTACCTACGACAAATGAGCATACTTTTAAGCCAGTACGCAGAGAAGACCTTATTTTATCTTTAATCAAGACCAAGTAATGTCTGGTGCGAATGCAAGAAAAATCCTGAGGAAGCAAGCAATTGGGATATAAAAAAGGTTGAGACAAAGTATCATTGACAAGGTGAGGGGTAATCTACTCTATCTGTCCATAACAAAATTTAGACATATAAAAATTTTGTTGTTTTGGAAGTGAACGGTCAATAGAAAAGCAGAGATAATTGGTTCTTCAAAGTGAATCGCCATTGTTGTGGTCACCAACAACCCCCCTCTTTGTTTGATATTAGTAATAACATCAAGCAAAGGGGGACCCTTAACCAAAAATCCAAAAGATATTTTGTTTAAAAAATCTTTTGTATTAACTCCCTAAGAGCTATATCGCGTCGCAAAGGTAGAGAGAAGCGTTTTCCCAAAGCGCATAAATACAATGAAAAAGAGCGACGCGAGAACCCATCGCGTCGCATGCATTAAAAGCGCTCAAAAAGGGAAAACCTAAGGAATCGCCGACGGCCGATATGTGACGTCGCACGTCGCAATGTCGCATAAGCAGCACAGAGCGATAAAGTGAAAACCTTGCGATCTTGCGATCTTGCGATCTGCGATCTGCGATCATACAAAACTGCGATCTACGATATTGGCAATTTGCGATAACACTTAATGACATCGCAGTCCTCGATACTGCGATTCCAATTGCAGAAAGGACTCATCGCAAGAATTCTCCGACATAAATGGTAAACCCAAAATTGACCGCGCACCTTAAGGGAAATTAATGATCGCATGCTTCAGTATCCAAGAATGATTGTATCACGTTTTTCGAAGAGTCAAATCATGATGAGTGTCAGAATTACGCATTCATTAGAACTTAATGCTTTCATGTCAATCTTTTCGTCATTTCTCTTCTTCTTTGCGTAAACTGCAAGACATGTAACTGATATAAATCTATATGCAGGAAACATCTAAGGAAAAGAGGAAAGCGCCAATGGGGTAACAGAGAGAACATGCCTCCGCAAATGGATGCTGCATGCAGCAGGACCGCGGATTCCATAGTATCGCCCAACAGGCGCTGATGAAAATAGACTATCTAAGACTCAGAGTCAAAGGTGCACGAAAGCAGCGTGTTTGCAAAAGATCTTGAAGCTCAGACTGGGTAAAGCAAAAAGAGAAACGCAAAAGAAGGAGGACGCTCCAGAAAAGCCTGGAACAAAGAACGGAAGCAATTCTCGATACACGGGATTTTCCAGACAACGCGACTCCTAACTCATTGAGTCATTCGCACGACCGGAAACCGAAATAGCAACAGAAAAATCAGTTCGAAAGGAACCTAGGTTGTATAAGTATACGCACAGCGAATACACCCAGCTAGAGAAAGGCTTTCGAAAATATCTTCTAGTTTGTCAGAAAGAGGTGCCAGCTCTTGTTATTTCTAATTTTCAAGCTTGAACAAAAGGAAAGGACAACCAGCCGACTCTTTCAGGGCAAACAGCGCATTGCTTACAGAACTAAGGAGCAGATACATAAACGGTTAGAAATTAGATTTAATTTTTAGAAATAAATTTGCTTTTAGTAAAAGGGCGGTCATTTGAAGCCATTCCCTAAATTTGTGTAATTAAGATTAATTAGTTAGTAGTATTTAACCCTTCTCATGGCATTTGGAGAAGGGTCCAGAAATTTTTCAAAAAACTTGTCCTCAGAACATGCACTTTTGCACCCTCGGAGGGGGTTTTTGATGAATGGATGGATCGAGATTTATTTATATTTGCATTTTAATGTCTGCTACTGATGTTTCACTTTTGTACTCTTAGTAGATGTTAGAAGTAAGTAGAGATAAATCGTTATTACTTGAAGTTTGTGAGCAAAATCAGTCATAAATGGTACTTTTATCTCTTGATTAATTTCTGCTCATATTCTTAGAGTGATATACAACTAATTTGTTTATATGTTAATGTATGAATGTCTGTATTACCATTTGGCACTTTTGTACGGTGGAATCATTTGTTTATGCTTAACATATGAATAACTGATTATGTGATATGCTGTTCACAACTATTTTGCCTAACTTCTTATGCAGAACGATTCATCTTAAATTGATTTATATTCTTATGATAGCTGAATGATCTTTATTACCAGTTGTTGTATGAAATATTTTTAGATCGCATAATGAAAGAATTATTACCCAGGTTAGTATAGATTAGATGTGTTGTTTTTGTTAGATTACAGTAGCATAGAGTCAATTTAGAGTCTAGAATTAAATTAGTTTAAAATTACCTTTAGATTAGTGTCTTCAAAATCTACACACACACACACATCTTTTAGATTGGGAAGCTGGTCCGATCATCCCCAGTCGGACCCGCTACACCAAACGGGCAAGGAGCCGCCAACCAGGTTCCCGACCGGGTGGGTATCCCCCTTGTTGTTGACCCGATTTCGGGGCCCTCAACAACGTGCCATGCATGGATTCAAAAGCATTAATGTATGGATCGTAAAGGTCGGAGAGATCCTGCACACATTTGAAAGAGCCTCATTTTGAAGAAACAGAGACCCCTCTAAGTATTGTTTCTGTGTTACCCAAAGAAGAGAGACTGTGGGAATATCCTATCACTCAGGAACAACTAATGAGAGCACTTACTCAGGTTTATGCTCATTCCCTCTCTTAGCTTCCCATTTTTCACTCTTCACCTTCGACAACTAAGAGAAAGCCAAGGATCTTTAGCCTAAGCAGAGATACATCTACAACCACTTCTCTCGAAGATATTGTGCTATAATCCTTGCAAAGTATCGACATCCCTTGGGAAGAAATTCTTGAGGATTCCCCTTCTAAAGGAAACTCCTCGCTTGATTTTGAGAATCCTAATGGAGAAGCCTCCAACCAAAACTTCCCTATCCATAATATGGCCAACGTTCCTCCTCTAGGTGGGAATCAACCTCCATCTCCTCCTTCGGGTGGGAATCAATCCCCACCTCCTCTGGAAGCACTCCCTCCCTTGCTTGCACAGGATGCTATAATGGTACCTAGGCAGAAACATCCCTTACCAAAAAATACAGAAAAAGTGTTAACCAATTTCGACCTTGAGCGGGGAGATACCGCTGATAACCATATTCATTCTTTCTTCATAGCCTTGCATAGGTTGGGGGTCACCGATGAAGATGTGGTGTGTTGCCTATTCTCTTTTACTTTGACTAGTGTAGCCTCTACATGGTATTTCAGCTTGAGAATAGGGTCGATTACCTCTTGGGATGCTTTTCAGCACGCCTTTTTAGATAAGTTTGGTGATGACAAAACACCAGCAGCCTTAGTTTTAGAAATATCCCATTTGAAAATGGAAACCAAGGAGAAGGTTAAGGATTTTAACATCCAGTTCAACACCTTATTCAACAGAATACCAGCCACTACTCGACCTACTGAAGAGGTGCTAATGGAATCTATATCTCTGCTCTCCTTGTCCCTACAGCAATGTGGGTTAAAAGGAGTAATGTGCAAACCTTACAAGGTGCTATCCATGAAGTGGTGAAATTTTAAAATGAAATGATCAGGCTCATAGCATGCCACCCTATAACTAGAGAAAAGAAAGCCTCTTAGATATCCAAGAAGAATAATGGAAATGATAACAAAGGGGCTAAAACTAAAGATAAGGACACCATAGATGTGGAAGGGTTGCATCGGATCATTAACAAACTTACAAACACGGTCATTGATATGAAAGGGAATCATGGAGAGAGTACTAGTGGTAATGGAGGATACTATCACAACAGAAAGCCCTTCAAGCCTTTCTATCGTAAGAAAATAGAAGGTGGTCATGGTCAACTTGCGCTGCCTGCTCCACCCAATGAAGGGGCTTTAAACATAGAAGAGTTGGCTCTTATTGGATCGCTCCTTAATAAAGAAGATCATGTACTAGAGCTTGAACCAGAACAAGGAGATGAGGAGGAATACGAAGTAGAAGAGCCCTCGGATGAGGAAACCCAGATTAATGTGCTATGAGA
Source organism: Pinus tabuliformis (assembly GCA_031772625.1). Lineage (NCBI taxonomy): Eukaryota > Viridiplantae > Streptophyta > Pinopsida > Pinales > Pinaceae > Pinus > Pinus tabuliformis. The sequence continues at coordinate 1,736,740,760 of CM062819.1, forward strand.
TTTCCATAGTGATGAGAATGACGATGAAGGAGATAACATTGCAGAAATCAAAACTAATGAAATCCACACGCAAAGTAAATAGCCGCTCCCAAATGCGACAAATCCCTTACACCAAATAAAGCAACATGTTCACCCTATGAAAGCATCCACTCCCAGAGTTCCTATCGAGAAGAGTAGACTTGGTAGTCAATCCAAGAATGCCCCTATTGCAAGTCACCTAGAGAAAGAAAATGCATCTCCCACTATAACACAGGCTACTCAAGATGGTAAGCTCCCATCTAAGATTGGAAAAAAGGTATGTTTACTCTACCATATCCTGTTTATAACATTCATTACAATATTGTGGATGATTTCAAGAAGTCTAGGGCTAATATCACCTATTTTGACTTGTTAAAATTAACGCAACAAAGATATTTGTTGCTGAAAGCTATGAATGAGCGGAACTGAAAAACCCCCACCACCTCCAGCGGCCAAACCGAGAAACCAGTGTCCAAACCTATAAGTACCTCTAGTGCATCCCAAATACCATCAGCTATGGAGGCCACTTTATCTAAAATAAATCGAAAGCCCCAAGATGTCAGTGCAGCCATGATAGGGAGGAAATCAAAATCTATGACTCCACCCTTCCTTATCACATTCGAAATATTCAACATGAATGTGCATAATTGCTTGGTAGACTCTGGTGCCTCATCAGCTGTTATGCCTTACGCTGTTGCTAAGAGACTTCAGGCAATACCCAATAAAACTGAAACTCGAATTATGTAGTTGGATAGAACGAATGTGAGAGTTATTAGGGAGCTAAAAGATGTGTTGATTCGGATGGCTGCCATTGATATAGTGGTAGTGGATATACCTGAGGCTTATGGGATGTTGCTTAGTAGGAATTGGTCATCAAATCTAAATCAATATTTCTCGATTGATTGGTCCCATCTTTTGTTGCCTCAGAGGGGAAAAAGCGATATGCTGAGAGTGGATCAGGAAAGATACATGAAGTACGTGGTAACGGAACCAAACAAACCCAATGAACCTATAATGTTCTATAACTATATCCTTGGGAATTATAGTTCCGACGTTTATGCCATGGAAACCTGCTTCAAGGAGTGCCATGAAGAAACAGTCAAGGAGGCTTTGACATACACACAGTTGGAAGAAAGAATTAAACACCCCCATAATCCAACTGATGAATTACCTTGTATTATAGTAGATGATAGGACTAATTTCATAGGAAGTAGTTCTTTTAGCATAACTTTAAAGTTTATTTTCGGGCACTTCACTTTGATGACTCTAACTATCTTGGAAGTTCAGGCGCTGGGATCATTTTCATTAGCCCACTAGGAAACCAACACCTGATGGTCAGTCGGTTGGAATGTGTGCACACCAGTAACACAGCAGAACATGAAGGCTAGCTGAAAGGCCTGAGAAGAGCCATTGAAAGGAATGTAAAAAATCTTAGAGCTTTTGATGACCCACAGATAATGGTGAACTAGGTAAAGAAAAAGATACACTGCAGTCTGCCACATCTGGTGAGGCACCAACATGAGGTATGGAGTTTAATTGGCAATTTTGATTCTTTCAATGTCAAATACATACCTTGAAAGTATAACCATGATGTCGATTTGATGGATGCTATGGCTGTGAACTTTTGCCTAATCTTAGATTAAACAAGAATAAATTTTATGTTGAATTGATTTTCAGATCATTCGTAAGTCATAACATCTCAAATTGGCAGGTGTCCGAAGGTTATAATAAAATCCTTGAGTTCCTGCATTACGAAAGAACACTCAGAAACACAACCATTAACAAAAAGGAGCATGATGAACTTGTAAACGGAAGTGATGACAAGTTGATATCTTTCATTGAGAAATTTATTTACTCTCATGAGTGAGCCAACACGTAAACAAAAAAAATTACAACACTCATGGCTTAGCCCATTCCAAGTTGTGGAAAAAATTGGTCATGGAATTTACAGATTGAAAACCTTACAAGGAGAGATTGAAAAGCTCCCTATTAGTGGCCAACATTTGAAGAGATACTTCCAGTAGCCATCGCATTGGTGGTTGCATCCTGAGTAGGTTAGAGTACATTTTATTTTGCTCTTAGTTTAGTTGTATTTCTGTCCTTTCTTTTGTCTTCTGCCAAGTCTATTTTCCTACTGTTTTGAATTACATTCCTTTCCAGTTAGCTGATTGTAGTCCTCCAATCTCATTCTACCTTTCAGATTTTCCCTCTTTCACTACTCTCATCCTTTCCCTTCCTCATTAACTTTATGATGATTCTGTTTTTCTTGAATCCATCAGCTCCTCGCAAATCAAACAAACTTTCTATCAGCGCATGAGCACTTGAGAATCAGCAGTGGAATGCAAACCAAACCCCTCATTGGCATCCGTGAGATCTGTTGATAACTTGGATATCTAGAGCATGTAGGGGCATCTTTATAAAACAAAAAATGTGTAACTACAACTGGACTGGCATGGAGGAATGCTACATTTAAATAAATCCCACTCAGACCTAGCCTATAGTTGCTTGTAAGGTTTATAGTCATTCTTCATTGGTCCCATCCACCACACTAAATGGTCCAATACATGTTAATCACAAGTAAACATCCTTTCATGGGCTAAGCTCACTGTCTCATGCCCTGTGACAAATCTAATTGTGATCTAGTCCTTGTGCCTGAAACTGGAAGGACTTATCTAAAAATAAATGAAATTCCAAGTCCTTGTTCCAATCTGGAAGGACATGTTGTTTGGGAAGTTGGTTAGAGTAAGGAATGTTGATGGGCTCAGAGTACCGACTGACACAGCAAGTCCAACCTTGATTAAGTGGTTTAAAAATATGGCATGATCCATGACTGTGCCCCATTCAATTAATGAAAATATAGCACTGAAATTCTCATATAAAGTACAAGAAAAACATGTCTACATCAAGCTTGATGAGCAATAAAGAGCTGAGGTACACACCTAAATAGGTATGGATAGACAAGTGATGGCCCCAAAGGGATTTTTGAAAGTGGGAAACAGGTAAAGGAAGTTCAATAAACCCCATAATATTGCTATTGGAGAATGCCTGCTAAAATCATATCAACAAGTAGAAGCTATTTGTCTCTATCCCTCTTGAAGCAATTAATATTTAAGTGGAACCCATGCTTGTCCATCTATATAGTTTGCATTTCAAGTTTATCTTAACATCCTGATGTTTTATTGATCTAAAGCTTACGTGGAAATAGAGATAACTGGTTCACCCAGCGGTTCACCGTTTTTTGTGGCCACAACTACCACCCTATTAAAACATGCTCTGATAGCAAATTTTGAATGGGCCCCCTATAAGTTTGTTCTATCATCTCTCTGAATGATCCCTTTCATCCCAGTGATTTTAACTCTATGAAGAGTTGAATCTTCCATTCAAAAATGGTGAAAGCCCCTCAATGAACCCCTCACATATAACCTTAGTAAGCCCTTCATTCATATGCTCATTGGGGTTTGCCTAGCTTCCAAAACCCTTCATCGCATCATTGTCCCGTTATAATCCCTTTACAAAGGAAACCCTTCGCAAAATACATATACCCTCCCTATTTCACTTATCACATTCATCCTAGGCACATAATGCATGCCATAAGGCCTCAGACCCAACGGCACTATAAACCACAATATATATATTATCAGGTCTGAAAGCCTGTCGCATATCGCGGTCAGCCTTAGTCTAAGGTTTATGGATACATGGCGTACCCCTGGCCTCTGGACCCGCCGACACTATGAACCATATTGTATACATTGTCGGGTCCAGCCCCAATCGCATATCGCGTATCGGTGGAGCCTAGGCCTTATACATAACACACCTAGCGATATAGCGTACCTGCCGAGCTATCAAATACAATTTATATAGTTTTGGGTCTTAAGCATTATTGCATATTGCGATCGGCGGAGCCCCAGGCTTGTGCATGTTTTGATATGCGATAGGCGAGACTCGATGATATTTATAGACTCCAGCATATAGCATTTGAGGTCCGGCTTGAGCGATCGGGGTGGGATTTCCTGTGTTTTCATATGTTTTCCAAATTTTTCGAAATTACAAAGGATCGAGTTTTCAGTGAAAAAGCGGGTGTGTGGAGTCCCGATAGCACAATTGCACATCGGGGTAGTGGTAGGCATGGGTCTTGTGACCTAAGAAGGGGCCGATACCCGATTGCGAAGGAAGGAAGCCCTCGAAAACTATGCCAAGACTATGGGTTGAGCGGGAAATTGTATGTGTTGTTCTGTAGTTTTATAAAATGAATGAAGGAAACGTTACATTTGATTGAGCATTTTTGCTCTATTGTTCACAATCATCAAGCTAATGATAGCTATCCTTGGAGGTGAGAAGCAAAGGACGCATAGGGGATTCGAAGGGCCGTGTATGCAGAAGCGTTGCGTTTAAGGGTCTGGCTGCAAGCATTCCAAGTCGGAACCCCACTTGTTTCCTGTACATTCTGTAAGCATGGTTGTCCCGTTCTTCATTATGGGAAGGCAACAGACAGGCACCCTTTTCACCAACATCTGTTCTCTTCCTCAGGAAAGGAACTGATCCAACCATTATGATTTCTATGTGTGAGAAGTCGTGCTAAGAATCCTACCTTTGTGTACTTGATTTGCATATCTAAAACTGTGGGAAGATGAAGAGGTAGGGTAGACCTAGAGTCATGGGGCATTTGCATAAGTATTACCTCCGAAGAGGAGAAAGGGTTTTTTGGCTTAGAGAAGGAAAATTTTGATTTATTGTGAATAAAGGGGACTATTTAGTTCAAGGAGGAGCCATAGTTTCAGATTCATTGTATTGTTTTGTATCAAAGTCTTGTTACTAGCATGAATGTAAATGTGATTTGTATTTATTCATATTGATGACTTACAGTTCACTATTAGTCTTGTTAAATTGAGTGTGATTCAATTTCATGGTTAACTTGTGAATGGTCTCTGATTTGAAACTAAGTTAAACATCAGTTGCAAGTTTTAATTTCATAAAAGAATGTGGATTCCTATATGAGTGATTGGATTGAAATTTAGTTTTTAATATAGTCTTGTCTAGCTATAAATTCAATGATTTATTCATTTAGACTTGAATCTATACATGATGTTTAATCTTCTTTATCATGCTCCTGTCGAACGTATATATGATGTTTAAACCTTTGTATTATTCTTATGCACGATAAATTGGGATAGCTAGAACTAGATTAGAGTAGTTAGAAGTAGTATAGATAGGATTTAATACATAGAGGTTAGTTGTTTTATCTTTGTTGATTTAATTGAAGTTTTCCTCCCGGAAGCAATCTTTCGACATGTTCAAATAGTTTACAGGGTCCCTCAAAACTCGTCGAAGCTAGCCATTCCAAATGAAAGTAGGTCTAATTGGGTCTTGCAATTGGGTTAGTTGCCGCTGTTGGCATTGTGCACATTTTCCATGTCAACAGGTCTAAGGTGAGAGCTCATTGCAATAGTAAAGGTTTACCATCAAGCATAAATATTTCCAATGCCATGATTGATGCATTCGTTGTGGCTCCTCATTCGTTCTTGAGGCGTGTTGGGAGAAGGGAGAAAATCATGAAATCCAAAAGAGATGTGGTGAAAGGGCAGAGGCATCAAAGGGAAATAAGAGCATAATGAAGTGAGGTTCCAAGAGGCTCGGAGTTCGGGAGGGAATCTGTGAGCGAGGAGTGGGAAGGAAGGTTGCAAAGGAGAAGCAGAAAGCAAGGTGAAGGTGATAAAAAATGATAGAAAGAGGCACTCTCGAGGGGTAGGAGGCTTTTTACTTGAGCACCAAAGAAAATTCCAAAGCACCAATAAATGAAATAAGGAAACAAAGAGGCTCTGTGAATCCTTTTGGATTAGCATGCCCTCCTTTGAAATAATCACAAAATATTTGTACTTAGTGTTGAGCTAATTAGTATAACTAATCGATTCTAGAGGAGTTGTGGCCGAAGAGGTGATTATTTAGTTGAGGAGACTCATGAGTGGAGCATCCCACATTAGAGGAAGTTGAGATGAGGACGAAAAGTTGAACAATGAATTGTTGACAATATTCCTATGTTGCGCAGCTAAATTATGAAAATGTGAAGCACCAAGAGCCGAGGGGGAGCGAAGCTTTGGGCCAAGTAACTATGCAAGTGAGAACTCCTCTTAAACAATCACATAAGGGGGTGGAAGGGGTGGCTAGGTCATTAGGACCTAGACCAACCCCCAACATGAAGGAAGAAACACTAGGTTGGAGGGGAGGAAGCAACTCTTGGAGAAAGATAACAATGTTAACAACAACATAAAACTAGGGTCAAAATGGCAATGAAGGTTGGTAGAATACAACATTAAGTGTTTCATACAATTAAAAGTTGGTCTTGATAACAAGTGGGCTAAAAGCATTGTTGAGGGGATGAAATGACAATGATGCCATCCCATCACTTTCACTCAAGCATATGAATCATGGGAAAATAAATATTCAATATATATATGTAATAATTTTATTAGCATGTGGATCATGGGAATATATATATATATAGTCATTTTATTTAAATTTTTTAAAAAATAATAAATTTTAAATTGTAAAAACTTTACTCTCCCAAGGCAATGAAACACATACACATATCTCATAATTTAATTACTTCTTGAATTGCACATTATAATTATTCATATATTATATTAAATTTTTAAAATTTTTAAATGTGGTAGGTATGTGATTTTCTACTTATTATTTTTTAATTTAATAAATATATTAAAAATATAATTAATTATTATATATTATTTTTTTAATTTTTAAATATATTAAATACATAATTAATTATAATATTTTATTGTGATCCATTAACGATTAAAATTCTTAATGTGATGAAGATGAAATTCAAATACAATATTTTATTTTAAACAAAATTAAAATAATTTATTGTATTTTATATTTTTGAAAACAAAAGATATGATTTTAACATTGAATTTCTAATATACATAACACTTTTTAACACAATTAGTAGTTTAACATTGAATTTTTAATAAACATAAAACTTCTAACACAATTAGTAGTCTGATGCTAAATGTTAGTTTTGTCACTTGGGCCAGTTTTGTTACCAGTGAAGTTTTTGTTAGTTTTGTCACTTGGGCCAGTTTTGTTACCAGCGAAGTTTTTTTATCAAAAAATATTTTGAAGAGTGATTTGTATCCTTTGATTCTACTATAAATAGCAAATATATGAATTTTCCTTGTGAAAAAAACACTAGTAATACAAAGGTCACCAATTGATCCACCAACACTTATTTTAAATATTAATACTATAAATGATATACTAATTTTTATCATAAAAAATATTTAAATTTTAAATTTTATAATAAAAAACATTATCATTTTTGCAAAATTTAAAATATGGTAAATATATATAGAATGTATATTGTTAACATTTTTTTTATCATTTGTGGGAAGTAATTAAATTTAAGCATATTGTAAATATGTGTCAGGTCATTTGTGGGAATTGAACTTAGGTATGGAGGATTTCATTCCTTTCTCCCAATAACCTAGGATAACCCCAATTGACATATAAACTTATATTTAATTTTAAAACTTTTGTTTTCTTGTTCAACTTAGAGGAATTTAAATTTTAAATCTAATGGTTTACACAATACTCCATAACAAAGCTAGCAATACTTTAAAACAAAACTCTTCTATTTTCCTTTGCACCTTTAAGTGCAATTGCTAGTATAATATAATTGAATATATTATTATTATCCAATTTCAAGGTCAGACATATATTATTATTATCCAATTTTAAGGTCACAACCAAGTAAGACACCAAATTGGTTTATGAGATCCCCTTGTTTGTGAGACAAGAGACCCACCTCAGCTAGTTTGTGAGACAAAAGACCCACCTCAGCTATATTATACTAGCCATTACTCTTAAAAATGCAAAAGCACATAAAAAAATAAAAAAATAAAAAAAAAATACTAATACAAAATAGATCAAAACTATGTTAAATTAAACTTTCAAATAAATAATTTTAAAATATTTTTAATAAAAAATTAAAAAACTAATTTTTTTTCCTCATTAAATAAATCAATATAACTTGGAATAAACATTTTATAACTTTCCCTAAACATTCTATCATTATAATTATTCAAACGAAACAATTTATTAATAAAATTAAACATTAAAATGGTACTAAAGTCAGAAAACATATTTTCCACTATCTAAATAAAAAGGAAGAAATGCATTATGTCCTAGCAAATCAAGCAGACTTTGTTCATTTTTTAATCAAACAATGCCTAATAATGGTAGAAAAGGTATTTTTCCATGGGGGAGATGAATGAATTGACATGTTCATGAATCGATCTTGATGGCGGGGCTGCAGGCTTTAGAGACAATCTCTCTAGTCTGCTAGCAAGCTCTTCAATATCTCGGTCAACTTCCTTCTCTTCTGGGTAGAGTGCATCTGTTATGCTCTATTAACAGCCAGTCCCCATATATCACAATCACGTTTAATGAATTAGCACATGCGTAACAATTTTACATCAATACAGCTCCAGAAGTTATTGAATATACACAGGCGACATATCAGGCATATACATGTATATATATTTCTATTGCACACATCCGCAGGCTTTCTGTCTTTATTTGTTATGGGCGGTAGTTATGAACAGGCATTACCATGTAGACCGGCGCACCTCCTCAACCGGCCAATTCAATTGACGGCTCTTCACCTTCATCGTGGCACCGTTAACAACATAATAGATGTATCTATGTGTATACTTTATATCATATAGCGTTATTGCATACAGTTTTATACCAATAAATTCCACGCCTCCTTCCACAACCGAGACTATATATATCTATACCAGTCCTGGTTAATAAGTCGCACATGCATAACAGTTTTATGGGATCTTGTTACGCCCTTCAAGCTCAGCCGCAAGCAAACATACAGCAAGTATGTAAACAACAACTCTTCAACTGGATTTTTAACATATGATACGCAGACTATATATATGTATACTTACGCCATCCGCATTAAAACTTCCACTTTAACGCAGGAATGACTACCACACCCCAGATTCTCATGAAAGCACGCCTGTGGCCTTTTACCCACGAGTTCATGATAATACCATGATACCAATTTTATTACAGAGAGTTCCACAGTCTCGGCGCCGGTATATAAACAATGATGATATCCGCAGGTAAAGCATTCAATTGCAAAACAGAGGCAATAATCTTGTAAACCAGGGGCATGCGCAACTATCATTTAAGCTGTAAATCATTATGAAGAGAACGAATTCAGTTATGAATGCACCATGAAGGAGCATGAGGGACAAAACAAATCATTTCAAACACACACATAATTTTATTCCACAGTGTTTATGAATATATACATTATGAATATATACATTATGAATATATACATTACAAAGAAATGAACTGAACTATTCGGAGCACATAGTTTTCCTACTTTAAAAGTATGATCAAGGCGCTTTTTCCTAGATTTTCTGCCTTTTGTTTTAGGATCAAAATAGGCATTTTTATCTTTATCTTTTACAAAAGGCAACTTTTCCCTTTTTCCCATAATGATTTAAAGCATGAGTTTTATTTTCCCTCTTATCCTAATTTTAAATGAAAACATTGCTTTATTAAAATAACAAAATACTAAAATTATTACGCCCCCCTTTTCATGCTCCCGCATGAGACACCCAACCTTAAAATTAATCATGATCTCCTCATCATGTGTTTGGATCTGTGGATGCCTGGATCCCATATCTTGTGCTTCAAGTCATCATGTGCTATTGCTTGCTGTCTTCCTCCATGTTTCGATATCTTACGCTGCCTCGCTCCGCTAACTGCACTCTCACAATCTTCTTCTGCTTCTCTTTTGTTTTGCTGGTGTTGGCCCTTTTCCAGGATACTGTCATCATCCTTCTGATGCTTTCAATCTCTTGGTCCAATAAATCTCCCAGTTGTTGATTTCTTACTTCTATGCTGATCTCTGTTCTAACTGCCACCCTATCATCCACCCTCTCTTGTCTTCTGGAACAGAGAACTTCTTTTCTTTTCATTTGACTGTTCAACTGGTTCAATTGTTTCTCAGTACCGATGCCAATACCTGCATTCACAAAACACATGTTAAAATTAAAAACATAAGGCTCCTGGGCCTTATCTCCTTTTGGCACTGATTCAAGTGGTTGTTCTGTTTGGTCCTTCTCTTCTTGCTCTTGTCCCTTGTATTGAACTTTTTCACTTGCAATCTCTCTGTCATATCTTGGATTTTCCAACCAGTGCTCTATCAATGCAATTTCTCTATAGCATTGTTGCAGCATTTCATCATCATTTATAGTCCCTGCATTCACACACACACTGTCAGTTTGAAAATCACTGAGTTCAACAGTCTCAACTGTTGGTTCACTTATCCATGCTACAGACTCATCTACTTCTTCTGCATCCATAAGGACTTCTTCTTGTGCTGTAGCAGCTTCACGAGATTGCATGTCTTCCTCAGCCCCTGTAACCACATCAAAAGTATTAACTATATCCAGCTGATCTGGCTCTACCCAATAACACAAAAACTCATCAATGATCTCCTCTTCATGACTCAACGGTGTACTTATTGTCTGCTCCAGGTATTCATTTTTTCCAAGTAACAGAGTTCTTGAAATAGTCTTTTGTCCCGGCTCATCTTCTTCTTGAAGAGGCAACAATGTATGATTGATACCATCCTTCCCAAATTTATAAGTGTTTCTCTTCCCATCATGCATGGCTCCTCTGTCATATTGCCAAGGTCTTCCAAGTAATATGTGACACACGTCCATAGGCATCACATCACAAACAATTTTGTCTTTGTACTTGCCCACTTGAAATTCCACTTCACACTGTTCACTTACCAACAGTTGATGTCCCTTTTGTAACCATGACACCTTATACGGTGTTGGATGCTTCGTTGTCTTCAGCTTCAATTTCTCCACTACATCTGTAGAGACCAAATTGTCAGTGCTGCCACTAGCAATAACCATCTGGCTCAGCAGCCACCTACTTCATTGGCTTTAGTAAAACTTTATTAACCACCAGAGATTCTCCTCTTTCTGGTGCATCTTCTTCTTCTGTTACCGCTGCCGCTGGTGCTTCTTCTTCAGCTGGAGCAACAATTGCATTCCTCTGCTTTGTGTCTGCATTCTCTCGGCACTCAAAACCTCTGTGTCCCAGCTTGTTACATCTGTAACATCTTATCTCTCTGCCTCCTCCTCTGCCTCATGTTCCTCTGGAAAAACTCCCTCTGCCTCTTGCATCACCTTCTCTGGGTGCATGCTGGGTTGAGCTACTGCTAGCTCCTTCTTTAGGTGCTGTAGATCCTCCTCTACCACCATGACTTCCTTTCCCTCTGAAAGTCTCTTTCCCTCTGGCAAACTGCTTCCTTATGAGTTTTTCCTCAGCTTTCAACGCCAGCTGATAAGCTTCCTCCACTCTTTTAGGAGACAACAAACTGATCTCATCATGAATGTCCATTCTAAGGCCATTCACGTATCTAGCCACCTTCTCATCTGTGTCTTGGGCTTCACCAGCTCTTATGCTTATTTTATAAAACTCTTCTGTATTTTCTTTCACTGTTAAAACTCTCTGTCTAAGATTTTGCATTTTTCTAAACAATGTTTGCTGATAATTACTTGGCAAGAACTTACCTCTTAACTTTGCTACCATTCAGCTCCAGTTCTTGATTGGCTGCTTACCAAGTGTCTTTCTTTCCGCCTGCACGCCATCCCACCAGAGTGCTGCATGTCCCTTTAACTTGGTGACGACAAACTTGACTTTCTTCTCATCTTCTGTTTCTTCGTAATCAAAGAATTTCTCCATGCTGTTAATCGAGTCGATCAATTCTTCTGGATTTAATCCTCCTTGGTATACCGGTACTAACTTGTTCCATGGTCTGGTTGTGGACTTCAACACTGACTGAAAGAACTTAATCTCAGGCGTAACCTCTACAGTTTAGTCTTCTTCAGCAGCTTCAATTTCGGGCTCACTGTCATCTCCATCATCTATATTTCTATCTGCAGTTAATGCCTCCACTTTAGCTCGCAGCTCTTCTAAGGTTGCCATTAGGTCAACATTTGTGGCAGGTCGTCCTCTTCCACCACGTCCTCGTCCTCGTCGTCTTACAACTCTGAAAGCCATCCTTCTTCTTCTCTTGAGATTCAGTTCAACGCCAGTTGATGGCTCTGATACCACTAATGATGGCGGGGCTGCAGGCTTTAGAGACAATTTCTCTAGTCTGCTAGCAAGCTCTTCAATATCTCGGTCAACTTCCCTCTCTTCTGGGTTGAGTGCATCAGTCATTAGATTGGTAATTCATTTCCTTTTAAAATCATACTGTTATGCTCTATTAACAGCCAGTCCCCATATATCACAATCACGTTTAATGAATTGGCACATGCGTAACAATTTTACATCAATACAGCTCCAGAAGTTATTGAATATACACAGGCGACATATCAGGCATACGCATGTATATATATTTCTATTGCACACATCCGCAGGCTTTCTGTCTTTATTTGTTATGGGCGGTAGTTATGAACAGGCATTACCATGTAGACAGGCGCACCTCCTCAGGCCAATTCAATTGACGACTCTTCACCTTCATCGTGGCACCGTTAACAACATAATAGATGTATCTATGTGTATACTTTATATCATATAGCGTTATTGCATACAGTTTTATACCAATAAATTCCACGCCTCCTTCCACAACCGAGACTATATATATCTATACGAGTCCTGGTTAATAAGTCGCACATGCATAACAGTTTTATGGGATCTTGTTACGCCCTTCAAGCTCAGCCGCAAGCAAACATACAGCAAGTATGTAAACAACAACTCTTCAACTGGATTTTTAACATATGATACGCAGACTATATATATGTATACTTACGCCATCCGCAGTAAAACTTCCACTTTAACGCAGGAATGACTACCACACCCCAGATTCTCATGAAAGCACGCCTGTGGCCTTTTACCCACGAGTTCATGATAATACCATGATACCAATTTTATCACAGAGAGTTCCACAGTCTGGGCGCCGGTATATAAACAATGATGATATCCGCAGGTAAATCATTCAATTGCAAAACAGAGTCAATAATCTTGTAAACCAGGGGCATGCCCAACTATCATTTAAGCTGTAAATCATTATGAAGAGAACGAATTCAGTTATCAATGCACCATGAAGGCGCATGAGGGACAAAACAAATCATTTCAAACACACACATAATTTTATTCCACAGTGTTTATAAATATATACATTACAAAGAACTGAACTGAACGATTTGGAGCGCATAGTTTTCCTCCTTTAAAAGTATGAATATATACATTACAAAGAACTGAACTGAACGATTTGGACCGCATAGTTTTCCTCCTTTAAAAGTATGATCAATCGCTTTTTCCTAGATTTTCTGGCTTTTCTTTTAGGATCAAAATAAACATTTTTATCCTTATCTTTTACAAAAGCTAGTTTTTCTCTTTTACAAAAGCTAGTTTTTCTCTTTTTCTTTTAAGATCAAAATAGGCATTTTTATCCTCATCTTTTACAAAAGCCAGCTTTTCCTTTTTTCTCATAATGATTTAAAGCATAAGTTTTATTCTCCCTCTTATCCTAATTTTAACTAAAAACATAGAAATTCTAAACAAAATACTAAAATTATTACGCCCCTTCATGGTCTTGATGCTCCAGCATCAGATCTTTCCCTATTCCTATTCCTCGAACTGTGTCAACCCTACCTCGGCATATGTGAAGAAATTCGCGTGGTATTTAATGTTTTCAGGCTCTGCGATATTCGTTAGTCTTCATACATAGCGCCGGTTTCCGACTCAGGGAAGTTAGAGTGCGCCACAAGTTTCCTTCAGCCTGCGTGATCAGGAATTGTTACGGGGAGGGCCTAAGTTGAGGCTACGCGTGATTTAATTTCACGTTGATATATATTTAGATCTAATGGGCTCCGAAGGTGGTGCAGGAAACGCCCAACGTCAAATGCGAATAGAGGAATTAGGGTTTTTCCCTGCCCACAAAAGGAGGGTAGAGGTGACATGCTTCACAAGTCAATTTGAGAGACTACCAACACCCCTCGTCGAAAACATATTATTTCGCCTGGGTGCTGATGACTTTATTCAAGCTCGGACAGTCTGCACTTCATGGAGAAATATGATAACTCTTTCTCCTAAGTTTAGCATTCTTTGGGATCAAGGTATTACACAAAAATTTATGTGCTACGAAATCTTACCGATCCCTAAATACCGGTTGAGTGACCTCGACTCAGACTCACGGATCACACTTGCGGATGAGAACATTCAAGAACTAACTGATCATGAGGACATTCAAGAAATGCCGTCGATGCCTGAAAACTAGATGGGTGACCTGGGATTTCTCGCAATGCACTTCACATGATATCATTTAGGGTTTATGTAGAAGGTGAGAATATTGTTTCTCAGTTATGATGATGTGCATGAAGTTGATAATGTTTAGGGCAGAAATTTCATTTCTCATAAGACTGTCTTGCTGTCAAAAGACAAAGTTTATCATCGGAAATTGACAATTCTGAGATTTATTTTCAGCTATAGGGATTACACAGTCAAGTTTCCTGTGGAATCTATGAATAATATGGCATGTCAAATAATCTCTTTGATTTAGTAATTGAGAAAATATCCTCCTGAAAGTGTTTTCCTTTTTCATTAGCCGGAAAACCTAGGCGATATGAATTCATACACTTATAAAATCGATTAAAGAGAAGGAGGAGAAAGACGCTTTCTGTTTTGTTTGATGGAGATAGTTGTGAACAATTCTTTGGAATTAGTGTCTGTAGATATTTGGAATAGGATGTGTATTTGTTTATAAAGATATAAATTCAATAAAGTAAAACAAACAGTAAATTTTTAGAATAATATTTATCATAACTATCTTAGTCTCTCCAGATATTGCTTCTCAAGCATATGAGAGCGTAGGAAACATTTACATAAGTTATAGTTAGACTAAAGTATTTTCATATTTTTTGATATTTGGACCTAAGCGTTTGTATATTTTTAAAATTGGAGAGAACCCAATTTCGAAAAGAACATTTTCATACTTTTGATTTATTTAAATATTAATGCTGGTATATTGTTATTTAATGAAATGTGGAAGGTTTCTGGCTTAAAAGCATTCAAACCAGTGAAATAGGTAGAAAGTGATGATTAATATTAATGTGAACCAAATTTCTTATATTTATTAATGGATTTTGAAATAGGTTTGAATTTTTATTGTTGAAAAAAAATTTAATTGTTTAAGAAAAATATTTATATATTCAGGAAAAATATACATTTTCTTTCTATTATGTTGTCATTTGTGTGGGTTAAATCTATATTTTCTAGTTATATTAAACTAGATCTTAAGTGCAAATTTAATATGCAATTTTTTATTTCTTTATTCTCCAAGTTGTCTTTATATTTGATAGCATATCATTGCTTTTTCTCCATAGGCAATAGGGGTTTTGTCTTCTTAGTTCCCAAAATGTTACACCCATTAGTAATAGTATATCCCAAAATATTTTTCAGATTTCTAGTGCAAAATTCCCTTAATTGTAGGTTTAATTTCTTTGTTTTAAGTCTTTCTTAGTTGATTAGAATTTGTTTTTTTTTTTTTTGTAAGCTGAGGCATGATTCTATTACTATTAACAGAAAAAAACTATGTACATAAACTTAAACATGGCGCCACCCGCCCAGAAGGGAAACCGGGTGGCCTTCGAAAGTATATAACACCCATCCAAAAAAAATAGACTTCCAGTTTATCAAATCTGATTGAAAAGCCACCTGGTCTACCTAGAAACATACTATGCATAGCTGTAAAGAGAAGCGATATCAAAAATGCAAAAAGAGTCATATAGTAACCTCCATAATCTACGGCTTCATGGCATCATCAGTCCTGGTATCAGGTTCTGCCTTAACTATTCCATTATCTTTGAGCAACTGGATCAGCTGATCCATCTTCCTGTCCTGCATCATGAGTGTCACTTGAAGATTCTTCATTTCTTTTTTGATGTTTGCTCGGGCAAGCTCCACCATTTCACCTGCGACTTGCTCCATTGCCCTGGCAAGTAGACGTTTCATTCCCCAATACACATGCAGGGATTGCTTGTAGAGAGACATCCTCCCTCGGGTATGGCCCGGGTCAGGGAGAAAAGTCTCCCAATCTGCCATTTCAGGGTCCGACTGATCCTGCAACGCCTCTTCTTCCAGGTGGTCGATAATTCTCCGAATATGGTGATGAGTTTCATTGACATATGCATCCTCAGCTTCCTGCAATTTCCGCCGCATGTTCTTCTTGCCGCGCTTCCTGCCTGACACCCCAGCACTGTAGCCTTCCTCATACTGTTCTCTGCCAGCACGGTTCTTGCCACGACCCCGCGCACTCCCGCGACCCCTTCTGCCTCTACCTCGACCACGGCTGCCAGCATACTCCTCATCTTCGTCGTCCTCCGAAACATCCTCCCCGACATCATCATCTGCAGCACCCACTGAAGCAGAGTGCTTCAACCATTTGCCTACCTTGCCTCCCGAGGTCGGCCGTGGTGCCTGCTCTGCAACATAATCCTTCCTATCTCTTTCCTGCTCTTCTGATTCTTCAGAAATGTCCAGGTAAATGGACCTCAGAGTTTCCTCCATCTCCTGTTTCCCTTTCTCCTCCAGTACTACCCCCTGACTGCGCGTTTTCCGACCCTCATTGCGGATTGCAGCCATCCTCGTCGGCTTCGTAGACAGCAATTTCCAAATGGTAATCTCAGACGGACCCAATTCCACCCAACCCAGAGCTCTCACACTTTGGTGGTCACAAAGCCCTGTTCCTCTACAGGCCTGCTGGTGCCTCACCCTTCCTTGCACCAATATACCTTCGCTCGACCACCTTCCGTCGCAGAGCCCTATTCCTCTACAGACCTGCAGGTGCCTCACCCTTCCATGCAACAATATACCTCCGCTCGACCACCGTCCTGCGTTATTGTTAGTTAGCTCCCAGCCCTGGTCGTTATTACACGTCGCTGAACCAAGGCCTTGATGTGATAGACCTCTTGGCAGCGTGATGCCACCACATTCCCACCTCTGTACCCGCCCTGCAGTCAGTCTTGGGATGGTAATTTCATCCCATGTCGGCATTAATACGTTCTGCCAAATGGGAATTATGACAGTAGCATACCTGATCCCACCGCATCGATCACTCCTCCGAATGATTACGGAAATATAACTAAGCCGTCCTGCCACTCCCGATCGCCTCATCAATATCCTCTCGTAGGACGGTAGCCACCTCAGCCCACCGTATTTAAACCATTCTGCCACGCTCGACCGCCTCATCAGTATCCTGTCTTATGATGGTGGCCAACTCAGCCCACCTTGGATCCGTCTGTAACCCACCCCAGCATCCGTCCATCACCCGATTGGTTGCGCCACTTGCCCAATTGGCTAAATAATCAGCCGCTCTATTGCCTCGCCGCAAGACATGACTAAGTATTATGTAATCAATCTGTCTTATCTGGCCTTCAATATCTTGTATAATGGCCGCAATCCTCCAACTCTTGGCAACGTGATCCCATGTTTTTCCCTGCTGTAATTTCCGAAGCATTTCTATGACCATTTGGGAGTCGCCCTCTATGATGAGGTTGCGGTACCCATTCCTTATAGCTATGCTGATACCATGATAGACACCCCAGAGCTCCGCCTCATTATTGGACATTTCCCCACCCCATTCTGCATATACCCAACGCGGACCCCCTCGACAATCGCGAAAAATCCCGCCCCATCCTGCCTCCCCAGGATTGCCCTTTGATGCACCGTCGAAGGACAATTTAATTTGATTATCGCCTGGGAAGCGAAAATAATTGGGGCTCTGCATACTATATCTATGACACCTATCCGAGTTGGGGTATAACATCGAAAAGTCAATGTTCAGTTTGGTTATAATTCTCTGCTCTTCCACCGTCAATTTCCAATCCTCCTCTCCCCAAGATTCAGAGAGGACCGTTTCTTTAATCGACCGACAAACTACCTCCCATATGCCAGCCTCACAGCAGCTGCGATCCTTGAAAATTCGACGATTTCGTTCTTTCCACACCTCCCAAATTACAAAACCCAGTGACAGACTCCATAGCCTCCTAACAAGTTTACTATGAAACGGCCCCGCTCCCCATTGGATAATGGTTCCCCTAAGACTGTCAGGGTCCCTATGCAAGTAACCAAAGAGAGCCCGAATTTCTTCCCACAGACTCTGAATATACGGACATCGATTCAACAAATGTTCCTGTGTCTCAAATTCCTCATTGCACAATGAACACCGGGATGGTCCAATCATGCCACGTTTCTGTAGGTTATCCCACGTCAATATCCTACCTCTACACACCAGCCATGCAAAAATTGTAACTTTAGGCCACCATTTAGCATCCCAGATCTTTTTCCAAGGCATGGGGTCAGCGATTCTATCCTCCGTTGTTAACCAATAATAGGCTTCTTTGACCGTGAACATACCTTGCGTTGCTTTTCCCCAACGTAGGATATCACTACCTGGGCGTATCTTAATTTTCCTCGACTCTAATTCCCTGATATACAATTGTTGCATCTCCGGAGCTATTCTCGCATGCCATTCATGAGGTCGCTTCCAGACTCTCCACACTTCATTCAACTCTGCCTGGCGCCAATAATCCTTAACATACTCCATTCCTTCCTGCTGCGCCGCTGCTTGAAGGTCATGAAAAATTGGTTGCCTCTCCAGCTTTTCCCGTTGTTGCCATCCATCCGTCCAAAACCTCGCTAAATTACCTTCGCGAATTTCCCAGAAAGCGAAGTCCCGAACCAGATCCTTGTTATTCCTTGCGAGTTCCCAAATGTGCGACCCTGTTGGAGTGTTGGTCACCCGAAGACGTCCTGCCACTGAGCGTGGCATATTAGGTACTATACCCTTCTTTCTATACTTGGTCGAGTTCCTCTACTTATACACACTTTTTTATAGTGAACAGAGCATAATTTAACTGTTAAGCTTGCACTTAGGTACTCAATCTTTCTTTCTATATTTGGCCAAGTTCCTCTACTCAAACACACTTTTTTTTTTAATATAGTGAATAGGGCATATATACCCAATACATCTATGCACTTTAGGGTCATGTATATACACACCTTTCTCATTGAATAGTAATCTATGACCTTAGGATTTGAGCTTTTGATCCTCCATACCTTCTGTTAGTTAACTTTGACTATTGGGTTGGTTAATAGTATTATTGTTGATTTCTAAAGTCTATTTACAATCTTTAAGCTTTTGTCTTCCTTGTTTTCACTTGTTTGTATATATTCAAGAATTTGTCAAATTCTTTGAGTTCCTTTGCCTATTGGGTAGTTCTTTAGGTGATCCTCTTAAGATTAATTTGTCTTTTTGTTTTTTTCATGGAAATAAAAAAGGAAAATGAGTATTTTTTCTTAGGATTTCATATTTGTAAGCCTTGGTTTGTTTGCATTGAAATAAAGTTTCTTGGTAAATATTTTCTTGTTTAATATGTTGATTGCATCTTTGCATTGAGAAAAAGAAAGATCTTGTTTATCCTTTTGGTGCTCTATATTTGAAAGTTTTTAAGAATTGAATAGTAATATGAGTTTTTTTGCCTTAAAACATAGCTTAGTGTTGAGTATTTTGTAGTCTTTGCATTCTAAAATTTGAAGAGTCAAATAATTGTTCACTTTATTCTTTGTGGATTTATATTAACTACTTATCTTCTTATTAGCTAACTCCAAGAGTCTCTAAACACCACCACCAACTACACTTGAATAATTAGTAGCTCTATAAAAGGATATCTTATTTTAAAATCAACCGGACAACTTTTTTATAGTAAGCCAATATATAGTCTACCTTATAAGGAGTTGGATTTAGAGGGTAAAATATTCAACTCCACAAAACTAAACTTTAGATTTCATTAAAGAGTTTTTAAGTCTAGCACTAAACAAGTTTTGATAGGGAATTTCCTCAGGTAGGAGTTAAGGACTAGGTCTTTTGGGAAAGTGAAATGAAATACCTCATGTAGCTAAGGATTCTTATACATAAGAGATATTCTTTTGGGAATTGTGAATTTTTAGGCTAAGTTACCATACTAACATGCATGGTTAAGAATAATGACTATCCCTCTTGGTCAGTAATTATGGCATCCATAGTTGTGATTCCTATTTTCCACATAGATGAGTAATCACCCTAATACCTATCGTACCTAAGACTCACATTGTATCACTAGAATTATTTCCCAAACCATAGTTGGTAGATCTTGGCCCATAATCATCCCAATAATTCCCCTAGAAGACCCTTGGTTTGGTTCTTCAACCTTCTAGTGTCCTAGTGTATTCTAATCACCTTGAGTTATATTTTGGAAGAGTGCAACTATATTTAAATATTTTGTATAGTGGGGTGCCTTATTTTTTAGTCTACTTTAAATAGTGAGTAACGTGTTACTTTTGAGTCTCTAATTCAAAGTGGTTGATATACCACTCACTTTGTCTAGAAGAGCCCTTGTATTTCTCTTGAAAGGGTGAATCCCCCTCCTCAAATGTGTAAATTTGAGGAATCTAGTTCTTCAAAGCTAGTTTAACAAACTCTTGTAGATGTGAAAGCTTGATGGAGGAGACTCGTAGTGAAGAAGAGTGTGAATTTCACTATTATGTTAGATATTTAGATGGATATATCCCAATTCCTCACTAGGCTATAATTAGTTCTTAGGAGGATTTCACATTTGTTGAGATCATTGATGTTCCTAATAACAAGAGATATATTTTAATATGTCATAGGCTACTTCATCCCATTATGCTAGTAGGCTATCCCTTCTTGCTTTAGTTTTTTTTAGTCATATATGCATTCCTAGTGTGTTATAGACATTTTTGTGCCTCGCGTCAAGGAGCATGGAATGTCAATAATTATAGGGATCCTCAGTCCCTAAACATGTTGTTCTTACCCCTAAAAGAACAAGGTCATCAAACAACAGCACTTCCAATCAGTTCTCCACCTGAAAACACTTCAAAACAGGCTTATTTTGGATCATGTCAGCTGCTCCACTGAGCTTCTGCGCTGGAATGCAACTGTCCCTCCTTGTACCTGCGCTGGAAGTCAAGATTAATGAAGGCTACCTGCGCTGGGCGAGATTGGCCAAGTGGCACAGTCATCCTGCAAGGTGTCAACTGCCCAGGAAGCTTCCAAACTGACACTTGGTTCATGAGATTCGCCCTGTGATGAGTAAGAGGTACTTGATCACCATGTGTAAGCAAGGATCTCCAAGTGGACCCAAGAACTGAAGATTAACTAAAGAGGGAGAGGACACAAGGCAGCTTCATGTCAGTCTCAAGCTGACTCATCCTCTCTTCTTCTTTCCTATATATAGAGATCTTCTATGAGGTCTAAGGAGGCTGGAATTTTGTGTTAAGCAAGGAGGTGCTGTTGGATTACAGTTAGAGCTATTGGGTGATTGTTTTACTAGAGGTGAAGAGGAGAGTTCTTGCTGCTGGGGAGGTGTTGCTGGATTGGAGCCATCATTGGTTGTAACCTTCTCAGAACCCTGTTACTTCTATCAATAAAGTTTTGCATGTTCTCCTATATACTTGTATTGCATTGATGTATTGTATTTACATGTATATTTGATTCACCCTAATCCATGCTTCAGTTATGAGTACATGTATCTTGTAGTTTCCTCTCTTGTTTTGTGCAGGATCTGTGTGTAGCTGGACCGGCAAAGAGAGCAAGGAGCTGGGAACAAGAGACAAAGAAAGAGAACAAGGATCGACTAAGCGAAGGACACCAGGTTAGTTGACCTTCTTTTCCTTCTCTCTGTACTTTCATAAAGGAAATCATCAAAGCTTTACTTTCAGTTGTTGCTAAAGACTGTCACCTTTAGAGTAGGGATAGGGTCATCCGCATCGGATACTTTTCCCCACAACATAGTGGTCCATGGATTTTTTTTTGGGAATAAGTGGCTTCTTGCCTTTTCTTTTTGTCCCATAGAAATAGTCTTCTTGACTTTCCTTTTTGTCCCATAGAGATAATCTAGAGATCCTAATCTCACTAACAATAATTATAAACCCTTCAAAATAGTCACATATTCTTATCTCCTATAATACCATAAATTCAAGCAAAATTATGGGGAAATATCATCACCTTAGCCATTTAGCTTCTCAAAATATTCCAACCAATGAATCCTAAACAATTGCCACTATCCAAACGTTTTGTTAGAATTTAGTGGGGTCTGTAGGTTCTCTTTGATTGACTCAAGCTCTAATTATCACCAAAACTTCTTGAGAATTCCTTAAAGAGATTGTCTCTTACTTTTTCATAGTTATAAAGGTGTCTTGTAGGTTAATTGAAGTTTAAATAATCCTAATAAATTTATTCAAGTGACCTCACTATTCCATCTAAGAAATTTAATCCAATGGGATTCACTATTCCATGGAAGGATTATTGTAGTGAGGTTTTCGAACAAAAAAACTGATAGCAAATGGGTAACAAGGAAATTGACAAAAGTCGTGACTAACAAAAATGTCCTAAAGAAACTCTGATAGCCATTACACAAACATGTGCTATTAATGAATTACCATTTTCACTATGTTCTTCCTTTTTTGTCCTAATTTATAACCATTTTTCACTTGATCACTCCTACTTGTCATAGTTTTTCTCTAAACTATTGCTATTGATTTCTCTCATGTTCTTTTTATAATTGGATTTGAAAAGTCTTTTAGGGATTAGCTGGATCATTGTGTATATTTATGTGCCTCTATGTGATCATTTATAATTAGATGGTTTCATATATAATCTTGATTTCCACAAAGGTGCTTCAGTAATATACCTTTTGCATTAGTGTTGAAGATTAAAAATCCAAACACTAATGATAAGATTCATAGAAGGTTTCTCATATTGTATCCAAGGGGATTCAAGAGTATTAAAATTTTCTCATAAAGTATGGAATGGAAAGGGATTTGGTCCAATAGTGTAGTAATATTTAAGTCTCCTAGCTCAAATAATATTTTCCTCTTTTTCAAGTTGATTATTACTTGGTTATCCAATCCGTAGTCATTTCCTAATAATGTAGGCTATGGGTTGGTATCATTGTTAATTTTAGGTATGTTGAGAAATTTATTTCAATTTTATATCTCTTCCACATTCATCATAATAGTAAATAGGAGATAGAACATAAACATAAATGGCAGAAGATAAGCGAAGACAAGAGGACACAAGATGTGGTGCTAGCCACTCACAAACCCCAATGTGTAAACCCTTGATCAATTTTTCTTATATGTTCTTCAATATTTAGGAAATATACAACAAAAGTCAACACTTTGACTTATATAAATAAGAGCATATATCATCTCTAATAAGATGATACATGAGGTCGCTGAACTCAGTTGAAGACATGTTGCTTCAACTGATTCTCCAAGGTTACTCCATCACCTATCATTGTGTGATGCACCATGATTCACCCCTATATCACTATTTTGCATCTCATCATGCTTCATTAATCATGATTGTACCCATCAATGTAGTGATGCACTATGCTGAGCTCTTCATTTCACTATGCTACACCCAAATGCATGCTACAATAACTCATCGTCATCACTGTAGTGATGCACTGTGATGAGCTATTCATTGCACTATGTTGCACCCAACTGCATGCTACGATACCTCATCGTCATGTTGCTACAATTCTTGCTGTTGCGATATGTCCATCATTACCATGTTGTCCCAGTGCTGCACCAATGTCCAACAACACTGATCTACACCATGCTTATGCATTTTTTCTTCCTACAAGTCAAATCTTTGACCCAACACATGAAACAACTACTGCAACAAGTCTCTTGTACTGTTTTCCCTCGTTAGGGCATGTGCATGCTGCAACAACCCTTAATTACCTACAAAAATAGTGCTACCTAGTCTTGAAGAGGTGGTGGCACCCTAGCCCCTAAACCCACCTACAACACCATAAGTTACCCCTCCTTCAAGAATTCTGCACTGGAGACACCTCCACTCAAGCTGAACCAGCCTCTCATTGCCTCGACCCTCTAGGGAGTTGTTTGGGCCTCCACTCATAGAAATTTCGCCCTCAAACATACCCTAGAAACAACCCTAAAACACCACACTAATCTGTCCCTCTTTGCTGGTTAGGGACAGCGTTTTAGAGAGCCTATTTACTATGGTTACGGTCACCCTTGGGACAACATATAAGATGGGGGTTGTCTTCCTTGATAGAGTAGAGGATTAGGGCATCTCTTTTTCACAACATGAATGAGCCCTCTAGGTCATGCTTATTGTTGTCATAAGCTAGAGATGTGCTCTCACTGTGTTTAGACTTCATGCTTGGGCTCCTTTCCTCATGCTTCTAGGGCTTCCTCCTCTTAGACTTCTCTTCCACTAAAAACCAAAACAAGCGGAGAGAAATCAAGAGTGAAGTGTGTTCAAATGGCTATCAAGTCACCTCCTTTTATACTAAAAATTTGAGCACATGTGGGGGTTATTTGGTTGTTGGCTCACCTTGACTAATTGTCCCATAACACAAATAAATTCATATCTCCATGAATACTTATCGAAATCTCATTGTCTTTAGATCAATCCTACACCTCTCAATGAGAGGGATCTAAGAAAATTACCAAAATTCATAAATAAAATGACCCACATAGAGTTTGTCCCTAGTTTCCAATTCTAACACTCCCTCTCAACTAGGGAGAACTCCATCCGCTGATCCCTACACTGGTCTGCTCTTTTCTGCTTTTCTTTTCTTTGCGCTGTTTAACCATGAAGAAGAAGAATTGATTGAGAATGTCCCATACCATTTTCTACTCACCCGAAGTCAGTCCCATATGACAAGAGTGATTTATATCACTCTTATTAACCCAAAGTCACTTCCAATTGATCCGAGATCAATGTCGTCATCCTAGCATAGGGAGTATGGTAGATACACTATGTGTGTACTACTATGGTCCATAACCCCATTTCCCTACTCATTGGCCAAGTGAGAGGTACTTCCCATGAGTCCTAGACTACATGGGTAGGATGCCTTGAAAGGACATCCACTCATCTTGTCCATAAGTCACCACGAGGTATCACAAGGGAAGGTTGAACCATTCACCATGTACAATGCACCATTAGGGGAGGGTGAGTCTCCCTATGGTCGCTTGTTTCTCCAAGAGGTACCCCAAGCCCCTCGCAGCTCCCAAAGCTCAATGCATGCATGATACAGGACCCTCATAAGGGGGTCTCTCAATGACTCCAATTCATTTTGGAAAGTCACAAATTTGATCTTTCCTTGGGTTTCGACAAAATGTCTATGACCTGCACATCAGTCCCAATGCGATGGAGCCTTCTTTCTCATCAACGTACCATATCTGAGATAAAATAGTACTTGATGTCCATAAGCTTGGAGCAACCATAACACATGTGATTCCTTAATAGTCGAATCCCCCTCTGGTTGTCGCAGAAGATCATGGCAGTATCCATCATGTGTCAAATAGCTCAGTAAATAGCTTCCTCAATGAGGCAGTTTTACATGAGGTCATACTTGTAGCTATGTATTTGGTCTGAACGCTTCTTAGAGAAACCATCTTCTGCTTCCTTCTCTTCGAGAATATTGAAGTAGAGAGGTGCTCTTGCGATCCTCCACACTACCTGCCTAATTAACATTTGAATAATCATGCAGCTTCACATTTCTGGGAGTGTATCTCAATCCATGAGAGATTGCGCCCCTAAGATATCTAAGAAGATTCTTGGCACCAACCAGTGAGGCTCAACACTATATTAGCTCAACATGCTAACTAAAAGACATGTATCCAGACGAGAGTTCACCAAGAACATCAATGCTAGAATGAGTTTCTGAAACTCATAGGCATTTCCCAAATGAGGTCCGACATCCATTCCACATAACTTTTGAAAGTTAAGATCTGTCTAGGTAGCCACGAGCTTGTAGTTCATCATTCCAAATTTGGAGTCCAATTCCCTCTTACTTTTGCAAATGAGAGGGCTTGCACCTGTCAAAAAGAGGTCGTCCTCATAAGGTGCTAGCATGAGAGGTCTATCATCCACAACCTTCAAGCAATGGTTTGGATCAGCTTCACTCATAGTGAATCTCAGCTTCATCAAACAGCTATCAATCCTCTCATTTAAGCCCAGGGTGTTTTGCTTCAAGCCATAGAGGGCTTTCTTCCACATGCATAGATGAGATTTTTGATCATGAATCTCAAACCCCTCAGGTTGTTCCAAACATGTGGACATGCTACATGAGGGGAATGGTCCCCTTGTAAGATTTTCCTTCAGTACATCTTGGACATGTACCTTCATGCTCTTCTTGAATTCAGGCATCTCTATCACCATCTGACTGACATCGCGTAGGGCCCCATAATAAGCAGACCTCTTGTGCTATAGATGAGATGTGTCAACTGACATGGTCCCCAATGGACTTGGATCAACTTGATACAAATTTACAACACTAAACCCATGAGTAAAAGCATCTTTGAAAATTATATTTTCAAACACATACCTTTCCATCGATGAATGCCACCCTGAAACCTTTGATTTCCATTGCCAAAATGGACACTACGTTCTTCTTGAGATGAGGTACATAATAGAGTTTCTTGTAAATGAATTGAGTTACCCCCTGAAACCTTTGATTTCCATTGCCAAAATGGGCACTAGGTTCTTCTTGAGATGAGGTACATAATAGAGTTTCTTGTAAATGAATTGAGTTACCCTCATTCAATTGAGAGGTAACATTCACTACACCCTTTCTGGAATAGGTGGCATTGACTCCAGGTATAATCCCATGATTGTTTCCATCTCTACCAATTTAGAGGCACCCTTCTATCCGATGAAGTTCCTTGAAGCACTACAATCAATAAGCCAGATTCCAAAAGAGTCTCGAAGAGAGGGCCAATATAATATAATGCTTCTTTATCTTATTAGAAACAACATTTGATTTTTCATACTTGGGGTTCCTTACTTTCCTTGAAGAGTCGACTATTTCCTTAATGACCTGCATTACCTGTCATTCCTCCGATCATTGAAAATTTCCCTTGAACGATTGTTATCATCATCAAGTGATGTGTCCCTACCATTCGGACACTCCTTCGCATAATGGCTAAACTTATTATAAACAAGGCATTTGCCTTTCCTTCCCACCTTAGATCTGGAATTATCATTGAAGTGATCTTTAGGTAGGCCATTAGATGCTTCCGACGTGCCACTCAGATAATATTCTTTGCTTCTACTTCACCATTGGTGAATTTGAAGAGGGATGAGGAATCTATTAATTATTTTGTCCTTTCCCAACTGTCTTCAATGATTGCTCTTTCACTCTTGCTTGGGCTTTGTCTTCACCTCATCTCTGATTCCATGTTATTTTTAGGTATGTTCTATGCTTAGAGTAATTTATTTCAACTTTCATAGTTAGCTCAATATCTCTTCCAGATTAGCGATCACATGAGCATAATAGTAAATTGCAGATATAACATAAACATAAATCGCAGAAGAAAAGCCAAGACAAGAGGACACAAGATGTGGCGCTAGCCAGGGACAAACCCCAATGTGGGAAAACCCTTGATCACTTCTTCTTATATGTTCTTCAATAGTTCAATAGGCAGAGAGAGAGAGAGAGAGAGAAGTACACCTACAACAAAATTCAACACTTTGACTCATCTAAATAAGAGCATAGATCATCTATAAGAAGATGATACATGAGGTAGCTGAGCTTAGTTGAAAACATGCTGCTTCAACTAATTCTCCAAGGTGACTCCATCACCTATCATTGTGATGCACCTCATCATCATACTGCACCTCACTATGCTGCACCATGTTGCACTCATCATCACTATGCTGCATCTCATCATGCTTCATTAACCATGACCGTACCCATCATAGTACTGTTGCACTATGTTGAGCTCTTCATTGCACTATGATTCACCCAAATGCATGTCGCAATACCTCACCATCCTGCTACTGCAATACATTCTTGTCGTTGTTATATTTCCATCATTACCATGCTATCCCACTGTTGCACTAATGTCCAGCAACACTCATCTACACCATTTTTATGCATTTCTACTCCTATGTGCACTATGATGCACTGTACAACGTGTTATGCATTTCTGCTCCTATGTGCATTATGCTGCACTATAAAACATGTACTCATAATGTACATCATGTACCCATTGTTGCTTAACAAACTGATCCAAAACAGTTCAAATCTTTTACCCAATACATGACACAACTGCTACTCCAAGTGTGTTGTATTGTTGTCCCTAGTTAGGGCATGTGCATGCTGCAACAACCATTAAATACCTACACAAACAGTCTCCCTTTTGCTATGGCCTAGTCTTGGAGAGGTATTGGCACTCTTGGATATTATCCTGGGCATAGCCCCTAAACAACTCCATGGTGCCCTCCAACGAGAGTTAGGACATGTGGCCCACCTACAGCACCATTCGCTACCCTTCAAGAATTCTGCACCCAAGAAACCTCCACACACGCTGAACCACCCTCTCCTTGCTTCGGCCCTCTAGGGACCTATCTTGGCCTCCCCTCACAACAATTCGACCCTTAAACATACCCTAGAAACAACCCTAAAACACCACATTGTTCTGTCCCTCTTTGTTGGTTAGGGCATCCTTAAGATAGTGTGTTATGGAGCCTCTTTACTATGGTTAGAGTCACCCTTGGGACAACATATAAGATGGCGGTTGTCTTCCTTGATAGCATAGAGTATTGGGGAGTCTCTTCTTTACAAAATGGATTCGTCCTCTAGGTCATGCATAGAGCTGTCATAAGCTAAGGTTGTATTAGGACTACGTTTAGACTTCATGCTTAGGCTCCTTTCCTCCTGCGTCTAGGGCTTCCTCCTCGTTGACTCCTCTTCCAATAAAACCCAAAACAAGTGGAGAGAAATCAAGAGTGAAGTATGTTCAAATGACTATCAAGTCACCTCCTTTTATACTAAAACGTTGAGCACATGTGGGGCTTATTTGGTTGCTCGCCGACCTTGACGAATTATCCCATAACACAAGTAAATTCATATCTCCATGAATACTTATCGGAATCGGATGATCTTTAGATAAATCGCACACCTCTCGATGAGAGGGATCCAAGAAAAATATTAGCTGCCATAAATAAGATGACCCACATGTATTTTGGCCCTAGTTTCCAATTTTAACAATCATCAACAATCTTTATGATTTCAAAATCATCAATATTCCTAACTCCGTCAACATTGAACTTTACCCTTATCAACCATTCAATATGGAAAATATTGTAATGGTTTGCAAACCTGAGCTAGATAGGTGACCAAGTCAACTTTGGCCTCCCCATTATTTCACATGTCTTCTTAGGAGGAATATTCACATCTGACCCTCCATCCAAAATAATGTTTTCTAAATCATAATCTCCAATCTACTTGCTAAACGCAACTTCTATATTCATCCTTATCTTGCACATATAGACTTAAATTTGGACTCAGGTCTATGAAGTAGAAAATTTTAGCTCCTATGCACATTAATTTATCATTCTACACAACTTGTTTAGGGTAGATCTATCCTTTGTTAGTTCTAAACAACTCTTTAAACAAATTTTCAAGAAATTTTTAACGGGACGTACCTCTTTATTAGTTTCTCAAGGTGCACACTTGTCATATTTTTGTGGCATGTCAAAGGAATGTAGTCCTTGTTGTGTGGTAGATCTTGATGGACCCCATTCTACTCCCTCTCCCTCATAGATTCATTATATGTGTCCTTTTATTTCACTTGTTCAAATCTTTGACACAATTTTTTAACTTTTGTACCCATTGGTGTGGATGAATTCCATGTCCACATACATCTATCCTAGTCCCTTAGCATGTAAATTCTCCTACTTGTGGATGGTTCCTATGCACTTCAACAACTATCATGTGTATCTTATGCCCTCTCTTTTATTTCCGCTTTGAAATAAACTCAGGAAATTATTCCATAACACTATCCAATTGTTTGCAATATGTACACATCATGCATGGGTTAGAGAAATGTGTTCCCTACCTTTCAGTAGTTATAGCATATTATCAAGCGAACGCCTCCTCTAGATCCTCCTATAGACTAGCTGTCTAGGTGTGCGATAACTCTGTTGCCTAAAATGATTACCAAGGATTTCATTCGTTTCTAGAAAATACATAGAAATTACAAAATAATTCATTCCTGGAGTCAAATTCATTACTGTGGCTATTGTTGTCCTAGGTTGGGTTTAGTGTTACACAAGTTTCCACATGATCAGCCCATATTGAATTTATGGTATGTTCTATGATTAAGAATTTACTTCAATTTCTAGTTTACCAATCACATGAGCATGATAGTAAAATGTATATAGAACATAAACATAAATAGTAGAAGACAAGCCAAGACAAGAGGAAACAAGATGTGGCACCAACGACGAACAAACCCCAATCCGGGGAAATCCTTAATCAATTATTCTTATAACCTTCAATAGTTCAGTAAAGAGAGATAATACAAATATAAAAAACTCATATTTTATGATAAAATGATCAAATCCTAACTAGCAAAGTCAAACCTGGTCAAACAGGTTAGATTTGACCTCCAATCAAGCTTAGTCAAAGTTGAGTGGAATTGGCCTCCAACAGCAAGAAGTATCAGCCCAAAGTCTGAAAATCCAAGTCAAACATTGATCAACTGCAAAGTCTGAAAATATGAGTCAAACATTGGTCAACTACAGTCAAGCATGCCTCTATCCCTATCACAATCAACCCTGGTTAATGTAGGGTCAAAGAACGATCAAAGTGTTTGTCGAGAACTACGACCTGCCAAGGAGAGGTAGCCTAACCCAATCCTCAATCAAATAAGAGTCAACATTGGTCAACGTTGTCCAAATAACCTTCCTATAGCTTCGGTCAAACTTGGTCAAAAAAAACGTAAACAGAAAATAGTCTCCTTCCTTTTGCACATGAAAGAAGATGCTCCAGATATGCATACCCAAACAAGAGAGGAGAGAGAAGGATGTGAGGATGAGATGGGTGAAATAATGCCATGAGGTATTGTCATTTTATATGCAACATTGAGTTTAAGTTGGGGGTGAAAATGATTGTTTTTCTTGCTCATTCACCTTAACAAATTGTGAACAATATAAATAAATTCATATCTCCATATATAGATGTCGAAATCAGATGATCTTTAGATCAATCCTACATCTCTCAGAGAGAGGGATCTAAGAAAAATATCTGCTATCATAAATAAGGTGACCCATATGGTGTTTGGCCCTAGTTGCCAATTTTAACACTGCCTCTCAACTAGGGAGAACTCCATTTGCTAATCCATCTGTGAGTCAGTATTATCTCTTCCATCAATGAACTACTCTGCTCTGCTAAACTATGAAGAAGAAGAAGTGATCGAGAATGTATCATACCATTCTCTATTGACTCGAAGTCAGTCTTAGATAAAAGAGAGTGTCTCATACCACTCTTACTGACCCGAAGCCAGTTCCAATAAAGAGAGTGTGTCATACCACTCTTACTGACCCGAAGTCAGTTCCAATTGATCCCAGATCAATATCATCCTAGAATAGGGAGTACAATAGTACACGATGCGTCCATTGTTAGTACTATGGTCCCTATCCTGGCGAGATGAGAAGTACTTCCTATGAGTCCAAAACTACATGGGTAGGATGTCTCACTAGGAGAAGGATGAACCACTCATCTTGCCTACATGTAGCCACGGGGCATCACAGGGGAAGGCTGAACCACTCACCCTATGGTTTCTCATCGCTCCAAGAAGCACCTCAATCCCCTCAGAGCTCCCAGAGATCAATGTCCATATCATAAAGGACCCTCATAAGAAGGTCTCTCCATGACTCCTAGTCATTCTCGGAAAGTCAAGAATTTAACCCTTCCCACGGGATTCATCAGAATGTTGGTGACCTTCTCATCAGTACCAATGTGATGAAGCCTTATTTCTCCTCATTGTACCATATCCTAGATAAAGTGGTACCTCATATCAATGTGCTTGGACCGATCATGAAATACAGGATTGTATGATAATCATATCCCACTTTGGTTGTCGTAGAGGATCACGGAGGTATCCACCACATGTCCAAACAACTTGCTAAAGAGCTTCCTCAACCAAACAGCCTCACAGGAGGCCATACTCGCAGTTATGTATTCAGTCTCAGTAGTGCTCAATGAAACTGAATTCTGCTTCCTACTCATCGAGGATATCGAAGCAGAACCCAAAGAGAAACAACAACCAGAAATTTTCTTGCGATCCACCACACTGCCTTCCCAATCAGCATCAAAATAACCATGCAACCTCTCGTCTCGTATAGTGTATCTCAATCCATGAGTTATTATCACTCGAAGATATCTCAAAATATTCTTGGCACCAATCCAATGTGTGTGATGAGGCTCAACCATATATTGGCTCAACATGTTAACTGCAAAACATATATCCAGATGGGAGTTCACCATGAACATCATTCCTCCTATGAGTTGACGATACTCAAAAGCATTTCCCATTTCAGGTCCTGCAACACTATCACATAACTTCTTAAATTTAAGCTCCATCAGGGTAGTCAAAGCCTTGCAGTCCACCATCCCAAATCTTTACATTATATTTGCAACATATTTTCCTTGATATAGGAAAAATTTTCCTTGTTTTTTCCAGACCTCCAACCCTAGGAAGTAGTGCATCAATCCTAGGTCCTTCATCTCAAATTTGGAAGCTAACTCCCTCTTAAATTTGTCAATCAGAGGGTCTACACTAGTCAAAATGAGGCCATACACATAAAGCACTAGTATGAGAGGTCTATCATCTTAACCTTAAAGTAAAGGTTTGGATCAGCTTCACTCCTAGTGAACCCTAGCTTCATCAGATAGCTATCAATCCTCTCATACCAAGCTCAGGGTTATTGCTTCAACCCGTACAGAGATTTCTTCAACCTGCATACATGAGATTCCTGATCATGAATCTCTAACCCCTCGGGTTGTTCCACATAAACATCATCTTTAATTGAACCATGTGAGAAAGCGGTCTTGACATCCATCTGATGTGGGTTACATCCTTGTGAAGTAGCAAGGGCTATGATCGAGCGGATGGTGGTGTATTGGGCAACAGGTGAAAATATCTCATCATAATCTATACCTTCCTTTTGAGAGAAGCCTCAAGCAACAAAGTGAGCCTTGTACTTTTTTGCACTCCCATAAACTCCATGCTTGATTTTGTAAAGCCATTTAGAGGTGACAATCGATTTGTCCTATGATATAGGGACCACATCCAACACATCGTTCTTCATAATGGACTCATATTCTTCATTCATGACATCCACCACACTTGATGCTTCACATCTTCTTCAAATGAGTAGGCTCATTTTTAATGATAGTGCTCATAATGGTCAAGTATCCCACATACCTGATCGGCTTCTTGCTTTCACAGAAAGGCCCCGTTGGTGCAATATGTATCTCAACATCTTCAAGAGTATCCCTAAGCCATGATGGCCTCTTCTTGGAGGATGAGATCTCTTGAGGAGGAGGATCAATAGGATCCATAGGTTCATCAACATCAAGCATCGTTTCATCTTCATTTTCACCTTGCTTTCTTGTGTGATATTATTTATCCTTCCTTGGAATATGAAGGTTTTCAACCTTTCTAAGAGCCATATCTTCATCAAATGGGACATCATGGCTTCCCTCAACTTCCCTTTGACCAACCACATAAATTCTATAGCCCTTAGAATTTTCACTATAGCCCATGAAGACTCGTTAAAATTGGCAACCAGGGAAAAACTTCATGTGGGTCATCTTATTCATGGTTGATAGTATTTTTATTATATTCCTCTCGTCAAGAGGTGTAGGATTGATATAAAGATCATCCGATTCCGATAAGTATTCATGGAGATATGAATTTATTTTGATTATGGAATTATTATCAAGCCGACCTACAACTCATGTAGGCTCAGAAGCCCAATAGTCGCATCTATTCAAACACTAACGTTGTGTATAAATATAAGAGGAATTTTCCTCATTTTCACTCACTCATCTCATCACATCTCTCTCTCTCTCTAGTGCGCAGAAATGAGTCTCTTCTCTACTGCGCAGAAATGGGTCTCTCTCTCACACATGTGAAGCTAGAAGCTATTGAACCTGAAGCTACAACTGCAGAAGTAAATATTGAATTGCGTGGCCTAGAAGATCTCCTCTTTGGAACTGTGTTTTAGGTTCATCTGAAACTCCTCTGAAAGCTACAACTTTTGGTGGTGGAATGAAGTCAATCCGACAAACAGTTGGCAAGATATAGACTGCCCTAGTTTGAAGTCGGAAACTGCTGAAACTGAAGCTGCAACTGTAGATGTAAAGATTGACCTACGTGGCCTAGAATATCTCCTCATATGAACTATGCTGAAGGTTCATCTGAACCTCCTCTGGAAGCTACAACTTTTAGTGGTGGAATGAAGTCAATTCGACGGTCGGTTTGTGAGATATCTTCTACCCTAGTTTGATAATGAAGCCGTTGATGCTGATGCTACTGATCTAGGGTTTGCTACTACTGATATGAATCAGATTTATTGTACTATTTCTCTCTACTAAATTATTGAAGATAAAATAAGATTTGATCAAAGGGTTTCCGCACACATTGTGGGGTTTGTCCCTGGCTAGCCGCCACATCTTGTGTCTCTTGTCTTGGCTTGTTTTCTGTCGATCATTTAATGTTCTACCTGCACTTTACTTTATGTACATGTGATTGCTAATCTGTGGAATATAATAAGAAAAATAAGTAAACTATTATAAGCATAGAACATACCATAACTTAACATGGAATCAGAGCTGAGGTGAAGACAAAGCCCGAGCAAGTGCAAGAGAAATCACCGAAGAGAAGATTGGAAAGGCTATCCTAAAAGAACTATGGGGTCCTCAACACTCTTTCCTGCTGAAGACAAGCTCCGTGAGAAAGATGACTATCACGCATGGAAGATGTCTATCGATCTAACCCTAAAAGACCCAAGAGTGCTAGACTATGTAAGAGGCAATATTGTTGAGCCTCCATCAAATACATCCAATGATGCATGGAACAAATGGAAAACCGAAGAAGTCAAAATAGAAGATCATCCGGGACTCTATCGACAAGCACTTGGTGGCCTACATCTCTGAAATAGACATCTCCAAGGAAATCTATGATAGATTGGGAAATGGCACTCACGACTCTTGGAGGATTACCATTTGAATGGTACGTGTTCAGGACTACTCTTCTCAACTATAATGTAATTCCTGATTTCGAGGAATTAGTGGCTAGATTCATTCAAGAAGAAACAAGGGTAGAAGAGCAAGAAATGCCCATGCCTAAAGGTCCTCCTGTTGCCTTTTCTTCTCATGCTAAGAAAAGAAATAATTCCAAGACTAAATCAAAAAGAAAGGCTAGACCTAAGGGTGGAAGAAAAGGACGATGTTATGAAACCAGCTGAAGAAAAGATAGAAAAGATAGATCACCACCTTAGAATTCAGCCTCTTCGAGGGGGCAACCTCCTTTACATTACATAAATGAACAATTCTTGGATGATTCAAATGACAAAACCTCCTTTCTATATATAGGAGTCTAAGGAGTCACAATATAATCCAGCCGACCTAACAATAATAATATAAAGCCACAAAAATAACAATAGAGGGATTCTATGGGACACATAAATAACAATATGGGGGTAATAGGGGCACAACAATATAAATAAGGGGTATAACTACAATAGTAATGGGGTAATCACTAGTATTATAGGGACCCAACATGCCCCTCTCCTTCAAAAAAGTGTTGTCCTCAACGCTTGAGCAGTTCTAGATACTTCTGCATAAAATTCTCATCCTCCCATGTGGAATCTTCAGCGGATAAGTTCTTCCACTTGATAAGATACTCTGAAATTGATCGATTTCGTAGCTGTCGAGTTCTTGTTTCTGTGATTGCTTCCGGTTCCAATATAATTTTTCCTTCCTCGTCAAGTTCTGGCAATATTGTTTGAATTGGGAGCTTGTCGCCTATAACCTTCTTTAAACATGAAACATGGAAAACTGGGTGCAATCGAGAAGCTGCAGGAAGCTCCAATTTGTATGCCATAGTACCAATCTTTTGGAACACCTTGTACGGACCATAATACTTTGGTGATAATTTATTATCCTTCTTAGCTTGCTTTAGGGACATTTGCTTATATGGTTGTAGCCGTAGGAATACCCAATCACCTACATTAAAACTTCTTTCACTGCGATGTTGATCTGCCTGTTGTTTCATTCTATTTTGTGCCAACACAAGGTTATCCTTTAAGAGTTGGAGGACTTGTTGTTGATGTTCGATGTGATGTTCCACTGCATGAACCTTAAAATTTTCTCTTAAATATGATGTGATGGATGGTGGTTGATAGTATCAACTTGATACCCATAAAGTGCCATAAATGGGGTCATTTTTGTTGCTATATGGAAGGAAGTGTTATACCACCATTCAGCCAGAGGAAACCATTTGACCCATTGTGTTTGTTTATCAGATACAAAGCAACGAAGATATCCTTCCAAACATTTGTTTACTATCTCAGTTTGCCCATCAGATTGAGGATGATAAGATGAGCTATGAGCTAACTGAGTACCAAGACAAGAAAATAATTTTGTCCAAAAATTTCCAGTGAAAATGGAATCTCTGTCACTTACAATAATCTTTGGGTTTCCATGTAGCTTTTGAACTGTTTCCATAAATGCAGTAGAAACTATAATGGCTTTAAATGGATGTGATAATGCAAAAAAGTGTGCATACTTGGTAAGTCTGTCAACTACCACCATGATGACACTCTTTCCCTCAGACTTGGGTAAACTTGTGATAAAATCCATTGAAACCTCCTCCCAACGTTGGCTTGGAATGGATAAAGGTTGTAATAGACCCGGTGTCTTAATTGTTTCAACTTTATTTTGTTGGAAAACCAAACATTCTGCCACAAAATTATGAATATTTGACTTAAGGCCATCCCAAAAAAATTCCTTCTTAACCCTGTGGTAAGTTTTTAGAAATCTTGAGTGCCCTCCTAAGGGAGAAGTGTGCAATTCCATAAGAATCTTTTATTTTAGCTGGGAATTCTTGCTGAGGTATAAGCGATATTTGTACCATAATGAATCATTTTGCCAGCTAAATGTATCAGAAGTACTGGAATCTTGTTGTAGCTTTCGAATAAGTGCCCACACTTCTTCGTCATTCTTCCATTCCTCCCTTGCTTCGTTTATCCAATCTGGTTGGATAATAGAAATGGCAGACAACAATGCTTCCACGTCCTCATCCTTTCTTGAGAGTGCATCTGCCACCACATTTTGTTTTCCTTTTTTGTAGATGATTTCAAAGTCATAACCCAACATCTTTGTGACCCACTTTTGTTGCTCTTCAGAGGATAATCTTTGTTCTAAAAAGTATTTAAGGCTATCATGATTCGTTTTTACCTTGAAGTGTCTTCCCATTAGGTAGGGTCGCCATTTCTTAAGTGCATGGAGTATTGCCAACATTTCCTTCTCATAAATAGCTTTGCTTAAAAACTTTCCCTTGATTAGACGACTTTCAAAAGCAATGGGTCTTTCATCTTGCATTAGAACAACACCAATTCCATTTCCTGAAGCATCACATTCTACAATAAAGGCTTTTGTGAAGTCCGGTGTAGCTAAGACCGGTGCTTTGCACATTGCCTCTTTAAGATGTTCAAAGGCCTTTGTTGCTTCCGGAGTCCATGAAAATGAATCTTTCTTCAATAATGTTGTTAGAGGTGCTGCTATTCTCCCATAATTCTTAACAAACTTGCGATAATACCCTATCAACCCAAGAAATCCTCGCGGATGCTTTATGGATGTGGGGATTTTCCATTCCTTAATGGCTTTAATTTTGCTAGGGTCTACCTTAACTCCTTCATGAGATACAATATGACCCAAATGTTCCACCTCTTGGACTCCAAAGAAACATTTGGATCTTTTTGCATATAATTGTTTCTCCTCCAATAGTTGTAGCACCCTGTCAACATGTTCAACATGATCCTTCCAAGATTTGTTGTAGATTAGTATATCATCAAAAAATACTAACACAAATTTTCTAAGGAATGGTTTGAAAATTGAATTCATCAAACCTTAAAATGTTGAAGGTGCATTGATAAGGCCAAAAGGCATCACCAAAAATTCATAATGACCCTCATGAGTTCTAAATGTTGTTTTCGGAATGTCTTCAATCTTCATTCTGATTTGATGATATCCTGAACGAAGATCCAACTTGGTGAAGTAAATTGATCCATGCAATCCAGTAATTCATCAATGACAGGAATGGGGAACTTATCTTTAATAGTGAGCTTGTTGAACTCCCTATGATCTGGACACATGCGCCATGATCCATCCTTCTTGTGCACCAATACTATTGGAGCTGAGAAAGAACTTTGACTCGGTTGAATTATACCAGCCTCTAGCATTTCTGCAACCATACGTTCAATTTCACTTTTTTGGACATAGGGATATCTATGCGGCCTGATGTTTGGACGAACACTTCCTGGAATTAGATGAATTGCATGATCATGATCACGCATAGTTGGGAGACCTTCGGGAGTCTCAAATACCTTGGAATGATTGTCCAGGACTTTTTAGAGATCTGGAGAAATAGATGATTCCAATGTGGAAACATCTAGCGAACATAATTGTGCAATTACACCTCTTTGCTCCTTTCTTAGAAGCTTTGTCATGCCATTAGAGCTGATTATCTTTCCTGGTTTCCCTGTAATACCCCTTAATTCAACTTCATTTCCTTCCATAGAAAATTTGATGAAAAGTTCTTGAAAATTAAAAGCTATTGTACCCAAGGATTGTAGCCATTGGACTCCTAGTACAACATTAGCACCTCCCATTGGAATGGAAAGCATTGAGCTAGTCAATACATATTCTCCCATGGATAGCTTGATATTAGGGTCCCACCCTAACCCCCTTATTTATTTCTTGGGATCAAGTCATAGTCAAGAGTCAATAAAGCCCATATTAATATTTGTAAGTGGTTAACCCGCAATTAATGATGGGACCACAGTTAGTTGCAAATGGGCGGAAGTATTAGATAGATGGTAAATGGGCGGTAGTATTAGATAGATGGTATTAATAAAACCCACGATATTGGACCGTGGTATTTCATGTATGAGTCATATATAAAGGATAGAGACTCCCTGCGAGGAGCATCGTGTCTTGTTTTGTAATTGAGCTCTGCTCTATTGGAGGTTGCCCCCTCGAAGAGGCCTGGGAACATTTCTCTCTGAATAATAAAATCATTGCTATTTTGTGCTCTGGGTATATTTTCTTCGCATATTTTTTGTTCTCGGTATCTTTTCTTCGCAAATTCTATGTTTGGGTATTACTTTCCAGGTTAAGAGCATAACAAGTGGTATCAGAGCACTTTCCAGGGCTCGGTGGGATCTCCAAATTTTAGCAATTTTTTTTTTGGCTAGAGACGTGTTCCAACGTCTTTAAACCACGGGATCTGTCGTTAAGCGCATAAACCTGCGGATTTGGGGAGGCATGCACGCAGGAAATACAAGAGGTGGTCACATCTGTTGGACTCCCTTGTAACCCCTGTGGGTACCCCTTCGAGTAGTAGCGCATTAGACAGAACCGCGCACAGACTGTCTTCCACGTACCCTCTGGGTATATAGGAAGCCCCCTAGCTCCCTTGAAACCTCACCATAGATAAACCTTCGGCCGTCTTGTGGCTACAGTACACCGAGAACAGCACTCGGAGAGATTACTCGCCCGTACGATAGGGTAGTCGGGTTGTACGACTAAGGGTACGGTCGATCCTCCTTAGTTAGAGCCCTGAAACATTGGACCGAGTACTACTGTCAGACCCTTATGTATATTGCGATCTGTAGCACCTGACATTCCTCAAGACCATAGTTCCCTTTCTATCGGAGGATCGCACATCACCTATTCTAGATCAGCAAGGGCAGCAGCAGCAGACATCAGTCCCGCAGCTCCATCAGATCAGCAGCAATAGTTGTTCCACCATTCAGATCTCTCAGATCCACCAGATCAGAGTAGTTGTGAAGGGTTCCTGTCCCTGGATATAATTTTCGCAGGAATTTTGGTGGCATTGACATTCTGAGGATTTGGCGACTGCAGTATTGATCAGGAAGGAGTAAAACTCCGTTAGGAGTTTTCCACAAAAAAAAAAAAAAAGTCTGAGATCTTCCGGGGCGCTTATTGGTGACCTAGCCCATCAGAATCAGGATGACGAGCTGAGCAAGGTGGTACCATTCAATTTCTTAGTAAAAATTTTTTAGGAGGTCCCAATTTTTGTCCTCAGGTTGGTGTATGGTAGAAACTCACGCCCAAGCGATGGCCAATGAAAGGATCGAAAAAATTGAAGAGCATGTGCACTCCCTCCAATCGGCGGTGAAGCTTATCGAACTTGAGCTTAAAGGAATAAGTAATCAGATACATGATGCACTCCCAAAGGGCAAGGAGCCAGCCCACGAGGAGGCATATAATGGCCATGAATACCATGAGGGTGAGTCTAGCCACTCTCATCACGTCTGGCACACCCATCCACCACCTAGTCAGCGACCTCCCAAGTTGGATATGCATAAATTTGACGGTTCTCACACGTCCGCATGGCTAGCACAAATGGAGCAGTATTTCCAATTGAATCATATCATAGATAAGGGGACTAAGCTTATGGTGGGCACCATGTACTTGGACAATGAACGATGGCAATGGAAGGAATGGCATCAGCGTTGGAATGTACAGTTTCGAGATTGGGCCCAATTTGCCAAAACTCTTCGCAGTTGCTTTGAACAGGAAGACTCTTTCTTGGGGCGTCTCACTAAGCTCCAACAGACGGGTACAGTGGAGGAATATATTAGTGCTTTTCAAGCCTTAGCCTTCCGCACTAGGGGTCTCACAGATGAGTTCTATATGGAATGCTTTATGAGCAGTCTTAAAGAAGCCATCAAAGCTCAGGTTCTACTCCACCACCCTCCCACATGGACAGAGGCTTGCCAGGTAGCCCTTAAGGTGGAACGTGCATTAACAACCCAATCCAGCCACCCCAACTTCCCCGCTAAAGGTCATCCCTCACAGGCTCCCAATACTACTCAGACACTTAAGATTCAAAAGGTGTCACCTGCGCAAATGGCCGAAAGAAGGAAGCAAGGACTATGTTACTACTGTGATGAAAAATATTCCCCGGGTCATAAATGCAAAGAGCACAAGTTTTTTCAAATAGATGCCACTGACTACAGCTCCACCGAGGAAGATCCACCACTTGAGGAACCGAAGGAGATCAAAGAAGATAACCAAAATGAAATTGTATCTGATGAACCAATTATTTTTGCTAAATGCATTGGCAGGAATTTCTTCCCCTCAAACTCTCAAAATCAGGGGTTTTCTTAAACATCGCCCAGTAGTAGTCTTGATTGATAGTGGAAGTACCCATAATTTCATCCATCAAAAGATCGCTGAAGCAACACATTGTTTCGTCCGGGCAGTTTCTAACTTCCAAGTCTAGATTGCAGATGGGGGCACAATGAAATGTGAAGGTCGCTGTGAAAATGTCAAAATTCAAATGGGGGATTATCAATTGAAAACCCACATGTTTGCAATACACATGGGGGGATGGGACATTGTCCTAGGTGCGGAATGGCTCCGCACTCTTGGGCCAATCACAATGGATTTCCAGGAGTTATATATGAGTTTTAAGCAGAACAACTCCACACATACCCTCCGTGGACTACAGGCGGGAGCCCCCTCTATCATCAGCTCGCATAGGATGGAAAAATTGTTAAAAAAGGGCCATCATGGAGTGGTAGCTCAATTTAATGCCATCCAGGTAGTAGACACCATGTCTCCGCCAATTCATCCTGAGATGCAACAAATTTTAAATAAACATCGGACGGTCTTTGACAAGCCTCATGAGCTTCCACCCTCGCGAGGGGAACATGATCATAACATCACATTGGTTCCAGGGGCCCAACCCCCAAATGTGCGGCCATACAGATATCTGTTCACCCAAAAGAATGAAATATAAAAAATCATCAAGGAATTGTTCGAAGCAGGTGTCATTCTTCCCAGCATTAGTCCTTATTCATCCCCAGTGGTCATGGTCCTCAAGAAAGATGGGGAGTGGCGGATGTGTCCCGACTTCAGGGCCCTCAATAAGTTAACAGTCAAAGATAAATTTCCCATCCCAGTGGTTGACGATTTGTTGGACGAACTCAATGGGGCTCAATTCTTCACTAAGTTGGATCTTCGCTCAGGCTATCACCAAATTCGCATGAAGGAAGTTGACATTCCCAAGACAGCGTTCAGAACTCATGAAGGCCATTATGAGTTCGTCGTCATGCCATTTGGTCTCTGTAATGACCCCTCTACTTTTCAGAGCCTTATGAATCACCTCCTCAAACCATATCTCAGAAAATTTGTCCTTGTCTTCTTCGATGACATCCTCATCTATAGTGGCACTTGGGCGGCACATCTTCAGCATGTAGATCTACTCTTGCAACTGCTCCGAACGCATAAAGTATTTGTCAAGATGTCTAAGTGTTCGTTTGGCATGGAAGAAGTTGAGTATTTGGGTCACATTGTGGGGCGTGAAGGTGTCAAGGTGGACCCCAAAAAGATCCAGGCAACGCAACAATGGCCTCAACCTAAGACCTTGAAAAGCTTGAGAGGATTTTTGGGTTTCACAGGCTATTATCGTAAATTTGTCTGCAACTATGGCTGCATAGCGAAGCCCCTAACGCAACTCCTAAAGAAAAATTCCTTCTTCTGGAATGAGGAAGCACAACAGGCATTTACCGCTCTCAAAACCGCCATGTGTTCCACTCCTATCTTAGCACTACCGGACTTCACCAAATCATTTGTCATTGAATGTGATGCTTCAGGAACAGGTATTGGAGCATTCTTAATGCAGGAAGGGTGACCATTTGCCTTCACTAGCCAATAACTAACTGGGAAGAATCTGGGCCACTCTACCTACGAGAAGGAAATGATGGCCATCTTACATGCAGTCGAGACCTGGCGACCTTACTTGTTGGGACGACGTTTCCAAATCCGCACAGATCATCACAGTCTTAAATATTTTTTGGAGCAACGCCTATCTTCCCCACAACAAAATAAATGGTTAGCCAAAATGTTGGGATATGATTATGAGATCATTTACAATAAAGGGAAAGACAACAGGGTAGCAGATGCATTGTCGCACCAATTTGAGGAGGAAAGTACTCTGCTCGCAATTTCCCTCCCCATTCCCGACTGGATTGAAGAGGCTCGCAGGGAATGGTTTTCACATTCCGAGCTCTCCCAACTCATTTCTCAATTGCAGGTAGATCCTAATTCCAGCAAGGGCTACTCGTGGCAGAATGATATTCTTCGCTACAAGGACAAAGTCGTAATATTGCCAACATCCACCCTCAAAAGTCGCATTTTGGCAGAATTGCACTCATCTCCCATTGCAGGACATTCGAGCTTTCAGAAGACGTATGCTCGCACCAGAAGATCATTTTTTTGGGCCGGCATGAAACAGGACATCCTTACTTTTGTAGCAGAATGTGACGTCTGTCAACGCCACAAAGGGGAAACCGTCAACACACCAGGTACATTACAACCATTGCCCATTCTGGCGTCAATTTGGACAGAGGTCTCCATGGATTTCATTACAGGTCTTCCAAAGTCTGGGAACAAGTCAGTCATCATGGTGGTAGTGGACCGACTGTCGAATTATGCTCATTTCTGCGCCCTACCCCACCCATTTACACCAACCTTGGTTGCTCAAACTTTCATGGATCAGATCTTCAAATTGCATGGCATGCCCACTTCTATTGTGTCCGACCGTGACCCAATCTTCACCAGTAATTTTTGGCAGGAGCTCTTCAGAATACAAGGCACTCAACTCAAACTCAGTACTTCATATCATCCGCAAACAGATGGTCAAACCGAAGCCGTCAACAAATGTCTAGA
Organism: Pinus tabuliformis; assembly: GCA_031772625.1. NCBI lineage: Eukaryota > Viridiplantae > Streptophyta > Pinopsida > Pinales > Pinaceae > Pinus > Pinus tabuliformis. The sequence goes on from CM062819.1 coordinate 1,736,784,727, forward strand.
AACCTACCTTAGGTGTTTCACTTCAGAAAAGCAACACCTTTGGGTACAGTGGTTACCTCTGGCGGAGTGGTGGTATAACACCAACTATCATGCCACCACCAAAATGACTCCCTATGAAGCAGTCTATGGACAACTTCTGCCTTCCCCTACTTCTTATCTCACGGGTTGCTCCAAAGTACAAGCCGTGGACCAACTCCTACAACACCGCGCAACAATGCTTGCCCATCTGTGCGAGAATCTTCATCAAGCTCAGTACCGTATGAAGCAACAGGCTGACCAACATCGCTCAGAGCACCAATTTCAAGAAGGGGATCAGGTCTTTTTGAGGTTGCAACCATATAAGCAAACATCACTCAAAGAAAAGGGTTGTCAAAAGCTCTCCCCAAAATTCTACGGACTATACCAAGTACTTCAGCGCATTGGAGAAGTGGCTTACAAGTTGGCTTTGCCGCCTACAGCAAAAATCCACCCAGTTTTCCATGTATCGTGCCTCAAGAAAGTGATTGGGAACAATTTCCAAGTTCAAACCAGTCTACCTGAATTGGACGAAGAAGGGTCAATCTGGCTTCAACCTGAACAGGTTCTAGACACACGAGACAAGCACCTGCACGGCCGCATCATTAATGAGGTCCTCGTCAAATGGAAAGACACCTCTCCGGAAGATGCAACTTGGGAACCAGCCACTATTCTTCAGCATTTTCCGCAGCTTCAGCCTTGAGGACAAGGCTAGTCTTAAGGGGGAGGGCATGTTAGGGTCCCACCCTAACCCCCTTATTTATGCCTTGGGATCACGTCATAGTCAAGAGTCAATAAAGCCCATATTAATATTTGTAAGTGGTTAACCTGCAATTAATGACGGGAACACAGTTAGTTGCAAATGGGCGGAAGTATTAGATAGATGGTAAATGGGCGGTAGTATTAGATAGATGGTATTAATAAAACCCACGATATTGGCCCGTGGTATTGCATGTATGAGTCATATATAAAGGATAGAGAATCCCTGCGAGGAGCATCGTGTCTTGTTTTGTAATCGAGCTCTACTCTATTGGAGGTTGCCCCCTCGAAGAGGCCTGTGAATATTTCTCTCTGAATAATAAAATCATTGCTATTCTGTGCTCTGGGTATATTTTCGTCGCATATTCTGTGTTCTCGGTATCTTTTCTTTGCAAATTCTATGTTTGGGTATTACTTTGCAGGTTAAGAGCATAACAATTGAGCTAGTCAATACATATTCTCCCATGGATAGCTTGATATTATGGCACTTTCCAGAGAAATTTATTGTTCCTCCATTTTCAATCATCACTTGACACTCTGGTGCTGGATATAGGAAGCAATTCAATTCTTTTGCTACCCTACAATGAATAAAATTGTGGGTGCTTCCTGAATCAATCAACACTATTACATTTTTCTTCTTGATTTGTCCTTCTATCTTGATGGTTTGAGGAGTGGTAATTCCCGCCAATGCATTGCAAGATATGGTAGGATTTATTTGTTCTTCATCTAGGCTTTGTTCCTGGAGTATATCCTCATCTTTTGACCTTTCTTGCTCCTTTTCTTCTTCCTCTTCACAATCTATGTAGAATAATTTCTTCTCAGCACACTTATGACCTTTTGTGTATTTGCTATCACAATTGTAACAAAGCCCTTTTGCTCTTTTTTCTTCCAATTGTTGTGGTGTCAACCTTGTAAGTTGTGGAAGACTAGGGGCAACAACACTTCCATCTTTATAGTTGTGAGTGGTATGCTTCCTAGTTGCCATAATTTTGCTTTCCATTTTTCTTGCTAACCTAATTGCCTTCTCTAATGAATCAGGTTCCCAAAGGCGAACATCATGTTGGATATTATCCTTTAAAGACCCTATGAACACATCAATCCTATGCTCCTCTGGAATATCTTTTACCCTTATATTCAATTTTTGGAACTCCTCAATGTGCTCCATTATTGAACCCTTTTGTTTGAGACTTATCAATTGGCTAAAAAAAGTGTTGCTTTTTGTATCCTCATAATGTGCTATCAATTCTTCTGCAAAAAATTCCAAAGTGATAAATTGTTTACGAGAACAAATCCATTGATACCATACAAACTGATTTGGTTCCAAATATACAGTTTCCATACGTACCTTTTGTGCGTTTTGCACATTATTGAGATCGAAAAATTGCTCCATCTGTAATATCCATGCTGCGGGATCCTTGCCATCAAACTTTCTCATATCGATTTTTGGAATATGGTAGTTCTTCGATCCAATACTAGAGTCTATGATATCATGATTAACATTTATTTTGTTCGCATCATGAGTTTCCTTTACTACCTTTTCACCATTAGTAAGTATTTCTTGTGGAAAATTTGTCAAATCTGTCTTCATATCTGTCATGCCTGTCTTCAAGTTTGTGTTCAAATCTATATTCAATTCTTCCATGTCAGTCTTCAAATCTATCTTCCAATCGTCCATCTTAGCTTCCACGCCCTTTATCTTAGATTCCATGCCATTTATCTTAGCATCTGTTAGCTTTCGTGAGCGTGACATTTGTTGCACTTGTTATTGTAATTTTGATATATCATGTAGCATTTCTTACTCTTCTTCATGAGTCATGCTAGAGCTTTCAGGTTCCTTACTAGGTGTTTGAATTTTCTTTCCTCGGGGCATCAGTTACCGATAATAATTCTTTACTATGCCCTTTGAATTCCTTCAAACCCAGCTTACACAAAAATTTAAAGAAAAAAAACTACACACATTTTTTCACTTTGTAGAAGCTTGATATTGAATATGATGTATCTCTGTAATTCCAGATCCTCCAATTCTGAAATTGCGACCTGTAGTATCCTTCTGTGTTCTCTTTCCAATGCCACAAGTCTGACCCAAATTGGATTCTCCAAGGAAGAGTTATGTGAAATCTCCCACAGTGACTTGATTATAGACTAGTTCAGTAGAGCGAACTTGTACGACGTGCCACGAGTCACTGTTTCGACCTATGGATCTCCAAAGCACATAAAAGAAACTACAGTCTTTCCTCTTTCTGTACCGGCTTACGAAATTTCAATCCAATCCCCAGAGAGAAAGTTATGATGATTTTCCCCAGGTCACCTGTTTTGAATGTAATTCAGGAGTCTGCAAAAAGACCAACTTGCTCAGATCATATCTCTGCCAATATCCTGCCAAAGGCTCTGAAATTCGGACCCAGGATTAAGCGTTATTTCTTCTCAAATGGGTTTTTTTTACGACTTCTGAAACATCACAGAAAAAAGTTATAGCGAAAATGCCACGATGACTTGTTTGGAGCAAGGAAACCCTAGAATACAAAGCTCTGATACCAAATGTTATGAAACCAGCTCAAGAAAAGATAGAAAAGATAGATCAACACCTTAGAATTCAGCCTCTTCGAGGGGGCAACCTCCTTTACATTACATAAATGAACAATTCTTGGATGATTCAAATGAAAAAACCTCCTTTCTATATATAGGAGTCTAAGGAGTCACAATATAATCCAGCCGACCTAACAATAATAATATAAAGCCACAAAAATAACAATAGAGGGATTCTATGGGGTACATAAATAACAATATGGGGGTAACAGGGGCACAACAATATAAATAAGGGGTATAACTACAATAGTAATGGGGTAATCACTAGTATTATAGGGACCCAACAGACGATGTTTCATCTGCGAGGAAGCAGGTCACTATGCAAGGGAGTGCCCTGATAGAAAGGACTCACACTAGGACGATGATCAAAATCCCTGTGATGGCAATCAAAGGAATGAAAAATTCAATAGAAAAGGTGAGAGGAGAGCTGGGAATCAAGGAAGAGGACAACCGTTCAAGAAGGCTAGAAATTCCAGGATGTATTAAATGCACCTGACCTAAAAAATAACCTAGTTTCCATCTTGACAATGGAAGACAAGGGCTACAAGGTAACCTTTAGCAATGGCAAGGTATGTATATGGAAAAATAATGTTAAAGATGCCTGTACTCTTGGGTTTAGTGTTATATTAGGTCAATGGAAGTCTGCTAGGTGTCATGTCTTGTGACACAACTCTTCAGTCCGAACTTTGGCATCGGAGGTTTGCCCACCTTCATTACAAAGCTCTACCTGATGTAAGACAGACGGTAACATGGATGCCCGAATTCCAAGTAGAGAAAGAAGGTATATGTCTGGAATGTGCTTAAGGAAAGATCAAAAGGGGACTGTTCCCCTCAAGCCAAAGCAAGACCTCTAATATATTACAGTTAGTTCACTTAGGCATATCTGAGGCTGGCATTAAGAGGGAGACTACTACACCACATACTCCTGAGCAGAATGGTGTGGCAGGAAGGAAGAACCGCATGATTGTGGAAGTTTTCCAGGCCATGCTACATGATCAAAGACTTTCGAAGTTTCTATGGGCTGAAACTACAAACGCTGCCATATATATACAAAAATCGATGCCCTCATCAACCATTGGGTTCCAAGACTCCTGAAGAAAAGTTTGCTGGTAAGAAACCTGATGTTTCTCATTTTAGAATTTTTGGAAGCCCTGTATATTTTCATGTGCCAAAAGAGAAAAGAAATAAATTGGGTGCATCTGGAAAGAAGGTAATTTTCGTGGGCTATGGTGAAAATACTAAAGGCTATAGAATCTATGTAGCCGGTCAAAGGGAAGTCATAGTTAGTCATGACGTCACCTTTGACAATGATATGGCTCTTAGCAAGGTGAAAAATATTCCGACTTTGAGGAGATCTCAAGAAGCCAACACTAAGGAAACGAAAGAAAAAGTTGATGAATCAATGCTTGATGTAGAAGAACCCATGGATCCGATTGATCCTCATCCACATGAGCCTTCCTCTTCTAGGAATAGGCCTTCATGGCTTAGGGGGATACTTGATGATGCTGAAGGACATGCTGCACCCTAAGGAACCTTCCATCAAAGTAAGAAACATAACAGGTATCAGGGATACCTGACCATCATGAGCACGATCATACAAAATGATCCTTCATCATTCTTAAATGTCGTCAAGCATTAAGTATGGAAGGATGTTATGGCCAAAGAATATGAGTCTATCATGAAGAATGATGTCTGGGAAGTAGTTCCTAGACCCCAGGACAAGACAGTTGTTACTTCCAAATGGCTTTACAAGATAAAGCATGTAGCAGATGGAAGTATAGAAAAGTATAAGGATCATTTTGTTGCTCATGGTTTCTCCCAGAAGGAAGGTATAGACTATGATGTGATATTTTCACCTATTGCCAAGTTCGACCATCTTCTCGATCATAGCCCTTGTCGCTTCACAAGGATGGAAATTACATTAGATGGATGTCAAGACTGCATTCTTACATGGCTCGATCAAAGAAGAGGTCTACGTGGAGCAAACCGAAGGATTTGATTGAAAATATCATGTATGCAGGTTGAAGAAGGCTCTCTATGGGTTGAAGCAAGCACCCCGAGCATGGTATGAGAGGATCAATAACTGCTTGATGAAGCTGGGATTCACTAGCAGTGAAACTGATTCTAACCTTTACTTTAAGGTTGAAGATGAAAAGCCTCTCATATTGGTGCTGTATGTGGATGACCTCTTTCTAACAGGTGCAAACCCTCTCATTCACAAACGTGAGAGGGAGTTGGCTTCTGAATTTGAAATAAAGGACCAAGGACTTGAAGTGTGGTAGAAGCCGGGGGAAATTTTCCTATCTCAAGGAAAATATGTGGTAAAGATATTGGAAATATTTGGTATGATGGACTAAAATCCTATGACTACCTCGAGGATCTTAACTTTTAGAAGTTATATGGTAGTGATGTCAAACTAGATTTGGGAAATGCCTCTGAGATTCAAAAACTCATTTGCATTAATGTTCTTGGTGAACCTCCGTCTAAACATATATTTTGCAGTTAGCACTGTGAACTCATATTTGTTTGAGCCTCACTACATTGATGCCAAGAATCTTCCAAGATATATTCATGGCACAATTACTAATGGATTGAGAAACACTACTGGAAATATGAAACTGCATGATTATTCGAATGCTGATTAGGTAGGTAGTGTGGAGCATCACTGGAGCACTTTTTAGTGTTGTTTCTCTTTGGATTCTACTTCAATATAATGGATGAGCAGGAAGTAGAAGTTGGTTGCCATAAGCACCACTGAGACCATATACATATCTACGAGTATGATCTCGTATGATGCTACTTGGTTGGGGAAGCTCTTTAGTGAGCTGTTTGAACACATACCACTGTGATTCTCTATAACAACCAGAGGTGGGATTCAATTACTAAGGAATCCTGTATTCGTCGATTGCTCCAGCAGATAGACATCATCTGGGATATGGTAAGCCAATGAGCAAGGAGGCTCCATCACATTAAGATGATGTACAGGTCGATACACCTTGTCAAAGCCCCAAGGAAAGATCTAATCTATGATTTTCCCAAATGACTTAGAGTCGTCAAGAAACCCTTGTACAAGGGTCCTACATGTTACATACATTGAGCTCTGGGAGCTCTGAGGGCTTGCAGTTATTACTGGAGCAACATACGACCACAGGGTGACTCACCCTCCCCTGGTGGTGTGCACTGAAACAAGATGATTCGCTCTCTTGTGGACAAGATGATTCGCTCTCTTGTGGAACATGATGATTCGCTCTCCTGTGTAGCAGGATGATTAGTTCTCTTGTGAGGCCTGAATTGATGTGTTCTCCATGGTGATTGTTGCAGGATTGATGTGTTATCCTGTGAGGCCTGGATTGATGTTTTCTCCATGGTGGCCTGGATTGATGTGTTCTCCATGGCGATTGTAGTAGGATTGATGTGTTCTCCTCTGAGGACAAGATTGATTAGTTTTCCTATCGAGGCATCCTACCTATGCAGTCTAGGACTCATGGGAAGTACCTCTCATCTGATCAATGAGCAAGGAAATGAAGTTAGTGACCATAGTAGTACCAATGGATGCATCGTTGTATCTACAATACTCCCTACGCTAGGATGACCTTCATTGATCTGGGATCAATGATACCAGTCTAGGACCAGTGGTAGGAGTTGTACCATACTATGACGCTGACCTCGGGTTGGTTGAGACTAGTATGGGACCAGTGGTACATACTCTGAGACTGACTTCGTGTCAGTGCAATATTGGTCTGTGACCAGTGAGAGTGTCACATACTATGATGCTGATTTCGAGTCGGTTGAGACTGGTCTGGGACTAGTGGTACACTCTCTGAGACTACGATACTAGTCTAGGACCAATGGTAGGAGTGGTACTTACTATGAAGCTGACTTCGGGTCGGTTGAGACTGGTCTGGGACCAATGATATGCACTCTGAGATTGATTTTGAGTTAGTGGAGGATGATACTAGTCTAGGACCAGTAGAGTTGTACTCACTATGAAGCTGACTTCGGGTTGGTTGAGACTGGTCTGGGACCAGTGTTACATACTCTGAGACTAACTTTGAGTCAGTATGATACATCCTCGATCATTTCTTCTTCTTCATAATTCGGACAAAAGCAGAGCAGAACAGAACAATTCAAGAGCAGAGTAGAACAGAGCAAAATAGTACCGATCAGTACAGGGCAGAACAAGACAAAGAAGAATAGGCATAATAGAGTAGAGCAGGGCAAGGGTCAGGATGTACAGGGCAGTGCATTTGATGGATGAATAGTAACGACCGATAGACAGATTGCAGATGAAGTTCTCCCTGGTTGAGAGGGAGTGTTAAAATTGGAAACCAAGGCAAAACTTCATGTGGGTCATCTTATTCATGGCTGATAATATTTTTATTAGATTCCTCTCGTCGAGAGGTGTAGGATTGATATAAAGATCATCCGATTCCTATAAGTATTCATGGAGATATGAATTTATTTTGATTATGGAATTATTACCAAGTCGACCTACAACTCATGTAGGCTCAGAAGCCCAACCGCCGCATCTATTCAAACACCAATGTTTTGTATAAATATAAGAGGACTTTTCCTCATTTTCACTCACTTATCTCATCACATATCTCTCTCTATATTGCACAGAAATGAGTCTCTTCTCTACTGCGCAAAAATGGATCTCTCTCTCACACATGTGAAGCCGGAAGCTGTTGAACCTGAAGCTGCAACTGCAGAAGTAAAGATTGACTTGCGTGGCCTAGAAGATATCCTCTTTGGAACTACGTTGTAGGTTCATCTGAATCTCCTCTGGTAGCCACAACGTTTGGTGGTGGAATGAAGTCAATCCAACGAACAGTTTGCAAGATATCGATTGCCCTAGTTTGAAGCCGGAAACTACTAAAACTGAAGATGCAACTACAAAAGTAAAGATTGGCCTACATGGCCTAGAAGATCTCCTCATCTGAACTACGTTGTAGGTTCATTTGAACCTCCTCTGGAAGATGCAACTTTTGGTGGTGGAATGGAGTCAATCCGACGGTCGCTTTGTGAGATATCGTCTGCCCTAGTTTGATAATGAAGTCGCTAATGTTGATGTTGTTGATCTAGGGTTTGCTACTACTGATATGAATCAGATTTATTGTATTATTTCTCTCTACTGAATTATTGAGGATAAAAGAATATTTGATCAAAGGGTTTCCACACACATTGTGGGGTTTGTCCCCGGCTACATGTGATTGCTAATCTGTGGAATATAATAAGAAAAATAAGTAAATTGTTATAAGCATAGAACATACCATAACTTAACATTCCTTTCTTCCCTCATGAACCCAATTTGCTTCTCTTCTCTTTCGGCACATGAAAATATATGGAACTTCCAAAAAATCTAAAATGAGAGACATCGGGCTTCTTACCAGTGAACATTTCTTTGGGAGCCTTGGAGTCTAATGCTTGATGAGGGCATCAGTTTTGAACATACATGATGGTATTCGTAGCTTTGGCCCATAGAAACTTTAGAAGCCTTTGGTCATGAAGCATGGCACAAACAACATTCCATAATAGTACGGTTATTCCTTTCAGTCACACCATTCTGCTCAAGAGTGTATGGTATTGTTGTCTTCCTCTTAATGTCAACTTCTTTGCAATAGTCATGGAATTCAATGGATTCATATTCGGTCCCATTATCAGTCCTCAATATCTTGATTCTCTTCTCGAATTGATTTTCGATCATGGCTTTAAAGTGACAGAACTAGGTGAACACTTCGTGCTTCTTTTTCAAGAAGTATATCCAAGTTTTGTGAGAATAATCATCTGTCAAAGTGAGATAGTATAAATATCCTCCCGAAGAGTTTATAGGCATCATACTAGATATGTCAGAGAAGATCAACTACAATATATCGGTGGTCTTGCTATCACTAGAGGGGAATGGTCCCCTTATAAGGTTTCCCTCGGCACATCTCGTACATATACCTTTATGCTCTACTTTGAACACGGGCATACATGTCACCATATCTCTCACATCGGGAAGAGCCTTATAATGAAGATGGGCAAACCTTAGATGCCATAGTTCAGATTGTAGAGATGTGTCTTAAGACATAGCCATCAATTGACTTCCTCCAACTTGATACAAAGTGTCAACCCGGAACCTAAGAGTAAAATCATCTTTAAAATTCCTTTTCCAAACATGTACCTTTCCATCGATGAATGCCACCTTATAACCTTTGTCTTCCATTGCTGAAATGGACACCAGGTTCTTCCTGAGATCAAGTACATATAGAGTTTCTTGTAAATGAATTTTGTTACCTTGATTCAATTGAAGGGTAACATTCCCTATGCCCTTTACGCGATAGGTGGCATTGTCTCCAAGAATAATCTCCAAGTTTATCTCCTTCTCTATCATATTAGAGAGACCTTCCTTGTATCTGGTGAAGTGCCTTGAAGCACCACTATCAATAAGCCAATTCCCCAAAGTGTCTAAAACAGAGGTAGTGGAGAGGGACGATATAAGAGAATACTCCTTTTGCTTATTGTTAACAACATTTGATTCTTCATACCTAGAGTAGATTTCTTTCTTGGAGGATTGACCATTTCCATGATGTCCTGCATTCCTTTTTCCTTTTCCAATGAACTTGCCATTCCTTTGATTTTTGTTGTTGAAGTCACCACCGGAGTGATTGTGATCATCATCATGTGAGGTGTCCCTTATATTTTGACACTCCCTCACATAGTGGCCGAACATAAAGCACCTTCCCTTCCTTCCACCCTTAGATTTGGGCTTTCCATTAAAATGACCTGTAGACCCTGTATTACTTCTCCTTTTGGCATGAGCAGAGAAATAAGTGGGGTTTCCTTTATTACAAGGAATTTATTTCTCCACCATTCTTGTTTCTTATTTTATGCATCTTGACATCAATTCTTCAAATCCCAGAATTCGATCATTATTAAGAATAGTGGTTCTAAATATATACCACTCAGGTGGGAACCCTCCAAGTGTAGTGATAGTAAGTTCCTTGTCAAGAATGAATTCTCCAATTAATAGAAGATCATTTTTTATTTCAGTGATCATTAAGAAGTAGGATTGAATATCCTCATCCTTGCCCTTCTTAATTTCTTTCAACTTATTTTTGAGGAACAAAATTTGATTTTCATTACTAATCTTGAACATGCTTACCAATCTATCATAGATCTCCTTGGAGGTGTTCAAATCGGAGATGTAGGCCACCAAATGCTTGTTAACAGAATCTCTAATAATCTTCTTCGCTTTGAATTCAGCCTTGTTGTACTTGTTCTGCGTAGCATCCAGTGCATTTGATGGAGGCTCAGGGATTTTTCCCTTCACATAATCCAACACTTCTTGTTCTTCCAATGTCAGATCAATAGACATCTTCCATCCAGAATAGTTAGAATTTTCACGGAGCTTGTCTTCAGCAGGGAAGTTGGATGAGGAACCCATTAAGCTTTTTGTCCTTGTCAAACTATCTTTGGTGATTTCTCTTTCACTCTTGCTTGGGCTTTGTCTTCACCTCAGCTCTGATACCATGTTAATTTTAGGTATGTTTTATGCTTAAGAGCAATTTTCTTCAATTTATAATTAGCCCAATATCAATTTCCAGTTTGACAATCACATTAGCATGATAGTAAAATGCAGATAGAACATAAACATAAACAGTAGAAGACAAGCCAAGACAAGAGGTCACAAGATGTGGCACCAGCCAGGGACAAACCCCAATGTGGGGAAATCCTTGATCAGTTCTTCTTATAATCTTCAGTAGTTCAGCAGAGAGAGAGATAGTACAAATATACAAAACTAATATTTTATGATAGCAATAGAAAATCCTAACCAACAAAGTCAAAGTTGGTAAAACAGGTCATATTTGACCTCCAATCAAGCTTAGCCAAAGCTTAGTCAAGTCGGCCTATAACAACAATAAGTATCAACCCAAAATAGTATCAAAATCCTAGTCAAACATTGGTCAAATGTAGTCAAGCATGCGGCTAGCCCTAACACAGTCAACATTGGTCAACACAGGGTCAAAATAGGGTCAAAGTGGTTGTCCAAAACTACGACCTGCCAAGGTGAGGCAGCCTAATGCAGTCTACAAATAAAGAAGAGTCAATGCTAGTCAATGCTATCCAAATAGCCTTCCTGCAACTTTGATAAAACACAGTCAACATAGCCCTAAACAAAAAATTATTTCCTTCCTTTCACACGTGTGAGAGAAGCTACTCCATATATGCGTACCCAAATAAGAGAGGAGAGAGAAGTATGCAAGGATTGTAAGAATTTATAGGGTAAGTTCCTCAGATAGAACACCAAAGTACACTGCTCACAAATAGATCACAGATTAATACACCAGTATTCTTGATGTGGTTAAAACCTTCAAACAGGGAAACATTCCATGACCTAAGCCAACACGGCCACTTGAGGCAATTTATTAATGTAAAAGAAAGAAAATTTACATAAGCTTCTCTCATGAATGGTTACCCTACAAATGACCCTCCATGCTCTTTATATAGAGATCATGGACCAATCAAGTGTTAAGCCACAGACCAAGTATCAGTAATATTGAGGAGAGAATAAACCATTAGATCACTTCATGTCTATAACATATCATAATCATCGAATTGTAAGTTACAAAAGTAAATAGTAAAGAAGTACACTTTACCTAACTCTACACTAGACCAAGTTATACTTAACTATTTCCTATGTGTCGGAATACCCTAACGCCCCCCCTTAAGAAAAACTTGGGATAGGATTGAAGGATTTACCAATATGACACAATAGGAGAAGGAAGGAGGCATTAGAGTCTATCCCTGCTTAGTGAAAACTTTCTGAACTCCAACCATAAATCGAAGTTTAGTAAACTTTGCCTCTATGAGAGCCTTTATAAAGATGTCTCCAACTTGATCATTAGTTGACCAGTATTGCACTTTAAGAACATGGTCATGAATGAGATTTTTTATGAAGTGCATATGTAGTTCAATGTGTTTTCTGCACTAATGTTGGACGAGATCTTTGCATAGTTGAATGGCACTTTTATTATCACACCAAAATGTAGTCGGATGCTACTGTTGAAAACCAAACTCTGACAGGATCTAATGAATCCATAGGGCTTCCTTACTAGCTTCTACGGCACCACGATGCTCTACTTCTGCTGAAGAAAGAGAAATGACACTTTGTTTCTTGCAATCCCATGTAATAGGTCCAGAACCAAGAGTGAATATATAACCTGTAGTAGACTTCCAATCATCAGGGTCACTAGCCCAATCAGAATCAATGAAACCAACAAATAGAGGAGATGCTTATGCACTATAATGAATCCAAAATTGAACTGTACCTCAAACATAACGAATTATTCTTTTAGCTGCTTTCCAGTGACTTTCATGTGGGTTTTTCATAAACCAAGCAATAAGGCCAACAATAAAGGAAAGGTCAGGATCGTTATGGGTCAGATACAAAAGTTTTCCTACAAGCTAACAGTATAAGGTAGCATTAACTTCAAGGGAAGTACAAGTGACTGAAATTTTGGCTCCAGACTGAAAGGGAGAAGGGGTTGGCTTACAGTCTCCCATGTGACAATGGCGTAGAAGATCACAGGGATACTTAGACTGGGAAAAGGAAATACCTTCCTTGGATTGCAAGACTTGAAGACCAAGAAAATAATGCAAGTGTCCTAAGTATGTCATTTCAAATATATTTTTAAGGTAGGACTTCACATGGTTTATCAGGTTGGGATCACTACTAGTAAGGATAATATCATCGACATAAAGAATAAGAATGATAAGAGACTTACCCACTTTCTTAGTGTAGACAGTATTCTAAAAATGACACCTAGAAAAGCCAATATCTAAAAGAAAGCTATCCATTTTGGCATACCAAGTCTGAGGGGCTTGCTTGAGACCATAAAGGGATTTCTTACCCCGACATACAAGGCTGGATTTTGTTTGTATAAATCTAGGAGGTTGTTCCATATAGATATCTTCATGCAAGAAGGAAAATTTAACATCCATCTAATGGACTTGCAATTTGAAAGAGGCAGCAAGGGAAAGAACAAGACAGATAGTGTTCATTTTGGAAATAGTGGAGAAGGTTTCACTATAATCAATTCCTTCAACTTGTGAAAAACCCTTAGCAACAAGACGAGATTTATGTTTATCACCTTTTCCATCTGGTCCAAACTTGGTTCTGTAAACCCATTTGCATCTAGCAAGTTTTCATCCCTTTAGAAGAGGAATAAGGTCCCATTTGTCATTTGCCAATAATGAATGATATTCTTCATTCATAGATGTGTCCCAATTTGGATGGCCTGAAGCTTCTACAAAGGTGTCAGGATCATAATTTATTGAATCTTGAGCCAGTAAAGAAGAGGCTCTATCAAACTGAGAATGTGTGTGACGCTGATCTGTAGGATCACCTTCAAGAGCACTTATGGCATCCCGAGTAGCGTCGACCCATTTTGGAAGCTGAGGAGCTGAAGGAGGATCCTTAGAAGGTGGGGGAGGATTTTCATCCTCACCATCTTCATCTGAAGAAGAAACATTTCTAGAAGTAGAAGGGATAGAGAGAGGTGGCACATCCGCCGAACTAGGCTCACAGACCTATATATTTTCGGAAAGCTTTACATCTCTTCTAATGATAACATTTTTTGATTTAGGTGAAATAAGTATATATCGTTTGACATCTTCAGAATATCCAACATAAATACATTTTTCACTCTTAGGTTCTAAAGCTTTATGTTTCTCATCTGGAATATGGGCCCATGCTTCACTTCCAAAAACACGAAAGTGACTTATATCTAGTTTAATTTATCTCCATGCTTCTTCTGGAGTGATATTCTTTAAAACCTTAATAGGAGTGAAATTTAGTATTCAATTTGCATAGTTAATTTCTTATGCCCAAAAATTAAGACTAGGTCCTTTAGATTGAAGCATACAATTAGCCATTCCCTTTAAGGTGTGATTCTTCCTTTCAGCTACACCATTTTGTTGTGGAGTATATGGAACAGTATGTTGCATTTGAATTCCATGCTCAGTGCAAAAGTTGATGAATTTGTTGTCAACATATTCTCTGCCATTATTAGATCTTAGCTTAAGAATTTGATGTCCAGATTGTTTCTCAACAAAGGCCTTAAAGGCGAAGAACATGTTAAATATTTCACTCTTGTGTTTTAAGAAGTATACCCAAGTGCATTGGGAGAAATCATCAATGAAAGTTAAGAAATACTTCTAGCCAGAGAATGAAACAACAAGAAGTGGACCACATAAATCACTATGCACAAGCTGTAAAGGGGCTGAGTTGTGCCAAGAAGCACGTTTTTCGAATGATGTCTTCCGAGTACACATCTGAAACAAACACCATCCCTACAAGATGCCATAGGAAGACCTGTCACCATATTTTCTTTACATATATTTTGAAGGGAGTGATAGTTTAAGTGACCAAATTGCTCATGCCAAAGTTTTCTCACTTCATCATTATGAGCAACAAATATCGAGGGAAGAGTTGATGACCCAAATTTGTTAAACTTATACAACCTTGTAGAATCATCAGCAATGCGAGTAGCTAAAATCTGTCTAGGATCTCTTAGGTCCTTAATTACAACATCGTGAGGTGAAAATTAAACTGTTTTACCTTCACCTGAATGAGTTATCTGATATACAAATAGAAGGTTGCAGGATAAGGTTGGATCACATAATACATCATTAAATTGACCATTTCATAGATGAAAAATTCCAGTCCCTACAACACTAAGAGATCTATCATCACCAACATATATATGTTTGGTGTTACAATCATTTAAAGAAGAAAATATGGATTTGATTTTGGCCATGTGATAAGAAGCTCCAGAATCAATGAGCCACTCATGAGAATGAGAAGAAGAAGATACATTTAGTGCATAACTAGACCGAGATGCTTGACAACCACATGCAGAAAGTGCTATTCCTGAAGATGAAGTTGAAGTTTAAGAGTGTTCCAAATGGATGTTATGCTTCTTCATTTCTACTTCTAAGGCTTCCATCTTCTTAAAGCATTTGGATTCTGAGTGGCCATCTTGATTACAAAAGTTGCAATGTCTATCAGTCTTCTTCCCTTTGTTTTTATTTGCCTTATCATTTTGTTGAATTGGTTTTTCATTTTGTGACTAAAATTTCTTAGGACCCTTGTTTGGTTTAGGACCATTCTTTTTAGGATGTTGCTTCTTAGGATTCTTTCAATTTGGTTGTTACTGGGCAACTAAGGCTTTCTTATAAGAGCTCGATGTAAGAGTTTTTCTTGTTCCCTTATTAAAGAATCACAAAAGGAATCAAAATAGGGGGAGTTGTAGCCTTGTCCTTGAGAAATAAAGTCTTCTCTAGTAGAATGGAAGGTGGAAGAAAACATAGAGTAGGTTGGTCCCAACTTAGTAAGAATGGAATAGATAAGGCTACCATCTTCTTTCTTAACCTTAACACCTTCCAAGAGAAGTCTAAGGGTCTTGAACTTGGAAAAAAAATCTTCAATGGAAGAAAAATTATTAAGGTCCAACTTAAGCAACTCATTTTCAAGTTGATGGGCTCTAATTTCATTTTTTATTCCAAAAAATTTAGTGAGTTGTTCCATTGCTTCATTAAGGGTATCAAGTTCTGCGATATGGAATCTAAGGTCTGGAGAAATAGACATCCCTATCAACCCACATGCTTGATCTTGCCTATTTTCCCATTTGACTACCTTATCTTCATCTTTAGTTTTAGTTTCCTGGCCTAAGGCTATTCTATAAAGACCTTTAATTCTAAGTAAATCCATAATGTAGGACCACCAATGGAAGTAGTTGGTGATGTCAAGAATAACTTGGCATGGACTTTCCATTTTAATAGAAACTGAATATGTAGATACTAAAACTAAGTGTTTCAATGGAAAGATCTCGAAAAATTAGGTGGATTAAAAAAGAACATCTCTGAAAACAACTTCCGGATGAAGAAGTTATGGATTTTTGAAGAAAAGTTGTTAAAGATGTCAATGAAGTGTGTGAATGTGTGGAAGTAAATGATAATGTTATATTTGAAAAAAAAATCCACCCCCCACCCTTTCCAAACTTAATCTAATTAGCTCACTTTAAGAAAAGATTTTATGTGACCCACTTTTATAAATAAGTGAAAGTCACTTTTACAATGGTACTTTATGAGCTACCCACTAAATTGCAACTTAAATAAAACATAAAGAGACAATAGAATTATAAGTGACTCACTTATTATAATGGGTGAGAGCACCTTTTACATAAAGTAACTTTAAAACATAAGTTACATGTGCTTTTTGAGAAAGTAACTCAACCAAAAGAAAGACTTGAACTCAAAACATCTATTCCCATAAAGTAACTTTGGACAAAGTGAGCTAGTTTAAAAGGTTAGTAATTTTTGGAAAAGGGGAAGGGTTTTTTTTTTAGTCACTGAAGCTTTGGGGTGTGTGCTTACTTGAAAAATCTATTTTTGCCTACAAAAAAAAAACCACACAACCCAACACGGACATAAAAAAAAAAACCAAACCTTATGGCTTGAAGTTAGCTTTCACCGGAAACAAAATATTTTCCTCAATGTTTTTGATTTTTTGATATCACACTAAGGCATGACAGAAAAGAGCATATGCATGAGAAAAATCCTTCCTTTCTATCTCTGATTTTCCCAAATCGCATAGAGTTGCAGGGAAAAAAGCATACACAAAAATGAAAGGTATAGATCCGGTAATAAAAAAACAGAGAGCAAATTGAAATAAACAGAGAGATGAATAAATAAAATTGCAAATAAAGACTGTATACCACTAGATCTTAAAAATGACATAGCTAGGGCTACCAGAAACATTTTTGCATGAAAGAAAATGGGTTCCTCACTCGAACGGATGCTCCTTACAAAATAGAGTAGTCCTCTTAGCCTGAAAGAAGTTAGAAACAATAAATCTAGGAAGCAAAATTCTCATGCACTTGTACTGGCTTTGGATTTGGATCTCTAATGGATGCATCCCTCCAATAGCTCTGATACCATGTAGGAATTTACAGGGTAAGTTCTTCAGATAGACACAAAAGGAACCCGCTCAAAAACATATCACAAATCAATACACCAGTATTCTTGCTATGGTTAAAACCCTCAAAGAGGGAAACATTCCACGGGTTGAGCCAATGCAGCCACTTCAGGAAATTTATTAATCTAAAAGAAAGAAAATTTACATAAGCTTCTCTCATGAATGGTCACCCTACAAGTCACCCTCCATGCTCTTTAAATAGAGATAATGGACTAATCAGGTGTTAAGCCACAAATTAAGTGTTAGTAATACCAAGGAGAGAATGAACCGTCAGATCACTTCATGTCTAGAACATATCATGACCGTCAAATTTTAAGTTACAAAAGTACATAGTAAAGAAACACACTTTACCTAACTATACACTAGGCCAAGCTATACGTAACTATTTCCTATGAGTCAAAATTTCCTAACAAGGATGAGATGGGTGAAATAATGCCATGAGGTATCCTCCTTTTATATCCAATGTTGACGTTAAGTTGGGGGTGAAAATTATTGTTTTTCTTGTTGGCCGACCTTGACAAATTGTCAATAATATAAATAAATTCATATCTGCATATATACATGTCAAAATTAGATGATATTTCGATTAATCCAACACCTGTCGAAGAGAGGAATCTAATAAAAATATCAACTTCCATAAATAAGGTGACCCATATGGAGTTTGGCCCTAGTTTCCAATTTTAACACATATCGATTTCCCACTACTCCGTGCCTTCATTCAATGCCTCAGGTGCCAACCCACACACCTTCAAAGCTATGTACCATATTATTATAACATTACTGCATCTAAAATTTTAGTCTTAGAGGCATTACAAAACAGTGAGTGATGATCACCTTTGGTCCCCTTTGGTTTATCGCCTTTCTACACTTATTCTCATATGACCAGGGGGTGTGACTTGGGGCTTAGTCCTAGGCACTAGAGTACATAGACTTGTGTCTCAGAACCCTTTTCCTTTGCTAAGTATTTCCATTCCTTTTCATTTATTTTCCTGTATAGACCGTAAGCTTGGCCAAATATAAGAGGTTGGAAAATCACTAATTTCCCATCCATGTCCTTGGTGCATCCTCCTGAAACTCGCGATCACCAATCACCCTTTGTTCTTAGCCCTTGGTTCCTTGGCTATTTATGGGACCACGGGCCAGCCCATCGCAATCATGGTTTTAACTTTGATGTAACAACATGCATCACCCTGTAAAATACGATCTCTGATTAGTGGCATCATCACTGTGCCATGTGTTACCCTAATTTAGCCCCTTATGACCCCTCAAAATGCTGAATCTTCCTGCCACATGTCCACCATACCACCACATGTCGTTTCTCAGAACCAATCTTTGCTCACTATGTGTCCCTTATTGAAACCAATCTTATGTTTCCACATGTCCCATTGGAGGAGAGAGAAGAGGCCCAGCCTGGCTCTGGTTTTATGTTGAAATCCTTTGTTAACCTACATTAGGCCCTCCCTAATGCTTTAACACTGAAGTCACAATCCCAACGCTTTAACACTATCGACGTTCGTTGATCACAACATTGTTAAGGTTGACACTTTGAAAACATTGATCATCAATCACCAATATGGCCTAGACCCACTAACTGTTGATCTGCTGATATCGCTCTAGACCTCTGATGTGTGGGGATCTTACTCTTAGTCATTTTCCCTTTGTTTTCTTACTTTTGAAGGGCAACTTCAATCTGCTCTAACTTTTGATTCCAGAGTCCAAGTGGGGAGTCCCATATACTGTTGGAAAGCTAATTCTGAGAACTATTCAATTGGGAGGGTCTACTTTAGCTTTGAGTGATTATGTGACTTGGAATATGGATGCAAACCTCTCTTCTCTTTTTCCCTCTTTTAGTAGCTGAAAACACATTTTCTAGAGCGTGACAACATTGGCTTGACTTGGGGACAGTGCTTTGCTGGAATGTGCTATGAACTTGCAAACTAGTAGCCTTCACCATTAGGCATGGAGTCAAAATTTATAATGAACCTATAAAACCAGAAAAATATCCATGGAACTTTATTTGTTGGGAATCCTTTCCTCATCAAATAAAAATGCAAAAAAGTAAATTCTAACAACTCGAAAATAAATTCTTAGTTAATGAGCTTATTTATATACAACTCCTACTTATGTACTAGGCATAAATTAACCTAAGTTATTTCAACCCTCCAATGACACCAACCCAACATCATAATACTGGACCTTATGCCTCCATGTTGCTGGAATTAAAAAATCAAAACAAGTATGTACGCTGAAAAATATCCTGACAAAAATTTAGATATGTGCCCCCAACTTGATTGTTGGTGCTCAAATCTTTTAATATCCTTCATTAACCTTCTAACTGGGCTTGGAATTGAGGAATATTGTTGCAGGCCAAAGAGAGATACCATGTAATCACATTCTGGATGATGGACCTCATTAGAGAAAATTGTAGCTGCCTCATTTTCTTAACTAGTTTGATGACCAGTATCTTCTTGGTTGGGGTAGCCACTAACACTACTTGGCTATTTTTATTTATCTCAGATGAATGTGGAGGGGGAGGGTGAATTATCTTCTTTGAGGGATTCAAGATTAAGAAAGTTTGGATCTAAAGTCCCCTTTTTGTTATCTGTTAGCTTAGGAGGCTAAGGGGAATAAGTACCTTAATTTTTCTCTTGCCCTCTCGATCTCTTTCTAGATGACCAAAAATAGTATTTCTTGTGCGACTGATCCTACATGAGATCAATGAACTCATTATAGTAATCATTAATCTTGTCATTATTCAGTGTTCCATTAGTATCCTCCTACGCTTCTTCATATGCTTTGAGTTCTTGTTCTTTATCTAAGAAAGAGGAATATAAGTTCCCCTAGACTTTATTTTCATCTGGTATCTATTCCTCCAGATCATCTTCTATAAAGAGTGGAGGACAAGTGTGATCTTGTTGTTCTTTCTTCTCCCCTTGCGATATATATAGGGGAGGCATTTTGTATTGGGGATTTTCAAATGGATTAGCAACTTGGAGGCTCTTTCATCTAAGGTTTTTATTTTCTAACTCCAGTTTTATAAGTCTATATAAGGAGTTCTTTATTAACCTCTCCATCTCTCCTATCTTCTGCTACATGTCTTGACATTGGAGTCATCAGAGTGTCTACAATTAAGATTCAGACAATGGAGATGCAAGGGTGTTTATAATGGAATTCAAATAGTGGATTCACTAGGGTGTTTATAATGAAATTTAGACAATGTAGTCGTCAAGGTCAGATATCTTCAACCGACACTTACCTTGCTCACCTAACAAAGGGAATGTAAAGATTTTTCATACCTAGGGAAAAATATTATAATCCATTCACCTAGCACCTATAGCACAAGTTCTTCAGGAGATATAGAAAGCTCCCTAGAGACAACCTCTTGCTTTATTGTAGACCAGTGCTTAGGACATCTTAAAGAGAGGAGTGCTTTGGAATATTATCAATCAGGCCTTCTTCTGCACTACAATTTTCACGTAGTTTGAAAAGATAATAAAGGGGGCTTGGTTCAATAGCACTTTCATCAAGGTGAACTCAAGTAGATACATGGATCCAAATACAAGGGGGTGAATTAGGTTGATCTCAAGGAGGAGAGTCTTGTTCTTATGGCTGACACAAAATAATGAGCATCTCAATATTGAAGTTGTAGTAAAGGTGAAGAGGAGGGGAGAGAGGAGAGAAATAGATGCATAGGGTTGTAAATAAGACAGAATACTAAGAAGCAATGTTCCAATAGAAGGATGGAAGGATGAATGGATGGATTGATAGGAATTGTGGAACATGAATTAAGGTTTCATGTTCTATAGCTCATGGATACACTTATCACTAGTCAACATATGTAAATATGTTCTCTTAAACATACGTAAGTAAATATTTAAATAACACAGGTATTGTTACTATTTAGTAGCATACATATAACCATCAAAGAATGAGATTGGCAGCTTCATTACACAATTTTAGTAGAAGAGAAACATACATGAAATGATATTTATAAAGCAGAAAAGATACTACTTATAGCCATGATCGCAATCACCATAGAATTTCATTAATCCTCAAAATGAGTCCAATATACCGGTCCATTATAGTTAGCCATACATCTCTCAAGTCCCTCATGAATAGGCAATTAGAACCAAAGTGGAATCATATAATTTCGACCACTGTAGGTGTATAATTCTGGAACCTGTATTAAGTTTTTCTTCCCCCTATTTATAAGGAGAGGGGGGTTTTGAATTAGTTACAAAATATATCAACGTGCAATAGCTCTACTACCTAAAATATTACCAAGGATTTGATTCCTTTCTTGAAAATACACAGAAATTACAAAATAGACATAAATAAGAAAAATTGAAAGGTGATTGAGGAAAATATCCTTTTGTCATTCCTGTGAAGGCCCCTGATTAGGCCACGTCTTTGCCACAATGTGTCGCTCTAGTTGCTCGGACGGTTCCTATCACTTTCGCCCTAACTACTTGACTTCACCACTCTATAGAGTTGGTAGCAATCAACTATGGTGGCTTTTCATGGAGTAGAAGTGGATATTTTCATCATAGTCCTTCATAATATGAACAAGTGGAGCTCCATGCTAAGCCATTAAGTCTTCTTGAGTCCCATACCTCCATTTACTCTCCGAAGACATGCAAGCAGAGTAGTCAAAATCATTCCTCTTGATTAGGGTCATCAACAGGTAAATTATATGGGCCTCAATGCCACTCTCCAGCTTATTCAAATCAAATTTTGTCACATTTCTTTACATATTTGATTATATTTTGCTTAGTGAGAAGGGTAAATGTGAGATGTTATCGTGTGGCCTAATGTGTATTAATTGCAAGATCTGGAGTAGGTTTGGGCTAATTTAAGTGTAGGAACTCAAATTAGACAAGCAAGAGGGATTTTAGGAGATTTGGTCTCCCTCCTTAACTCCTCAATCACTCGAAGATTCCTTCACCGGATCTCATCAGCTCGGAGTTACAAGTAGCCAAGCCAACTGAGTTCATTGGCAGCCAAGCCAGTGTTAGTTGAAGACACATCAATCTTGCATTTGGGAGCTAAGCCTCCCTAATATTTAGGAAGTTGTTCGTAGCTTCAGTTGTATAAATCAGAAGGCCTAGGGCCTGATTAGGATTCGACTTTTTATTGTAGCCAAGAGGCAATTTCAAGCTAAGATGTTGTGATTGTTATTCTCATGTTATTTTTGACATTTTGATGATAATGAAAAGGGTTTCTTTGATCTAGCATTGAGTTGACTTAGAGGGATGAACCTCTTGGGCTAGGCCCCAACCTTAGCAGCAGACGTTCCTCTTTTTGTACATGTATTCTTAGATTAGAATCATAGATTATCTGTTGAAGTTATCTCTATTTTTTTAGTTTAGAAGTCTTTGAATGATTGGTTAGTTTTGCTCCCACTAGTTGGAAAAATAGATCAGTGTTACAATAGTGAAACAAAATACTTCAAAAAATCTTGTGACACTAGCGTCTTCCTCATCTCCCTCATAGGATCATGCTTTGATGGCCCCACTCTCACAGCCCCAAAAATAGATTTACCTTTTGGTCATTGCATAGCTTAGGATATCTTGTTGAGTAGATAACTGTTTATAATTTCTTAGAAGAACCTATAATTGTCATTTTGGTTTCTTGAGCTTTTTGTAGATTAGAAAGCCTTCCATTTCATAGATTTAAGCCACTATCCATCAATAAATCAGTTACTCAAATTCAAAGAAAAGAATATGTGTTGATGCAGGAGTTGCTGATCTACAGGGGTAACTCATTCCACCAACTTCATCTAAGTCTTCTCCACCTCTCACCCAATCCTACTAACCACTAAGTCAGATTTCTATTTTGTAGCCACTATGGACAACCACCTTGAGAAAATACAACCATCCTAGAGAGTTGGGCTGATCCTTGGGTAGTGCGTTGATTTTTAATGTACCTTGGACAAGTGGTTTCCCATGGGTTAGTCTCTACCTCGGGAAAAGTGTCCAAAATAATTTTTTTCTAAGTGTGACTTTATAAGTGGTAAAGTCAATGTTAAATTATAAAGTGAAAAGTGACTTTACACATAAATTACAATGTGGGTACTTTATTTAATGGGTGAGTTAAAAAATAAAAAGTGAGAATTAAATGCACATTTATTCTCATCCCTTGATCTAAATGAAATCTGAGCCATTAGATCTTAGGGTTTCCCAAAAGTCATTTAGAGAAACAAAAGGGGGAAAAGAAAATAGAGGTTGCATTCATTATTCAAGAGAGTAGATTGGAGAAAGGAGAGAGCTGGAGAAAAGTTCTGAAGTAGAAATTTATTGTAGCAAGCTGAACGAGTGAATTCTGGCAAAAGTTGGGCATGGAAATCAAGGCATAGAAGACAACAAAAGGTACAATATGAACAACATTTAATGCTAAGATGCATGCCATTCAAGAGAAGTTTTGAGATTTTTTTTTGAAAAATACATACAACTGTACAAAAATCCATACAATCTGTACATAATCCGTAAAGTATAGCCCGTACATTTCGTATCTCTACAATACGTATCTTCAGCTTCAAGTGGGCTTGGAAATCGAGGCAAATTGGGCACAATTTTCAAGGAGTTTTGGGCTGAAGAGATAAGTTTTATTTTTCTAGTTTGTTTTGTTTGCAAATGTATTTTTCCTGATTGAAAGATAAATAAATCTGAAGAGCTCTCTAACAGGTTTTCCCTAAAGAAGATTGAAGGGGTTTTGTTGGGGTCTAAGTTGACCAAAAATCTGTGTATCTTTATGTGTGTTGCTGGTTTGTTTATGTCTATATTTATTTTCAACATGTGTTGACAATCCGATGTCTTTAATCTGAAAATTTCATTTCCATAATTCTATATGTTGAATGTATGTTTATGGGAAAGGGAATTTATCTGAATGGAAGTGATAAGGTAAAATTAAAACTAGGTTGGGATTGCAAGAAATTTTTTAGTCATCAAATTTCAACATGGTATCAGAGCTACAGACTGACAATTGCAGTTTGAATAACAGAAAGTAGTTTGGGACACAAAACAATGGTTTCGACAACAAATTGAATTTTTTGACAAAAAACTGATATTTTGGGACAACAAGGTCAAATTTCACATTGACTGAACATTTGGGATAGCAAGGTGTGCTGGAAATTTCATTTCTCCATTTTCTTGGTTTTAAAAATTTTGGATAGTAGTCATGGCCATGTTCTTAAGGGTAGAGGATAGACTGAATGGGATATTCAACTATGCCATTTGGAAGGACAAAAATCAGACAATGTTTGAGGAGGCAGCAGTTTGGGACATAGTGTGGCAAGTGGTTGTACCTCCTATTACTGCAGATGAACTTGTTGAATTCACAAAAAATAGTGCAAAGGAAAAAAGGATTTTAGTGGACAATATAAAGGATCATGTGCTTCCTTAGGTGAGAAGAAACACATGGATATCAAATGAAGGACATTGGCCTGATGCCTTACTTTTTGGGGCTTGAGATGTGGCACGAGGAGGGGCATATATTTCTGGGGCAGGGGCAATATGTTTTGGATGTGTTGAGCAGATTTCACATGGCAGACTGTAGACCCATGTCTACACCTATGATCACCACTTGGAAGAAGCTTCATGCTTCATATTCTAGTTTGGTGGATCCCACATTATATAGGCATCTTATTGGGTCCTTGATGTATCTAGTCAACAGTAGGCTAGATATATGATTTGCAGTCAACACACTTAGTCAGTTCATGATTGAGCCTAGGAAGGTGCACTAGGTAGCTGTAAAGCACATTATTCACCAGGTGTAGGGGACTGTTGATTATGGTCTAGACTATAGGAAACGAGATGGAGTGAGGTTGGTAGGTTACATAGATTCACATTGGGCACAGTATGCTTCTGATAGGAAAAGCACTACAAGATGTTACTTTGAATTAGGTTCGATAATCGTGTTGTTGTTAAGTTGAAAGAAAAATTCAGTTTCTTTGAGCTATTCTGAGGATGAGTATATGGCCACAAGCCAGGCTAGTTTTGAGGCCATTTGTCTTTGCAAGTTGTTGTATGACCTATTTGATCAGGATTTTAAACTGACGGTTATTCACTCTGATGATCAGAGTTGCATTTAACTCATGGAGAATCCAATGTTTCATGACAGGTCAAAACACATTGACATTAGATAGCATTTCATCAGGGACTATGTGTAGAAGGGGGTAGTGAACCTAGAATATATATCGACAGATGATCAGGTGGTCAATGCTCTCATGAAGTCCTTTCCAAGAGGCAAGCATGTCTATTTCAGGGACAAGATGGGTGTGGTGAGAAACACTTTCCTCAGAAAGAGGGAGTGTTGATTTTTAATGTACCTTGGACAAGTGGTCTCCCATGGGTTAGTCTTTACCTAGGGAAAAGTGTCCAAAATAATTATTTTCCTAAGTGTGACTTTATAAAGTGAAAGTGAATTTATAAGTGATAAAGTCAATGTTAAATTATAAAGTGAAAAGTGACTTTAGACATAAAGTACAATGTGGCTACTTTATTTAATGGGTGGGTTAAAAAATAGAAAATGAGAATTAAATGCACATTTATTCTCATCCCTTGATCTAGATGAATCTGAGCCATTAGATCTTAGGTTTTCCCAAAAGTCATTTAGGGAAACAAAAGGGGGAAAAGAAAAGAGAGACTGCATTCATTCTTTAAGAGAGTAGATTGGAGAAAGGAGGTTGAGAGCTGGAGAAAAGTTTTGAAGGAGAAATTTGTTGCAGCAAGCTGGAGGAGTGATTTCTGGGCAAAGTTGAAGGAGATGGTAGAAATGTGTTTTAATCTGAAAATTTCATTTGTAGAATTCTATATGTTGAATGCATGTTTATGGGAAATGGAATTTAACTGGATGGGAGTTATAACGTGAAATTAAAATTGGGTTGGGATTGTAGGAACAATTTTAGTCATTAAATTTCATAAATAGTGTGCACCTTCCCCATACCTTATTCTACCATCATACATCTTCCCAACACTTCCTTCACCTTTCCTACCTTCCTACAACCTTCAACTAGGTTTCCTATAGTAAACCAGGACATCCTGTAGTAAGTACATGAAATCTTGTAGTAACTACAGGAAAACTTGTAATGCCCTATTTTAGACTGTTTTGGGAAAAATAATTATTAGAGCCTAAGATAGGCCTTCAACTTTCCTTCCATACCCCTCAATTTGATTTTAGATGAGCTTTTCCATACCTTCCTCCCCTGCAAAAGATCAGATTATTAGCTTAGCATTTACATTTCTAAATTGGAAACCAAAAGAATCTTTTCTACAATATTTAGTTAGTGCATGCATACATCAGTCATACCAGTGTCAAGATAATTTCCATGCCTACTTAGTCTAGATAGCTAGATGATAGAATTTAAGGTTAAATTAGGTCTCTTTTGCAAGTAATGTGTGTTAATTCTCAGCTAGGTAATTTCATGTCATTTCATAGCACTTTCTATTCAACACTTTCATTTCCTTAAAATAGACAAGCATTTCCTTTCTGCATTAAAGATAGCTTTAGATTCACTATCAGTAGTCAGCCTCCTTCTAGTCAATAGAAGGTTGGTTTGAAAAAACCTAGTGGTATATCACCCCAGTTGAGAAGCGAAAAGAGTAGATTGTTGCATATGTTGTGCATATAACACTATCGCGTCCAATTTTGTATGAACCTCGGGTTGATAAAGTAAAGTTGGTTTCCCTAGGAGTTGCAACATCCTTGTTGTAATATTGGGGCTCATCACCTGTGGATATTGTTGTCCTAGGTTTCTTGTTACATAGGTTTCCACAGGATCAACCCATATCAATTTTCCACTTCTCCATGCCTTCATTCAATGCCTTAGTTGCTGACCCATATGAATTTAAAGCTCTGTACCATATTATCAGAACATCACTGCATCGAGACTTTTAGTCTTAAAGGCATTACAGAATAGTGAGTCTCGATCTCCTTTGGTCCCCTTTGGTTTAGCCCCTTTATTCATTTCTTCTCATATGACCAGGGGTTTGTGACCTGGGGCTTAACCCTAAGGTGCTAGAGTCTTTGGACTCGCATCTGGGAATCCCTTTCCTTTGTTAAATATTTTGGCTTCTTTTCTTTGATTTTCCTCTATAGACCGCGCACTTGGCCAAATATCGGAGGTCAGAAAATCAGCGATTTCCCATCCATGTCCTTGGTGCATCCTCCTTAAACTTGTGATCACCGATCACACTTTGTGCATAGCCCTTGGTTGCTCATCCCTTTATGTGATGATTCCTTATGTGACCGTGGACCAGCCCCTGCATTGGAGACCCTTTATCGGCAGATCGCAATCGGGGTTTTATCTTTGATGTAACAACATGCCTCATCCTAGGAACACTGATCTCTTATTAGTGACCTCATCACTCTACCACATGTCACCTTGTGAGTGTCGACATGTCTCGCCTTGATTTTGCCTCTTATGACCCTTCAAAATGTAAAATCTAGCTACCACGTGTCCACTGTACCACCACGCATCATTTATCATAACTAATCAATGCTCACCATGTGTCCCTTATTGAAACTAATATTACGTTTCCACACGTCCCATTGGAGGACAGATAAGAGGATTGGTTTGGCTTTGGTTTGTGTTGAAATCCTTTGTTAACTTGCATTAGGCCCTCCCTGGTGCTTTAACATTGAAGGCACAATCTCGATGCTTTAACACTATCATCGATCACTGGTCACACACAACATTGTTAATGTAGACACTTTGAAAACATTGATCGTCAATTTATAATATGGCCTAGACCCACCGATTGTCAATATGTTGATATCTCTCTAGACCTTTGATGTGCCAAGATCTTACCCTTAGTCATTTTCCCTTTGTTTTTTAGCTTTTGAAGGGTAACTTCAATCTGCTCTAACTTTTGATTCCAGAGTCCAAGTGGGGAGTTCCATATACCGTTGGAAATCTAATTCCGAGCACTATCCAATGGAGAGGGTTTTATTTAGCTTTAAGTGATTTTTTGGCTTGCAATATGGCTGCAAAAATCTCTACTCTTTTTCCCTATTTTAGCAGCTAAAAACACATTTTGCAGAGGGTGACAACATAAGCTATGGATGTTGTGTCCTACTGACTTGCAAAAGATGAAAAAAGAAGTTCTAATTGACCTCTAGTACCTTTGAATCATAGGATAGGTTGTCAATATATGATCCCATACTCTACAAACTTCACACCATAGTCCTCTACCTTATGCTAAAGGATTTTCAACCCCTATAGCCATGTATTCTATCACATTTGGGAATTCATTCCTATGGTGGCCTTCTTTCCTACATATAGTTCACAAAAAGAAAAATTTTCGTTACCCTTTTTTAGATCCTCTAATTGTAATATCAAGGCTACTAGCTACAACTAAACTTGTGCCATTCTTGTGTTTTTTTCTCTTCCTATAGGAGATTCTTCCAACTTCATGGAAATTTCTAGGGCCTCAAACTATGGCACAAGTTTTTTTTTGTGTTACTGGATTACGTATATGAGGTAACAATACTGCAATAAATCATTCCTTATGTTGGACATCGAGAATTTGAAATTCCATTCGATCTAGAAATCATTTAAACCTTCGAATGAAGTCCCATACTCATTCATTAATATTTTATTTAGTGTCCTTAATATTTTTCGTACACTAGGATTATAATTGTGGTATTTGGAATTCTATAATAAATTCTTTCCTAGTTCCTCCAAATGATATATCTTGCCAGGCTAGAAAAGTATCCTTACATTTCATATAAAAAGTTAATGTGTGATCTTTGAAGGTGGTGTTCAATTGTGCAACCTTCATTGATTCATCTTGGACTTTTTTGACAATCCATACCTCTTCAAAAAAATAGATCTATTGTTCTAGATGCTCTGTCCCAGTGCCATGAAATGCAGGCATTTTCAAAGTAGGGTTAATGTATTCCATTATGTTCTTCATGGTATTGTTTCTTAATTGGATTTCTCATATCCATTTTCTAGTCACCCAACCTCCCACCATACATGAAGACAACCAAAATAAGACACCCCAACATACCTCTGTGTGCACATTATGTGACGAACCCTACCATTTCATAAACCAATGTCCTGAGCTATGGGAATTTAGGAGGTATTACCCTAACCTACACATCAACCCCAACAACAAACCTAGATGTAGGTGTAATAGTTTCCACATTTTTGTATGAAACAATCATACTGGGTGTTGTCCACACCTTCCATGATTTCGTGAAACATTAGATTTCATGCATAGATTCATCGCTGAGAACTCATATTTAGTAAAAAAAAGATACCCAATCCATGAATAATACCACATGAGTGGGGGATGATGGATCTAGGTCCATCTTGTGCATATTTTAGGATAAAACACCACTGGAGACAAGGTTAGGAACCCATAAATGTGTCAACCCCCATGACCATCTATCAAGATCTAGAAGAAATACAAAACTACCTTAAGATACATTTTCAAAATCACCCCACGCATGTGCCTTATGCGATAGACCCAACCACTTGGTAAATCAATGTTGGGAATTGGGCAAGAGTCGAGTCATTTTTTGCTTGTTGGTCCTGTTGTGCCCTACAACAACCCCCCATTTCATATCATTTTTATTTCCAAAAAATTAACATATGGAATGGGTCCCTTTTAAAATTTTGACATCAATGCTTGTATGTTCAAAATAGGCCGCATAATCAAATGAGTTGTCATATATTTAAGCCTTTTTGGGGACATCAATGTTTCAAATAATAAACAATCTTTTATTATTGCGATAAAGCGATCGCAAGATCGCATATCGCAACAACATAAGAGATGCATTTAAATGGCATATTGGTCTCCGCCGATGCGATATCGCTATCGGCGATCGGCAATATTACATGCACACCACTAACGGCACATAACTCATGTCCCGACGCGACGCGATGTCGGCGATCGGCTATCGGTGATACCTCATGCGAAACCGCTTCACGATTTAAATCACGACCCGATGCGATATCGCTATCGACCGTCGGCAGAATTCCACATACTTCGGTGAGGCGCCCGGTTCCTACCCCCGATGCGATGCGATATCGCAATCGGTGACCCCAAACCATTGTATATGCGCCTACCTCTGTTCCCATGCGCTAGCCCGATGCGATATCGCTTATCGGCTGTCGGCACGATCTTTTGGTAATAATTGTGCAGCACCTATTCCCCCAAGCGATGCGATATCGCTCATCGGTGGTCGGCAGTCTTAAAAGCCATCACTCAAAGCTTTAATTTTATATTCATATCCGGTTGATAAAGTGCGAATCCCAAAATGCCGTTAATGCAAGGGATAAGGTAATGCGTGTGTATTTAAAAGATTTTACCCCTTCGATTAATGAACACCTGCGTTTAACCGTCAGAATATCTGTTGCACGCTTAAGTGAGTCATTCACCCAGATAACGGTATAATCATCACATTTAATGGGTAGCAGACCTCAAATCACCATTAATTGCATCTGCAATATCCTCTCAGCAATTGGATCCGCAGCCACTTTTGGAAATTAATCTTGGCACGCTTCAAATGATATATCTATCCGTCTGTGTAGCGTCATTGTTATTATGTTATTACGATTTCTCTTGCAATTGTGTAGAATTCGTCTTTTGAGAGAAGCTCAAGTATGATGGGAAAGAGATCCAAGAGGGCTACGGGCTCTACGGTTACACCTGTAGCAGGTCAAGCTGCTGCAAATAGCAAGAAAGGCCTCGTTTCAGACACTACATGCACTGGTCTTAACAAGACTACATGGCAAGGCACATATAATTTGCTAGAAGCTGAGCAACCAAAAGTTTCAGGGATAGTGGCTACTGCAGACCCATTCAAAAAGTCTGATGCAACTCTTAAAGAGTTGGCTGATTCCTTTCTTCACAGAATAGCGGCCAGAGAACAAGTCCTTCCCTACACTGATGTAGTGCGATGGGCAATTGAGGAAATTCCAATCGTTGACAGAACGTTCCACACAAGAGATGGAAGGATTTTCGGGTCTTTCAAGTCAGAGCACCTGAGGGAAATGTATCATTTGCCCGAGCCAGAGAAAATCTACAACAAAGACTTCGTGGAGAAGTTTGCATCTGAAAATGAAGTGCCATCCGAGCCCATTCGGGATTGGAGGCAAAACCCAGCCAAACACAAGCACGAAAGCTCGGGTAAGTACTCCGTCGATTCCTTGGCTTCTCCCTATTGCTATGCGGGAATTATGATGTGTAGACTCTGGGGATTACATGATTCTGCCAATTTTGATATAGAGATGGTTCCCCTAATGGAAGCAGTTGTTAATGGTTTTATCATGGATTGGGCCACCATTCTTTCTGATAAATTGACTATAGCTGTTCGGGATTTTAGAGCTAAATCTATGGTCACCGAAAGGAAAATCCCTCCATTTTATTATAGTGCCTACATTATGGACACATTGTGTTTTAACTCTGAGTTTCCCATTCTCGGTTGGAGATGGACCAGCCAAGACCATTTGCCCATTCATTTGTATCATCGGAAATTGTGGAAGTCCTCTTACAAGGACCATTTGTATCAAATTTGCAATGGTTTTATGCTCCTTGTTCATTATTCCATTTTTGATCGGCCTATTCCTAAAATCTCCTATCTCGCTTCCTTCGACTTACCAGCTGTAGCAAGTTGGTTTGGAGAAGAGCACTTTACCTATATTAGGGTTTATGGAAGCCAAGCCAAACCGCATGTTCTCCCTCTATATGTTCCAGACAAACTGTTAGGCCGAGAGATCTCCTACCAGATCATGACCGAGAGTGTCACTCAAACTCTCAAGAAAGAGAAGAAGAGGGGCTGGCCCTCTTTTCCCTTGAGGATGGGTGTTTTTACTCTGCATAATATTCAGCATGCAGAAAAGGAGGCAATGAAGATGCAAGCTTTATCCCTGCCCACTATGCCGGCCAGACTCTATGATCCACATAAAACTGCCTACAATGCCCTAGAACAGGCCAAATTGACCAAGATTGACCATCAAGAAGACGAGTTTGATGACCTGTTCGTAGCTGCTGACTCAATAGGCCAAACCAAGCAGCTAGCCAAGATGAGATACAATGATGAAGCTTTAAATGAATTCAATAAACTTAGGGAGCAGAGGTTGCAAAACTCTACCCCTAGATTTATTGAAATTAACTACAGCATCCTCCTCAAGCGAGCCAGGTCAGAAACAGACGAGCCAACCTCCTGTTATAAATAAAGAACAAAAGAAACAACAGGAGGATAGGCAAGAGAAGCAGCAGGCAGAGAAGCAGAGAAAGGAGCAAATGGATAAGCAGCAGAAAGAGCAGAAGGAACAAGAACAGAGAAAGAAGAAGCAGATGGAGGAACAATGGAAGAAAGAAGAAGAAGAAAAGCAAAGAAAAGAGCAAGAAGAGAAACAGAGAAAGGAGTCAGAAGAACATCGACAGAAAGAGTTGGAGGAGCAAAAGAGGTTGGAACAAGAAAAGGAGAAGAGTAAAACCCAGACCTCCATAGATCCTGAATTGCTGAAACAATGGAATCAATTCGATTCCATTATCAGTGGAAAGGAAGGCTCCAAGGACACACCGGACACCACTTCTTCTCAGGTTCTAAGCGGAACCAGCGACCCACCCACTTCAAAGGAACTCGAGGTAATCACCAAAGACCCTTCCAATCAGATTGTGCTCCAGGTGGAAGATATTCCTCCCCTGGACGTTTTCTACAGCCCTAGGCACAAAGCAGTTGTTAAACGCTCAAGGAAGAGACGAAGGCTTGATCAACCTTCCACCTTTCCTGAGCATACAGTTATGGGGAATGTAGTCTAGAAGGAAGAATTGGACCCCTCTGATGATCTAACCAAGCTATCGCAGTACGCGGGAGCTTATTCTGCAACGACTATTGATAAAGCATCGGAGGTAAGTCTTTTGTTAAAGACTAAGGACCAGGAAATTTGTGCATTGCAAGCAGAGGTAGCTGAAGCACGAAACAAGGCAGCACAGGTAGAAGAGCAGTTGCTTGCGCAACAGCAAGCAAACAATGTCCTAACCCAGCAACTGCAGACTGAAAAACAGAAGATTGACCAGAGCGCAATCCAGAAGCAGAAAGAGTTAACAGAAGCATTGGCACAATTGAGAGTGGCAAACGAGCTAATGACAAAGTCAAAGGATGAGCAAATTGCTCGACTATTAGCACAACTCGAAGATATCAAGGGCACTAAGAAAATCGAAGATTTCAGAGCAGAGGCAGCTCGAATAAATAATGCATTAATCTCTCAGGTTAGACTCTTGTGCCAACAACTAACTGAGGCTAAGCCATTATGTGAAGCATCTGCAGCAGTATGTCAGCAAATTGAAAAAGCCAGAAATGAGCTAGATCAGGCCGAAGATACCATAACCTCATATCTTGATTGGCAAGATAATGATGAGGGAAAAGAAGCAAACTTGCCTAGGATCTATGAGCCATTCAAAGACATACTCTTCACAGAATGGAACACTCAGATGATGAAAGTGGAAATAGCAGCTTCAAGGTGTAAAATGATTTCCAACAATATGATTGATTTGGTCAACAACACACTCTATTGGACCAACATAATCTCTCAATGTACACCTGGAAGCATAACCACGGCAAACATGATTGAACAAACAAGTTATCATGGTCTGGAGGAAAAGAGGAAGTTAATCGCTGGAGTAAAAACTTTAACCTCCGACGCATATTGGCTCTTTTTAATCAAACCACACACTCAAAGGTCGGCTCTTAAGTGTTTAACAGATGCTCTCAAATGCCTAATCTCCGACTTTCAGGATGCCACATATGATGCCCAGCTCACGTCGCGTCTCAACACTCCACCGGAAGTACAACCCATGCTTGCGATATGTCAGTTGAGGTTTAAAGGCAAAGAGCCCACCGAATGAAGCATTGCTGCCGACTGCCAGATTGCCAAGAAAGATGGAGAAATATTTATTGATGCCAATTTCATAGTTTTTCAATTTTTCTTAGATATTTAGATTAGAATAGTATTTATAGACCCTTTCATTGTTTTGGAAAGGGTCGTAAAATTTTGTAATAGACTTAAAGGCTGAAGTTTGCACTACTGTGCTTTAGCCTATATTCTTTTGTGAAACTCGACCGATAGTCCTTTATTTGACGAGAAGGCTGTTTTCTGCATCTGTGCACTATTGTCTCTTGTTTGGAATGCTTTCTGGTTTGAAGGAAGGACTGCGACATAGCGATTTATATAATGGAATGTTGAGCAGCTTACATGGTACTTTTATCTGCATCTGTCCTCTTTCCTTTCATATGAATTGCTGTGTTATTATCTTTTGCTATTGTTGAATACATGTATGCGCTGTAACAGTAAATCTTCATTTCATTCGACTATTGGATGTTGTGTGATATGCCTTTCTTTTAATCATGCATGTAGCAATGATATGAATGTTAATGTGTAGTAATTCGCTATTATCGCTCTGCATAACTAATTATGCAGAGCAATCTTAAATGGTTTAAACGTCTATGCTTTAGTGTTAGAGTCATCTATATGGCTGCCTTAAAGCACAGATTATCAAACGCTACGCTTTGAAAGATTGATAAATCCCGGGATTAGATTATTAGAATATATATTTTTCTGATAGTTTTAGTTATTCTCTTATCACTATCCTACCTCATAAACTACTCGTACATCCCACTTTTATCTATTATTGGGAAACTGGTCCCATTATCCCCAGTCGGAGCCACTATTCCAAACGGAAAAGGAGCTGCTTTCAAGGTTCCGGACCGGGTGGTTTCCCCTTTGTTGTGGCAGTGATTTTCGAGGCCTCAACAAAATTGGCGCTAGAAGGAGGGCCTCAGCTGTGAATGGAACATAAGTCCAAACCTATAAGCCATTCCAAGAGTACTTCGCCCTCCGAACCCCCCCGATCTTTCTATTTGTATACTGGTTCGCCGGTACCCGAACAAGAAGAAGAGGAATCAACGACCACTGCTCAAACCCATCATACCACAGAACAATTAAGTCTTGAATCACCTGAAGTTCAGTATCTAATCCATAAACTTTAGAGCTTCTCGATTTCACCACAGAAATCTGAGGTATCAGAAAGCAGTGCGACTTCGCAGTTCAACCTCACTCACCCTCTCACCAGACTTCAGAGCGAAAAACTCGGTATTGAACCAACTGAGTTCCCTTTACCGAAAAGGAAAAGGGCAAAGAAAATTATTGAAGGATCTGATAGTGAATGGCTTTCTTCCACCTCCTCCATTGCATTTTCTCCACTGCAAGGTCGACCATCCACTCCCCCATTACAAATTGTCGTTCACCAGGGATCAGAAGCCTCAATATCCCAATCTATTCACTCCTCATCTTCAATCCCTTCCAACACATCCCGAATCCCGGCAGTAGTCTCAACCACTGTCGCCATTATAATGGCAGATCCATGGACTAGGCCAGGAGCAGTCAACATGCCTGGACCATTACATGATCTACCCAATGATCCCGAAAAATGGCTGCCTAAATTCAATCCAGATGATGGGATCCAGGCTGAAGAACACATCAACAACTTCATGTTAGCAGTTAACCTAAAAGGAGTGACAGAGCAAGATGTTGTTGTAAGACTTTTCCCTTACACTTTACAAGGATCAGCAGGATCTTGGTATTTTTCTTTACCCTCTGGTTCGATTACCAGTTGGAATACATGCCAAGAGCAGTTTCTTACCAAATATGGAGATGATAGGTCCCTAGCAACTTTAATAAATGACCTCTCCAATTTGAGAATAGAGCACAAGGAACCAATAAAAGAGTTTAATGCCAGATTTAATAAACTACTCAATAAAATCCCTAACGCTTCTAAACCAAGTGAGCAAATCTGAAGCGAATGGTACATCACTGCCCTACCTGCCAACATAGCCATTTTTGTAGACAGGGCTGGGAAACCTACCTTAGCTGAAAATATGAGAGAGGCACTTGCAGTTGAAAAGCGCATCAATGCTCTAGAAAAGAAAGCTGCTCTGGAGGATAGAAAAGCTAAAAAAGTCTCGTTTAAAGAAGATTCCAAGAAGAAAACCCCAAAGGACCCGTATGACATGGAAGGTTTACAAAAGGTCCTTAAAACATTGTCTAACGAAATGGTTGAGATAAAAAAGCAGGTGGCTGAAACTTCAAACAAAAGACCATTTAGAACTTTTAAGAAAACCGAATCAAAGCCGCCCAATGTTATATCTAATGCTGATTCAGACCAAGAAGAGGAGGAAGAGGAAACATCTTCACAAACCGATGATGAAGAAGAAGTAGCTGAATGCCACGGAATGTGGGATTTTATACTCCCAAACTCTGATATGGAGAATGAAGAAGAAGCCTTTCCGGTTACTACAAGAAGTAAAAGCACTCCTGAACCTGCCCAGGAAACTTCAAAAAAGAGGAGCGCAGCCGCTACTACAGCAAAGGAAAGAGTTCCCCCAAAGAAGTCACCTGTAGTAGTTCCTCAAAACCAGCCTTCAACTTCTAGTTCTCCTTCAACTTCCAAGACTCTAGTGGTATCCGATTCAATGGAATATAACATTGTTGATGATATGAAGAAAACCAAGGCAAATATAACCATGTTTGAACTTAGTAAACTGAAACATCAACAAAAGCTACTTCTTAAAGAATTAAATGTTGTTCCCTCTACTCCCCTTCCCAGTGCAAGAGCCGCCAACGATTCAGGCCAGCCTCCTGCAGGTATGGTTGAAATTACCGATTCAGTCTCAATCGGAGATAAATCAAATTCTCACACTCCACCCTTCCCGCTCACTTATGAGATTTATAATAGAAACCTGCACAACTGTTTAATTGATTCGGGAGCCTCATCTAATATAATGCCACCTTCAGTTTGCTCTAAGCTAAACATTGAACCCCAGAAGTCTGCCATTCATATTGTACAGTTGGATAGGACTAAAGTGCAGGTTGTAGAAGAAATTAATTCTGTAACCATCAGGTTGTCAGCCGACCCCAGAATTGCTCAAAGGATTAACATCTTAATTGCTGACATACCTGAATTTTATGGTTTGATTTTAAGCAGAGATTGGTCCGAAAATCTACATGGGTATATTTCCACAGATTGGTCACATATGTGGCTTCCCTACAAGGGAAAGCCAAATCAAATAAGGATCGATCGGGAGAAGCATATGACCCACACAGTTACTGAATTTGAGCAAGAAAACCAACCTGTGGCATTCAACAACAATATTTTGGGGAAATATTCGTCTGAATCATTCTTTGGCAACTTCGTTGCCCAACCATCTCCTTTTTCAGTTAATCATTTTACATCTCAGATTGAAAAAATTTCACAAACAGATAAGTCCAGATGTTTTAATGATGCTGAGAAAAATGTAAATATTTTTGTTAATACTCCTTTATTTTGGTCTTTATATTTTGATGGCTCTAAGTCCAACGAAGGCTCTGGAGCAGGTTTCATTTTGGTTAGTCCGCAAGGAGAAAAGACAATGTTGTCTTGTAGGTTAGAATTTGAATGTACTAATAACACAGCCGAATGTGAAGCTCTGGTCCAGGGTTTATATAAAGCGATCGGCCTTGAAGTGCGATATCTAAAAGTGTTTGGTGATTCGGAAATCATTGTTAAACAAGTCAGAAATGCCATTCATTGCCTTTCGACTCACCTTAAGCATTACCAATCGCTAGTACAGGATCTTACCTCACACTTTTCGGCCTTTAACATTTTTTCTATTCCTAGATCACAAAATTCAGCAGCCGACCTACTAGCCAATGTAGCTTCTAAGCTTCTACCTTCCGAAGAATACAACCTTGATAGATTTTCTGTAGAATTACTTTTTAGACCTTCAATTCCTGACAATGTCACTAATTGGAGAGTATTTAACCATGACGAAGATATCTTGCAGTTTCTAACTTCGGAAAAATCCTATGACAATCAAGTCATTGAGGAAAATGATCACGATCTACAGATGAAACAAGTGCCTCAAGAAAATTCAATTCCCAAACCCGTGGTGAAGCTTGAAGACCTTTATGATATCAAAGACAGGTTTAAACCTGTGATTAATGCAAAGCTTCAAAGTTCCACTCTTAGGTTTGAATTAATAAATCTAGGCACAGAAGATGCTCCTCAAAACATCAACTTAGGAATAGGACTTTCCAAAGAAGAAAAGGAAGCGTTTATTAAACTATTGAAAAAAAACAAACAGGTCTTTGCTTGGAGATATGATGACTTAAAGACATACGATACATCTATTATCCAGCATACCATCCCTATGCTTCCTGATCAGAAACCAATTCAGCAGAAATTAAGGAAAATACATCCAAATTTGGAGACCCAGATAAAGTCGGAGCTTAATAAGCTTTTGAAAGCCAAAATTATCTTTCCGATCCGACATTCAAATTGGGTCTCTAATATGGTGCCAGTTAGGAAGAAGAATGGCGACATACGAATCTGTATTGATTTCAGGAACCTCAATAAAGCAAGCCTGAAAGATAATTTCCCGTTACCTACTATGGAACAAATTCTTCAATCAGTAGCAAGTTCTGAATTAATGTCCTTTCTTGATGGATTCTCCGGATATAACCAAGTTTTGGTTCATCCCGAAGACCAACTTAAAACTACATTCAGAACAAAATGGGGAACGTATGCATATCAGAAAATGCCTTTTGGACTCATAAAT
Source organism: Pinus tabuliformis (assembly GCA_031772625.1). Taxonomy (NCBI): domain Eukaryota; kingdom Viridiplantae; phylum Streptophyta; class Pinopsida; order Pinales; family Pinaceae; genus Pinus; species Pinus tabuliformis. The sequence continues at coordinate 1,736,823,719 of CM062819.1, forward strand.
GCAGGAGTGACATTCCAGAGAGCCATGGATATAGCCTTCAAAGGGTTGATTAATCGATCAGTAGTCGTCTACCTAGACGATATTACTGTATATTCCAAAAAGAGATATAATCATTTGCATGACTTAAATCAAATCTTTCAGCGATGCAAAAGATATGGTATTTCTTTAAACCCAAAGAAGTCTTTCTTCGCTCTTGACCAGGGAAAACTCTTAGGCTTTATAGTGTCCAAAGATGGCATTTACATTGATCCTGATCGGATTAAGGAAATTTCTGAAATCCCTTTCCCACACAATAAAAAATCGATGCAGTCATTCTTAGGTCAGATTAATTTTGTCAAACGATTTGTTCCAGATTTCTCTCAAATTGTATTACCTCTTCAGACAATGATCAAGAAAAATTCAGTCTTCAAATGGGGGCCAGAAGAAAAGAAAGCTTTTGATGTTATCAAGCAATCAACTGAATACTCCCAATTTTTCTAATCATTTTACATTGTACACCGTTGCGTCCAATGTATCCTATGCTGCAGTTCTCACGCAGCCAAATGCTCACAACTTGGAAGCACCCATTTCATTTTTTAGCTCAAATCTTCAGGGTGCCGAACTAAATTATTCTGATGTGGAGAAACCTTTTCTGTGTTCAAAGCAGTTAAACATTACAAGCCCTTTCTTTTGAAAACTCACACGAAAGTAATAGTCCCTTTCCCAGCGGTAAGGCAACTATTAATTCAAAAAGAACTGGGTGAAAGAAGAGCCAATTGGGTCACAGAACTTCAAGAATATGACCTAGAAATAAAGCCAACAAAGATTGTTAGAGGTCAAGGTTTTTGCAGGATATTGGCAGGAGCATCAAACATTCCTGAATCAAGTGACATCGATCAGACTCAATCAATCAATTAGATAAGTGTCAATGATTCCGAATCTCAATATGCAGATTTAATATTTTATTTGAAGAATGGTTATGCTCCTCCAAATTTATCTTACAAAAATAAAAGGGCCATTAGGTTAAAAGCGAAGAATTTCACTCTCATTGATGATGTGCTTTTTAGACAAAACTATGATTCTATCCTGTTAAGATGTCTTGAAAAACCTGAAGCTCAAAAGGTGTTACAGGAACTACATGATGGGCCAGTGGGAGGACATTTTGGGGCGGACACAACAGCCCACAAAGTCATCCATGCTGGATATTATTGGCCTACGCTATTTCGAGATGCTCATGAATACGTAAGAAAATGCTTCAATTGCCAAACTGCTAGTGGAAGACAACGGAAATCAGCTTTCCCCTTGCAACGTGTCAACATTGAACAACCATTTGAACAATGGGGATTAGATATCATTGGAGAGATTACTCCACCATCTTCCAAACAACACAGGTATATCCTCACTGCTACCGATTATTTTACCAAATGGGTAGAGGCTATTCCTTTAAAGGCGGCAAATTCAGAGGCAATCATTGAGTTCATAGACCAATTCATCATTACCAGGTTTGGTGTTCCAAACGCTCTCGTTTTTGATAATGCTTCCTATTTCTCAGGAAATGCTATATATGATTTTGCTATTAAGAGGGGGTTTAAACTGAAATATTCTGTTAATTATTATCCCCAGGGAAATGGTTTAGCAGAATCTACTAATAAAAATCTCATCAAAATCATTAAGCGAACTGTTGAATAGAATCATAGAAACTGGCACAAATCTCTAGTGTTTGCATTATGGGCTGATAGGGTTACACAAAAAGCTTCTATAGGTTCCTCCCCATTTAATCTAGTTTATGGAAAAGAAGCAGTATTGCCTACCAATCTTGTTCTACCCTCTTTAGCCCTAGTACAGTACATCGAAGAGACTCCTTCTTCCTCTATTCAACTTAGACATGACCAGATCCTCAAATTAGAAGAAGAAAGGGAGAAAGCCAAAATCACCCACGCCAAACATCAAAAAATGATCAAAGCATCCTTTGACTTAACCTCATCCGATTCCAAACACTTTCAAGTTGGTGACTTTGTTCTCAAATGGGACAAGGCCCATGAAGATAAAGGTAAGCATACCAAATTTCAGAAGATGTGGCTTGGACCATTTCAGATCTATCAAAAGATAGGCCATTCGACCTTTTTATTGCAAGACTTATCAGGGGTGAGAGATTCTCTCCCTGTTAATGGCCTAGTCTTGAAGAAATTCTTTAATTGAGAAGGTGATCCCTTCTCTTCTTTGTAGATTTGTGTAGTTTTTAGGATCGATAGGAAATAAAACTGTAGAGTATCTCCATTGACCTTTAGCTTGGTTTGAAAAAGCTGTCTCACAAAATAATACAAATATTTGCTTTTAGATAATAGAATCCTCAACCAAAAGGAATAATTTCTAGAGAACTAGATATCTGTTTGTTCTGAAATCACCACCTAACGTTTTGAAGACTCTTCTCAAAAGGTAAAAGTTCTGTAAATCATTCTTGGTTTTCAAAAATGGTCTCCAAAGGTTATTCATTTTAAAATAAAAAACTAACCCATTTTCAGTATCTTCAACTCTTCACCTGTCATCCATTTATTCTTAAGGAGAAAATTGTTCACCCCATTCACTAAAGTTTATGGTTACTCAGAGTGTAATTCTAAAATATAGAAGATTAAAGATAAGAGGTCTTATTACAAGCCTGCTTACCATGTTCATAGGAAAGTAGTTTGACTGACATTACCAATACTGCCTATCATAACAGGGTAATGGCTTGAAATTGCAAGACAAGAGGTCTCATCACGAGCCGACTTGTTCAGTTAAATTATTACCAGTGAATGGCATTTTCAATAGCTGGCCACCAAACCAGGACAATGGCTTTTTATCTTAAAATGACAAAGAAAAAAAAAAAAAAACAGGTAAAAAATAAAATATGGAAACATATTTTAGTTGCATTCTGTTAACTACAAGCTTATGTGAATGGAAAAGTGAATAGTACTATGGTTAAAAGGTATCCCTATCGAGACTATAAACGTTTGCTGGCAACAGAGGCTCTACCTATGACAGAGGGGTTAATTATAAAAGCTGATTTGGGAAAGTTTTTGTTTTATCATTATAAACCCATAAAGGCCTATTTTGAGACTTAGAATGTATTTATTTTTCTTGAAACCAAAAGAAAGAAGTTAACTAAATTCACTTGGTTCAGAACACGCGAATATCCAGTCAAATTAGAAGTTTTCTCTTCTGATTGAGTTTCTAGTTTTGAAAAGCTTAAGTGTTTGCATTACTTTCAGAGATAACTGGTTCTTCCAGCGAATCGCCAATTGTTGTGCCCTACAACAACCCCCCATTTCATATCATTTTTATTTCCAAAAAATTAACATATGGAATGGGTCCCTTTTAAAATTTTGACATCAATGCTTGTATGTTCAAAATAGGCCGCATAATCAAATGAGTTGTCATATATTTAAGCCTTTTTGGGGACATCAATGTTTCAAATAATAAACAATCTTTTATTATTGCGATAAAGCGATCGCAAGATCGCATATCGCAACAACATAAGAGATGCATTTAAATGGCATATTGGTCTCCGCCGATGCGATATCACTATCGGCGATCGGCAATATTACATGCACACCACTAACGACACATAACTCATGTCCCAACGCGACGCGATGTCGGCGATCGGCTATCGGTGATACCTCATGCGAAACCGCTTCACGATTTAAATCCCGACCCGATGCGATATCGCTATCGGCCGTCGGCAGAATTCCACATACTTCGGTGAGGCGCCCGGTTCCTACCCCCGATGCGATGCGATATCGCAATCGGTGACCCCAAACCATTGTATATGTGCCTACCTCTGTTCCCATGCGCTAGCCCGATGCGATATAGCTTATCGGCTGTCGGCACGATCTTTTGGTAATAATTGTGCAGCACCTATTCCCCCAGGCGATGCGATATCGCTCATCGGTGGTCGGCAGTCTTAAAAGCCATCACTCAAAGCTTTAATTTTATATTCATATCCAGTTGATAAAGCGCGAATCCCAAAATGCCGTTAATGCAAGGGATAAGGTAATGCATGTGTATTTAAAAGATTTTACCCCTTCGATTAATGAACACCTGCGTTTAACCGTCAGAATATCTGTTGCACACTTAAGTGAGTCATTCACCCAGATAACGGTATAATCATCACATTTAATGGGTAGCAGACCTCAAATCACCATTAATTGCATCTGCAATATCCTCTCAGCAATTGGATCCACAGCCACTTTTGGAAATTAATTTTGGCACGCTTCAAATGATATATCTATCCATCTGTGTAGCATCATTGTTATTATGTTATTACGATTTCTCTTGCAATTGTGTAGAATTCGTCTTTTGAGTGAAGCTCAAGTATGATGGGAAAGAGATCCAAGAGGGCTACGGGCTCTACGGTTACACCTGTAGCAGGTCAAGCTACTGCAAATAGCAAGAAAGGCCTTGTTTCAGACACTACATGCACTGGTCTTAACAAGACTACATGGCAAGGCACATATAATTTGCTAGAAGCTGAGCAACCAAAAGTTTCAGGGATAGTGGCTACTGCAGACCCATTCAAAAAGTCTGATGCAACTCTTAAAGAGTTGGCTGATTCCTTTCTTCACAGAATAGCGGCCAGAGAACAAGTCCTTCCCTACACTAATGTAGTGCGATGGGCAATTGAGGAAATTCCAATCATTGACAGGACGTTCCACACAAGAGATGGAAGGATTTTCGGGTCTTTCAAGTCAGAGCACCTGAGGGAAATGTATCATTTGCCCGAGCCAGAGAAAATCTACAACAAATACTTCGTGGAGAAGTTTGCAGCTGAAAATGAAGTGCCATCCGAGCCCATTCGGGATTGGAGGCAGAACCCAGCCAAACACAAGCACGAAAGCTCGGGTAAGTACTCCGTCGATTCCTTGGCTTCTCCCTATTGCTATGCGGGAATTATGATGTGTAGACTCTGGGGATTACATGATTCTGCCAATTTTGATATAGAGATGGTTCCCCTAATGGAAGCAGCTGTTAATGGTTTTATCATGGATTGGGCCACCATTCTTTCTGATAAATTGACTATAGATGTTCGGGATTTTAGAGCTAAATCTGTTGTCACCGAAAGGAAAATCCCTCCATTTTATTATAGTGCCTACATTATGGACACATTGTGTTTTAACTCTGAGTTTCCCATTCTCGGTTGGAGATGGACCAGCCAAGACCCTTTGCCCATTCATTTGTATCATCAGAAATTGTGGAAGTCCTCTTACAAGGACCATTTGTATCAAATTTGCAATGGTTTTATGCTCCCTGTTCATTATTCCATTTTTGATCGGCCTATTCCTAAAATCTCCTATCTCGCTTCCTTCGACTTACTAGCTGTAGCAAGTTGGTTTGGAGAAGAGCACTTTACCTATATTAGGGTTTATGGAAGCCAAGCCAAACCGCATGTTCTCCCTCTATATGTTCCAGACAAACTGTTAGCCCAAGAGATCTCCTACCAGATCATGGCCGAGAGTGTCACTCAAACTCTCAAGAAAGAGAAGAAGAGGGGTTGGCCCTCTTTTCCCTTGAGGATGGGTGTTTTTACTCTGCATAATATTTAGCATGTAGAAAAGGAGGCAACGAAGATGCAAGCTTTATCCCTGCCCACTATGTCGGCCAGACTCTATGATCCACATAAAACTGCCTACAATGCCCTAGAACAGGCCAAATTGACCAAGATTGACCATCAAGAAGACGAGTTTGATGACCTTTTCGTAGCTGCTAACTCAATAGGCCAAACCAAGCAGCTTGCCAAGATGAGATACAATGATGAAGCTTTAACTGAATTCAATAAACTTAGGGAGCAGAGGTTGCAAACTCTGCCCCTAGATTTATTGACATTAACTACAGCATCCTCCTCAAGCGAGCCAGGTCAGAAACAGACGAGCCAACCTCCTGTTATAAATAAAGAACAAAAGAAACAACAGGAGGATAGGCAAGAGAAGCAGCAGGCAGAGAAACAGAGAAAGGAGCAAATGGATAAGCAGCAGAAAGAGCAGAAGGAACAAGAACAGAGAAAGCAGAAGCAGATGGAGGAACAGCGGAAGAAAGAAGAAGAAGAAAAGCAAAGAAAAGAGCAAGAAGAGAAACAGAGAAAGGAGTCAGAAGAACAGCGACATAAAGAGTTGGAGGAGCAAAAGGGGTTGGAACAAGAAAAGGAGAAGAGTAAAACCCAGACCTCCATAGATCCTGAATTGCTGAAACAATGGAATCAATTCGATTCCATTATCAGTGGAAAGGAAGGCTCCAAGGACACACCGGACACCACTTCTTCTCAGGTTCTAAGTGGAACCAGCGACCCACCCACTTCAAAGGAACTCGAGGTAATCACCAAAGACCCTTCCAATCAGTTTGTGCTCCAAGTGGAAGATATTCCTCCCCTGGACGTTTTCTACAGCCCTAGGCACAAAGCAGTTGTTAAACGCTCAAGGAAGAGACGAAGGCTTGATCAACCTTCCACCTTTCCTGAGCATACAGTTACGGGGAATGTAGTCTAGAAGGAAGAATTGGACCCCTCCGATGATCTAACCAAGCTATCGCAGTACGCGGGAGCTTATTCTGCAGCGACTATTGATAATGCATCGGAGGTAAGTCTTTTGTTAAAGACTAAGGACCAGGAAATTTGTGCATTGCAAGCAGAGGTAGCTGAAGCACGAAACAAGGCAGCACAGGTAGAAGAGCAGTTGCTTGCACAACAGCAAGCAAACAATGTCCTAACCCAGCAACTGCAGACTGAAAAACAGAAGATTGACCAGAGCGCAATCCAGAAGCAGAAAGAGTTAACAGAAGCATTGGCACAATTGAGAGTGGAAAACGAGCTAATGACAAAATCAAAGGATGAGAAAATTGCTCGACTATTAGCACAGATCGAAGATATCAAGGGCACTAAGAAAATCGAAGATTTTAGAGCAGAGGCAGCTCGAATAAATAATGCATTAATCTCTCAGGTTAGACTCTTGTGCCAACAACTAACTGAGGCTGAGCCATTATGTGAAGCATCTGTAGCAGTATGTCAGCAAATTGAAAAAGCCAGAAATGAGCTAGATCAGGCCGAAGATACCATAAACTCATATCTTGATTGGCAAGATAATGATGAGGGAAAAGAAGCAAACTTTCCTAGGATCTATGAGCCATTCAAAGACATACTCTTCACGGAATGGAACACTCAGATGATGAAAGCGGAAAGAGCAGCTTCAAGGTGTAAAATGATTTCCAACAATATGATTGATTTGGTCAACAAAACACTCTATTGGACCAACATAATCTCTCAATGTACACCTGGAAGCATAACCACGACAAACATGATTGAACAAACAGGTTATCATGGTCTGGAGGAAAAGAGGAAGTTAATCGCTGGAGTAAAAACTTTAACCTGCGATGCATATTGGCTCTTTTTAATCAAACCACACACTCAAAGGTCGGCTCTTAAGTGTTTAACAGATACTCTCAAATGCCTAATCTCTGACTTTCAGGATGCCACATATGATGCCCAGCTCACGTCGCGTCTCAACACTCCACCGGAAGTACAGCCCATGCTTGCGATATGTCAGTTGAGGTTTAAAGGCAAAGAGCCCACCGAATGAAGCATTGCTGCCGACTGCCAGATTGCCAAGAAAGATGGAGAAATATTTATTGATGCCAATTTCATAGTTTTTCAGTTTTTCTTAGATATTTAGATTAGATATTTAGATTAGAATAGTATTTATAGACCCTTTCATTGTTTTGGAAAGGGTCGTAAAATTTTGTAATAGACTTAAAGGCTGAAGTTTGCACTACTGTGCTTCAGCCTATATTCTTTTGTGAAACTCGACCGATAGTCCTTTATTTGACGAGAAGGTTGTTTTATGCATCTGTGCACTATTGTCTCTTGTTTGGAATGCTTTCTGGTTTGAAGGAAGGACTGTGACATAGCGATTTATATAATGGAATGTTGAGCAGCTTACATGGTACTTTTATCTGCATCTGTCCTCTTTCCTTTCATATGAATTGCTGTGTTATTATCTTTTGCTATTGTTGAATACATGTATGCGCTGTAACAGTAAATCTTCATTTCATTCCACTATTGGATGTTGTGTGATATGCCTTTCTTTTAATCATGCATGTAGCAATGATATGAATGTTAATGTGTAGTAATTCGCTATTATCGCTCTGCATAACTAATTATGCAGAGAAATCTTAAATGGTTTAAACGTCTATGCTTTAGTGTTAGAGTCATCTATATGCCTGCCTTAAAGCACAGATTATCAAACGCTACGCTTTGAAAGATTGATAAATCCCGGGATTAGATTATTAGAATATATATTTTGTTGATAGTTTTAGTTATTCGCTTATCACTATCCTACCTCATAAACTACTCGTCCATCCCACTTTTATCTATTATTGGGAAACTGGTCCCATTATCCCCAGTCGGAGCCACTATTCCAAACGGAAAAGGAGCTGCTTTCAAGGTTCCGGACCGGGTGGTTTCCCCTTTGTTGTGGCAGCGATTTTCGAGGCCTCAACAGGTCCATAATCCCTGACCCAACCGCAGAAGACACTGGTGTCGTCAGTGTCATATCTGCTCTCAAGCACACTATATGTGGAATTGTCAGTACCTTCTACATTTTTGAGCAATGAGAGAAGAATTGAGGACACACCTCATGTTGATACTTAGGTCCAAAGGCTTCTAACACCTAGGAATGCCCCACCTCATGATACCAACCAGGTGTAATCATCTCGCACTATGAATGATATTGACACCCACACCATTTATTGTGTTATAAATAGTTATGTGTGCAGTATTTGCACTAGTAACTCTCATAGTTCTGAGACATGTCCTATGTTACAAACATTTTGAAACCTTAGAATCCAACACCAACCTGACATAAAGAAAGATACGTTGGCTCCTAGGGCACCAAGGGTATCTCTGAAACCCACTCTCACTCACCATCAATCCGCCATTACGAAAATTCTACCATCACCTAATTCTAACAACACATAACATCACATATGATTTATTTCCTCTTCCATAGGAACTATGATTCGTGATGACTGCTAATCATTTTTTGGTGTTGAGACATCCAAACTCACCACAACACTGGTACCATTACTAACTAGGTAGACCCATCTCATCTACACATTGTCAACATCACTAGGTTCTATGGAATCAACCACCGAATCATTGTATTTCTTATCTTTCATCACAACAAATACGGACCTCCTTCCTCATGATCTCACACAACCTAGTTCAACATTATATAATATTTTTCACTCAAACAAAGATATTATGGAGGCCATGATGGATATCGAGTGCCCTTGGGATGCCATGAATCACCACTCTTCCTTCCTAGATAAAAAATACTTTGTTCCTCTTAATGCACTGACACACGATGTTTGCACCATAGAGTCAAAGGATTTCTTGCCATCAGGATAGGTAGATTGGTTTAAAAATCCCATCCCTACACCAGATGAATTTAAGAAAGGGAACATATCTAATATCTCACCTACCAATACCATATGTATTTCAATCAAACATAGCATTGTTGAATAAACATCATTGTGGGCACCATTCTCCCCAAATGAGGTAAAATAATACAAATCCTTATTTCAGTAATATAGGGATATCTTTGCATGGACCTATTTTGAGATTCCAGGCATCAGTCCCCCATCGTGGAGCACCATATTAACACATGGCCTAATCGTCACCATGTATGGTAAAAATAATGTCAGCTCCACCCTTCTAAATCCGAAGTAATCAAGTAGGAAATTAATAAGCTACACAAAGTTGGTTTCATCTATCCTGTCACTTAGACCTCTTACGTTTCCAACCCTGTACCCTTCATGAGAAAATAGGGAACCATTTAGGTCTGTATTTATTTTCAAGATCTGAACAAATCTTCTCCCAAGAAAAATTACCCTACACCATTCATTGACCAAGTAATTGATGCTTGTGCTCATCATGAGGACCTATCCTTCATGGACAGGTGCTCTAAGTATAATCAGATTCAGATTCGCCATACAGATTAGTATAAAACTACCTTGACAACCCCATGGGGCACGTTCACATACTGATTGATGTCCTTTGGTCTTAAAAATGTTGGCGCAACCTTCTAGCGAGCCATTAATATATCTTCCATGATCTAGCTCACCTCATTCTCGCCTATTTAGACGACCTTACGGTATGATCTTAAAAGTGCATCGATCATTTGGAGGACCTTTTCCTCGTCTTTCAAAGATGTAAAAAATACAACCTATGCTTGAATACTCTAAATCACGTCTTTTGTGTCAATGTAGGAATACTACTCAGATTCATTGTTTCCCAACAAAGTAATAGAGTTGACCCTCTCAAAGTCTAGACCATCTAAGAAGTACCCAATGCAAAAATTTTAAGCAATTACAAAGATTACAAGGTAAGGCTAACTTCAAACTTTTCTTTGTATATGTGTTGGCTTAGTGGGTCCTGACCCAGGTTTAGAGTTAGTTATGCCAAACAAATCCCTACACTAATGGCCCTTTCAGCATCCATAGAGTGCGAACTAAAGTCTCACCCGAAGTAGTATGGGGTGATGCTGGAACCAAGTTTCTGCACCTACAGATCAACATGATGTCACTTTATGCCCTAAATCTGTCTTTGCGCAAATCGATAAGCCTTTAAGGATTATCGATATAACTTCCTTGAATCACCCTTTAGACCTCCACAAAGGTCTACAACTGGCTTTTGTGGACACTGAACAGGATAATCAACCACTTACGTGCATCCAAGACTACTCTTAACCCAACACTTATTCAGGCTTGCTTAGGTGTTGGATAACTTTAACATCCAATAGTATAATCTTCACGTAAACACTTAATGTCAATTGCATTCATGTAACAATATAAACCATGTAAATTTGTGCATCAATACATCATTATTTTATACCAACATTATTTATCACATCATAAAGTACATTTATACATAACAAAAGTAAATGGGTAAACACAGGGATTTTAGTAATAGTCTTTTTTATTGATAATCCATTCAGCTTACAGATTCAAGACTTCCCTACGCACTCAACTACAAGGGTCCATGTACTCAGGTGTGGACTCTACTCTAGGCCTCTACACAGCTGTAGAACCTCTTCTTCCCTAAGACTTCTACGATCTTCCCTTCTATTGACCCATTACATTCATCTTCATCATCTCCTATCTCCTTAGACATCCCTAGGACACACTTATTTATAAAATCCCATGGGTAGATCTACAAAAAGTTGAGTTAACTTACATAAAAGAGGGTAGAAACTCTTTTTGACTCTTTAATTATCTACGTGCTCCGTGACCACAATTTGTGGAGAATTTACATTTTGTACATCAAAACCTGGGATTTTGTCCCACAACCTCGGTTTTTGCCCAAAAACTTGACCCAAGGGACCCCATCCCAACAGGCCCCCAACATAAAGATCGTGACTCGCCATCAAGTCACTCGATTAGTGTAGAGATTTTTCTACGAAGATCCCGCAACTCCACTTGTGCAACCACTACTTTAGCCACGCTCTACATGGCTACCTGCTTGATCTGTTCCACTAGCTTCTCTCTAGTTGGTCCTGCACTGTCTTGCTTGATTTTCTACTACATGCCAATTTTTCCTGAATATTGGTGGAGATGATGTAGGCCTCATCCAACCAAGGCCCTAATCTGGCCTTAAGGACATCCTCTTTCTTTTGCGCTACTCTCACTTGTGTAAGCAGCTTCTTAGCCTCCTGCAGCTTGGCAAGGCGTTGTGTTGTAGCAATGGTGCACATCATTGCCCTCACTTCATCATATTGTTACTGGAGCTCACAGATAAAGAGTTGCAAGGTGTGATCTTCCTACAAGGCCATGACTACTTCCATGGCCTCCTCAGATAGCATGGTGTAGTCCATCACCACGGAATCCACCATCTCAACTCCATCTTTAATAAAAGCTTCGTTTTGTTCCCTTACGTCTGGCAGGGTTGAAGGTTGTGACTCAAGATCTAGTTGTGTTATCTTCAGGTTCATCTCAAACTGGACTCTAGCCAGTTCTTCCTTGGCGTCCCACACACCCACAACAAGCTTTTTGATCTTTGCCTCCAACCGTGCTTCCTCTAGGATATGTAATTTTGGCACTGTCCTGCATGATTTTGCCACCACAGCCATGAGTTGGGCACTTTTCGCCTAAATTTTCTCCTTTTCTTGCAACGCCTATATCTTTTTGGTGAACATCTGCTCATTATTCACCCTATATCCATTGATTAGGCCTAGTGCACCCTACTCCTAAGCTCTAAACTCTACTATCACACCTGCCTGCAACGTGTGAAGGAACCCATTAGGGAGTGCGACCAGGTTGAACCTGACATTCTTCAAAGAACTTATGATGACCTTGTCATCAACCACCTCCATGCCCAAGGATCCATTTGGCAGTGTGACTACCTGGAGGTGCAGTGATCGAACCATATCTGTTGCGTGACTGGTTCCCAGTGCCAAGATTGTTTGTGAAGTGCTTACTGCCCTGCGCTCACCTAGATCCTACTCGTCTGGATCTGCAGCTCACATGGATCCTTCTAGATGGTACTTAGTACGGCTCCCTTCGCGCCTCTTTTGGTATTGTAACATCACCCTTTTTTGTGTAGCCATCCTTTCATGTAGCTCTACAAATAGAGAAGCATAGTTTATAGTCCCACACCTCCTTACAGTTGCATGGAGCACTAAGATTGTGCTACCACCATGTACTCATTGGCCCGGATCCCCCGTGTATGGCTTCAATTAGCTTCCATTTACCCTTACCAGAAATGGATCTCCATTCAACTTCACAAGCTGAACTACACCAACATCTGCAATTTCTTTGATAACATATGGTCCTAGCCAATGCATTTGAAATTTTGTTGGGAACTTAGCAAACTTACTGTGATATAATAAGACCAAAACATTTACCTTGAAGGTGTGTAGTTTCATGTGTTGATCGTGCCAAGATTTTTCGCATTCCCTCTAAATCTGTTGATGGAATCCAGACAAAAACCTATCTTCCTCGATCTCCATAGCTGCACGAGTCGTTCTTCTAAGGCTCGGGGGTCTACCATTCTTGTGAAATCCGCTATGCATAGACTAGGCACAATGTATTTCATAGGCATCATATCTTCTACGCCATAGACCAACCTAAAAGGTGTCTGACCAGTAAGCTTTTCACAAGTAGTTTGGTAAGCCCATAACTCTGCTAGTATGTGCACATCCCTATCATTCCGCTGCACATTGCAAACCTTTGTCAGCACATTTTCCAATATCTTATTAAAAGCTTCAACCATTCCATTGGCCTGAGGGTGATATGGCATACTCTTCTAATGGTAAACCAGGAACTTTCTTGTCGGTGCACTGATTATTTCATTGAGAAAATGTGTACTGCAATCACTCATCAAAACCTTCGGGAAACCAAACCTAGTCAACACATATTCAAACAAGAATTTCATTGTTGTTGCCCATATATAGTCTTTCATAGGCTATGCTTCACCCATCTGGTCAAATATTTGGTTGCATTGATGATATACCACGCACCAGTTTTCTTGCCTAGAGTTTGAATCGGTCCTATGAAATCAATTGCCCATTTCTCAAATGGCTGCAATGACACCTACAGATTCAAAGGTAGATCATCTCACTGCGATGGCTTGCCCATTCTCTGACATGCATCGCATTCCCTACAATATGCTTTAGAGTCTTTATGCAGTGTCTGCCACCATAATTCGGCACGTATAATATTCTGCGTTGTTGCTTTTATTGCATAATGCCCTCCCACGACTCCTCCATGAGCTTCAGCAAGGATACTGTTCCATTCAAAATAGGGCACATAATGTCTAAGTATCTCGTCCGATCCCATTTTATACAAATTCCATGCAATTACAAAGAAATCTGCCACGTGCAGCACCAATTATTTCTTCTGTTGACTGGTGTATCCTTCTGGAGCCGTCCCTATAGTCAAAAAGTGGATAATATCCAGAAAGTGATTATCCGTTATGCACACCAAAAAGAGATACGTGTCAAGCAGCCCTTCCTGCAAATTAGTAGGTTCATATCATGTTTCAATTCGCGACAGATGGTCTGGTCCCATGTTCAACCTTCCTGTCTTCACAATCACCTCAAAATCATCTTCTTGAAACAACAACAACCATCTGCATATTTTCTTGACCAACACAGGCTTATTGATTCGATACTTTAATGCATAACGGTATGTGTACATATTGAAGTGTCTGCCTAGTAGGTAATGCCTGAATTTTTGGAGTGCGTACACCATAGCCAATTCTTCATGCTCTGTTATCGAATAGTTATTTTTTACATTTGACAACTTCTTTCTTGCAAACGCTATAGAATGATCCATCTCTCCTTCACTAGCCTGTGTTAGCACTGCTCCTAGGGCAATACATGAACCATCCACATGCACATGAAATTCCTTCTTCCAATCTGGGAAGACTAGGATCGACGCGGTGACCATTTTCTCCTTCAATACATCGAGGATGTGCTAACATTCTTCATCCCAATAGAATTCAACATCTTTATTCATGAGCTTTTCCATAGGTGTGGTAATGTGAGCATAAATTTTGATGAATTTCCTATAGTACCTAGTATGACCCAGCATTGCGCACAACTGTTTGACACTTGTTGGCACTTCAAAATTAATTATTACAATGATCTTAGTAGGGTCCACCATTAATCCTTGTTTGCACACCACATGAACCAGCAAGATTCTGAAAGGGACGCAGAACAAGAATTTCTTTAGGTTTAGCACAAAATGATACCTTTAGCATGTATCCAACATCAAACACAAACTGGCTACATGGCACTTTACAAGCCCAAACATTGTCTAGTCATCGAAATATACTTCCAAGAATTTGTGAATGAATTCCTTGAATGCCACAATGACTACACGCGAGAAGATCGTCAATGCATTCTTAAGTCCAAAAGGCATCATTCTATACTAGAAACATTCACATTCTATCAAAAAGGTGGTCTTCCTCCTGTCTTCTGGCACGATCTTAATCTAATGGTACCCTGAGAACCCATCAGTGAAGGAATATTCTTCCTACCCTCCCACATTTTCCAGTACTTCATCATTAACTGGTGTCAGGAAGGTATCATGGATATAGGCATCATTAAGATTTTTTAGATCTACCCAAATTCATATCTCTCATTTCTACTTCTTATCTTGAACTACCATTGGGCTCACCCAGTCAGACTCCTCCTCTAGGTGTACCTTTTTGTTATACTTGGGATTAAGGCGGTATGGCCTCTTCTTGATTAGCTTCACATCTAGCTTCAAGGTAGTCTTCATTACACTCAATTTTCCTATGATACCTTTCAATTCTAAAAATTTGGTAGGGAACAAATCCTGATATTCGCAGATTTCGACTCCTCCCCTATGCCAATGTTCACTTGTCTACTCTTCAATGGTGCGATGATGTCTAGATTCTCTATCTATAGTCCCTTGGCTTCATGATGGTCTTCTGCCTCTGGGATGTTAATATTCCTTTGATCCTCATCATCTTATTTAGAGGTCACATTATAGCACTCTAGTGCATGGCGTAGTTGGGTGCTCCAATCTGGTTGAGTCAATTCCAAAGGATCTTGTGGTATTCTGAAGATTACTTCCTTAACCTCCTACAACGCTTCATCAATACTTTCAAACCCATCCTCAAAGCTGACGATCATCAAAATCCCTTCCCTTAAGATGTCCCACTCCGCGGTACCATAGCGGAGCTCTGTTTCTTGGTACCAATTCATAGGAATGATGTCCAAAGTGTGATAGAAAATATGTACCCACTCTAACTGGGGCTCCATTCTATAAACCTTAGTCCATTTTGCTAAATGGTTCTTCCATCATATTTTTCTGTTAGCCAAACTTTTGGGCGACCAAACCGCAATCTCATCATTCTTCTATACTCATGCCATTCATAAAAATTATCTTTATGCGTACCCCACCACCGTGTGGGCATAGCGCACAATGCCAAACCCAGTGCTTGGAAGCGATATTTCTCAGCTACTTCCCTTTCAAATGAATCCAAAAATTTATCTACATTAGTTAGAGCATCATAATGAGGTAAATTTACTACCTCCAATGACACATAGCATAGTGATTTATTCATGATATTACAATGCAACATAAATACTTCGTGCAACCTATTTTGCTAATGCTCCAATTCTTTGTCCGAATCTGAGGTACAGGAGCTTTCATGGTCCCATGTGATTCGCTCATCGACTATTGGATTAACCCAATCTTGGTATCGCACTATTATTTTATAGATATGGTCCAAATCATCATCACTTTCCTCATAGTCACCGACTGGTTTAGTTTAGCGCAGTCCTTCTATGGTGTCCAAGGGTACTACCACGTGAAACGATGTCCTTTCAAATGACATTGTTTGCTTCTTCAAATTAATTACCCCATTCATCTCAATAGCCCAATCAATTCCCAGGAGTGTGGGGTATGGATTGTTTTCATAAAAAATCTCTAATCAGCCAACGTGCTCGCACCTTCTATATCTATGGTCACTCCATGCAATCTCCCCATAGGGATAATCTTTTGTTGATTAGCCATTCTTAATTAAATTGGAGACCATTGTAGCACAGGTCTCCCCATTCTTTCCTATGTCTATTAAGTCAAAACATTCACATCCAACCCTAGATCCAAAATAACCTGATCCATCTCATAGTCTCCTATTTGTGTGGTAAGCCTCATCTCGTGTCATGTTCTTGTCATTTGCTTTCCTATCTCTCTGACCATGCATTGTCCTTTAGGTGCACCTTCTTTACCAGCACACTTATTTCTCATTTCTTGTAGCCATTTCATGGCCTTTCTGTTGCATAGCAGCTTCATACAAGTCTCCAAAAAAGTGGTAAGCATGGAGGGGTCAACCTCTTCAGATAGCTTGTCTTGACTTCCTAAGGTAGAGGCCTCAGCAAAGTTTTTCTTTTCTTCCATGAACGTTTCCTTCATGTTCTCTAGGTCAAACAAAAATTCTTTTTCTGGAGCCTTGTAGACCCATTCACTTTCTTCAGGTTGTTTCCCTTTATCATCATCGGTAATCATTTTGATTTTCAGCACGATATTCACATTGGGATCCTCTTCACGAAGCTCGACCCTCATCATCTCTAAACTCTTGGTAGGTTGTTGAGGTTGTGCCTTCTTCTCCTACATCTTAGTTACTAGTATAGGGAATTCCTCTATCGTGTGGTCAAACTGAATGTAGTACCGGTATGATGGTCGCTTCTGGCTCGTACACTCCCACGTGTAGTGTCCTAGCACTCTGCAATTATCGCAAATAACTTTTCCTCGACCTCTACCAGGTCCTCCTCCTCAGCCTCATTTGCGCCCCTGATATCCTTTGTGCATTCCCCCAACGCCTTGATCTGAAGGCTAAGTTTATTTCTGCATTTGATATGTAGGTGTTCCTTCCATCATCAACTCATATCTATGACAATTATTCTCATCATGGCCCACCAATTTACAGAAGTTGTAGAATAATTGTTGCAACATTTGTACAAATTTTTGCAGCAAGTTATATTTGTCTGCTACATGTTTTCCAACCACCTGACAGATAGTGCACCATAGCACGGGCCTTGTACTTGGTCCTGTTGGAGCTTCCTACCTTAGACGTGTTGGCCATCCTCTTATAATATAATTCCCGAATATAGGATAGTGGTCTTTATCATGCCCTAGCTTTTACATTTGAGGCATAAAACTTCTTTGTGCACCTCCAGCTGTTCCACTTTTTCCTTTTTCAAGCTCTGTAATTACAAGTAGAGATTCTACAATTTTGGGTGAATCTTCTAAACTCCCAAAAGCATCATCCTGAATAGGCATTCCATGCAACCTAATCACAATTTCCAGGGCTTCCGCCAAGGTCACTATCTTTTATTATGCTAAAAAAACCCTTAGGTGGGGCAAGAGCGAAGCTACAAACCATTCGCAGTGCTAACTATCTGTGAGATTCATGTTAGCTTCACAGATCTGGCACTTCAATCTCTGATCCAGCTCCCAAGGTGTTTCACGAGGCCTCATCATTATTTCCTTGAATCGAACGACTGATTGCGATTCATACTTGGGCCTACCAAATTCCTTATTCAGAGTAGTCCGAGTGTCCTCTAACGATGCCAATGGGTTATCGGTGCACTACTTAATGTATCATGTCAATGTGTGATCTTGTAGAGCAATAACCAACTGTGCCTTCTTTATATGATCACTTGTAATATTTTTTTCCATTCATACAACCTTCATAACGAACCAAAACAGATCCGGGTCCTCACTTACCAAGCCCTTCAAAATAGGAAACTTCATGGTATTTGACATATTGAATGGTAGCGGATGTGGTGGTGGTGTGGGTGAAGGCGTATGTTGTGGAGGTGAAGGTGGAGGTGGTGTGGGCGGATGAGGTATTCACGGAAAACCCTACTTTATCAATTGTTCAACGCTTTACGATGAGGCCTGTACCGCTCCCTCATCATCACTTGAAGGAGGTTCTATCAATAGGTTGTATTCATGACCTGCTCTCAATTGATTTCTAAAGAATCGCCCACTTTGCGTAGATCCAAACATCCGGGTAGTGGCATAACACTCTTTTCACACAAGAGCATTTTAATCCAAGTATTCAAAGATTTCAAATACTTACCTCGCGGTCCCTTGAAAAAGCACCGCTTTGCTTCATTGTAGCTGACTGAGGTATTGACCACAAATTCTAACACGAGTCCTCCTATGACTTGATCTAGCAAGTGATCAACAGTGTGTGGGATCTTATCTTTAGAAGCTTCCAATTTCTATACTGGCTCTAGGGTCCACACTATTAGACTGTCAAGCCTCCACTGTCCTTGGCTTTCTGCCAATTTAGCGATCCACTCATATATTTTGATAAAGAAGGTGTAGAATAAAATTTCATGTATTTCTGTGTGCAAATATCTGTCCAACCACTACTCTTTCGTCAGGTGAAAATTTCTATTTTCTTTTGCCGCGAATTCATGGATGTTTCTTTCCAACCACTTCTCAATTTCTTTCTTTTTTGGATTCTAGTTATGTGACATCACACATCTCTTTATGCAGATCTCGGTTGAGGCAATAGAACCATTTTTTGGCTTAGTGAGTCCTGACCCAAGTTCAGAGTTAGTTGCATCAAACAAATCCCTACACTACTGGCCCTTTCGGTATCAATCCGCAGATCATGGACTGATGTCTCACCCGAAGTAGTATGGGGGGATGCTGGAACCAAGTTTCTGCACCCAGAGATCAGCGTGATGTCATTTTATGCCCTAAATATTTCTTCACACAGATCAGCGTGAATCGGCCTTCAGACCCCCACGAAGATCTAGGATTGGCTTTTGCAGAACTTGAACAGGCTAATCAATCACTTACGTGCATCCAAGACTACTCTTAACCCAACAATTATTCAAACCTGCTTAAGTGTTGGATAACTTTAACATGCAATAGTATAATCTTTGCATAAACACTTAATGTCAATTACATTCATGTAACAATATAAACCATGTAAATTCATGCATCAATACATCATTATTTTATACCACCGTTATTTATCACATCATAAAGCACATTCATACATAACATAAGTAAATGGGTAAAGACAGGAATTTCAATAATAGTCTTCTTTATTGATAATCCATTCAGCTTACAGACTCAAGACTTCCATTCACACTCAGTTGCAGGGGTCCGCACACTTAGCTGTGGACTCTACTCTAGGCCTCTATGCAACAGCTACAGAACCTCTTCTTCCCTATGACTTCTACAATCTGCCCTACTATTGGCCCATTACATTCATCTTCATCATCTCCTATCTCCTTAGACATCCCTAGGACACACTTATTTATACAATCCCATGGTCCGTGGACCATGGGTAGATCTACAAAAATTCGACTTAACTTACACGAAAGAGGGTAAAAACTCTTTTTGACTCTTTAATTATCTACTTGCTCCGTGACCACAATTTGTAGAGACTTTACCTTTCGTACATCAAATCTTGGGCTTTTGTCCCAAAATCTGGGCTTTTTCCCCAAAAATTTACCCAGGGAACCCCATCCTAGCAATATGACTATGCCACTTTTGCGCATGGCTTCTGGCACCCCTTCATCAGGACATTCTTTTCCACTGGGATGAATAGACACAAAAATCACTTTGAAGCGTTAAAAGATTCATTATCTCAAGCTTCATTGATTAGCCCTCTTGACCACAATAAGGACTACACTCTTTACCTATAAGCATCTGGCATTGCCATTGTTGGGGTATTAGTTCAAGAAATGCCTAATAATAGAGCCCATAATCTATTACATCAACAAGAACCTCTCTTGGCTTGCCTTGAAGTATGAGTTAGCCAAAAAAATTGTCTTAGACCTTGTACACATTACAAAAGCTTTGACATTACATCATCCTACAAACCACTATCTTAATAGAAAATATCAATCCCATGTGATACTTTCTCACTAGTCATATGGTGAACCACAAATACGCTCGATTGGTAGTTATTTTGCAGGAATTTGACATACAATTTTCTTCCCCTAAAAGTAAGAAGGCGCTTATCCTTGTTGAGTTCATCATTAATCTTCCCTCAGAGACCCAAGGGTCCCTTGTCAATGATTCCTTCCTTGATGAAAACCTATTCTTTGTATTAACAGATGAACTGTGGTATGATGACATCCTCCTCTTTTTACAGACTCAAAAGTTCAATCCTCATCTTGCTTGTGACGATCGAAGATGCATTCACAACTAGTAACCCCACTACCTATTTATGGGAGACACCCTTTATTGTCAAAGCATCGACACCATCCTTCACTGATGACTTACTCTTAATCAAGTTGAGTAGGTTTCCATAGTGGAGCCTACATTGGTCATTTATCAGGGATGGCCACTACTCAAAAACTTCTTTGTGTGGGTTATTTCTGGCCTACAGAATTCTGTGTCTGCATCGAAGAAGTCAAACAATGTGATAGGCGCCAAACATATGCTCATAAGACTCAAGATCCACTATCTCCTCTACACCAGGTCATCATTGCAGGCCCCTTTTATAAATGGGGCATATAGTTCATGACCTGCAACCCTCCATATTCAAGCAGCCATAAGTACATTGTGGTCGTCATTGAATACTTCACCAAATGGGTAGAGGCCATTCCCACATATAATAACACTTTTGAACCTACTGCACAATTTTTCTTTAACCATGTCATAATGAATTTCGGTGTTCCCAAGGAGTTGGTCTTAGATCATGGAAAACACTTCAAGAATGAGATATTTCAGGAACTATCCCAACACCTTGGTTTCTCACATGAGTTTGCTTCACCATACTACCCTCAATCTAAGGGCGAAGTAGAAGTTGTCAACAAACTCCTTTTTAAGATGTTACAACATATGGTGAACAACCATAAAACCAATTGGAACCACATGTTGTTTTTAGTCTTATGGGCATACCACACAATGGTCAAATCATCCACGGGATTCACACCCTTCCATTTAGCCTACGGGGTTGACGTTATTCTCCCCATCCAGTGCAATATTCCTACCTTACACTTAGACATAGAACTTCTCCCTGACACCACATCTTTAGAGAAAAGGTTGGTGTAATTAGAACACATCGAAAAAATTCAGTGAGAATCCCTTCAACATAATGAAGCACACAAAAAATGGACCAAGGCTTCTTTTGATTGCATTGTCACCCCTCGATAATTGACCGAAGGGGACTTATTCTGTCACTATGATGTTTCCAAAGAAGCTTTAGGACTGGGGAAGTTCGAGACATCATGGAAAGGCCCCTACATGATCAAGAACTACCTCTCAAGGGGGTATACACCTTAGCAGAGCCAGATTGGACTCACCTCAAGAGTACCTTTAATGGGCTCTACCTCAAAAAAATATACCCCTGTTGGCTACATGGGGCCTGAACCAGGTTCAACAGTGAGTTTAACCAAGAAAATCCCGGTACTACTGGCCCTTTCGGCAACAGTCCATGGTGCGTGGACTGAGGTCTCATCTGAGGTAGTATGCAAGGGTGCTGGAACCAGGTTTCCGCACCCTAGGGATGTCTTGATGAAGTTTGGGAAGTTCGCAGACCGATCCTGCACGCTTGCGCTGCTCCGAGAAATTGTCTGTCCTTCACAGTTTGTGTGACTGCTTTTGCGCAACTCTATAAAGAGCATGAAGAGGTGCTCTCTAGATCCTTTATCCTTACTATGTTATTACTATAGATCTTAACTTAATTGCATATACCCAATATTCTTATTAATCATTCAATTTTCACAGCAAGTGTGCGCAATCATAAAACCCCATAAAGAGATGCATAAACATAATAGGAGTATAAAAAAAGAATATTCCAAAATCAACTTATCTTTTATTAATTCTCCGTCCCAATACAATCCCAACTCCGCCCTACGCACTCAGCTGCAGGGGCCCACACACCCAGCTACGAACTCTACCGGGCCTCTTTGCACTCAGTTGCAGAGCCTCTTCGTACTACTACAACCCAAAACTCAGATTTACAGACTCAGAGATAATTCATCATCCAAAACCCATATCACTTCTCGAAGCTAAGATTGCCCTTTACACTTAGAGCCTTGCTCTATTTATACAATCCCATGGTCCGCAGACCATGGGTAGGCCGACACATTCTATATTAAGTTACATTATTTTAGGGCAGACAACCCTAGACTCTCATGCTTCGCTACCGCATTTTTTCGGGTCTTTACATTACATTGACCAAAACTCGGGCTTTAAGCCCCAAAACCTACTATGGGGGGATCCGCTGCCCAATAGGCCCCCAACACATTCATCATGACTCGTCCCAAGTCACTCTGCTGGTGCGGTGATCTTCACGTGGAGTCCATCCAACAACTTCTGCTCTTCGCTTACATCTGCAACACATTCTTCCACTGTCCACTGTATCAGTTGTGCGTGAATATCCAATGCATCGTTGTTAGGGGCACCTTCTTGCCTTAGCACATATGTACCCTACATCTACGCCAGCTTTCCCTCGATCGTGGTGGTGATCGTCAATGCTTCCTCGAGCCAAGGCTGGATGTGTGCTTTAAGCACTGCTTCTCTCTAGTGCACGGTGTCCGCCTGTTCCTTTAGAGCCTGGGCCTCCTTCATCTTGGCAAGTCTCTGAGAAAGGGTGACCGTCTGTGTGCTCCCCCTGATATTGTCATATGCATGTTGTAACTACCATGCTTATGTCTCCAAAGGCTGTATGGATGGATCTTCTTGCAATGAGGAAAGCGTGAAGAGGGATTGATCCAACAATCTCGTGTAGTCCTGTACGACATGCTCTATTACTTCCAACCCCGATTGAATGGTGCGGTTGCACTACTCTTTGACTTTCGGGGGTGTAGAGGGTTGCGCCTTCAGCCACAACTCAGCGATCTGCAGGTTCAACTCCAACTGAACCTTCGCGGCCTCCTCCTGGGCCTTGTGGACTCCAGCCACTAGTTGGTGAATCTTTTCTGCTATTGGGAGTACCACCGGCACGGCCAACTCCGGTATGCTGCTACAGGCCTCCTCCATGGCCTGTTCCAATCCCTGGGTGTGTGCGACCAGGTTGTCATGCTGTAGGCTGAGCTGTTCTAAATTTAACTTCTGCTCACTCAAGACTTGGAGGGCATGGCCCTCCCTGGCGTGAAGCTCAACAGTTACCCCATCTTGTAGTTGGTATAGGATTTCTCTGGGAAAGGCGGCCAAATTCAACCCCCAACCCTTCATTTGACTTGTCATGGCCCCGTCGCCCTCGGTAGCTACTCAGACTGCACCTTCTAGTAATACAAAATTGTTCGTGGTGCAGGCACACAACATTGGCTCGACTTCATATGTACCTGCTGCAACGTGTGGTGCCATTATTCATAGGGGTCGCACCTGTAATGCCTGTAACTACCCTCTGAGTGCCCCCAACATATTTTTCTGCTCTGTCATTAATTCTTCAAAAGCATCTTTAGTGACATCACGAACTATTTTGCTAATGTCAAGAAGGTCTCCCTTGGAGGTCTTTGTTGCCTTTGTCTTTTTCCGTGAGGCTAGCTTCTAATGGATGTGCGGCCTCTTGAGTTGGGTCAATTTTGGTGCAGGGTCTGTGCATTCCTCTATCTCAGCCTCCCCTTGTATGTCCTGCTCTGTGGACATTTCCTAGCCTTCCTCGGTCTCTTTGGTGGGCGCGGTTGTCGTCTATTCCATTTGTGTTGCCGCTGCTGCATCAGCCGCCTCCTACTACGTGGCCGATTCTTGTTCCTAGCACTTTCTCTTCGCCAGCTGCACAATGTGCAGCTTAGTTTCCTTCTTTCGCTGTTGTACTACGATCTTTTCCATTTCTACCAAGTCTAGGGTGTGCCACTCTGGAGGCCAGGACTCCATTACCGCAAAGATCACATCATCCATTGCGATGAAAAGGAGCTTCAGCCATGTTCGTGCAGGATCTTTGCGCGCCTGGATATATAGGATATGCATATTCTCCTTGAACTCTACTGTGCTCTATAAGATGTTATGGACTGTAGGGGACAAGCGTGACCTACGGTTGATCCATGTTCATATGCTCGCCTCTACAAACACCCAAAACACCTTTATCTCATGAATCCTCGTCACGTCTTTCATTGCCCAGAGTGAGGTGTACCTCGCAGCTTTGGGTAGGTCACCCTTAACTGTGGGAAACTAGTTGTCTTCTGGTAGCTCTCCTGCAACCAACAGGATGGATAAGAGTAACCATGCATAGTGGAAGGTCTTACCCTGCTCCTAGGCCTCTCTACAGTTTGTCAAAAATTTGTCACAAAGGAACTGCACCCAGTTGAACTGGACCCCCTCTGCGCACTGCTCTACCAATGCAATTATAGATGTTGGCACTTCGTCGGCTCAACATTTCCTCATTAGCTTGCCGACCAGCAACTGGGTGGCTACGCGCACCCCTTGGTCCTTGATGCTTGCGATTACGTACCCTCGCTTCCTCTTCTCTAGCTTATATTTGGCCTTCATAGCTTCTGCGAGGGCCAAGTCGCTACTCTTTCCTGCTATGGTTGCGGGGTTGTTTCCTTTGATGGGCAACCAAGAAATCTGGTGAATTAAATCAGTTGTGATGGGAATCGGCTCCTCCAACCAAAGATACCCATCATGTACTGGGCAGAGCAGCTGTCAGATGAAAAAAATTTTGATGGGCACGTGGTGGTAGTTGGGTATCCATCACAGATGGAGTAACCCATCCCTCTCCACCCCATGTAACCGTTTCTGCTACAGTAGCTTCTCCGCAACCAACTATGGGAACTTCTCGCTGTCCAAAAGGTCCAAGTCTTCAAACTTCATATTAGGTACCCATCCCATCGGTAGACCTTCAAACCTTATTTCATCTGGAAGGAGCGGAGTCTAGAGCGCACTCTTCGTGGCCTCTAGGTCCTTTGGTATCTTGGCTTTCCCCTTCCACGGGGGAATGTAGGGGGGTAACTTTATCGTCGAAGGCACTTGGGAAATAGACTCCACCTCATCATCCTACACTTCAATTTGGGGGATCAGAGCTTGCAAATCTTCCTCCACCTCCTCAGTTTCAAGGGTAACGGCTTTGCCCTTCTCTGTCATTGATAATTTACTAAACTAGGGGTTCTGTGGTGATACATGGACTGGCCCCATTGTTTTCTTATCTTTCTGTGGTCGTGGTGTGCAAGGTGACTTAGGAAGTTCTAGTGCAGCCGCCACCTCTTTAGGGTCTTCTTGGACTATATGGGGCTCTAGGGTAACTTCTATGAATCACACTCTTGTTCTTGCAGCCATCATCATGTCTACAATTGAGGGTGGTAAGAGTACACGGCACTCAATGCACTGTACTTACTCAATTCTCAAACAACCAAGTGTTTCCTTGTGTCTAGTCAGGTGGTTTTATAGCATCTTTTGAACTTGAATTCGACCCTTCCCCCCACTACTTTGTCATTAATGTATTTTTGAAAACATATTGTCCCAAATCTAGCTCTTAATTCGTGTCTTAATTGCCCACCACCCACTTATTTTTGCCTTAAATTGGACCTCTTGTCATGTCCCTATGCACGGCCATGAGCCCTATGACATACCGATCCTGCGCACAACCTCCTTGTGGCACAACTCCCATATAGACTCTTTTATAGTCCTGCACTCTCTTTCAACTGCTTGTAGTGCTGAAACTGTGCTTCCTACAAATAGTCAGGTGGTCACACCCATGGTGCAAGGCTTCAAGTCACCTTTTAGCTCAGTTCGCAAGCCTTCCTTAGCTATCCTTTCGCCAGCTAGTGCATTGCGTTCTTCCTTAAACGGTGCGCTCCCCTGGTTACCTTGTCTAATAAGGTGTGGTCGTAGCCATGGTAACAGAGCCAAAAATTCTCGGCAACAATCTTCTAATGCGGTGGTATGGTTGCTCATATCTTGTCCTGTCCTTCCATCGTCATGACATGTTTGCATGATTTCAGTTTCTAGTTTTCTGATTTCCGCATCTATTAACATGATTTTCTGCTTCATTCATACTCGTGCTTCTTCGAGTTCGTGAAGGTTCAAGTTCCCTTGCTGAATGACTTCCTGTAACTATATAATTCCTTTACCCAGGTCCTCACGTACTATCCTAATTGCAGGTGCTATGGTATGGGGATTCTTCTTTGCTCTTATGGTTTCATCTCCTCTTGTCAGTGTTGGGATCGCTTCCGTGCTCCAGTTTTTGCTCATGGTCCTATAGGCCCATTGAACCGCTGGTAAGTGCAGGTCCCAGTCAGTTTGTCTTGCCTAGTGAACTTCGTTCATGATTCCACATAGCTTTTTGAATGCTCCGATGTGGAACTATTGTCACTTTTCCCGTTACCACATCTGGTTCTAATTTTCGATCCTTAGTCTCGAACATGCTTGCACAGAACACGTCTACACCCATCGACACAGGTGGGCATGCAAGTTGGTTCGTCCTAGCTACCTAGCTCTCATTCGATGTTGGGGACTTCCAAACTATAAGCGCATCCATCTCTACATTCATGTGAGCTTCCAATAGTCTTTTGATGTGTACTCCACCATCATGCGAGTGTCGCATGCAATTCCCATTCCAGCGCACTGTACCGTTGCTGTTCTGGTACTGCACTTTCAAATTTGTCTAAGAATTCATCTACCATTGTTACCGTAGTGATATAATCATCATGTTGCAATTCAGAGTTGTCAATTTTTGCAACTTGTTCTGCTAGCGTTCTACTTCTTCATCTGAATCCGAAGTATAAGAACTGTCACGTTCCCAAGAGATTCTACCATCTGAACTTGGGTTCACCCAATCCTGGCCTTGCACACTATCTGGTAAATGTAATCTAGCTCATTGTCACTTTCATTTTTGCGCACAGGTTTATTGTAGTGTGCTCCTTCAGCTAGATCTAGTGGAACTACTACACGTAGGGGCTTTTTCTCGAATATCATCTTCTACTTCTTCATGTTGATGACTCCATTCATATCAGTGGCCCAGTCTATTCCTAGCAATGTAGGATAAGGATTATTGTCATCAATAATCTCTATCACTTCAAAATCTGTCTGCGTGCTCGCACCTTTGATATCAACTATTACCCCTTGCAACATCCCCATGGGAAAAATATTATGTTGGTTCACCATTCATAATTGAATAGGGGACCACTGCAACGCCCATGCATTCCCATGTCTGCTTTGGTAACACATTCACATCTGAACCCAGGTCTAAGATTACCTGATCCATTTCATATTCGCTAATCTGTGTTGTTAATCTCATTTCCCTCCAGGTGCGCAATGTATGCTTTCCTAGTTTCTGGACTACGCATGGTTCGCCCAACCCTGCACACCTAGTGATTTGCTCTTGTAGTCCTCTAACTTCCCTATTGTCGCACAGTAGCTTCATGCATGTCTGCAAAAAGGTAGTAAGCATAGAAGGATCCATTCTCGGCTCTGGTTGATCCTTACTACCTGAAGTAGAGGCCTCTGTGAAGCTCTTCTTAGCTTCCATAAATGTCTCCTTTATGTGTTCCAAGTCAAACTTAGGTTCCTTTGTAGGATCCTTGCAAACCCATGTATCTTCCATGGGTTGCTTCCCCATATCTTCCCCTGTGGTTGCACCACTTCTGAGCATCATGTTCACGTTGGGGTCTTCTTCACGTAGTTCAGACCTCATCATTTGGATATTCTGAGTCAGAGTAGGCTGTAGTACCCATTTCTCCTACATCTGTACAATCAACGTAGGACAATCTACCATTTCATGATCAAACTAGGCACAGTACAAACAAGATATTCTTGTTGGGTTGGCACAATCACGTGCGTAGTGCCCTGGTCCTCTGTAATTGTAACAGATTAACTATCTGCAGCCCCTTCCTAGTCCCATTCCTCCTCGTTCTCAACCTCGGCCCCGAAATCCAGCGCGCGCCATCCCCTCAGCTGGGTCGAGCCCTGGCATTTCTATCTGCATTCTATATGCTGGGGTCTACTCCATCATTAGATCATAGCTGCAAAAACTACACTAGTTGTGGCCCACTTATCTACAAAAATTACAAAACTGTTGCTGGGGAGTCTGTGTATACTTCTGCAAAAAATAAAAGTTGTTATCACAAAACCCAACCCTAATAGGCTATTGATCAGGAAGACATTG
Source organism: Pinus tabuliformis (assembly GCA_031772625.1). Taxonomy (NCBI): domain Eukaryota; kingdom Viridiplantae; phylum Streptophyta; class Pinopsida; order Pinales; family Pinaceae; genus Pinus; species Pinus tabuliformis. The sequence continues at coordinate 1,736,852,280 of CM062819.1, forward strand.
TGTAACTCTTTCAAACCAACTTCTGGCTGAGGCATAGCCTCCTCAACCTGAGAGTGCTCTCTCACTAGATTAAAGATTTTTTATAAGGATTATATGGCTAACTCTATGAAATAAGTGAAGAAGTGTGAATGATTGAAACAAAATTAGTAAACATTCATTGGGCTTATCGAGTCAAAAATGTTTTAGTATGACAATAATGTTAGCTTTACATGGAAGTTAGGGCATCTAGAATGCAACATTTGGAGGGTACATCAGAAGCATAAAGTAAAACACATTCCACAAATGTATGAAGGAAGTTAGAGCATATCTAGTGAATTCTAAGTAATCATACATTCATACCACTATAAGTAATGAAAAGAGGACAACTATAAGACATTTTGAACATTGAATTCCTTCTGAATCCTGAGAAGCAAAGCCAAATACTGTATTACTTTAAACGGAGTCTTACACAAAAGCACAATATGAGAATTCTTTACCAAAATTTCAACCCCTGATACATTAGATTTTCTCTCATATATAGAGTTCATTACATGACTTAGATTCCTTCCTCCAGCATGAGGGGAATTCGAATTCTTCCTAATTTGACACCTATTGACACTTAAAACCAACTATTTAATATAACTAACTATTAACTGGTAGTTCTAGAGACCTAAAACAATTAGGAGTGTAACTCCTCATTATGTTGGTAGTAGCATTGATTACAACACAAACTCATTCCCTAACAAGTGGCCTTCTTCAGTTTGGCTTTGGTGGTGGCTTTAAACTCCCTACTGACCCTTGATGCCTTATCCTTTGACTGTTCTTGGATATTAGGAAGTTGTTCCTGTTTTTCTGCTTTTGGTCTCTAAAAAAGATCTTCGAAATTTGTTATCCCTGTTGTTCTTCTTAATTACATAAAATGCATTGGATTAGCTTGTTTTCCATAAGTTGTAGACCTTGCTCCTATACACATGGTAAGACAAAAACTCCTTTAATGCTGCCTAAAGCATCATGAACAGTTCTAGCTACGAAATAATGACCATTTTCAATCATAAAGTTTGGAGTTCATAAATGTCTTTCCTTTCCTTGTTTTTCCCTTGCTTGATGTTCAAACCCTATAAGTAATCCTTTGTAGCAGCCCATCTTAAAAAATAGTTCCTTTTTCTTCTCAAAATTGGCCCATAAAATCATGATGTGCAGCTATAGCAGTTTCGTAGCATGCTATGAAACTACTGTGCATTAGCTATCATCTACAGCAGTTTTGTAGCAAGCTACAAAACTGTTGTGTGATTTCAAAAGCACAATTTTATGCCAAAATTTGACTTCCTTGAGATTTCTTTCCTTTGAAATGGCTTTTCCATATGCCACGGGGTTGTTCAAAACTGAATAAATTGATACCATTCTTCAAAGTGAACTTCAAAAAGGTGATCCACATCAAAATTTGAGGACTAGCCTTACTTGCTATGTAGTTTTTCATAGCTAAGGATGTCCTTTAGGCTGGTTCAGTTGTATCTTCAGATCTTTGATTTGCCTCTTCATAATTCAGATTCCAGTTCTCAATTTTGCATTAACCTTTCTGATGTATCTTGCTTCTTTTATTGCAAGAACTGTCCAAGTGAAATATTGAGCATGACAGCTAACTATTTCAGGTATCAAAACTATTTTATCTTCCCATAGAGCCTCCATTTTGTTAAAATTAGCTTCCTTCATTGCATGTTTCCTTGAGGTTTTTCTAAGTTTGGAAGTCTCAAGATTGGCAAGCTTCAGTTTCTTTTTTAACTCTTCAAAACTACATTCCTCCTATTGAGTGATAACTACCTTACCTTTTTCATCTTTGTGAGTTGTGATGATGTTTCTGATGGAACCACAAGTCCTTCATGTAATTTTGCTACCTACCTTGTCTCACTTGCTTCTATTTGTGCCTCTTGTATTCCTTTCGAATGCCTTGTCACGGGTCTTCTGGGTTTAAAAAAAATTTAGAGGCTTGATCATCAAATTTGAGCTTCTTAGAAGTTTTGGACTTTTTGGTTTTGCCTGTACTTGCTTTAATTCAGTCTGCTCAGACCAGAGGAGATTCTTCAATGTCAATAGCTTGAAGCAAATCATTCAAACTTCCTTTTGAAGCTGCGCTCCCATCAACAATCATTGTCTTACCTTTTTCTTTGGCTAGTTGGCTCCCGGTTACTCTTCTTTAGACCATTTCACCTGTGGATTGCTCTTGTAAACCTTCTTTGATCTAAACCTTCTTTTTCTATGACTGTTGAGGGGTGCCTTGAACTACTAGTGGTCTCATAGGCTCCTTCACCTAATTTCTTGCTTTCAATTTCACAAATCTTCTTGATATTGTTTCCTCCCGATGGCTTATTGCTAGTGAAGAAATCCCTGTAGCCTTAGGGCTGAGACCAGTTTCAGTTTTGAAGCCAGACATAAACAAGAAAATGGACCACTCCCTATTTATTTTCTAGAGCTCATGTAAAACAATCAATTTGACTAAGCCATGATGAAGCAACGAGGTCTCACAAGCTTCCTTCTTCAACTAAACCTTGTCACACATTTTGCTAGGCTACGAAACAGATAGAAAGGCAAATCCAAAGATATCTTTCCAGTGAAATGAAGTAGAAGTTTGAAGTGATAGGAATACACCTTATGATATCTCCCCTCACAGGTAAAGTATCTCTGTATGCAGGTAAGAAAATTAGCATATGAATCCTTCACAAAGCTCTTGGGCACTGACTTGTTTAGGTCTGAATCAATGAATTCTGGCTTCAAGAATTCCTTGCAAGGAGTCATATCAAACTTGAAATTTTTAAACCACATCTCCTGTCTCCTTGGAATTTCAGCGACTATAGATATAACCTATAGAGAGATTGGTAATTCAAGCACTCCAAACTTTGAATTTAATCTTATGAAATTGAAAGCAAACTCTTTGGTGACTTGTATGTGGCCTCCTTGAAGTTTTTCACAAAATATCCAACAACCAACCTGTTTGAAAGCTTGTTCAGCTTCACTGTTCCTCAAGAGAACATCTAAACCTTCAGGCTCATTCCTTAGACACCTACCTAACCTATGATCCTTCTTCTCTGTAGACATCTCCATCGAATACCTGCAAAATGAAAATTGAAAGAGCTTGCACTGTCTTAATCTGAAATGGAAAGGGGAGCTGCCTCACTTGGACTTTAAATAATTCTGATCAAATGCTTATCAATTTGCTTCTTATGCATGAAAACAAACACGATCATAGCTAAAAACACTTGGACCCTATTTTGAAATTTGAAAATCATGCGTACCAAGACACCTAACGAATCTAATGATGAAAATGAGTGGTTGCATGTGATAGGCATGGCACATGGACTGATAGTTGATGATGTAAGATTAATGGATTTTCATGGATTGGACATCTAGGTGAGATTTGGCATGAATATGCACGAATCTGTGATTTCGTAGCGCAGCCAGTGCAAATTCTAGGTTTTGCAAGTTTGAAACATGAAAATTTATGTGCGAGGGACCAATGATAGGTAAAACCAGAGTCTTGACCCTATTTGACAATGCCAACAAGACTCCCTTCTAGGTAGAATCTAAAACAAACCATGGAAAGAATAGACCAAGACTAACACCAATCCTTTGGAATCAAATTGACGTTCAAAATTTAGAAATTTTTTCTTAAGTGATAACGACAGTTATCCATCATGTGCTTTCCTCCTATCTGATAGATTGCGCACCATAGCGCGGGTGTCGCACATGGCCCTGCTTGTGCCTCTGGTCTCAATGGCATTGGTCCCCCTCCTATCAACTAGTTCGCGAATACTGGACAGTGGTCTTTTTCATGGCCCTGGACCTTGCATTTTATGCACCACACTTCTTCGTGTGCCTCTAGCCATGGTGCCATATCCTCCTTCAAACTCTACATCTCCAAGCATAGATTTTGTAGTTGCTCATGCATTTGTTGGACTCCCAATGCTAGATCCTGTATCAGTGTTTCATGCAACCTCGTTGCCATTTCCAATGCTTCGTCCTAGGTTGAAAGCTTCTACTATGACAGCGTCATCCTCAGGTGTGGCGTCAAAGACGCCACAAACCATGCACAGTGCTACACATCCATTAGCATCATATTATCCTCGTGGATCATATTCTTTAGCCTCTGATCCAAATCCCAAGGGGTCTCGCCTAGAAGAATCATGGTTTCTTTAAATCTGATGATTGACTGTGTCTCTGATTTCGGCTTGTTAAATTATCTATTCAACACATTCTAAATCTCCGCTATTCCTGCATTTGGGTGATTAGTAGAGTGCTTGATATACCATGTCAGCACACGATCCTGCAGTGTGCTCACTAATGTGGCCTTCTTAATGTTGTCATCTGTGACCCCTTGTTCTTCCCACACTACTCTTACCACGAACCAGAACTGGTCTGGATCCTCATTCCCTACTCCTCTTAGTACAAGTAGCTTGGTTGTGCTCACCATGCTGAACTATGGGTTTGGTGGAGGTGGGGTGGGTGAAGATGGAGGTGAAGTAGGTGAACTGGGTGATGGCATAAGTGGAGGTGATAACTGCAGAATGTGCTGCCTTATCAACCTGACCACACTTCTTGGAGAAACCCGAGCGAGCTCCTCCTCGCTCTCTCATGAAGGTGAAATTAATGGACTGTTTCCTAATCCATCGGTACATTTGTAGATATTTCCGCTCTGCGTCGTTCCAAACATTAATGTATTCGCATAACCTACTTTTCACATAACAACATCTTAATCCAAGTATTCAATGATTTAATGTACTTGCCTCATGATCCCTTGAGGAAACGTCATTTTGATTCACTATAGCTCATAGTCGTGTCTACCACGAACTTAGTGATAAATCCCCCTATTATTTGGTCGAGCCAATGGTCCACAGCTCGAGTGATCTTATCTTCCAATGTCTCAAGCCTGCGCACTAATTCTGGAGTCCAAACTATCAGTTGATCGAGCTTATACCTTCCCTCATTATCGGCTAACCTCATGATCCACTCATACAATTCAGAGGGGAAGTATGTGAAGAAGATATCATGGATTTTGATATACATGTAGCGATCTAGCCACCTCTTCTCAGATATCTGCAGAGTTTTGTTTTCCTGTGTCACGAACTTGTGAAGCTTCTTGTCCAACCACTCTTCAACTTTGTGGGGTTCCAATGGAACAACATCAGACATCCCTTAGGCAGATCTCGGTCCCGACAACAAAACCATTTGTTGGCTACATGGGACCTGACCCAAGTTCAACAGTGAGTTTAGCCAAGAAAATCCTGGTACTACTGGCCCTTTCAACAACAGTCCGTGGTGCACGGACTGAGGTCTAACCCGAGGTAGTATGGGAGGGTGCTAGAACTAGGTTTCTGCACTGTAGGGATGCCTTGATGAAGTCTGGGAAGTTCGTGGACCGATCCTGCACGCTTGTGCTACTCTTCATAGCTATCTATCCTTCGCAGTTTGTGTGACTTCTTGCACACTTCTCTATAAAGAGCACGAAGAGGTGCTATCTAGATCCTTTATCCTTACAGCGTTATTATTATAGATCTTAACTTAATTGCATATACCCAATATTCTTATTAACCATTCAATTTTCATAGCAAGTCCGCACAATCATAAAATTGTAAAGAGATGCATAAACATAACAGGAGTATAAACACAAAATATTCCAAAATCAACTTATCTTCTATTAATTCTCTATCCCAGTACAATCCCAACTCTGCCCTGCGCACTCAACTGCAGGGGCCCATGCACCCCGCTGCGAACTCTACTAGCCCTCTGCGCACTCAAATATAGAGCCTCTTCCTACTACTACAACCCAAGACTCGGACTTACAGACTCAGAGATAATTCATCATCCAAAACCCATATCACTTCTTGAAGCTAAGACTTCATTTTACACTTAGAGCCTCACTCTATTTAAAAAATCCCATGGTTCGTAGACCATGGGTAGGCCGACACATTCTATATTAAATTACATTATTTTAGGGATGACAACTATAGACTCTCGTGCTCCACGCCTACATTTTGCAGGGTATTTAGATTACATTGACCAAAACTTAGGCTTTAAGCCCCAAAACCTGTTATGGGGGGATCTGCTGCCCGTCCAGTGCAATATTCCTACCTTACGCTCAGCCATAGAACTTCTCCCTGACACCACGTCTTTAGAGAAAAGGATGGTGTAATTAGAACACATCAACAAAATTTAGTGAGAATCCCTTCAACATAATGAAGCACACAAAAAATGGACCAAGGCTTCTTTTGATTGCATTGTCACCCCTCGATAATTGACCAGAGGGGACTTATTCCATCACTATGATGTTTCCAAAGAAGCTTTAGGACTAGGGAAGTTTGAGACATCATGGAATGGCCCCTACATGATCAAGAACTGCCTCTCAAGGGGGTATACACCTTAGCAGATCCAGATAAGACTTGCCTCAAGAATCCCTTTAATGGGCTCTACCTCAAAAAAAATACCCCTAAACATCTATGCACAATGTCTTATTTTTATGATGACCAGCTCATCATGGATGTACACTAAAATCGCACTCTCATCCTGTGTCATAGATGGATCACCCACCAAGATATCATCATGAGTTCAATGATGGTTCTTCTCAATGGTCACAACTCCTCGCTATAATAACTTGGGCCATATACTCTTCTGAGTTGACACCCCTTCATCATAATGGGATTTATATTGGGTCAACCATGAATAATCAGGTAGAATATGATGTTGTCATAGGCCTTTTGGCTTATGCCTCTCGACTAGTTATCACTCACCTACATGTGTTCCTTGATTCCCATATTTTTGTCTCATAGTTGAACAAAGCCTTCAAAGTACATGATCCATGCCTTTTTTGGAAATAACTACATGTACAAATGCTAGATTGTGGTTTTTATCATATTACATTTTCACATATACCAATAAGTAAAATTCAAATAGTTGATCACATAGCTAATCAAATCATAGACTGACATGCATCACATATATACAATTATCTATAATCATAAACCATATACATCGTATACATCAAATAAATGTAGAAATACATCAAATTTATAGAATCATACACATTGTGAAGACACCATTAGAGTCCAAAAAAATCATATCTCATATATATATATATATATATATATATATATATATATATATATATATATATATATATATATATATATATATCAGAAAATATGAATACAAAAATATACATCCATTAGATAAAGCGAGAAAAAATAGGTCATCAAATAGGGGAGCATCCTCATAATGGGTGTTTGCCCCAGTATTAGATTTTGGATAGACTCTGAAGTCTAAGTGTTCCTCATAGAGGAAAATGAAAGTCCAAGGAACTTCTTGGAAATAGCCCCATGGCAGAGATCTTTTCATTTTGAATCTACTGCAACTTGAATGGGAAAAATGGACTTAGGAAGCGGAAAGGGTAGAAAACCCCAATTGTCGATCCCCAACATATCGGGTTAGAGACAAGGACATGCACATGACATAAGGTGAGGAGCCTGGGTAGATGCGGTATTGTGATCGCTGATATCGATAGATCGACATTGGAAATGGCATGAGACAAGGGACGGACCCCCAAACCAATGCGACGTGTGATTGCAATATATCACATCGCAATGTCACGTTGTAGCGATATAAAGGGGCGATTACAAGCCATACCTGATGGGTTTTATAAACCCGACCTAATAAAGTTTGAGTTCTGGTAAAAGGGATTTTCTGTGTATTAACGCTTTTTGGTGTAAAAACCGAAATACAAAGAAAATATTCCCGAAGTGGTAGACCCGGACCCGAAGGGGAATTATAGGTGCAATTTATAAAATTTGAGTTCTGTAAGCAGGATTTTAGGTGGGCCTTAGGCGGTAAATGGTATTGGGCTAGCTCCACCCGATCCCATACAGTGAACAACGCGTGGCTAGCGGTGGAGAGAGGAAAACCGCCTTTTTGGGTGGGTAACCTCCGTATTCCTAAGCCACCCAAAATCGAATATTTACCGTTGGATTGGATATCACCCAGATCAACAGTGGAGCTTGTGAAAGTGACCTAAGGCAGACCTGATGCAATATTAGGGTGATTTTGATATAATTTGAAGTTTGATAAAAAGGATTTTGTCGGGTTTTTGAATGTCTTCACGTGTATTTGGGATATTTCCCAATACGTTAATGCGATGTAATATAACACCTAATGGATGACCTGATAGGGATTTCAGGGGCAGTTGAATGGAATTTCATGTCCGGATTTCATGTCCGATAGTGTATTTTCCAGAAATCTCTGTGTAATGAAATTTTCTCTGTTTTCGGGTTTTTTTCCTAAGAGAAGGCCCCAAAACCTCTGTAATCACTCTTGATCATCATGCCACACTACAAGTAGGTGTTTTTATAGGAAATTATGCATTTTGAAGGCACATAGCTATAGAGCCAAATGGCTAGTCGAACTGACAAGGAGCAGGGAAGTTGCAGAGGTGCAAAGAGATGATGATATGCAAAGAAACGGCTGGGGTAGCCAAAAAGCCAGAAAAGTACCTCAATGGAGACATAGAGCTCAATTGAGGGGGATATCAGGGAGAGCTAAAGCTAATGCGCAGAGTAGATGAGGGAGCCTTGGAGTCACTTGGAGGTCAAGTGGAAAACAGGAAGGTAGAAAGTTGCTGACACAATCACTTAGAGGTCAAGCGGACTGCTGAGAGCTCAAAGAAGCTAGAGCTGAAGAGGCAAAGCTAGAGCTAGAGTCGAAGAGCCAAAGCCAGAGCTTAAGAGCTAGATCTAGAGCGAAGAGCTAGAGCTAGGAGCTAGAGCTAAAGCTAGAGCCAGAGCTAGAGCCGAGAGCCAGAGCCAGAGCTGAGGGCCAGAGAGCCAAGAGCTTCAGAGCTAGTGATAAGATGGTGTCTAAACCCATTGTGTTCTTTTTAAACCAATGGATTTGAGCCACAGAGCTTATAAAAGGACTTTTCCATAATCCCAGAGAGCCTAATTGAGTTGACTAGAGCTCATGGAGACATAACCCAAGAGTTTTGGGTGAAATCCTAATTAAATTGTTGTCTTATGTGTTTTTTTTATTGTTGCATTATTTATTGTTATATGTATTTATATATAACAATCAGACCAGCATACACCTTATTTTCAAGCACATATTTAATTCTGCATTGGTTAATGATAAAGACTTGGGAATATTTAATCTTCGGAAGTGGGAGAGGTTCTTGTAAGTTAGACAAGAAGCATTTAGGCCCCATTTCTAGATCAGGTGGTATCAGAGCTTGAGATTGATTAACCCCACCTTCAAAGAAGGTTATATTACAATGCTTGATTGACAGAGCAAAGATTGCTTGTCTATAAGGTGTTTGGGCAGTCAAGGATTGATTGTCTAATTGATTGTATGCTTGTTGCAGATTGACTATTGTGTGAGTTTGCAGAGGTGAAGGGGAAAGCTATTGATAGCTCAATCCAGGAGGGACAAGAAGGAAGAAGAGTTGAAGGCATTCTTCTATCCAAAAGGACCTCAAGTCAATCCTTGAAGCATTAGAGGTTTGTTGCAAAAGGTTGTTGAATAAAGCTCTTTATTAATCTTATTTGAAGTTATTTTTTTCATCGGCATAATGAAAAATTCTACAAGTGAGTCCTCAAATTCCTCCTTCATCACAAGAGTCTTTGATGAAGACATGAAGCAAGACTTAGCCACCATGATGGATATGGTGAGAGAAATGTATGAGGATGAAAGGAAGAGTAGCATACCTAGAGAGAAGTTGAATTCCATGGAGAAAGAGAAGCAGTTGCTTTTAGACAAATCGCAGGAAATGGAGAAGCAACTTCATATTGCAAATATGAACCTGGAAAGGATTCATGACTTGGAGACATAGTTATTCGTTGCACAAGAAGCCTTGGTCAAGTATCATCTTTAAGAAGAGCTAAATAATTCCAATTTATCTTCAATTTCCTCTAAGAATGCTTATATTGGTTCTTTTGAAAAACATACCAAAGGCATAGGTTCCAAGCTAATGTCCAAGATGGGCTATGATGAAAAGGCTTGGCTAGACATGCACAGGGTTTTGTTGAACCAATAATGATTGAGGAAAGGCCTAAGTATTTGGGTCTTGGCTATGGACAAGCTTATGGAGAAAGTTCCAAAGCTACCATGAAGACCATTGAAACAACTCCAAGAAGGAGTTGCATTGCAGGTATTCCACCTCGAGAATGTGAAGATTGTATTCAGGAGGAATGCAATAGCTTGAAACATCATTTTCAGGATGGAGATGTTTAGAAACACACACTTGAACCAGAGAGTTGTGGGAACTCTGAAAGCCTTGAAGAGATTGATGGTGTTCTAGAGGGAGCCACTTCCTCATTTGATTCACCTCCTCAAGAAGGCAATAAAGGTGAAAGAGAAAGGTATAAATCTGGTTCTAATCATCTTCCTTTTGATTTTGCAAAGCATGATAAATTTCCACATAGATATGGGAAAAGAATTGCTTCTTCATTTTGTGGTTTGGATGACCATAATATTTCTAGATGTTGGAAGAGAATGGCCACATACAAGAAACTTTTGAAATAAAAGGTGCAAGAAGCCAAGGGTCCATTGGACAAGGAAAATCATGTTGTCAAGAGGATACACATGAAGTGCACTTATTGCCATAAGCAAGGGAATCTTGTTGAAAAGTGATGGCCACCAATGCTTCCACAAAAAATGAAGAAAGTGGAAAGAGAAGATGGCAGAAATGGAAAGGAATATTCCATGATTGATGTGTTTCAGGATGATTCACATGTTGATGTTGATGTGCAGACAAAGGTAGTACCTTTGAAAGGGATTGGTGAAGAATGGTTAGAGTTCTTATCCAATTAAGATGGCATGTCTATTGATGCATCTATTTGCATTTCTTTGTTGATGGAATGCAAGTTACAAGATTTTACCAATTAGGTGAATAGATAAGTTGGGCAGGAGACTCACTTTGTTGCTGCAACATTATATTTCATTTCAGCTTCGAAAGTACAGTGTGCTTAAGCGAAATTTGAAGGTTGAAATGCATGCACAAGCTTGATGTGCATGAACACAATGATGTCGATGATTTCCTTGTATTTTAACATGTATGTGTAATTAACTTGCAGGGTTGATTGCTTTGACATGCATGTGATGCAATATTGACTTGAGAAAAGTTGATGTGGTCTCCAATATGGAGATAATGATGAAGTGTTTCATCTTTTGAAAAGGAGTCCTAATGGTCTTTTTCTACATGCTTAACTTGAAAAGGCATTTGTTTTAAAGGCATGTTTTGTGGGCTTGTTATCTAGTCCATCATTTGTATGCAGATGTAAGACATGGAGGTGTTCACAATATGTGAAATTTGTTTCTTTTGTTGAAGCAGGGGTTTAGGCCATCCAATTGTTGTCTATATTTCTATTGTTGTTAATAGTTGTTGTTGATAGCTTGTCAAACAGGTACAAATGAAAGTTTTATAGAAGAGATTTACTTCACATTTGTTTGATCCACCTTGGATAAATGATCAAGGCAGAGAAGTTCAAACTACCTTCCATGACCATTTTAGTAGGAGTTCTGTAGGAAGGCAAGGAGGAAGACAATTCTTCCCGGAAAGACTAGCCCATCTAGGAAGGGAAGTGGTCATAGACTTTGGTTCAGAGGCACTATGCAAGGCAAGTGTGGGGAGGCTAAAAGAAGAGGGTGTTGTTACTCTCAATTACGATTCATATCAATATATCGGTCTTTTGGAGACCAAAAGTTCTTTTACTGGGAAGGCGTGATCCAAAATGGATTTTGGATAGACTCCTAAGTCTAAGTGTTTCTCATGGAGGAAAATAAAGTAAAAGGAAGTTCTTGGAAATAGCACCATGGCAAAGATCTTTTCATTCTGAATCTACTGCAACTTGAATGGACAAAAATGGACTTAGGATGCAGAAGTTATCATAGGAAGAAGATGCCCATTATTCTTTGGAAAAAGAGGCAAAATCCTCTAAAGTGGGCAAAAAACTCTTATAAAGGGGAATCACATTGAAGGAGGTCCAAAAGGTGGACTTAAGCAGAAAAGGGAGAAAGCCCCAATTGTCGATCCCCGACATATCAGGTCGGAGGTAGGCACATTCACATGACATAAGGTAAGGACCCCAGGCTGATGTGATATTGCAATCGCCAATATCAGCGGATCAGCATCGGAAATGGCATGAGACAAGGGAAAGACCCCTGGACCAATGCAACTTGTGATTTTGATATATCGCATCACAACATCGTGTTGGAGCAATATAAAGGGGCGATTACAAGCTAGACCCGATGGGTTTTATAAACCCGGCCTAATAAAATTTGAGTTTTGGTAAAAGGGATTTTCTGTGTATTAATGCTTTTTGGTGTAAAAACTGAAATACAAAGAAAAGACACCTGAAATGATGATGTTGGACCCGAAGGGGAATTATAGGAGCGATTTATAAAATTTGAGTTCCGTAAGTGGGATTTTGGGTAGGCCTTAGGCGGTAAATGGTATTGGGCTGGCTCCGCCCGATCCCATATAGTGAACGATGTGTGGCTGGTGGAGGAGAGAAGAAAACTGCCTTTTCAAGCAGGTATCCTCCATATTCCTAAGCCACACGAAATTGCATATTGATCGTTGGATCGGAGATCACCCAAGTCGACGGTGGAGCTTGTGAAAGTGACCCAAGGCAGACCCGATGCGATATTAGGATGATTTTGATATAATTTGAAGTCCGATAAAAAGGACTGTGTTGGGTTTTTGAATTTCTTCCAATGTATTTGGGATCTCACCCAATACGTTAATGCGATGCGATATAACACCTAATGGCAGAATTGATAGCGATTTTAGGGGTGATTGAATGGAATTTCATGTCCGATAGTGTAGTTTCTAGAAATCTCTATGTAATGAAATTTTCTCCGTTTTCAGGATTTTGCCTAAGAGAAGGCCCTGAAACCTCTGTAACCGCTCTTGATCATCATGCCATGCTACAAGCAGGAATTTTTACAAGAAATGATGCATTTTGAAGCGACAGAGCTATAGAGCCAGATGGCCAGTGGAACTGACAAGGAGCAGGGAAGCCGTAGAGGCATAGAGAGATGATGATATGTAGAGAAATGACTGGGGTAGCTGAAAAGCTAGAGAAGTACCTCAAAGGAGGCAGAGCGCTCAATTGAGGGAGATAATAGAGATAGAAAAACCTAATGCGTAGAACAGCTGAGGGAGCCTTGTGTTGGTCGCTTTAATTGTTTTCACAATTCAAGCTCCACATAAATTGTCAACCCGAGGAGGTCTTTTTATTTCAAAGATAATCACGCACTGGATATGCTCAATTTCAAAAGCAGAAACAATGTTGTAGTAAAAGAAGGACACACAATTATTAATCTCATCAATCTACTGATTCACACTCTACTTAATCAAAGCTGAAGTCAATTAAGTTATAGCAGAAATGATTTCTCTGTTGCAGTTACAATCCAAACAAAGGAAGATCAATCTACAAGGAAAGAAATCAATCAACCACAGCAGGAACAGGACCCTTTTCCTTAGTGAGGAACTTCAGCACCTGATGCCTGACACTTAATCACACTATAGGAAAAGTAACTCCAAGAGATCAAGACCCTATCCCCATGAACAAGAACCTTCATCACTTGTTCTCTTGTTCCTAATCACATTGCAGGCAAAGGAAGACAATCAATGGGAGCAAGACCCTATTCCTTTATGCAGGAATCTTCAGCACATGCTTCCCAACATCATTCATTCATGCATTCAATACATGTAGTGCTAAAGAAACAGAGTATTACTAAACTGTGTAACTAATGTCCAACAACAGAATTAAGGTGAAGTGCAAACACACAAAGAATTAAACAAACTACAGGAACCAAAAGGGTGAATCTTGTGAGGAAGGCGGGCCCTTTCCTTCTCACAAGATTCCCCGGGAGAAAGAATTAAATTGGAACGCTCAAAGGAAAAATTTATTCATCTGTCAAAGTAACTGATACATTACAGATGGAGACTAGCTCCAGTTCTCACACAATACTCTCCTGTAGCTCACAATAACTGACTCCCTCTAATGATGATGTCTCCTCTTTTTAAAGAGGAGACATCTTTTACAATTTACATGAGAGCGAATCTACATTATCTCAATTTTGTTCTCTTTCCCAAAACAAGACTATTCCGTTCTTCCAAAAAAAAAGATGATGTTACAACAGAGACAACAAGAATGCTATCTTTAGGATAATCCAGGTAACCGTGTCTTCATGTTGCTGCTACTATTCCACAAAGATTTCTTCCAGAATCGCAAATTACGCATAACGGGATTTGCGTGCTTGACGGTTGTTTCAGCAACGGAGTCAGCTGTTTCAGCAACGGAGTTAGCTGTTTCAGCAACGGAGTCAGCTGTTTCAGCAACGGCCGCTTGTTCCCAACAATGCATATAACTTATCTGCGATCTTTGGACTTGTGTTAGCAGCAATACACTTCAATTAATGATAAAATATAAGAGTATTATGGAATTAAATGTAAAACAGATTAAACATATAATAAAGAAGAGGTTTTTATATACCTTGGGATAAAGTAGATGAAAAAGATAATGGAGTTCATGGTTATAAGAGTAGAATGATGTCAAAGTATATAGCAAAAATGATACATAGTGGAGTCCTAACATCCCCCCCAGCTAAAAATGTTGCATGTCCTCAGGCAACCCCTAGTCTGAATCAGAGTCTGAGTACTGGAACTGAGCATGCAAATTACTCAAGCAGTAGCTGGAGAAGGTGGCATCTGTAGGAGCTCTGAATCCGCTGTTGTTCTGCAAATTTTGCCATGCCAAGGCTTCCTCCCTGTCAGTCAACTGGTAATGACATTGATATTTGTCTGAAGGCAGCCATAAAATTGGAAAACGGAAATGATACCCGATCCAATTTACTCCACAGTGTTGAATGCAACCCATGTAATTAGGGACCCTGGATAATGCAGCTTGAAGATTGTGAGGGTTAAAAGGGTGATAATCCTGTCTTTCTTTACATGACTACTGCCAAAACATCTCATTGGCCTTCAATGCAGCAGTACCCTTTGTTCTAATGTGCTGTTGACACTTAGAAAGTGTTGAAGCCTGTAATTGCTGCATATACTCGTGCATTCCTGGCTTCTGTAAGAATCCATAATATTATGCTATGAACATGGCTGGGCCTAAAGGCTTTGGTCTAATCCACAGGAATTTATTCTCTTCATTATGACTGCTTGCAGTGAACGCAGTTTGCCAAGTGAGCTGGTTAGACAAAAATGAAGCAAATGCCCTGATTTGTATATCTCCTGCAATTGGAATAAGATTAACTCTTCTAATGTCGGGAATGGCCTCATTATGAAGATAGAGTTTACACAGCAAATGCTGGTCACTCTCGGGGGCCTCCTTAAAGGTCTCAACAAATTTCTCTGAAGTCATTAATTCATATGGTCTACCATTTTTTATTGCTTTTAATTGGAAATAAACTAATCATTCAGAAAGAAAGAGAGAGTAGTTTACAGAGGGTTTGCGCGTAGCCATCAACTTCTGGACTAATGAAAACATCAAGGCTATCTTTGCCTTAGATTCCTTGGCTTCCTTTTTGGAGTCCTTGTGCTGTTGCATCATTTGATCCCAATTATCCCAGTTGGCATACACATGGTTCTGCCATTGTAACTTATGTTGGCGTAATATTATATCTTGTTCTTCAGCATATTGCTTCTTCCATTTGTTTATCTGTTCCAATTGATTCCATGGCAAGGTCTGTGTCTTGGCATCAGAAGTAGTGGGTTGGGACGTTGTTTCCTCTGTCTGGATGGCTGCATTAACCTGCAAAGGACGAGATATCTGAGGTTTGATTTCTTTTTCTTGCTTTATAGAGAGCCCTACTGGTTCTTGTGGAGCAGTAGGGCATTCCTCTTTTATTCCAGCTGACGTAGATGCCTCAGATAATTGAATTTTAACTAGTTTGTAGCCTGCATCCTGGTAAATGCTGCCACACTCCTGGCACATGTATTCCTTGCATGGCTCCTTATTTTGCATTGAGGCTGCGTGTGCTAACGTATGGAGATTCAGTTCTCTTTCAAAAGCCTCTCGAGCCATGGTTAGTTCATTCTTGTAAGCTTCTAATTCAGACTTCAGGAATTCATTCTCCTCCAATAGAGATGTCATAGTATGTAAACCCTGTGCGCTGGTTGACTCTGTTGGGGTAGTTTGTTGATGCACAGTCGTAGCTGGTTCTTGTACCACAGTGGCTGGTTCTTGTACCACAGTGGCTGGTTCTTGTGTTTCAGCCACTGGGCAAGTGACTGGTTCTTGTGTTTCAGTCACTGCTGATTTCCCACTATCGTCCTGCTTGGTGTATTCTTGTACCACAGTGGCTGGTTCTTGTGTTTCAGCCACTGGGCAAGTGACTGGTTCTTGTGTTTCAGTCACTTCTTGAGCCGTAAACAATGTCGTATTATCCCGGGGCACTGGTTCTTGTGTGGCAGTGCCTCCGGACGAGATGGGCTGGAGGGTTTGAGATGGGGATAAAGGTTTTAATAGAATAGTGGCAGGGTCAGGGGAAATGGAGGTGAGTCCTGTCTCAACAGTCATTTTCATTTTTCTCTTTGGTAGGAAGGCAGTAAGATCACTGCCTTTCCTTTTCTTTGAAGGGGAGGGTTTTTTTTTGGGGAAAGGACTTTCCGAAGAAGTAAGAATTTGGGATGTAGACCTTGTCCGTCGTCTGGGGACTGCGACTATTGGGGTTCTCTTCTTTTTATAAGTGGGTGGGGGAGAGGGTGTTAGAGAGTCGTCACTAGGGACAGAAATAGTGGGGACAGTTGGCTCTGCTAAATGGGGCGCTCTCGGGGTTGGGTCAACTGGGGAATGTGGAATCTCGTCCTGTTGTTCTTCATAAGGAATTTCCGGGGTTTCATGAGAACTTTCGGGTTGTTGGGACATTTGAGCCTGCTGAGGAATTTCAGGCGGCTGAGGAACACGGGGTGGGACATGCAAAGGGGGATTTTGCTGAGCAAAACCTCTCTGTATCAACAACTGGCATAAACGGTGGTGGGTAAGGGATAACATTGGGAATTTAGCGTGTCTACAATAATAAGACATGTTTCTAATACAACCAAGCAGATAATAGGGGATATTAACCAGTCGTCCATTTCTCAAATGATTCATTAAGACAAAATCATGATTGTACACTACCTGGTAGCGCCCTTCACATGTTAAGTAGTGTTTGATGAACTCTGCCACCGATGGCCATGGTTGAGGAAGTGAGTGCAGACTAACCCCGCGGCCTCTGGGTTCCACTTGCTCATCTGGGTGAAGAAATTCTTGCTGGGCATTGAGAACAACCTGCTTCCTGCTGAACCAGCGAGTACCAATAGCTGGCAACCCTGATACCTGAACTATGTCCTCCTCTGTTACTGAAATGCGAACCCCTTGGACCACTGAAAAATCGCCTTGAAGGTTTTGTGCAAACTCTAAGACTTGCTCCTGGTCAAATTCACCCAATATTTCAAAATATACTGTCCATCCCGCTTGTTGGAAAATCTGATAGACTTCGGGAAACAATTGAAGAAGATTTATGGAGCTGGGCTCATGTCTAACGGCCGACCCTCCCATGGCTGTAGCTTTGAGTTATACGCAGAGGCATAGACACAGTAAACACAGATTCTGATCGCGCTAGTTGTTGCAAGAGAGGCTGCATGGTCTAAATGACGGCGAAAATAGATATGACAAGGGACGGAAGCTTGGTTAATGCGAAATGATTGTTCAATTTTTGGAATTCCCCCCCCTACGTATGGTGTAATAATGATTGGGCATGTGAAGATATGTAATCATTATGAATGAAATCCTCTCTTTAATATAATTTAACTGAATTACATTAAAACCTCATACCTTACATTTTTACCTTTGGTTTAATAATTCGAAGTGTCGGTTGCTTCAAAATAGCTTATTGTACATGGAAGAATCTGTAGATTTCTCTGAAGTTTAGAACAGGAGTGTAATTGAATCTGGTCCGTGCTGAATAATTTTTCACCAAAAGGGTCTGAAGTATAATCGTGGAGAACCAAAAAGCTTATATAACAGCAAAGAGAAATACTGTTTTGATGATAACAAGTTGCTGAAACTGGTGTTTCAGCAACGGAAAAATGAACGATACGTTGCTGAAACAGGTGTTTCAGCAACGGGAAAAATCAATGATACGTTGCTGAAACAGGTGTTTCAGCAACGGGAAAAATCAGAGAAATGGGATAAATGACTTAGGTCTGTAAATGGGGAAAATATTTGATAGGGGGTAATTTCAGCCGTAAGGGATGGGAAATACTGACTGAAGGAGGATATTTCAGAGATGGTAGGAGTGGGAATAATGGAAAAAAAATGGAAATAATGTGGGTATGGAGGGATATTGCTAGGAAAAAAAGGGGTAAAATGATGGGAACAAGCTTATGTGATTAAAGCTTCAGATCTTCTCATGATGAATCTGTCCTCCTTACTGCTTTTTCCAGAATCTGCAAAATTCAATTGTAATATGCCAATCCTTGACACGGATTATTAGTGCTAATTCTAATCTAATACTAAAAATATAGTGCAGAAAATTAAATGCTGTGAGGAGCAGAAGACTCCCCTAGAAAAAGATAATGAATATCAGTCATGCAAGCAGTCTTGAAATCCTCTTTAGAAACAGGGCGCTGATATAGACGGAGCCTATGGCCATTGACTAGTAGAGGTGTTTTAGCATCATCAATTGTTACAAGTCTTACCGTTCCGTTTGGAAAAACATCATCCACTTCATATGGTCCAAGCCAGCATGTACGTAGCTTACCCTGAAAATTTTCAAACCGAGAGTCATACAACAAGGCCCAATTACCTTTTTGGAACTGCTTGTGTTTGATAATTTTATCATGCCACTTCATCCTTTGTTGCTGTATCATGGTTGTTTGATGAATGGCATCTAATCTCTTTTCATCCAACTCCAGAAGCTGATGTAACCTAACTTTTTGCACATCAGTCAAATCAAGATTAACAGCTAAAGCAGTTCTTAAAGTTTTAATTTCAAATTCCACAGGAAAAACAACATTTTTACCGTAAACCAACTCATAGGGAGAAAAGCCTGTAGTGTTTCTCCAAGTAGTTTTGTAAGCCCATAATGCCTCAGGGAGCCTTTGGGACCAATCCTTCCGGCTGTCCTTCACTGTTTTGGTTAGAATGGCTTCTAAAACTTTGTTTGTGCTTTCCACCTACCCATTGGCCTGGGGGTGGTATGGTGTAGTCATTCTATGTTGAATATGATATTTGTGAATGGTAGATTTAAAACCATGAGAATTGAATGGAGGTCCTCCATCAGTAACTAGCTCTCTAGGAATTCCAAATCTAGTGAAGATTTCTTCAAATAAGAAAGCTAGGACAGCCTCTTCATTGGCTCTAATAAGTGCTTTGGCCTCCACCCACTTAGTCATATAGTCTGTACAGACTAATATATAGGTTCTTTGATTGGATGGAGGGTTAATGGGTCCTATGAAGTCCAAGGCCCATCTTTCAAATGGTTCAGAAACTACCTGGGGGTTTAATGGCATTTGGTCTCTATGATTGGGTTGACCCATTCTCTGGCAGCTGTCACAAGCCCTTACATATTTCTTTGCATCCTTGAATAATGAGGGCCAATAGTAACCCATCCTCAGAATTTTGTGTGTTGTTCTCTTATCAGTGAAATGCCCTCCACAAGGGCCATCATGACAAGCTTTCAATATGTCATACACTTCATCTTCTCTAATGCATCTTCGGATCTCCTGATCAAGCCCAGTATAGAAAAGACACCCGCTTATCCAGCTGTACCTGGCACTTTGTTGAACAATTCTTCTCTTTTCTCTATATGACAGGTGTGCTGGTAATTTTCCTGCAACCAAATAATTAGCAATATCTGCATACCATTGAGAGTGAGCAGAAACTGCAAACAAATATTCATCAGGAAAAGAATCATCTACTGGAATATCATTGTCAGTTTTTAACCGTGAAAGGAAATCAGCCACCACATTTTCTTTACCAGGCCGATCTACAATTGTGATATCAAATTCCTGCAATAATAATAGACATCTGGTAACTCTAGCATTTGTGACAGATTTTTTCATTAAATATTTAATAGCTGAATGATCAGTGTGCACAAAAGTAGAATAACCAGTGATATAGTGTCGGAATTTATTAATGGCATAGACTACTGCAAGAAATTCTTTCTCGGTAACTGTATAGTTAAGCTCAGCAGGGGTCATATTCTTACTGATAAAGTATATAGCATAAGGAAGATGATTTTCCTCTTGTCCCAAAACCGCTCCAATTGCAATGTCTGAAGCATCAGAAGATATGTGAAAAGGGAGATTCCAATCAGGCCCCCTCAAAATAGGAGCAGTAGACAACTGATGCTTGAGTTCTTCAAAAGCTTTCTGACAAGAATTAGTCCACTTAAATTCAGCATTTTTCATAAGCAACACAAATAATGGAGAAGCTATTTTAGAGAAATCTTTAATAAATCTCCTGTAATATCCAGCATGTCCTAGAAAACTTCTCACATCAGTTTGAGTCTTAGGAACAGAAAGATTCTGAATGACCAATATTTTAGATGGATCTACCTGAATACCTTGAGATGAAATAAAATGTCCAAGCACTATTCCTTCACTCATCATCATATGGCATTTTTCGGTACTTAAGGAGAGGTGAGCTTGTATACATCTTTTAAGTACTTTCTCAAGGTTTTGTAATGCCTCTTCGAAAGACACACCATAAGGGGTAAAATCATCCATAAATATTTCCATAGAATCATTCAGCATGTCAGAAAAAATTCCTATAACAGCTCTTTGAAAAGTTGCTGGTGCATTGCACAATCCGAATGGAAGAACTCTATAGGCAAAAGTTCCCCAGGGGCTGGTGAAAGTGGTCTTGTCTTGGTCTTGGGGTGCAATTCTTATCTGATTATACCCACTGAATCCATCCAGAAAAGAAAAGAATTTCTTCCCTGCCAGACTGTCCAACACCTGATCAATGAAAGGTAAAGGAAAGTGATCCTTTTGAGTAGCTTTGTTTAAAGCTCTGTAGTCAACACATACTCTCCATTTCCCGTTTTTCTTAGGGACAATTACTAATGGGGAAACCCATTCACTGTCAGATATGGGGTATATAAATCCTGCATTAAGCAATTTTTGAAGTTCTTCCTTAACAATTTCTCATAAATTAGGATTCATTCGTCTTTGGGGTTGACAAACAGGTCGGCATCCTTCTTTAATGTAAATTCGATGAGTACATAATTCAGAAGAAATAACTTTCATATCTGTGTAATCCCATGCAAATGCCTCCTTATATTCATGCAATAACTTCATTAATTGCTGTGTTTCCACATCTGTTAGATCAGGATTTATGTTTAATGTCTTGCCGGGTACAATTTCGACTGTTATTCTTTTAGATGAGATCGTGGTTAAAGTCTGAGATGAATCTTCAAATTCAATCTTTTCTTGTGTATCAGTTTCAAAAATTGCAGTTAATTGATTGTGTGTTTCAGCAATGACAGAAGAAGGTTCACAAATAAAATTATTGATTATCTCATCCTCTGTATTGTCTTTAAGAGTTAAAGCTTGTCCTATAGTTAGAATAGGCTGAACAGCATTATCATCATAATCCATCCATATAGAATCTTCGTTATTAACTACCGGTGTAGCATGCGGATAAAGAGTTAACTGTTTTGTTTCATAACCATTAGAAATTGTCATTGAACTAGATCTGCAACTAATAAATGCATCAGCTGTGGCCAGCCATGGCCTTCCTAGAATTAAGGGATGTCCCCCCAACTTTGTTTTAGTCTGCAATACAACAAAATCAGCTGGGTATTTCCAGGATTCAACTGAAATAAGTAGATCTTCAACAATTCCTTCCGGTTTAATTGTGGAACGGTCAGCCAACTCTAAAATGGTGGGTGTATCTCTGATTGTGTTATTCAGCTGTAACAATTGTGAAGTTTCAAGAGTCATTATATTAATTGCTGCACCTAAATCTACCAGAACTCGGGGAATCATTGTTTTACCAATCTGAACTGTGACTGTAGGATGGTCGGGATCACCATATTTTACAGGAGGGGCTTTTCCAGACATTAATGCAGACAAGTCTCCCATCACATGTACTGTAAGGGGGTCCTTGGTTTTCCTACCAGGTTTCTTAACACAAATATCCCTTAATGTTCTGGCATAAATTGGTACATCTCTTAATGCTTGTAAAAGTGGAATTTTAATATACAAATTTTGCAACTACCCTATAAAATTAAAAGCAGGTGTTTCAGCTGTTCTGGTTAAAACCAAACGCTCGGGGAATGGTGGTTCTATTATTTCAACATTCTTGTTAGGAGGTGGTTGTGCTTCTTTATGTTTCTCGGTTTCGTTCTTATCTGAATCAGAAGAAGTTATGTCATCAATAATAGGCTCTACTATTTTTCCAGATCTCAAATGAATATCATTACATTGCATAGTAGGAAATATAGACTGATTCTGAATATCAATGACTTGCACAACTTTATTATTGGGGTTAGGATTTGGTTGCACAGGTAGCTGGGGTCTCATTTGGTTATTTGGCGGAGCATTTGATGGCAGAGGGAGTGGTTGTTGGAATTGAGGCAATTGATTTGGATACGGGAGTGGTTGACTATTCCAATTTGGATTCCAAGGATTGAAAGGAGATGGTTGTTGTGGAGGCCAAGGAGTCCACATTGAAGGATCAACAAAGGGAGGGTTTTGCATTTGCATGGGTGGGAAATTCATTTGATTGAAGGGTGGGTATTGCACTTGGTTGAAGGGGGGGTAACTTGTTTGGCCAAAAGCAGAATAATTGTTCCAACGATTAAATGGCATACCTTGTCCTTTTGGTTGCCATTGTCTTCTTTGAGTTAGCAGGTAAACTGCTTCAGCTTCTTCTTCCGTTGGCTGCAGTGCTGCTTTTATTCCTGGTAGAGATGGACATTGTTCTGTCTCATGATCTTTCTCACAAAGGGTGCAAATTGGTATTTTGTCTCTTGGGCATTCCCTTAGTGGATGTTTGTCTCTGCATTTCGGGCAAAAGACAGCCAGAGTTGCTTCTGCTTCGGCCTGCTTCTTTTTAACCTGCAAAGTGTCAATCTGTGAAGCAAAAGAACTTAACATTTCAGTTTTAAATTCTTCAATTAAATTACCTATTTCAGCTCTTTCTTCTCCTCCATTGGCTGATTTCTGCACTCTTGAATAGGTGGAATCTCTCATTCTGTTTCTTGCAGCTCCCCTAGAGCACCTCTTAGCAAGTTCACAAATCTCATCATATGATTCCTTAGATATATCTCCCTTAGCAAGCATATTTAACATATTTAAACAATCATCCCTTAAGCCTCTAAGTAATATTGTTTTACGAATTTCCTTACTTATATCGGGATGATTAGATCTCTGTATGTTGTACTGCAGCCTTTCTATGTAGTCCTCCAGACTCTCATCTGACTTTTGTGCCATATTGAATAGTTCATCCTTCTTTTCTCTCGTACGGCAGTAGTCTTGATATTTAAGCAGAAATTTTTGTTTCATCTACTCCCATGTTGTGATTACCTGACTTCCAAGGCTCATGAACCATCTTAAGGCATTCCCTTTTAAGGTGGCTGGAAACAGTTTCAACTTTTGAGCATTAGTAACATAATCGTAACTTCTGCATAATATATCAAATTCAAAAAGAAATTCATCCGGATCCTCAGTGGATAAACCATGAAAGTTAGGTAAAGCAGACAATGGAATATTTTTCATTGTTCCTATAGGGAGATCACTAATAGGAAATCCCAAGGTAGAGAGGGAATTTTCATCCCTTCTTTCTTCTTCAGGACCTACACGTCCTCCACCAAAGAAAGCATCATTGTTATCTTCCATTGTTGGCCCTCCTACTGCACTTTCTCGATCGTCAAGATCTTCTATTGGCTCTTCAATGTTCTCTATCGGTCGTCCAACGCTTTCTATTATTTCCTCAATGTGCTCTGCTGATGTACTAACACTTTCCTCTGACTCTTCAGTACTAACTGCTGGTTCTTCTATATTTTCAGGACCCACAACTTCCTCTGTTTGGTAATCTGACTGAGGGGAGTGCTGAAGTTTTGATTTCCGAGAACTCAATCTCTGTGATGATTCAGCCTTTGATACAATCTCGTCAATAAAAGTTTTTCGTCCTCCCCAGCCTTTGCCACCTGTGCGGTTATTTTTCTTCTAGTTTCCGCGTCCTCTCATACAATCTGCACATTAAAAAAAAAAAAAAAGATGAATGCTTTTGAAATCTATAATTACCTTCCCCAGCAACGGCGCCAAAATGTTGGTCGCTTTAATTGTTTTCACAATTCAAGCTCCACATAAATTGTTAACCCGAGGAGGTCTTTTTATTTCAAAGATAATCACGCACTAGATATGCTCAATTCAAAAGCAGAAACAATGTTGTAGTAAAAGAAGGACACACAATTATTAATCTCATCAATCTACTGATTCACACTCTACTTAATCAAAGCTGAAGTCAATTAACTTATAGCAGAAATGATTTCTCTGTTGCAGTTACAATCCAAACAAAGGAAGATCAATCTACAAGGAAAGAAATCAATCAACCATAGCAGGAACATGACCCTTTTCCTTAGTGAGGAACTTCAGCACCTGATGCCTGACACTTAATCACACTGTAGGAAAAGTAACTCCAAGAGATCAAGACCCTATCCCCATGAACAGGAACCTTCAGCACTTGTTCTCTTGTTCCTAATCACACTGCAGGCAAAGGAAGACAATCAATGGGAGCAAGACCCTATTCCTTTATGCAGGAATCTTCAGCACTTGCTTCCCAACATCATTCATTCATGCATTCAATACATGTAGTGCTAAAGAAACAGAGTATTACTAAACTGTGTAACTAATGTCCAACAACAGAATTAAGGTGAAGTGCAAACACACAAAGAATTAAACAAACTACAGGAACCAAAAGGGTGAATCTTGTGAGGAAGGCGGGCCCTTTCCTTCTCACAAGATTCCCCGGGAGAAAGAATTAAATTGGAACGCTCAAAGGAAAAATTTATTCATCTGTCAAAGTAACTGATACATTACAGATGGAGACTAGCTCCAGTTCTCACACAATACTCTCCTGTAGCTCACAATAACTGACTCCCTCTAATGATGATGTCTCCTCTTTTTAAAGAGGAGACATCTTTTACAATTTACATGAGAGCGAATCTACATTATCTCAATTCTGTTCTCTTTCCCAAAATAGGACTATTCTGTTCTTCCAAAAAAAAAGATGCTGTTACAACAGAGACAACAAGAATGCTATCTTCAGGATAATCTAGGTAACCGTGTCTTCATGCTGCTGCTACTATTCCACAAAAAGTTCTTCCAGAATCGCAAATTATGCATAACGGGATTTGCGTGCTTGACGGCTATTTCAGCAACGGAGTCAGCTGTTTCAGCAATGGAGTTAGCTGTTTCAGCAACGGAGTCAGTTGTTTCAGCAACGACCGCTTGTTCCCAACAACACATATAACTTATCTGCGATCTTTGGACTTGTGTTAGCAGCAATACACTTCAATTAATGATAAAATATAAGAGCATTATGGAATTAAATGTAAAACAGATTAAACATATAATAAAGAAGAGGTTTTTATATACCTTGGGATAAAGTAGATGAAAAAGATAATGGAGTTCATGCTTATAAGAGTAGAATGATGTCAAAGTATATAGCAAAAATGATACATAGTGGAGTCCTAACACCTTGGAGTGACTTGGAGGTCAAATGGAAAACTAGAAGGTAGAAAGTTGTTGAGACAGTCGCTTGGAGGTCAAGCAGAATGCCGAGAGCTCAGAGAAGCCAGAGCCTAAGAGCCGGAGCCAGAGCTGGAGCTGAAGAGACAAAGCCAGAGCTGAGAGCCAGAGCTAGGAGCTAGAGCCAGAGCCAGAGCTAGAGCCAGAGATGAGAGCCAGAGTGAGATCCAAGGGCCAGAGAGCCGAGAGCTTCAGAGCCAAGGATAAGATGGTGTCTAAACCCATTCTCTATGTAAACCAATGGACTTGAGCCACAGATCTTGTAAAAGGACTTTGCCATAATCCCAGAGAACCTAGTTGAGTTGACTAGAGCTCACGGAGATGTAGCCCAAGAGTTTTGGGTGAAATCCTAATTAAATTGTTATCTTATGTGTTTTTTTTACTGTTGCATTATTTACTATTATATGTATTTATATATCAGCTTAAGCACATCAACTTAAAGCACATAAACAGTTTAAAATAGACCAACATACACCTTATTTTCAGGCAAATATTTAATTCCGCATTGGTTAATCATAAAGACTTGGGAATGTTTAAGCTTTGGAAGTGGGAGAGGTTCTTGTAAGTTAGACAAGAAGCCTTTAGGCCCCATTTTCAGATCAAAGGATGGGGAACCCCACCATCAACACCCCCTTCCTGAGGTCCCCCAACCTCATAATGTGCTATAATCAGACTAGTTGTCATTTCCATAGTAATGTGAGCGAGAGCTGGACACCGTGCTCTATCCCTAACCATGATAGTCTCCACCATCCCCTCTCCCAACCCCACCCATCCCTCCTTGGGTATCACCCTCGGCAGGGAAGTTACTCACCCCCAAGATTCCTTTGCATTGACTAGTTGTACCTCTAGAGAATCCACATGAGCCTCTTCTCTCTCCTATAGTCTCACCATCTCTAGGGGGAAGATAAGCTACCTCACTCTCTTGAGGGACCACTTCTCCAATACTCAACATTGAGCTCACCTCTCGGGGTCCTCCTGAACCTTTGCATCCCTCTGCCATTGCAGCATAGTTGTTAGACTAGCTACACCCATCCACTAAGGATCGTTGCCCATCCGCAAGTCATACGATCATTGCCAACACAACCTGCTCAGAAATATTAGTCATTGCTCTGATTCCGACACTACCTTGATCAACAACCTAGGGCCCATAATGAACATTTTCCCATTCATGAATTTCCACCTACCTAGTCGTAAGTGGCATCAGTAAAGCCTCCCCATGAGGCACTAGTCTAGTAACAAAATAAATATCCACAGTTGCAGTAATAGGAAAATATGTATGTTGGATCCAAAACACCTTATGCTATGGGTCCCAACATCATATCAAGAAGCGTAGGAATGGATCCGGCGAGCTCAGTATGGGGTTTTGAGCGAACTTCAATAACCCCCATTTCAATAGAGTAGCACTCTTTATAGCATCACCTACAATAGTGGTACTGAGAGGCTCTCAATTGTGCTCTCTCCACATCATACCCATCCTACCAATAATAATGTCAAAAAGTCAAAATCAACCTCCCAGGCTCAAAAATATATCTTTTTACAACCTTGCATGCATGTTTCCATAGAAGGCGTGCATTTGTGCATCTATTTGCCAAAACTCTACGAGGACCTTGGCCCCTTGGCCGTGCGACTATTTCCTAAATAGACATGCAGAACATGCAACTGTCCCACTGATAGTCGCGCATACTACACGCCTTTAACCCAGTTTCTGTAGCGTCTCGAAGCCTACAAACCCACAACATTTTCACCCTTAGTTCCACCTCCAATGCAGCTATCTAGCTAGAACCCATGGGTACCTATATATCACCCTTTTTTCAATCTTCTTGAGATTTGTAGAAGAGCTCAAGACCTCCGTTCTTAAGACCTTCATAGACATCAGGATCAACACGACGTCATCTTCATCATGGTACCCTTGATTCTATTTCAACCCCAAACTAATATTTTGGGCCCAATGCATGCTCAGACCACCATTTAAGGCGCGCCTTCTCAATTTTTTTGACCCATATTGTTCAACACATTTCCATATATAATGTTTGTATCAAGACATTTTCACTTGGGTTATTGGTTCTTTGAAGTTGTAGGTATTTCAACAACATCCCCCAGAATCAGTACCCTAGTGGTCGTTAGTAGTGAAGGTATTGTTCTCCACCCAATATGATAGGCTTCCTTCAAAGATTTGCATACCCTGACATCATTTCCCTGAAATGCACCATAGGTTCCATCATCTCAACCACGTTTACAACCACCTCCCCTTTCATATGGTAAACATCCATGCTGGTCAATAAAACCTTCCCATTCATGGATCACCCCATGTTGTAAACCCCTCACACCATTAGATCCATGACCATATACTCACGCTTGAGAGCCATTTAACTTGCATGCCTTGAATATTAGCCTCATTCTCCTCTTCTTCATGAATTTATTACCAACCCCACATTGAGACCAACCAATGGGGTCCCCTCCCTTTCCACAGAACACTGTACCTATATTATCATGCAGGTCATTTCTTCATGGAGCACCCATTTCCATGTTTGTACATGTCAAACCACCTTTACATTCTTTTGGAAAGTGTACAAATATTTTTTAAGAAAAGGGTTCCCACCCATATTCTCATGTCTCATACCTAGTGATAGTCCCAAGTCTCCCTTGGTTAGAGCTCAGTTATCACCACCACATCCATTGGTCATTCATCATGTCATTCAACAAATACTCACCCATACCTTTGATGTCCTAATGACTCCAAGGATTCCCCCCAATAAAAATTGTTTGACTATTAACACTCGCATTACAGATCCAACCTCAGGCAGTTGATCATATCCATTCATACCATGCACATTCATTATCAACCCTTGTTGACCCATCATATTGCAATCATTTTTCTCCACCATGATTCCCTGAATATGCATTTCGAGTGGTTAATGCCTCTTTCCTATCGACTTCAACACACATTTTTCAGGATCGAGTCAGTAGCTTGGATGCTCCCCTCCCTTAAGGGACATTCTCAAGTGGCATAGTGGAAATCAATATCATCCATTCAACAATGCCCATGATATTTGATACCAACGTATGTCTTCATGTAAAGGTGGTATCATATTTCGTGACCACTGTAGTTCTCTCATTTATTTGAATATGCCTGCATCGCTTAGCACCTATTTCAGAAGTACTCACATTTCGATGCATGGGAGGTACCCACATTCAAAGACCCATGCATTACTTAGCACCTCTTTTAGCACTGCTCACATTTCGATGCATGGGAGGTACCTATAGTCGAAGACCCATGGAGTCATGAGCACCTCACTTAGCAGTGCTTCACCTTTTTTGATACATGGGGGCACCTAATTGAGTCTATTAGTCAGAACCTCCCTTGATGGCATAAGAATTTATTGTCAGCCATCATCATGTCATTCACTTCAACAGTGACTTGACAGGAATATTTCCTATATGATTATAATACTTAGTCACTAGTCATCACAATGAGCATGGGACATGCCTACTTCATATAGACACTTTTTTCAGAGCATGGTTATCTTTATCCCCAATCAAATTTTTTCCTGGCTCATCTCTGCAACAAGTTATTCTCTCTCTCAGAGAAGAAAAATGTGATGTATTTTGGCTATACGTTTCCTCCTAACCTCATACATTAGAGGGAAATTATTAACACCAGAAAATCATACACACATTTGTACAGTTCAAATGGCACCCAAAGTTGTCTAGAAGAGCATACAAGTGAAGATTTTCCAGTTGAAGACATCATGGAAATTAAAAAAAAATAATTCTCCAAAGGTTTAATATGTAAAATTGAGTTGGGCAACCTATCTAAAGGCCAAAATTGACAACCACATGAATTTTCCTTCGATAGTCACACAATCAAAGAAAAATGTGACTCAACAATTTAGGACCACTTCACACACTTGGAAGATGATATTCCCTAACATGTTCCAGTCAAGGATAGTCGAATTCCAGTTGCCTTGAAGATATGCAACCCCCAAAGGGATCCCCTTGTCCTAGTCATGGTCATTTTCTCATTGATAGGTCAAGAGATGGAAGAGGGATTCAAAATACTATATAAATAGGCCATTGGAGGACCAATGATAAGGCAATTTTATGTTGGGACAATTTTTCTCAAACAATCGTACATCTCATTGTTGAGAAAAAGCAAAGCACTATTTTTTTGGCAGTGTCGCTTCTAAGTAATTCATCATTCTAGTGTGGAGAGGATTTCACCATTGAGAGACCCTTGATGCTTTTCTTTGAGAGAGAGGAGAGGCTTGCAAAGAGAGTGAAGAAAGGAACATCCTTGTTGAGGATTTTTGAGCACCATTTCTCTAAGAATTCTCTCCAAGTGTTTAGTATTCATTTATTATATTCATATTATACTTTTAGCAGTCAATAAAGGGAGACATTTTCCATTATATTATTAAATTGTTTTCTTCATTAAGCATTATTTATGTGTTTTGTTTTTAGTTTTTAGTTTATGTTATGTATGCATTTTTTATTACCATTTGCAATCCTTTCATTCTCTTGTTTGTGCACTAAAAATAACCAATTTGATTTGTGACTTGTTTGCACGAAACAACCAACTGCTAAGAAGGTGTCTTTTGGTACCCCATTGCTACAAAAACACAAAAACATGCTTGATTTCTTGATTTTCCAGAGGAGATTTTTGGTATATTGGCCCATTAGGCAGAGGTGCAATAGGAATCAGATGGATCAAATGCTTGACCTGACCATGCAAAGGTACCCCTATGGGAGATGAGAAGATGTCCTCATATTCTTCAACAACAACCTTATCTACCTACTTATACTACGTGGAGGAATCCTTCTTAGGGGCCATGAGTGTGGCCATGGTGTTTCCCTTACTTTGAGAGGGAATCTGAAAGAAAAAAATCTTGCTGGTTTAGGAGATGATCTTACTACATTTCTTAACAGAGATTAAAGAAATGGCGGTAGGAAGAACTACCTCCAATATCTTGCATAACTTACAACCCAAAGTAATAATAATTATGCAAGGCCTAGACTCATACATATCATGCTGCTTCAACTAGTCTGGTTGGCCTAGTAACACATCACAAACTTCAAGGGGAGAAAAATCACATAGTACCTCATCTATGAAGGGCTTAATTCTATAACACGAGCTACATTATTAGTTGATGTGGAGACTTATCTCTTGGTGAACCCATCTAATGGTGTACGACTGCATGTGTGATGTCGTTGGTAGGCCCAACTACTTCATGACCTCAGCTGAGATGAGGTTCTTTTGGCTCCCACTATTGATGATGAACTGCAATGGAGAACCCTTCCCACACATCTATGAGTGGAAGAGATGTTTGCCCTCATATCAATCTTCAAGTTCAATATTCTACAAATTGGCGGTGGAGACAGTGACACTAGGCTCTACATCGATAATATGCTTCCCCTTTCCATTCGCCTTGTCAGGTTCTAACTCAATGTTGGAACATGAATTACACTTTGAGGCTTTCATCTCATCCAAAAGGGATTGCCTGGCACAATACCCATTTGTGTTATAAGTGGGGCTCTTATGGAACTCACAAATTTTCCCTATGTCCTTCATGTTCGTGGTGTTATTCTTTGCTTGTGCTTTCATTGGGTTGTTCTGGGGAACCCTACCTTAGCCATGTCCTTTGTTCTACAGTTTGGGGGTGCCTTTTCCCTTCATAGATCCAAAGTCTCACTTCTTCTACTTGAATTTTTTCTCAATCTTGACAGCATATCGATATGTAGCACCAAGTGAGGAGATGTTCAAGAACTCCATCTTGTCCTGGATGTATTTTTGTATACATCCACGGTACTTGAGTACTAGATGCCTCCCAGAATCCTTGATACCAAATTTTGTGCAAAGGGTATGAAAAATATTTGTGAACTCTGACATGTCTTGGTTCCTTCCTTGTCATAGTGTGGTCCATTGTTGGGATAACATTCATAGGGACAATTTTGGGGTTAGTTTAATCAATTTTTGAGTAGAAGTTTGTAAATAATGTAAAGTCTCCACGAAATGTGGAAGTAGAGCGTGCAGCTAAGTAGGAGTCAAAGGGGCTTTAGCCCCTTGTATGGGTAAGTGATAGGATGGTTTTAAGACTCACCCATAGGCCATAGGCCATGGTGTGTATTATAAAAACTATAAATATTTGAGTCATAGCGAGTCTAGATAGGGAACTTTTGGGTAAGAACAAGTGTAAGGGCAAGTGCTAAGGTAGGGAAGCTCTATTTTCCTGTACTTAGGTGAAAGGGGAAGGCTCTTGCAGCTAAGTACATGGAGACCTTGGCAAGTCTACAGCTGAGTGCACGAGCCCCTGTAGCTAGGTGCATAGGATGGAAGAGTCTTTAATTTGAACGATGAATCTAATAAAGACCGATTTTGGACCAAATATATTGCATATGTGCCTTGTTCTTATTTCTATTCAAGTTTATGCATTATCACTCAGTGATCTATTTTCTTTCAGATAAAGTGTAATTTCTGTGCTAATCTGTTAAATCTTAATATTCATTCCTGAAGAATGTAATGAACTATTTTCATGGAGGTAGTAACTAGATATGCTATGGTAATTGTTCAAGATAGGTAGATCTAGGCAAAGGAAAATATAGGGTTAATATTTACTAAGAAAAAGTTGTAAGACTGCTTCTTTTAGGTCTAAAAAGCCTAATCATAGACCTTCGCGAAGGTTTGGAATACATCTAGATAAAATTGTAGTAGTGGACCATAGGAAGATACAGATTTGCGCAAAGGCTGATATGAGATACAAGGGCTTTATATTACATATCACATGGTCACTCCATGCAAAAACTTGGTTCTAACATCCCCAAATAATGTCCTTCGGGTGAGACTGCAACCTGTGTTATGCAGGTTGTTTCCAAAAAGGGCCAGCAATTAGGGTTTTGTTGGTTGGTGCAATTGAGAACCTGGGTGAGGCCCCCTTAAGCCAACAAATGGTTCTTTTGCTAGGATCGAGATCTATCTAAGAGATGTGTGATAAATGGTTCTCTACAAAGAAAGAGATTAAGAAGTGGATTGACCAAAAAGTTCACACGTTTGCAAATCAAGAGAACATGAGCCCTAAATTATCTAAGGAAAAGTGGTTACATAGATATTTGTACACACACGAAACCGAAGCATTCTTTTGTTTCTTTCCTAATGAACTACATGAGTGGCTGTATAAATTGGCTGATAGTCAAGGGAAATGGAAGCTTGACAGCGCTATAGTGTGGACTCTAGAACCAATACGATGTCTGGAAGCATTAAGAAGAAATATCGCACAGGTTGTGGATCATTGGATTGATCGCACGCTTGGAAGTTTTGTGACTGAGTTCATGATCAATAGAAATATCAACTATAGTGAAGCATAATGTATTCTCTTTAAGGGGCAACGAGGTAAGTATTTGAAATCATTAAATACTTGTATTGAAATGCTATTATGTGAAAATATTGTTATAGACATTTTTGTGCCTTACAACATGGAGCATGAAATGTCAATAATCTAAGGGATCCAAAGTCCCTAAACATGTTGTTCTTACCCTTAGAGGAACAAGGTCAGCAAACCACAGCACTGCAAATCAGTTCTCCACTGAAAAACACTCAAAAACAGGTCAATTTTGGGTCAAAGCAGCTGCTCCAAAGGCTACCTGCGTTGCATAGCAAGTGCAACAAAGGCTACCTGCGCTGCATAGCAAGTGCAACAAAAGCTACCTGCGTTGGGCATACTTGGACATGTGGAGGAATCTTTTTCTCAATGTGCCAGTGCCCAGGAAGCTTCCAAAAAGACACTTGATCATAAGATTCGCCTAATGATGAGTTAAGAGCTTCTAAAACTCCAAGTGGAAGACAGAAACTCCAAGTGAAGAACTAAAGAACAACTGGAGTCGAAGAGGACAACAAGTCACACATCAAGCTGACTTATCTTCACTCCAAAACTCTATATAAGGATCTCATCCCATGGGATCTGGGGGGGGGAATTCAGTGCAAAGAATCGTTGTTGGTTTGTAGTTGAGAGTATTGGGTGATTGCTTGAGGGAGGTGAAGAAGAGATTTCTCTCCGTCGGGAAGGTGATGCTGGATTGGACCTCTCATGGTTGTATCACCGCCTGAACCTTACTTCCATATATTAATAAAGCATTTGAGGTTCTTCTATTCGCATGTGTTGCAATGGTGAATTGTCTTACTTGCGTTTTTTTATTTATGCTAATCCTTGAATCGATTATGAATGCATGCTTCTTGTAGTTTCCTTTTCTTGTCTTATTTGCAGGATCTCGTGTAGCTGGGCCCGTGAAAAGACTTGGAGCTGGGAGCAAGCGGCAAACAAAGGAGATTGGATCGACCATTTGCACAAGACATCGGTAAGTGGATCTCTTCCTTTTATCTCTTGCATGTCATAAAGAAGAAACTTTAGATAGCTTTGCTTTCAGCTGTTGCTAAGGAACTGTCACCCTTAGAGTGGGTTAGGGTCATTCCGAGTTGGATACTTTCCCCCACAACAAATATGGTTATGTAGTTACCTTTATGTTGGGGGCTACTTGAAGTGGGATATTATTTAGAAGAAACGAAGGATCGAGCTTAGATTACAGTCCGCTCATTGAACCCCCCTCAAGTGACGATGGAGGGACAGTGCTGACTACACCACAAAGTTCTTTAGTTAATTAAGAAAGGTATCCCAAGGATACCTCATCTGTCCATTCCACTTCCACCTCCACCACAACCTCCACATCTGCTTCCACCATTCAAGATGGAAAACATGATAAATATGATAGTTTTTAAAGGGGTAGGGAGCAAAGACCCTGAACAATTTTGGGTTGTTGCAAGAGTTGTATGGACAGCATAGTAGATTACAAATGATAGAATTTGGAAAGCAGAATTGGTCACAACCTTAAAAGATCAAGCATTAATATGGTACATTAAGTACTGCACTGATAACCCCACTGTGACACTGATAGAAACCCAACAAGCTCTCAACAGGGAGTTTAGAAAGCCTAAGTAAGAGGCGCAGTTAGTGAATGAGTTTAAATCAATTTGACAAAAGATATATGAGACATCTTGTGATTTCGATCAAAGGTTGAAATGCCTGATCAAGAAAGCCAATATGGTCATTACAGATTCCCAACATCGCGACTCATATATAGCATTTCTTTTGCCACACTTAAGAGTGCCACTATCACAAAAAATGACAGAAATGCAAGCAGAAGCCTTAGAAATTGTGATGAGGTTGGATGCATCACCTATATAGGATACAAACCTTGGAGTGTAATAGATTCAATCATAGCTAGAAATCCTACACTTGGAGTTGTAGAGCCTGAAGAAAGGAAAGGAAGCCTAGTCATAGGTGCACACTAAAGTTTGGTGCTTGAAGTACAAGAGCCATGGGCACGATAAGGTCCATTGCCCGGTTTATTTGAACTATTTTATTGGGGGAGGCCCTGTTCCCCTAAAACAAGAGAATAACATTGGACCGAGTATGAGAGTTGCACCATGGTGCGCTATTTGTCAGGTTACAGGAGAGCATGTGACTGATAATTGTCATTTACTACAGAAATTTGTACAGACCCCTCAACAGTTATTTTTCAATTTCTGTAAATCTGTGGGTCACGTGGTGAATGCCATTGTATGAGTTATGAGATGATGATGGATAGAAACCCTACATATTGAATGAAAGCATAAAATTGGCCTCAGGATTAGGGTGCAGGAGCAGTTTTAGGAGGATTCCAAGGTCGAGGACAAGGAAGAGGGGGTAGAGCTATCGGATGACTTAGGAAGAAAATTTGATATAACTATGGTGAAGCAGGACACTTTGCGTGAGATTGCATAAACCCCATGCATCCATCGTGTTAGTATTGCTAACAATTTGACCATGTGATAGAGGAGTGTCTGATCCTTATGGAAAAGATGCAAGAAAATAAGATGTAGCCCGAGCATCATACGTAAAACATCGAGATGATGAGGGTAGAGCCCCGCAAAGAAGACCATAGCATAAATATAGTCACAAGGAGTGGTATAGCCACTGGCGAAGATAAGGGCAAGAAACATGAGGTTGATGGGTGGGTGCGCAAGGATTTTAAGAAAGAAATAGACTTTGACCTTAATCATGCTAAAGAGAACTTCATGGAAGCAAAGAAGAACATTGCTGAGGCCTCCACCTTAGGAAGCTAGGGGAAAATGCTAGAAACTAGTACAACACAAGAGGTAGATCCTTCGGTATTAGCTACATTTCTAAAGACCTATGAAGTTACTGCACGATAAGAAAGTAGTAGAATGGTTTCACAATTTAATCGAAAAGTGCACAAATAAAGAAAATATCCCTGCTAAACAACACACCATGAGAAAAATTGGTAAGCATAAGAAGAGAGGGGGGCGCGAGATGAGGCTGACCGTGCAAATAGGAGAATATGAAATGGATCAGGTAACCTTGCAACAGGGATCTGATGAAAATTTCCTACCTAAGAAGACATGGGAAAGGATGGAGAGACTTACACTGCAATGGTCTCCTATTTAGATGCACATGGCAAATCAATAGAAGATTATTCCGATGAGGCACTTATATGGTGTAATAGTAGACATTAAGGGCAAAAGTGCACTGGCTAACTTTGAGGTCATTGAAATAGTGTATGTCAGTAACCCGTAGCCGTGCTACTAGGAATTGACTCAGCATTTGATATGGACGTGGTAATCAACTGGAAGAAGCGGAAGATGAGATTTTAAGGGAAGTAGCTCAAGGTTGTAGTCCCACTAGACCTTGCTGAAGGAGCGCATTATACTGAACATGTTCATGAATTTGTGGAAGAAGATGACGACCTAAATCAGATATACAAGATCACATTGTGAAATGAATATTGGATGAATCCTACAACCGATGGACAAATTGTGTGGGATAGGGATATCTCTTGCACCTCAGATTCGGATGAAGAGCTTGAACACTGGAAGAATCGGTTGCAGGAAATCTCTATGCTCTATTACAATATGATGACCCAATCACTATGGTGTGTCTCAACTAAGGTAAGGAAGCTTCCGCATTATGATGGTATGACTGATGTGGATGTATTTTTAGATGAATTTGAAAGGGAAGTGCCAAAATAACATCGCTTCCAAGCCCTGGTGTTAGCACTACGTGCTACGCTTGCCCGTTGGTGGGGTACACACAATGAGAGCTTCGCTAGATGGAAGGAATATAGAAGAATGATGAGATTAAGGTTTGGGTATGCGAACACTTGGATGATAGCAAAGTACAATGGGAAGGATGATCCACCTGATCATTTGGCATGATGGACTAAGGCTTGGGGAATAGAACCATAACCAAGATGGGTGCAGATTTTCTATCATAACTTAGACACAATTCCCATGAAATGGTATTTGGAAACAGAGCTTCACCATGGGACAATAGAATGGGACATCTTAAGAGAGAGTTTCATATTGACTTTTAGCTTTGAGGATGGGTTTGAATGCATTGAAGAAGCATTACAAGAGAAAAAAGAAACTATATCCAGAATGCCTAAGGGACCTGTAGAATGGGCTCAGCCGAATAGGAGTATACATTCGCATCATGCATTGGAATGTTACAATGTGACTTCTGAAGAGGAAGAAGAAGACCCATAGAATAGTAACATTCTAGAGATGGAAGGACAACGTGAAGTCTAAGGACTGAAAGCTGAGAACCGAGATATATCAGAACCTTTGAAAACTAGAAAAGTAAACAATCGATCTGAAGCAGAGCCTAAGTTCGCGAAAATAGGAGACTATTGGGATGAATATACAGTGGATAAGGTGGTGGAAACAGAGGGATATTGCACTCTGTTGAGCATGACCAAAGACATAAGGGTGAAATTAGCCGTGTTTCCACTTTAGACTACCCATGCACTACATCAAGGGGTCTCGTACAAGCTTAGAATCAGAGAGCAACATGCACTTGTAGTAATCAGTGAGGTTAAGGTAAACAACCAATAGATGTTTGATGATAAGGATTAGGCCCTTAAAGAAAAGGAAGAGTTGGAAAAACGAAGGCAGAGCCTGAAAGAAGCAATTACATAGGCGTGTAATTTCGTCCTAGAGTTACATATTTTGGAAGATGCCACAGCTACAACTAAGATCAGGAAATTGGTTTCTGCACTCCACAAATCAAAAAAAGAGATAGGCAGAGTCACATTTGACTTCTAGATGAAGATACCATAATTACAATTGAAGCTATAGCCAACTACTCCGCTAGAGTTTAGGGAGCAATGCGATGCAACCATTAAAGAGCATATGAATACTCTAGAGGTTACAGTTAAAGGATGTGACTTTCTCCTTAACCATGCCATGGAATTATGGGACACTTTGCAGGAGGACCCAAATCTACCGAGGTTAAGTATAGAAATCAGAGAGGCCCAATAGAAATATGATGAGATCACAGTGACTACATGCACATTGGCACCAGTTCAGCACTTCACGTGCCTACAGGAAGGGAAGATGATATAGGCACAAGTACAGGAATTGCAAAAAAAAGAATCAATGTTAAAGGCTTAGGTTCAACCTTGGAAAGAAGAGGCCAATGAAACTTCATAGACCATACAGGAGAAGCTGAAATCTCCATAGTAGAAT
The DNA here is from genome assembly GCA_031772625.1 of Pinus tabuliformis. Classification (NCBI taxonomy): domain Eukaryota; kingdom Viridiplantae; phylum Streptophyta; class Pinopsida; order Pinales; family Pinaceae; genus Pinus; species Pinus tabuliformis. Next base: position 1,736,890,619 of record CM062819.1, read on the forward strand.
CATAGGACCATGTAGCTTGTGGTAGAGGGACCAACTACAGAAAATTTGGTCGAAGAGGTGAAGAAGGTTGGAGTACAAAGTACCGCGGAGCTGAACGCATTGAAGCAGCAGTTTAGTGAGCTCTGCCACAAAGTTGAGAAGCCAGCTAAGTGACTCAAGGGTGAGTCACCATATTTGTGTTGGGGGTCCTGTTGGGATAAGGTTCCTAGGGTCAATTTTTGGGTTATTTTAATCAATTTTTGAACATAATTTTGTAAATAATGTAAAGTCTCCGTGAAATGTGGAAGTGGAGCGTGCAACTAAGTAGAAGTCAAAGAGGCTTTAGCCCCTTATATGGGTAAGTGATAGGATGGTTTTGAGACTCACCCATAGGCTGCGAGCCATGGTATTATATTAGAGAGGTTATAAATATTTGATTCATAGCGAGTTTATATATAGAACTTTTGGAGAAAAAAATTGTAAGGGCAATTACTAAGGCAGGGAAGCTCTAAATTCCTGTACTTAGGTGAAAGGGGAAGGTTCCTGCAGCTAAGTGTGTGGAGACCTTGGTAAGCCGGAAACTGAGTGTGTGGGCCCTTGCAACTGGGTGCACAGTGTGGAAGAGTCTGTAATTTGAACACTAAATCTAATCAAGATTGGTTTTGGACCAAATATATTGCATATGTGCCTTGTTCTTACTTCTATTCAAGTTTAAGCATTATTTCTCAATGATCTGTTTTCTATGAAATAAAGTATAATTTATGTGTGAATCTGTTAAATATTAATATTGATGCTTGAAGAATGTAATGAACTATTTTTGTAGATGTAGTAAATAAACCTGTTATGGTAACTATTCAAAGAAGGTAAATCTGCGTGAAGGCATATCTAGGTTTAATGTTTACTAAGTGAAAGCTGTAGGTCTACTTAGTTTAGGTCAAAAAAGCCTGCTCGTAGACCTTCGTGAAGGTCTAGAAGCCATCTGGACAGAGTTGCAGTTTTGGACCATAGGAAGATATAGATTTGCATGAAGGCTAATGTGAGCTACAAGGGCTTTAAAATACATATCACACATTCTCTAGATGTACAAACCTGGTTTTAGCATCCCCCAATACTATTTTAGGTGAGACTGCAGCTTGCGCTATGTAGGTTGTTTCCAAAAGGGCCAATAGTTAGGGTTTTATTGGTTGGTGCGATTAACTCCAAACCTAGGTTAGCCCCCTTAATCCAACATCCATTTTATGTATTTATATTCATAGCTCCTGAAAGAGTAATATTGTTCCTTGATGGTGCCTCAAAATGAATTCCAAGTGGATGCTACTGAAAATAGTGAGCATTCCTTGTCTTTCTACTCACAGTAGGTTTCCCACTATTCCTTGATGTGGGGCGTGACTTTCAGGAGTGTAAAAGTAATATTTTTGATATTGGAAAAATTATGGACCAAAAAATATCCTTCTAGCATATTTAACCATTTATCTACAACATTTTTTTTATTTTGCCTTCAAATATAGGAATTTGAAAATTAACTTGTACCTTAAAGGGGGATGCACCTCTGAAGTTACTGCTAGATGGAGATGCTTCACTCGCTGATATCTACCGAAGGATTTGGGAAACATTATCCATCAACTCATTCCTTTGTCACTCAAGGGCCTATTTGAGTAAAATTTTGAAAGTATCTACTACTCCCTTGTATTTATTTTCATTTTCCATGGGAGGTCATCAGGCGTTGTGGTTAGCAAGTCCAATCGTATAATGGTTCAACCTATTCAAGTCCTAACTCCTTATACCCTGACCTCATTTGGGACATGCATAGAAAAATAATGAAATAGAAGGATGCTTTGATACCACTGACCCTAATTTATGTAGGAATAAAATGAAATAAAAATTTAAACATAAACATAGAGCTACAACAAAAACTAAACTTTAATTAATTAATGACAAATACTAAAAATTATTTACATTCAAAATGGAAAAAAACTAGCTTAGGTGATGGTTACTTATATTTGGGAAGAGATGTGACAAATATATGTCTTCTAAACTATGTTACAATGAGGCTCAAAGGCATTTTTATCATAAAGAAGAAGTTTGAAACCTTAATCGTAGAAGATGAAGTGCCAAAGGTTTTAGGCCCTGTTAGGGTAAGTTGGACCACCAACTTCCCGAGGTCATAACTTTCGCATACAATATTCGTTTGACTATCATAATACCTCATTTCAAAGATCTCCATTAGTAGGAAAAATTTATACATGTGAAACAAACACCTATGCTTTTATGGACTCATTTTTATTTGAAACTGTCTTTTAGGACCTAGAAATGACTCCAGAATTTTAGGACCTAAAAAATACCAAAACCAGTAAATTGTGCTACAATTAAGGAAACTGAAAGAAATATTTTTGGAGGTCCAAGTAGAACAGGCAATTGGCCACCAATATCCACTTTAATCAATCCTCCCCCATTAGGAAGCAATGGTCCCCATTGTGTTGAGTGCCTCCATGAGATGGGGAAATTTCTGTTGAACTTGGTCCTTAGTGAGCCACTTCCCCTAATATAGGAGCTGGTCAACTTTGACAACTCAATATATTTGGATCCTCTATTTGTGAGTGTTCTTGATATTTGTGTCCATGATCCAATCAGGTGTGGAATGCACAATTCCATATGGGTTGAGCTCTATTGGTGTCAGCTTCTCAACAATGTTTGATGTGTCCAGTAATGGTGGAAAGTAGGGTCAAAGGAGGTCCATATTGAATATAGGTACAATTCAAGGACTGGGGGGATATTGAGCTAATGCATTCTCTCATACAACATTGATGATGGTGTAAGGCTCGTATCAAAGTGGTTGAAACTTCCTATGGGTTCTAATAAGGTGTTATTTCTGCAAATGTAACCAAACTTTCTTTTCCACCTATGACTCATGTGGAACGTGATGTTGATCATGTCATTGTTTGTACATGGCATTGGATCTATCCAAGACATAGTGTACTTGCTGGTGGATGTGGTGAATTCACTCAATAAATCTGGTGGCCTATTCAGCTTCGGACTAAACATGTGCAAATTCTTCCTTTGTAGATGAAAAAGGTAGTGCAACATCAAGGCGACATAATGGTCGAAATCCCAAGCCCACTTGAAAGGGGTTGTGTCTATATGAGCTATGGAGAGCTTTGTTATCGCTGTGTTGCACATAGGGAAGACTCGCGTCCCATGTTTGTGGATGCTTATAGTTATACATGCATAATATGTGCACAATCATCATGTTGACAACCTTTGTCTTTCCATCAGTTTCGGAGTGGAATGTATTTGAATTGGTGAGATTAGTGTCTAATAATGACTAGAGGCTTGACAAAAATATTTTTAGGAACCTACTATCCCGATTTGATATAATGTTTTACGAGACCTCATAATGTACCCATACTAGCTCAAATAAGGGTTTGGGAATGGCTTATGTTGTGATACTCTTCTTGTAGGAAACCAATATTTCCATCTTAAAAGATTTGTCTATGACCATAAATACATTTTCGTTACTGTGATTGGCAGAAGGAAGGCTAGACATATAGTCCATGGAGATGGATTTCGAGGGTCTGTTAGGAGCAAGAAGAGGAGTATATAGGCCTTGATTTCTAATGCTTGGCTTGGCGATAACACAAGAAGTGGAGGATCTGATATATTTTCCGACATCCTATCAGAGACTTGGATAATAAAAATAATTATGTGGTACTGCCATTGTCTTCTCTACAGAAAAATGTCTCGTGACCTGACTATAGTGTGATTCCCAAATCATCGTGGCATGCTTGCTTAAAGGAACACAAAGTTAACCTAGGTGGCATAATAGTGTGTATTAGAGGTGGAGGTCTAGAACTTTCTTTCCATCCATCAACATCTGGTATGTGGTGGAAAATATTGTATTATTTTTTCAAAATTCTGGAAATCCATAATTCTTTTTCCCTCAAGAGTCAATCCCAGTGGTCAGTGCCACAACTAGTAGCGGACTGAGGAAATATTCAACATTATTGGTGCTTCCCTTCTTTAACTTAATGTTCATATGAAATTGTTGAAGACATGTGGACCATTTCTGATGGTGTTCATTTTATAACTTCCCTTGTGTCTATATAGACTGAAGAAGTCAGTTATTAGTGTGGATGATGTTGACATAGGTTGTCATTGATGTCAATATGGCAATATTCTAGATACTAGATGATCCATGAAGGGGAAGTAGAGCAAATCCATGAAGAGACAGGAGCAAGGCCATTAGGAAAGCCAAGCCATGAGTAAGAGTATGTTAACGGAAGAGTTAACAAAGGAGGCATATCAAAGCTATCACTTATGCCTAAGAGTATTGCAGAACATCAGAAAAGTCGAAAGCCATCAAAGTATGAAGGTACAGAGAAGACATTGGAGAAAGAGGAGCCACATTGGAGGAGCATTGCATGTAATACATGCCCAAGAAGAACCGAGAGTAAGAAGTCATCAAAAGAGGAGTTAACATATCATAGGAGCATAAACAATGCTATCGGAGCTACAGGAGGAGCCATATATATGCCAAAGAAGAACTATTGGAGGAGCCATATATATGCCAAAGAAGAACTATTGGAGGAGCCATATATATATGTCATATATATGCCAAAGGAAGAACTATTGGGAGTATCGCATATGCCAAGAGTATAATGAAGGAGTACAAAGAGCGGAGGAGTATATATATATATATAGACGATATAATAACACGGACCTTAATAGGTTATAGCAACAATCCTTAATATGACATCGTATCCGTGTTCAATAGCTAACTGGCGGGTTTGTAACAGTGGCAGTGGTTTTCAGGCAAACTCAAGGCTATAAGTGGTATTTAGGGTTGATCACTTGATACCATTCATCAACTGACACATGGAAAGAGAAGGAGAGAGGAAATCGCCTTATCGGGTGGGTAATCCTCGTGCATGTAGCTCACCCAATATCGTTGTCGAGCATTGGATCAAATACGGTTTTGATCTATGGTGCAGGATCATCGAGCAGCTTTGTTGGTCGGGTGTAATATCAATTGTCGGATGGGATGGTAGGATCTACAGTGGAGGATTGATCTAGAAAAGGGTAAGCATCGATAAATGCACCAAGGCTATGGAAAAGTAGAAAATGCAAGTTCCCGTATGTTTGTGTATATTTCAATTATACGAGGGTTATAATAGAATTAAAGGGAAAACTACTGAATGCTATATACTATGGACCCAACGGATGTATTCACAACCAATTGATATCATATCATGTCCGCCTCATCGGAATTATCATATCATAAGTCTTAATGGGATGCCACATTGAAATAGCCGATTGCGATATATAGTTGTGGACCCGATAGTCCTATTATATCGCGCCCCAACGATATATCGCATCCCTCATGTCGGGAGTTATGTATCACAGAGTTTAAAGCCTGTGTCACATTAAAACTATGATTCTGATAATAACGCGGACCCAACTACACCATTGCAATATGATTTAACATATTATCACATCCATCGCATATCGCATATATTGTAAAGCCTTGCCACTCTATAAAGCGCCAATTGCGATAAAGGTGTGGAGGAGAAAACCCGATGAAGTTATAGATGCGGGTATAATGCATTTCAATTCTGGCCTTAAGAATTTCGGTCGAGTTTTTCAATATATTCTTGTGTAGTTCAATATTTGTATTGCCCAGATTCTTTTAGGCCAAAAGCTTATAATAACAGTTCTGATAGTTCAATGGACCTAAACGATGGTGATTGCAATTGCGATGGTGATGTGGCAGGTGGGGCCTCCTGATTGGTATGGTCTCTCTGTAAACAGTAAAGTCCTGTGTATGAATGTTATTAAAGAAAAAAAGGGACCTCTCTGATATTGTTTAATAAGCATCATTGCCTGTGTAATTTGTCCTACTCTTCTGAATTAACATGCTCATGAAGCATTGGTTAATTTGAATAGGCAGAGGAAACTATAGTGATCGAGGAGGGAAGCAGAAGGATCAAGCGAGCATAGAGGAAACTACAGCAACCGAGGAGGAAGTCAAAGAGCCAGCAGAAAGAGGTAACCGACGGTCAGAGGCATCAAGAAGATACAAAAACGAAGGACAAGGAAACTTGAATGTTGTTGTTGAAAAACCTAGAAGAAACAGAGGTATCCGTAGGTCCAGCAGGACAGAAAAGGGCCGAAGGCCCAACAGAACAGGAGGCATTCGAAGGAAGAGCATCTTTGTTGATCGTGTTACCCTGTGGAAGACTTATACCTATGATGAATTAATCAGGTACACAATGTAGTGTATAAAACATTTTTTTGATGTAATAAATAATGATTTATCTGGCATTGTTTGAAGGGAGAAGTAGCCAGTAGAGAAGCAGTCATGCTGAAGCATTTACTGTGATAGTGAGAACATATGCTTGAATAGAAAGTTGGTTCTTGTGCAAAGCTTAGTGCAGCTAATAGTAGACTCACTAAAGCTATGTGGAGACATTATTAGAGATCTTGATGGCTATTGCAGATTCTGTGTGGATAGTATGAAGAGTTGTAAAGACTCCTTCATAAGAAGATCGGTTGCCATTGATGTTGTAGCATGGATACTACAGTGAAGTTGTAAATAGATAGAACTCAGTAAAGAAGAGTCCTGATAGCAGAATATAAATATCAAACATGCCTTGAAAAGATTGGGTCAGAACCCTTGGGGTCGGTGCTTCAAAAGTAAGAACGATTGGTATCCTTGGGGTTGGTGCGTCAGAAGTAGGAAGGATTGGTGTCCTTGGGGTTGGTGCCTCAGAAGCTGGAAGGATTAGAGTCTTTGAGGTTGGTGCCTCAAAACTAGAAGGATTGATGTCTTGGGAGTTGGTGCTCCTAAGTCCAAGGTTGGTGCCTTAACAAAAACAGAGTTGGTGCTTTGGAGGTTGGAGCCTCACAAAAGTCCAAGTTGGTGCTTGGAAACTTATTACAACCATTTATATATTGTATCTATTTTACTGCAAATATTATATTAATAAAATCATTTATTCTTGTTGTTCATCTTGTTTTTTGAATATAAATGTTTTAATTGGTAAAACAATAGTTGAAAAAGAAATACTGATTCAACCCCCCTCTCAGGATTTCCAACAGATGATCATCTCCTTCCCCATAATGTAATTATTCATTATTAGCAAGCCTTCATGATGGAGTATATCTCTTTATCATAAGTGTGGTATTTCTGAATTGTATCGAAGAGTGTCTCACTGGGGTAGGCCACCAAATTCCCTTGTTAGGTAAGGACTACACTAATAGCACAGTCAGAGGCATTAGTCTGAATTTCAAATGGTTTTTGAAGGTATGGCATTGTAAGCACTGGTGAAGAGCAAAGGTGATGCTTTAACTCAAAGAATGCATTATTTTAGGACTTAGACCATAAAAAAAAATTATTTTGCTTCGCCCTTGGTAACTTGACTAAAAAGCCAAGTGATATGAGAGAATCCAAAAATGAACCTTCTAAAGAAATTGGCAAGGCCCAAAAAGTTGCGAAGCTCTGATAGAGTGGTCAAGGCTAACCATTCTAGAATGAATTGGATCTTAGTTAGGTCCACATGCATGCATTTCTCATCAATGATGTAACCTAGATATTGGACCTAGTTCATGCCAAAGGACATACCAAATATGCTACAAGTTTTCTTCCCAACTCTTGTCGAAGATGAGGACGTATTCTAGATATAAAACCATGAACGAGTTGGTGAAGGCCCACAAGACGTCATCCATCAGCCTCATAAAAGTTGCAGGGGCATTTTTCAACTTGAAGGGCATAACCAACCATTCAATAAGGCCCTCCTTGGATTTGAAGACAGTCTTTGTAAAGTTTTGTAGATGTTCTATGCTAAGAGCAATTTCACTTTTCTCACAGCAATCATACAAGTAGATAAGCAAAATGCAGATAGAACATATAAGCAGATCTTACAGAAGACAAATCAGAAACAAGAAAAATGTATGTGTTTGTTTCGGCGGTCAACAGGATGCTTCAACCAGCAAAGTCTCCTTTGGTCAACCAGCCCAGCATGTGTCACAACAACCTTCCAACCAGTAGATGAGTCAACCCAAGTCAGTTCTACAAAAGTCAACGCTGTCTTGAAAAGTCAATGCAGGGGCAGCAAGCTAAAAGTCAACGCAGCAACAAAACGGTCAACCCTTTGACCTCGATTTTTGTGCCAGGTAGTATGGCCTTCAAAAATCGAACCTCCCACAAGTTTTCAGCTTGTTTGGACCAAGCGTTGACGAAAGTCAATGCTGGTCAAACTTCTGCGAAACCCTAGCAGCAGAAAAATCCTCTTCGTCCTTCCCACGTGTGGCTGAAATTCGTCCTCCAGGTAGCTCGTACTTTTTAGGATGAGAGAGGAAGATGTGAGTTGTGTTGTGATCAAATTCTCTCCAACTTTTCCTGTATATATATATCCATCAATGAGGGTGTGTGACACATCTGTTGGGCATGTGAGCCTACATTACAAAACTGGCTGACCTTTGCACATATAATTTATTAAGAATAATAAATTCAAAATATAAGTTCTGCTCATCGGATTAAGACTATTTTTATATGGATTTTACACCTCTCAGAAAGAGGAATCCAACAAAAATATTAGCCTCTTAATCTGAGCATCAGAACATGGAGTTTGGACCTAGTTGTCCAAATTTAACACTCCCTCTCAACTAGGGAGAACTCCATCTATTAGTGCAATTAACATCGTGAGTCATCCCGCCGAAACTTGCTTTGCTGGCTTCTTTATTTCATAACAGAAGTGGGTCAGTCACAAAGACATCATTCCCCGACTGACATAATCAGTCCAGAGGTCCCAGACCTCACAAATCTTGATCCCAGATCAAGTGGTTGGACCATGCCATCCTAGATAGAGAGTACGGAAATCTCTGATGCGTCCATCAGTCTTTGCTAATAGTCTCTAGCTTTTCCACACCTCATTGGCCAAATGAGAGGTACTTCCCATGAGCCCTGAACTCAATGGGTAGGATGCATACGGGGCACAGATTAAATGAGTGGCGAACCAGCTCAATAATCACAAGGGTGGGGCAGAAGCATTATGAGTGCTTATAGCTCCGAGAAGCTATCCCCAAAGCCCCCCAGAGCTCCCAGATCTCATCGTCCAACAGGACCCATATCATAGGGTCTTTCCACGACACCAAGACTCTCACGGAAGGTTAGGAACTTGACCTTCCCCAGGGGCTTAGTGAGAATATCCGCGATCTGCTCATCAGTTCCTATATGATCGAGTCTTACGGCGCTTCGCTGTACCATATCCCGGATAAAGTGGTACCTGATATCAATATGCTTGGATCGGTCGTGGAACACAGGATTCTCAGTCATACGAATCCCACTCTGATTATCACAGAGTATTACAGTGGTATCTAGCACATGTTGGAACAACTCACTAAAGAGCTTCCTCAACCAAACTGCTTCACAACAGGCCATACTAGCAGCAATGTATTCGACCTCCGCGGTGCTCAAAGCCACCGAATTCTGCTTCCTGCTCATCCATGAGATCAAAGCAGAACCAAGATTGAAACAGCATCCATATGTGCTCTTATGATCCACCACACTGCCAGCCCAATCGGCATCAGTATATCCCCGGAGTATCACACTCCCGACAGTGTATCTCAGCCCATGGTTTATCGTGCCCCGAAGATATCTCAAAAGATTCTTGGCACCAACCCAGTGAAAATGATGAGGCTCAACCATCTGTTGACTCAAAGTATTCACTGCAAAACATATGTCCGGACGGGTGTTCACTAAGAACATCAAAGCTCCTATGAGTTGACGATACTCAGTAGGATTGGCCAAGATAGGCCCTGCAGCGCTGCCACTCAACTTCTTAAAGTTGAGTTCCATTGGTGTCGACACGGACTTACAGTCCACCATCCCAAATCTTTCCAGAAGCTTCACAATATACTTTCCTTGAGAAAGGAAAATCTCTCCAGGTCTCTGCCAGATCTCGAGGCCTAGGAAATAGTGCATCAGTCCTAGGTCTTTCATCTCGAACTCAGCAGCAAGCTCCCTCTTACATTGATGAATGAGAGGGTCATCACCTGTCAGGAAGAGGTCGTCCACATACAGCACTAGAATGAGAGGCTTTCCTTCCTCAACCTTAAAGTAAAGGTTTGGATCAGCATTGCTTTGAGTGAAGCCCAGCTTCATCAAGTAACTATCCATCCTCTCATACCAAGCTCTGGGAGCTTGCTTTAACCCATAGAGGGCTTTCTTCAACCTGCAGACATAAGTGTCTTGATCTTGAACTTCAAATCCCAGAGGTTGTTCTACATACACCTCTTCCTTTATTGCACCATGCAGAAAAGCGGTCTTGACATCCATCTGATGAAGACTCCATCCTTGTGTAGCAGCAAGGGCTATGATGGATCGAATGGTGGTATATCGAGCCACAGGTGCAAATATATCGTCATAGTCAATTCCTTCCTTTTGAGAGAAGCCACGGGCAACAAATCTCGCCTTAAACTTTTCAGCACTCCCATCAGATCCATGTTTAATCTTGTAGAGCCATTTAGCGGTGACAACAGATTTGTCCTTCGGTCTCGGGACCACATCCCAGACATCATTCTTCATAATAGCCTCATATTCTTCATGCATAGCATCCTTCCAGACTTGATGCTTGATGGCTTCTTCAAAAGATCCAGGTTCAGATTGTATAATAGTACTCATGGCAGCTAGATACCCTTGTTATCTACACGGCTTCTTGCTTTCTCGGAATGCTCCCCTTGGGGCAGCATGACCCTCAGCATCTTCGAGGGTGTCCCTGAGCCATGATGGCCTCTTTCCTAGAGAAGGGGAAGGATCAATAGGGTCCATTGGCCCTTCAACATCAGGCATAGTCTCATCCTGGGGTTCTTCCAGATTTCTAGGTCTTTCTTCATGGTTTTCTTCAGATCTAGGAAGATCTACTACTTTCTTCAGGGAAGCATCTTCGTCAAAAGTGACATCATGGCTTATCTCTACTTCCCTTTGACCAGGTACATAGACTCTATATGCCTTAGAAGTCTCACTGTAGCCCACAAACATTCCTTTCTTCCCAGTAGCATCCAGCTTACTTCTCTTTTCTTTCCACACATGAAAATAGACAGGACATCCAAAAATTCTAAAATGTGAGACATCAGGTTTCTTACCAGAGAAAACCTCTTCGGGAGTTTTGGAGTCCAAAGCAGAATGAGGGCATCGGTTTTGAATGTACACAGCAGTATTTGCAGCTTCTCCCCACAGAAACTTTGGAAGACCCTGGTCACATAGCATGGCACGGGCAGCTTCCACAATAGTCCTATTCTTGCGTTCAGCAACACCATTCTGCTCAGGAGTATATGCAGTGGTAGTCTCCCTCTTAATGCTAGCTTCCCTGCAAAAGTCTTTGAACTCATTTGACTCATATTCAGTGCCATTGTCAGTCCTCAAAATCTTGATCTTCTTTCCGGTCATATTTTCCACCAAGGCTTTGAAGGTACGGAACCACATGAAAGCCTCATCCTTCTTCTTCAAGAAGTATATCCAGGTTTTGCGAGAGAAGTCATCAGTAAATGTCATATAGTAAGAACATCCCCCCAGGGATGTTAAAGGCAACATACTGGAAAGATCAGAATGGACCAGTTGCAATTTCTCAGATGTCTTTGTGACACTTGAGGGGAAAGGTCCCCTTGTATGTTTTCCTTCAGCACAGCCCTTACATACACCTTTATGATTATTTCCAAAATCAGGCATCCCTATCACCACCTTCCTTGCTTTGGGAAGAGCCTTGTAATGAAGGTGTCCAAATCTTCGGTGCCATAGTTCGGTTTGACGGATAGTATCACAAGTCATAGCTCCCAACGGACTCCCTCCAACCTGGTAGAGTGTACCAACTCTAAAACCAATTGAGATAGCTTCCTTGAAGCTCTTCTTCCACATGAGTACCTTTCCATCAGAGAAAGTTACATTGAATCCTTTGTCTTCCATGGCAGATACAGACACAAGGTTCTTCTTCAATTTGGGTACATAGAGTACATCTTGTAGATGGAGGACTTGTCCTTGAGACAAGTGGAGGGTCACAGTCCCAGTCCCTTTCACAGGATAAGTGGCATTATCCCCAAGGATAATTTCTAGATTAGTATCCCTTACAACCATGTCAGAAAGTGCTTCCTTGAATCCGGTGATGTGTCTTGAGGCACCATTATCGATTAGCCAGACATCCATAGTGTCGGGCAGAGATGCAGCTGAGAGAGCAGATATTAGAATATACTCATTTCTTTTATCAACAACATTAGACTCCTCATACCTGGTATTTCTGGTCCTTTTAGAAGGTGGATGGTTTCCTTCAAGGTGAGCCTTCCTCTTTCCTTTGGATTTGTCATTTCTTTGATTCCCATTCCTTCGGTTGTTGTTGTTGTCGTCACTATCGGGAGAATTCTTCTGGAAGGGGCATTCTCTAGCATAGTGTCCAGTCCTATGGTAGGTGAAACATTTACCCTTCTTCTTTTGAGTCTTAGTCCTTCCTTTGTCCTTGGAACCACCAGAGTTCTTCTTTCGGGAATGAGCAACATAGGCAGCATTTCTTTCATTATCAAATTCCTTCATCCTTGTTTCTTCTTGCATACATCTAGACAGAAGCTCATCAAAGTTAGGGATGGTATTATTGTTGAGAATGGTAGTTGTGAATACTTTCCATTCATATGGAAGTCCTTCAAGTGTGGTGAGAACCATCTCACGATCAACTATTGTCTCCCCAATAGCTAGCAGATTGTTCCTAGTTTCGGTCAACTTCATAAAGAAAGTTTGAATAGACTCGTCTCGGCCCTTCTTCATATTCTTCAACTTGTTCTTGAGGAATAGCACTTGGTTCACATTGTTTACTCGGAACATAAGTATCAGTTTGTCATACATCTCCTTGGATGTGCCTAGTTCAGATATGTAGGCAACCAGACTCTTATTTATGGATTCCCTGATCAGCAGTTTTGCTCTGATTTCTCCCTTCTTATACTTGTGTTTAACAACAGCAGAGGCATTTGATGGAGGTTCTTGAATCTTCCCTGTCACATGATCTAGGAGATCATGATCTTCTAATTTGAGATCTAATAACATCTTCCAGGCATGGAAGTCATCACTTCCAGTAAGCTTGTCATTCTCCCTGAATTCAAGCTTAGAGGAATCCATTTCCTTCGATGATGATTGCTATAGATAGAGTTTGTCTTCACCTCAGCTCTGATCCCATGTAAAGTTTTGTAGATGTTCTATGCTAAGAGCAATTTCACTTTTCTCACAGCAATCATACAAGTAGATAAGCAAAATGCAGATAGAACATATAAGCAGATCTTACAGAAGACAAATCAGAAACAAGAAAAATGTATGTGTTTGTTTCGGCGGTCAACAGGATGCTTCAACCAGCAAAGTCTCCTTTGGTCAGCCAGCCCAGCATGTGTCACAACAACCCTCCAACCAGTAGATGAGTCAACCCAAGTCAGTTCTACAAAAGTCAATACTATCCTGAAAAGTCAACGCAGCAGCAAAACGGTCAACCCTTTGACCTCGATTTTTGTGCCAGGTAATATGGCCTTCAAAAATTGAACCTCCCACAAGTTTTCAGCTTGTTTGGACCAAGCGTTGACCAAAGTCAACGCTGGTCAAACTTCTGCGAAACCCTAACAGCAGAAACCCTAGCAGCAGAAAAATCCTCTTCGTCCTTCCCACGTGTGGCTGAAATTCGTCCTCCAGGTAGCTCGTACTTTTTAGGATGAGAGAGGAAGATGTGAGTTGTGTTGTGATCAAATTCTCTCCAACTTTTCCTGTATATATATATCCATCAATGAGGGTGTGTGACACATCTGTTGGGCATGTGAGCCTACATTACAAAACTGGCTGACCTTTGCACATATAATTTATTAAGAATAATAAATTCAAAATATAAGTTCTGCTCATCGGATTAAGACTATTTTTATATGGATTTTACACCTCCCAAAAAGAGGAATCCAACAAAAATATTAGCCTCTTAATATGAGCATCAGAACATGGAGTTTGGACCTAGTTGTCCAAATTTAACAGTCTTCCATACATATGTGGGTTCTAGTGGAACCTGGTGATAATCACACTTCAAAAAAATATTGTTGAAGTACTTGGCCCCCTTAAGCTGGTCAAGAAGGTCATCAATCCATGGGATTGGATACCTACTCCTGACGGTAATTTTTCTAGTCCCCAATAATTAATGCAGACCCTCCAAGTCCTATCCTTCTTATGTGTGAGTACAATTGGGCTCCCACAAGGTGAGGAACTTTGCTGGATGTGCCCCTTTGGTAGAAACTCCTAGATCTACCTCTTGATTTCTTCACTTTCCAAAAAAGAGAGAAAATATATCAACCCATTAGGTAGAGGTACACTGAGAGCCAGATTGACCGATTTATTTACCTAACAGTGCAAAGGTACCCCTATGGGACAGGAGAAGATGTCATTGTATTCTTCCATGACCTTATCCACCTACTTCTGCTTCATGGATGATCCCTTCCTAGGGGCCATGGGTGTGGCAATGATCTTCCCCTTACCTTGAGAGAAAATCAGAAAAAAAAAAAAAAAAAATCTTGGTCTGGGAGATGATCTTCCTACATTTCTTAGTAGAGATCAAAAAATTGGTGGTAGGAGGAACTACCTCCAATATCCTATATAGCTTACTGCCCAAAGTAATAATGACATTGCGAGGACTGGACTCATAAATACCATGTATCTTCCACAACTATATTTGTCCTAATAACACATCACAAACTTCAAGGGGAGAAACATCACACAGTACCTCATTCGTGAAGAGTTTGATGTTGTAGGGAAGGTGAGATTACTCACTGACGAATATATCTTGCCCTTAGTGGAGCCATCTGATGGTGTAGGGTTGTGGATGCAGTTTCATTGGTAGGCCTGATTGCTTCATGACCCCAATTGAGATGAGATTATTTTAGGTACCCACTATTGACAATAAATTGTAATAGAGAACCCTTCACCCACATCTGTGACTGGAAGAGATGTTCCCCCTCCTATAGATCTTTGGGCCCAATCTTCTAGACCTTGGTGGTGGAAACGGTGGCACTAGGCTCTGCATCTATAATCTACTTACCCTTATCCTTCTCCTTGTTGGGTTTTGAATCAAAGTCAGAACATATATCAGACTCGCAAGCTTTCAGCTTGGCACTTGAGTACTAGATGTTGCTCAGAATTCTTGATACCAAACTTCATGTGAATGGTATGAAAAACATTTGTAAACTCCAACATGTCTTACTCCCTTACCTTTCATAGCATGGTCCATTTTAGGTACTTATCTTCATAGCTTCCGACAAGGTAATATTTTTCCTTGATGGTGTCTCGAAAATAATTCAAGGTGGGTGTAGAAGAAAATAGTGAGGGTTCCTTCTAGTCTCTTTGCTCACAATAGGTTTCCCACCAATTCTTGACATGGAGGGCAACGTTGAGGAGTGAAAAATTAATATTTTCCCTATTGAAAAAGAATTGTACCAAAAAAATACCTTTAGCATATTTAACCATATACCTATGACACTTGCATATGTTTTTCCTTCAAATATAGGAATTTCGAAGTTAACTTGTACCTTAAAGGGGTTGTGCCTCCAAAGTCACTACTAGATATAGATTCTTCATTGGGTGATACCCACAAAAGGATTTGGGAAATGTTATTGTGGTGAAGTAAAACTATAAGCGCGAACACAAACAAATTCCTCTAACCCAATAATGGGTCTAGCCACAACTGATACATTCTATGGAAGATTTCCTTAGGTTAGAACCAATTAAGAGAGCCTACCTCTTAGTACACTTATACCATTTGATGATTTCCTTGCTTGCTCACTCCAGCTATCTCTCACTTCCTTCTTCAAGCACCTGAAACAAGTAAACAACAACAAACAACAACTATGATAATAGACAAATTTTAATTCAAGCTACTTAACAACTCAAGAAACATTAAGCCATGAATATGTAAGATGAAAAAAAGAGTAGGAAAGCAATCGATAGTTGCATACATTTCGAATCAAGAAGAGATTACGACCATTGTCTTGACGTTGTTATTCTCCTCTAACAAGACCAGGTTCCCAAACACTTCTGCTAGTATTCCATGATGGCCTCAATCAAGAATAGTTTAAAGGATCTTCCCTTTAGGCTTCACTCCAAACCAAAATTAGACTTCTCCCTCACACAACTAGATAGCTACAACTATGAATAACTTGTTTACTCAAAACCAAAATAGCACTAGCACACCAACCTTAACACTAGCTTGTGTTTGGGAAGAAGGGAGGTTTATATAGGATGAATGAATGGGAGATGGATCCTCTTCTCATGGGAGAAGGTCTTATCCCTTGAGGTAGTTCCATCATTATAGGGGAAAGGAGCCCAAACTGACTTCCTCGACCCCATCTGGCCAAACCATTTACCAAACTTCTGTTACGAAGCTTCTAGAGATGGAAGCTTTGGCTCTTAATTTAAAAAACTTTCCATAATAAGACCAGCGCGACTTGAACACAACTCAATCGCTCCATTCAACGCTAGGGACATTGCTAATCTCTACATATTGGTGTAGGGAAGACAAGGGCCATTAGCGCCGGTCTTGTAATCTAGGCAAAACAGAAGTTTCATGCGAAATGGTGCCAAAAGGAAATTAATTTTCCCATGAAGAGGGACACAACAAGGGTTTCTTCATTAAGGGAAAGCATGTAGGGTTCGCTATAGAGGTCCTTTAGGATCAAGGAATGAGGAGTACAGGGACAGTGAAAAATATTTGTGTAACAAAGTTCCCCTAAAGCGTGAAGGCCAAACTAGAGTGAGGGATGCAATGCTTTATGAATCAGTGCGGAGAACTGTAGTCTGCCATCGGAAAACCTACAAGCAAGTACAGATACATAAACATAACTGAAAACATTGTCAAATGATAGATGAATCATGGCATGGATGCAGCAATCCAGAGAATGATCATGTAAATGGATCCTGGGATGGGTGCAACCTTCTGTCAGAGAGGATCATAATGAAACCAATGTATGGTCACAACCATCCAATAATAAGAAGGATCACATATGATAACTCATGTATGGTTGTAGCCATCCATATAAAATAGACATGTATATCAACATAACCATGTCATATCACTTCGCAACCTAGACTTTTGTGATATGATCCCAGGGTCTTGTGCTCCAACTTGACCCGATCAAAGTACAAATTCTAACATGTGAATAGATGGATTGATGTTGAACATGCCAGAAAGTCACTTGATTACCAGTAAATGATGTAAACTGTTAACAAGTGTGATAGAAACTACCAATAACGATAATGGATCTCAAGGTACTATCAGCACAATCTGCAGAATGTGAATAGAGGACCTGAAGTTGAACACTAGTGAAATCACTCGATCGAAAGCCAATGATGTGAACTTGTCTTCAAGTGCAGAGAACTTGTCAACTTCTTGGATAATGAGTTGAAGTTGATGGGAAACGACCGTGTCAAAGGAGGGCCATAATGTTTCCCACATCATCGACACGAGACGAAAGGATTCAAAATGATTTTGCGCGATACAAAGTGTTATCACAAAACCAGTACTGAGGGCTGCAACTAAGCATGGTCTCATGTAACTATTTCAACCTATCTTTAGACCAAAGATTAGCCTCTTTGATCAGAGAGGGCTCTCTCAAAACTCTTGATAAAATCCTTCACACACTAGATGGCTAACTCTTTATTTACTTATGAAAACATAACTGGTTGGAAACACACCAAAAGATATCTCATTGGGCTATGGTGTCTATAATATCAAGTAAACAAGAAAAACACAGTGATCTCATAGAAATCAAGGCTCTTAGCATTACAAGTCAAACATATTCCACCACACATAGCTTGCTGTATACACAGGAAGTCAGAGCATATAATTATGAATTCTGAGTGATTGCATACAACAAAACCATAAAATAACATAAGGTATAACACATCATCACTTCATTTGACCATGACAATCCTTCGAGAATCTTGAGAAGAGAATAACTCTGTTTTACTATTACTGTCAAAAAAGGTCTTACAGTGGCCCAAAACAACACACTTTTTCTATTAAGTATCCAACCTTTTTTACATCTAAGTTATTCCTATATATAGCCTATCAAAACACTGCTGTACGAGACTCCTCATCAAGCATGAAGGGAGCTCGGGCTTTTGACATAAATGACCTTAACAATAACATAAACAAACTAATTGATTACAAGAGATATGATGCTACGAAAACAGAGGATTCCATCATATTGGCACTTTAAGTCTTCTTCCTTGCATACCCTGCTGTGTCCTTGGAGCTTGCCACCTGTAGTATTGCAATAATAACCATATCCAAACTTAAAACAGATTCAATGTATATACAGCTCCGGATACTTGATGCATAGATGATTCAACAACCGAAAAGAAAATGAAGCCTATATTCTTGGTTGCTGCCTCCCCTCGGTGTTCATATATTAATGATCCATCTTTAAGCCATTTAAACCTTGGATAGTCCCGTGTGACTGAAGAGAACTCATGACCCAGCCATCCCACAACTGGACAAGTGTATCATTTAACACCTCAGCAGCTCTATCCAAACCCTAAAATTTCGGAGATAAAGTGACTTTTAGGCAAAAGACAAAACTTCGGCTTTTCTTTGAATATTTACACCTGGCCTCCTTTTCAAAATATCTGACTGATCTTCTATAATCTCCATGCTGATATTAAACCATCTCTTTAAATATATGCTGACCTCAGCATTCCAACTCAAGCTTTAAACCTAACCAGTCATCTACAGCAGTTTCGTAGCGCGCTACGAAACTGCTGTAGGTCATCAAAATTAAATATATGAACCTCAAAACAGCAATATTTCAAATCTATGATTCCTTTAGTCATTCCATACAGGTGTGAAGACACAAAAAGGTCTCAAAAACTTTTAAAAAGACAATGGCCCAAAATATATCAAAATTTGAGAAAACACATTCCTCCTTGAATCATTTAGCTAGCTTGTCTAGCTTTTCTTTCAGGCTGATGACTTCCTCCTTCAACTTCTTGTTCTCTGCTCTTAGACTTGCATTCATTTGTTTCATAGTTTTTGCCTGTTTTAGAGCTGGTACTGTCCATACATAGGCGTCAGATACCGAACTAGCTTGACTGATCAAACTTGTTTTACCTTTCATCACAGCTTTCTTATAACTAGTATATCTCACTGCCTTCTCTTTAAAAATATTATGAACCTGAGGTATCTCCTTACTTGCTCCAGCTTGTTTTTTAATGGCGATCACATTTCCACTTTGACTAATAGCCACCTTATTGTCCTTATTCTTGTTTTTAGCTGCTTGGACTATTTCAGAGAAGATTTCAAGTGCCTCTGTCCTAGGCATGTCTGAAGGGACTTTCTCTTTTTTAACCTTTTCTGCTTCCTTCATTTGCCTCCTAGTCATTGGTCTGCGAGGTTTAAAGGCATACTCTTCACCTGGTTCTTCAAACTTTAACCTTTTGGAAGCCTTTGACTTCTTAGAACTCTCAGGTGAAGATTGTGTTAGATCAATATGCATAGGTGATACCAATTGATCTTGTTCTATTTCAAGTGGTTCAACTTGAATTGGATGTTCTTGTTCTAATTCAATGGCTTCCAACAAATCATTTAGACTACCCTTAGAAACAGGACTCTCTTCCACATGAGCTGATTTTCCTTTTTCTTTGTTCAGCTGGCCTCTAGTTCTTACTCTTGAAACTCTTTCAACTTCACTAGACTTAATTTCATCTTTTCTTTTGTGAGTCTTCTGTTTAGATGATTCTGGTGTTTCTTTAAGAGGCAACTTAGAAGCTTCTTTTTCAGATACTTTAGATGATTTTGAAGTTTTGACTACTGATGCTTCAGGTGTTTCTTTGACTGTTACAGACCTCTCTGGCTTCTTTGTTTTAGCTTTGGGCTTCTTATGATCTGTTATTTCTTTCCTAATCTCAGCCAAAGTAGTATCCTCACTCCTATCTTCTCTTTCTCTTACAGGTAATGGAGTGAGGCCCGTTTTACTAGGGAAACTGGCCATGAATACAAACGAATCCCAGTCCTTACCAATTTTATGTAGGCTATCCAACACCAATAATTTAACCAGACCATGATGAAAAAGAGATGTTTCATAAGCTTCCTTCTTCAACTGAATCTTGTCACACATCTTAGTAATACTCCTGAATAAGTAAAAAGGGATGTCTATTGAGCTCTTACCAGTGAAGTGTAGTAGCAGCTTGAAATGATATGAGTAGACTTTGTTGTACCGACCTTCACATGTCAAGTACTTCTGGATGCATGTCAATAATGTAGCATAATTCTCCTTAAGATAGCTCCTTGGGACAGCTTTAGTAAGATCTTCGTCTACATATGGTGCCTTTAAGAACTCCTTACACGGACCCATATCAAACTTGAAATTCTTGAACCATTCTTGGCCACCTCTTGGGATTTCTGTGACTGTAGAAATGACTTCAGGGGAAACCGGAAACTCCAGCATGGCCACTTTTGAATTTAATCCCGTGAAGTTCACTGCAAATGCCTTGGTCACTTCTGCATGTCCACCTTTGAGTTTTTCACAAAACCACCAACAACCAGCACCTCTGAACGCCTTTGCTACTTCCTCATCCCTGAGGGTTACATCTAATCCCTCCGGCTCTGTTCTCACACATCTACCCGAACGGTGCTCCTTTCTTTCCATGTTTCTTTGCACAATTCTACACAAGGAAATGACGGTGGTTTGCAGCACGAAAACACTCTTTGGCTGTAGAAATCAGGCTCGCTTGCAGTAGTCTGTTTAGAATAAAGCTCACGCTTTTCATAGAGCAGAAGACATTCATATGTTATGAAAAACACATTATGGAATGACCACTTCCTATAACGTCCTCCAAACTGACACCTAACTCAATGAAATCAGACCTGATGGCAAAGTAATGGCTAATCATGACACATAAATGGTGTGAGGAAACAATCATAACCGGACTCGTGACTCACTACTTCTCGGATTAGACATTCAAGGAAAAATGCTGCACAATAGCCCGAAACCCCGATTTCGTAGCGCGGGCAGTTCAAATTTAAAGGAATGCGCTACGAAATCGCTGACAAACGGGCCGCTACGAAAACACGCAAACATTATTTAGCAGCAGAACTGACCAATCACACTCGCGCTACGAAACTGCGCAAGTACCTAAGAGATCATACCCGCGCTGCGAAACTGCGCAAGTACCAATGACATGACATGACATAACTAACCATGATGGAAGATGACTAATGCCCTTGCCTTTACACGAATTTCATTCATAACTCTTGAATTTCAAAATTTGAAATTGACATAAGTTAACAAACCTATTTACAAGACTTCAAGACTCTTCAAAAACTTATAGACAATTATCATATACATGGACTATAATTTCTAGTGATAACACAAAGAATCATAGGTAAGTGTAACTACAAAAGGACAACTCTTGAACACATCGATGACATAACTAGAAGTTTGGCAGCTTTTGGATCCATAGGATTGGTGGTCATGATGATGTGGCAGAGATTCAATGGAAGGAAAAAATGAATAGCCCAACCCAGGAAGGTCAATGATACAAAGGAGGATATCCCAATGCAATACGAAGAAGAAAGTGTCATGTTCAAGAGTGAGCTGCCGACACAACTGATTAGACTTCCAAAATTTCCCCCACCATTTTTGGCAGGTATCCCAATTATTTTTTAATCGCAAGCTTGAAGGGGATAGCATATGCTTGCACTATAAGTTCATCCTTCAGATGAATCCGACCTAGTAATTTTCACAAGCCCTAGGAAGGAGAAGCTCATGTTCGTCATGATGATGAATCCCATGTTGTTTAATAGTTTAACGAGTTCGAAAAAGGTGTAACTCGGTATCTTTTTCATGTTTAGAGAGTTTGAAAAAGACATGTAAAAGAAAACTCCACATGGTCCCTTTTCGTACATTTGTGTCTCTTGAGCTAGAAAAGGTAGAAAACAATACCTGAGAGAACCACTTGACCATTTCAGTCAAGGAGTACCTTTTTTGTAAATAGTGCCTCCCAACCCGAAAAGTGGTAAACTTATACTTGGCCCACAATGTTTCACATTCGTTAATGAGTTTGAAACAACAAGGGCTCAACCTTCTTTTTGATTTTAAAGGGTCAGAAAAGAGCTTGAAAGCTGACCCCCCATTTTATTCTCTTTTGTGAGTCAAAAGGGAAAAATACTCGATAATATTTTCATAAGAGCTTAACGAGTCAAGAAAAGTGTTGAAACGTGACTCATCATCATCATCGAACATCCATCACCTGTCACTGCGCAAAAAAAGGTAAAGTGTATTATCTAGTTCTTGAGGCAAAGTAGGTTGAAATATTTGCAAAAACCTGATAGTTTCATGAAAAAATGAATAAAAAGGAGAAAAGTAAATATATTTTTACCATTTACCATTTTAGCTTGCTATGAAAACGTTTTTACTCACTTTTTCCCTAATTGTTTCAGAGCAGATTGCAGGAGATCTGGGAGGTCATTCGCCGAGCCAGTTACAGGTAAGAGCTAAAGCCCTGAGCTCCATTTTCATGTCTTTTATTCTAGTTTTAACCATTTTTTTGGTTTTTTGGAGGGGTTTTTCAATAACTGTTTCACCCTCGGTCGACATGAATTTCGGGCATGGAATCACGCTGGGCGGGGATGATTAACAAAGCCAGTCGCACCATCGGTGCAACTATTTTTAAAATAGGCGCATTGGTGCCGTGAATATGGAAAAACCCTATTTCCCCAAAAAATCACAGTTAAAACTCAAAATTTATAGGCTAAGCATGATTGTTGACTCAAATTAATGGCTTTTGTAGGAAAGAATTGCCGAAAATGGTGGACTGGAAAGAACGAGAACATGAGCATGTGGACACCTAAGCAATGAATGATCCAAATTGCCTGGAAGCTTTGAGGGCTTGCGGGCTCCTCAAATTATTTCTCAAGCCAGGGATGTGGGCTCAAACCTAATTGCTTCGGTACCTGATTAGTCTTTGGGACATTAATCAGGGAATATTTATGTTGGTGACCAAGAGCTGGAGTTGGAAACTTTAGATATATACGTCATCACTGGAGTGTCCCAAAGAGGGGAGCCAGTTAATTTGTATGGGTCAAGATCGATTGGGGCAAGCATATCTTCATTTCTTGCCAAACATTGCACTGAGGCCCTAAAGTCCAAGAGTGGGAAGATTGAGATTTCCAATGTTTTGGAGCAGACACTGAGAGTGCTTCTGTTGACCATCAACAAAGTGGTGGGGTCCCAGATGGAACATGAGACCAACAAGTCGAAGTTCCTATATGTTATTGACTCTACAACACCTATGATCTTCAACTAGGTAGAGGCCATGAAGACCAACATAAAGCGCCAGCTATCCAAAGCTAAGGCGGGGAATATGAAGCAATTTTTCTTCGGATCTGTGCTCGTGACCTTGTTCTTGGAACAGGTGCCACTGTTCTAGTATCAGCTATCGGAGGTAGATCCTCCTATGCCATGTGATCCGTAGATGGCGCATTGGAGTCGTTTGAAGCCCAGGATCACTAGGGGTTAGCACATGTCATATAGACCTGCATTATCTTTATGGCTATGATGAGAGAAGATCGTTATGGAGCACTGCCATATAATGACAATGAATTCTATGTAGATCCGAATATGCCCTTACCAGATGGAGAGGATTTAAATGATGAAGGTAGAAAATCAATATTTTAATTTTGAGAATTTTTTTAAATTTTTGGTATATATGTGCTTATAATATTTCTCTTGTTAATGTAGATGTTGTATTAGAGTGGCCTGCTAGGATGTCCCCAATAGCCAGGCGCGTCCCTTGCCCGATTGATGTTGTCGCTCCTTATCAGGAGGGGAGTGACAACGAGGAGGAGATGGCGAGGAACCTTGAGCAGTTGACTCATGGTATCCCAGAGTATGCTCAGGTAGGAGACATTCCACGTTAGTACCAGAGATACATGGTGGGAGTCTCAGATCAGATCCCCCGATTGCTTACTCGTGTTTCACAAGCTTTATCACACTACCATGATCACCATGCTGATTAGTTCCTAGGTCCAACACTTACATTTTTGAGGCCTCCATGCCATAGATATATGAGTCCTGCGAGCTGCTGATGTTATTTTGGACACACATATTATTTTTTGGGGTTCTGATGTATCAAACATTATCACCATATATATATATATGTGTGTGTGTGTGTGTGTGTGTGTGTGTGTGTGTGTTGTATTTTCTTGCTTACTATGGTACAAATGGTTTTTTTTATCTTTTCACATGTTTCGTAAATGTCTATGCAACACATAATTAGCTAATTCATTTGTCAATGTATTCATGCGTCTAGGAATATGATGATATGTAAGGTAATCAAAATGTCTTTCCAGTAGACGAATACAGATATACATTCTCAATATTTGACGGTTTTTGACGAAATATTTCCCATTGAGTTGAAGGATGACAAGTTGTGAATCCAGGTTGACAACCAACTCTCTAATGTCAAGAGCAATGGCTTCTGATAATAGTTTGATGACCGCACTATATTCAGCAATGTTGTTAGTTGTGCAACCTAGACAGATACCTTGAAGGTCAATCAACTCATTGTTAGGGTCATCAATAGCCCATGCCATGGATGATAGGTTCTGGGTACTACGGCAAGCACCATCAGTGAAACTGTTAAGTTATGGTATGTTCTATGCTTATAACAATTTACTTCTTTTTCTTATTATATTCCACTAATTGGCAATCACATGTACATAAAGTAAAGTGCAGATAGAACATTAAACGATTGACAGAAAACAAGCCAAGACAAGAGACACAAGATGTGGCGGCTAGCCAGGGACAAACCCCACAATGTGTGGGGAAACCCTTTGATCAAATCTTCTTTTATCTTCAATAATTCAGCAGAGAGAAATAGTACAATAAATCTGATTCATATCAGCAATAGCAAACCCTAGATCAGTAGCATCAACATTAGCAGCTTCATTATCAAACTAGGGCAGACCATATCTCACAAACCGACAGTCGGATTGACTTCATTCCACCACCAAAAGTTTCAAATTCCAGAGGAGGTTCTGATGAACCCACAGTGTAGTTCATATGAGGAGATCTTCTAGGCCACGCAAGTCAATCTTTACTTCTGCAGTTGCAGCTTCAGTTTCAGCAGTTTCCGGCTTCAAACTAGGGCAGTCGATATCTTGAAAACCGTTCGTCGGATTGACTTCATTCCACCGCCAAAAGTTGTGGCTTTCAAAGGAGGTTTTGATGAACCTACAGCGTAGTTCCAGAGAGGATATCTTCTAGGCCACGCAAGTCAATCTTTACTTCTGCAGTTGCAGCTTCAGTTTCAGCAGTTTCCGGCTTCAAACTAGGGCAGTCGATATCTTGCAAACCGTTCGTCAGATTGACTTCATTCCACCACCAAAAGTTGCGGCTTTCAAAGGAGGTTTAGATGAACCTACAGCATAGTTCCAAAGAGGAGATCTTCTAGGTCACGCAAGTCAATCTTTACTTCTACAGTTGCAGCTTCAGTTTCATCAGCTTCCGGCTTCACATGTGTGAGAGAGAGAGACCCATTTCAGCGCAGTAGAGAAGAGACTCATATCTACGCAGTAGAGAGAGAGAGATGTGATGAGATGAGTGAGTCCAAATGAGGAAAATTCCTCTTATATTTATACACAATGTTGGTGGGTGAATAGATGCGACTGTTGGGCTTCTGAGCCTACATGAGTTGTAGGTCGGCTTGATAATAATTCCATAATCAAAATAAATTCATATCTCCATGAATACTTATCGAAATCAGATGATCTTTATATCAATCCTACACCTCTCAACGAGAGGAATCTAATAGAAATATTATCAGCCGTGAATAAGATGACCCACATGAAGTTTTGCCCTGGTTGCCAATTTTAACACTCCCTCTCAACCATGGAGAACTTCATGTGCAATATGTCTATCGATCATTACTATTCATCCATCAAATGCACTACCCTGTATAGCCTGACCCTTGCCCTGCTATGCTCTATTCTGCCCGTTCTACTTTGTCTTGTTTTGCCCTGCACTAATCTATACTATTTTGCTTTGTTCTGCTCTGCTCTTGCATTGTTCTATTCTGCTCTGCTTTTGTTCGAATTATGAAGAATAAGAAATGATCGAGGATGTATCATACTGACTCAAAGTCAGTCTCAGAGTATGTACCACTGGTCCCAGACCAGTCTCAACCAACCCAACGTCAGCGTCATAGTGAGTACAACTCCAATGGTCCCAGACCAATATCATCCTCCACTGACTCAAAGTCAGTCTCAGAGTATGTACCACTGATCCTAGACCAGTCTCAACTGACCTTAAGTCAGCGTCATAGTATGGTACAACTCCTACCACTGGTCCCAGACCAGTATCATTGATCCCAGATCAATGGAGGTCATCCTAGCGTAGGGAGTACGGTAGTTACAACGATGCGTCCATCGGTACTACTATGGTCCCTAACTTCATTTCCCTACTCATTGATCAGATGAGAGGTAATTCCCATGAGTCCCAGACTGCATGGGTAGGATGCCTCGACAGGAGAACTAATCAATCCTATCCTCACAGGAGAACACATCAATCCTGCTACAATTGCCATGGAGAACACATCAATCCAGGCCTCACAGGAGAACACATCAATCTTGCTACAATTTCCATGGAGAACACATCAATCCAAGCCTCACAGGAGAACACATTAATCATGCTACAATTTCCATGGATAACACATAAATCCAAGCTGCCATGGAAAACACATCAATCCAGGTCTCACAAGAGAACTAATCATCCTGCTACATAGGAGAGAGAATCATCCTGTTCCACAAGAGAGCGAATCATCTTGTCCCACAAGAGAGCGAATCATCTTGTCCCACAAGAGAGCGAATCATCTTGTCCCACAAGAGAGCGAATCATCTTGTCCCACAAGAGAGCGAATCATCTTGTTCTAGTGTGCACCACTAGGGGAGGGTGAGTCACCCTGTGATCATATGTTGCTCCAGTAGTAACCGCAAGCCCTCAGAGCTCCTAGAGCTCAATGTATGCAACATGCAGGACCCTTGTACAAGGGTTTCTTTCTGACTCCAAGTCGTTTGGGAAAATCACATATTAGATCTTTCCTTGGGGCTTTGACAAGGTGTATCAACCTGTACATCATCTTAATGTGATGGAGCTTCCTTGCTCATCGACTTACCATATCCTAGATGATGTCTATTTGCTGGAGAAATTGACGAATACGAGATTCCTCAATAATCGAATCCCACCTCTGGTTGATACAGAGAATCACAGTGGTATCCAATGTAAATCCAAACAACTCACTGAAGAGCTTTCGCAACCAGACTGCCTCACACGAGGTTATGCTAACAACAATATATCCTGCTTCGGTGGTGCTCAAAGCCACTGACTTCTGCTTCCTGCTCATCCAGGATATCGAAGCAGATCCTAAGGTGAAACAGTACCCGAAAGTGTTCTTACGGTCCACCACACTACCTGCCCAATCAAAATCAGTATATCCAAGTAGTCTCACATCTCCGGAAGTGTATCTTAATCCATGAGAGATTGTGTCCTGAAGACATCTCAGAAGATTCCTGGCATCAATCCAGTGAGTCTCAACCAAATATGAGCTCACAATGCTAACTGCAAAACATATGTTCGGACGGAGGTTCACCAAGAACATCAATGTGAATGAGTTTTTGAAACTCAGAGGCATTTCCCAAGTCTGATCCGACATCACTACCATATAACTTCTAAAAGTTAAGATCCTCGAGGTAGTCACAGGCTTGCAGTCCATCATACCGAATCTTTCCAATATATTTACCACATATTTTCCTTGAGATAGGAAAATTTCCCTTGGCTTCTGCCACACTTCAAGAGCTTGGTCCTTCATTTCAAATTCAGAAGCCATCTCCATCTTCAATTTGTGAATGAGAGGGTTTGCACCTGTTAGAAATAGGTCATCCACATACAACACCAGTATGAGAGGCTTGTCATCTTCAACCTTAAAGTAAGGTTAGGATTAGCTTCACTCCTAATGAATCCCAGCTTCATCAAGTAGCTATCGATCCTCTCATACCATGCTCGGGGTGCTTGCTTCAGCCCATAAAGAGCCTTCTTCAACCTGCATACATGAGATTTTCAATCATAAATCTCAAATCCTTTAGGTTGCTCCACATAGACCTCTTCTTTGATAGAACCATGCAAGAACACAGTCTTGACATCCATCTGATGTAGGTTCCATCCTTGTGAAGCGACAAGGGCTATGATCGAGCGGATGGTCGTATATCTGGCAACAGGTGCAAATATTATTGTCTATACCTCCCTTCTGGGATAAACCACGAGCAACAAAACGAGCCTTATACTTTTCCGTGCTTCCATCTGCTGCATGCTTTATCTTGTAAAGCCATTTGGAAGTAACAACAATCTTGTCCTGGGGTCTGGGAACTACTTCCCAAACATCATTCTTTATGATAGACTCATATTCTTTGGTCATAGCATCCTTCCATACTTGATGCTTGATGGCATCTGAGAATGACGAAGGCTCATTTTGTATGATCGTGCTCATGATGGTCAGGTATCCTTGATACCTATTAGGTTTCTTACTTTCACGAAAGGTTACTCGGGGTGCAGCATGTCCTTCAGCATCATCAAGTAACCCCTTAAGCCATGAAGGCCTCTTCCTAGAAGAGGAAGGCTCATATGGAGGAGGATCAATTGGATCCATGGGTTCTTCTACATCAGGCATTGATTCATCATCCTTTTCTTTCGGTTCCCTGGTGTCGGCTTCTTGAGAGCTCCTCAAAGTTGGAAGATTGATCACCTCGTTGAGAGCCATATCTTCGTCAAAGGTGACATCATGACTAATTATGACTTCCCTTTGACTGGGTACATAGATTCTATAGCCTTTAGTATTTTCACCATAGCCCACGAAAATTCCCTTCTTTCCAGATGCTCCCAATTTATTTCTTTTCTCTTTTGGCACATGAAAGTATACAGGGCTTCCAAAAATTTTAAAATGAGAAACATCAGGTTTCTTACCAGTGAAATTTTCTTCAGGAGTCTTGGAACCCAATGCTTGATGAGGGCATCGATTTTGTACATATACGGTAGTGTTTGCAGTTTCAGCCCATAGAAACTTTGGAAGTCTTTGATCATGTAGCATGGCCTGGAAAGCTTCCATCATCGTATGGTTCTTCCTTCCCACCACACCATTCAGCTCAGGAGTATGTGGTGTAGTAGTCTCCCTCTTAATGCCAACCTCAGGTATGCTTGAGTGAACCAATTGTAATATCGGAGGTCTTGCTTTGGCTTGAGGGGAATGGTCCCCTTTTGAGCTTTCCTTCGACACATCCTGGACATACACCTTCTTTCTATACTCAGAATTCGGGCATCCCTATCACCATTTGTCTTACACCGAGTATAGCTTTATAATGAATGGGGGCAAACCTCTAATGCCAAAGTTTGGACTGAAGAGATGTGTCATAAGACATGACACCTAGCAAACTTCCATTGACCTGATATAATGAATCAACACTAAACCAAAGAGTAAAGGCATCTTTAACATTATTTTTCCATATACATACCTTGCCATTGCCGAAGGTTACCTTGTAGCCTCTGTCTTCCATTGCCAAGATGGACACTAGGTTCCTTTTGAGGTCAGGTGCATTTAATACATCCTAGAATTTCTAGCCTTCTTGAATGCTTGTCCCCTTCCTTGATTCCCAACTCTCCTCTTACCTTTGCTGTTGAATTTTTCATTCCTTTGATTGCCATCAGAGGGATTTCGAATTGCACCACTGCATATTGTACCATGCTTCTCTAATCATGATTATCATCATGCTGCCCATGTCCATGATTTTATCCATCATAATGCTGCTCAAACTAGTGTGCATCATCATCATGCTATCCTATATGTCCATGATCTCATGTTGCCCTTTATGTCCATGATCTCATTCATCATGACGCTCATGATAGTGACTTGCTTTATCGCAAATGTAACATTGTCATTTTCTTCTAGCCTTAGGTCCAGCCTTTCCTTTTGATTTAGTCCCGGAATTATTTCTTTTCTTTGCATGAGAAGAAAGGCAGCAGGAGGACCTTTAGGCATGGGCATTTCTTGCACTTCTTCCCTTGTTTCTTCTTGAATGCATCTAGCCATTAATTCCTCGAAACCATGAATTACATTATGATTATAGTTCAAAAGAGTAGTCCTGAACACATACCATTCAAATGGCAATCCTCCAAGAGTTGTGAGTGCCATTTCTCTGTCAGTAATAGTTTCCCCAATAGATAGGAGATCGTTCTTAATCTCAGTGATTCTTAAGAAGTATGCTTGCATACTTTCATCTTTACCCTTCTTGATTTCCCTCAGCTTATTTCTAAGAAACAAAACTTGATTTACATCATTAACTTTAAATAAACTCACCAATCTATCATAGATTTCCTTGGAGGTGTCCAGTTCAGAGATGTAGGCCACCAAGTGCTTGTCGATAGAGTCCCGGATGATCTTCTATTGTTTGTACTTCTCCATTTTTTAATTTGTTCCAAGCAGCAGCGGATGCATTTGATGGAGGCTCAACAATATTGCCACTCACATGATCCAACACTCCTTGATTCTCAAGGGTTAGATCGATAGAAATCTTCCATCCGTGATAGTCAGCTTTCTCACGGAGCTTGTCTTCAGCAAGAAAGAGTGTTCAGGACCACATAGTTCTTTTAGGATAACCTTTCCAATCTTCTCTTTGGTGATTGCTCTTGCTCTTGCTCGGACTTTGTCTTCACCTCAGCTCTGATACCATGTTAAGTTATGGTATGTTCTATGCTTATAATAGTTTACTTCTTTTTCTTACTATATTCCACCGATTAGCAATCACATGTACATAAAGTAAAGTGCAGATAGAACATTAAACGATCTATAGAAAACAAGCCAAGACAAGAGACACAAGATGTGGCGGCTTGCCAGCGACAAACCCGACAATGTGTGGGGAAACCCTTTGATCAAATCTTCTTTTATCTTCAATAATTCAGAAGAGAGAAATAGTACAATAAATCTGATTCATATCAGCAGTAGCAAACCCTAGATCAGTAGCATCAGCATTAGCGGCTTCATTATCAAACTAGGGCAGACCATATCTCGCAAACCGATAGTCGGATTGACTTCATTCCACCACCAAAAGTTTCAGCTTCCAGAGGAGGTTCAGATGAACCTAAAACACAGTTCAGATGAGGAGATCCTCTAGGCCACGCAAGTCAATCTTTACTTCTGCAGTTACAGCTTCAGTTTCAGCAGTTTCCGGCTTCAAACTAGGGCAGTCGATATCTTGCGGACCGTTTGTCGGATTGACTTCATTCCACCACCAAAATTTGTGGCTTTTAAAGGAGGTTTAGATGAACCTACAACACAGTTCCAAAGAGGAGATCTTCTAGGCCACGCAAGTCAATCTTTACTTCTGCAGTTGCAGCTTCAGTTTCAGCAGTTTCCGGCTTCAAACTAGGGCAGTCAATATCTTGCAAACCGTTCGTCGGATTGACTTCATTCCACCACCAAAAGTTGCGGCTTTCAAAGGAGGTTCAGATGAACCTACAACGCAGTTCAAAAGAGGAGATCTGCTAGGCCACACAAATCAATCTTTACTTCTGCAGTTGCAGCTTCAATTTCATCAGCTTCCGGCTTCACATGTGTGAGAGAGAGAGAGACCCATTTCAGCGCAGTAGAGAAGAGACTCATATCTGCGCAGTAGAGAGAGAGAGATGTGATGAGATGAGTGAGTCCAAATGAGGAAAAGTTGTTTGAAAACTAACACATCAAAACATACTGCACAAAAATGAATGACACACTAATGTACATAAGTAACCATGCAAGATTACCTATGCATAGTACGTCTTGAGGTAAAGGCCGTTTCAGGGCTTATCTAGATGATTTCCTTCATAATCAATAAGCCTATAGCCTCCTTTATGCAAAACAAGTTTCACAATGTAGGTCCCATGTCACATGGGTTCAAACTTGCCTGCCCCCAGCTTATCATTAGCTTGGTCATATAATAAGACCAAATCACCCTCATAGAATGCGTGAGGGGAGACCAACTGATTGAAATGGGATTTGACCTATTTCTTTTGTGCTTCGATGACCAATGTTTTGGGAGGAGTTCAACAACTAATTTGAGTGAAGGAATCTCGCATTTGATCGGCAATGTTGCTTCCAGACCATAGACCAATTAGAATGGTGTGAAACCAGTTGCATCTTTGGCTGAGGTTTGGTAAGCCCACAAAGTTGAAAAGAGCATGACATGTCATTTTGACTTGTGCATCCCAATAATACGCTAAAGAATTGTAACCAAAACCTTTTTCATGGCTTCAACTTGGCCGTTGGCCTCAATGTAATATGGGGTCGAGCCATCGTGATGCAAGCCCAATGCGGATGTCAGCTCAGCCATCATGTAATCTCTGAAGTGGGATCCATGGTCTGTAGCAATGGCTTGACGTACACTGAACCTAGAAATAACATGGTTGAAAAGGAACTGAGTTGTCATCTTACCATTTGCAGAGTATGTAGGCATCACGTTGGCCCATTTGGTGAAATAATCCACAACGATAATAATATAGCCATGCTCGCCAACCAAATGAGGGTTACATGTCACATAATTAATTCCCCTTTTGGGAAAAGGACCAATGGTAGTGACGGGGTGTAGGTGAGTGGGTGGGGCACGCATCTTGCATTGGTAAATTTGGCATTCATGGCACATGCGAGCAGCAAGAATGAAGTCCTTGAAAATAGATGGCCAGAAATAACCACTGCGAAGGATTTTTTGAGCTGTAGCATAACTAGACATATGACCACCACATGCCTCGGAGTGGTAATCATTGGGAACTCTTTCAGCTTCCTTGATCGTAAGGCATCGACAAAGAACTGAATCAACACTGACACAGTATAAAATATCACCAATAATACGGTAGGGTTGGGAGTGATGGCAAATCCTTCGGTGATCATCCTTAGTCAACGCAGACCAAAACATGGACGTCTGGAGATACATGATGATATCACCATACCATGGATCAAGGGTGTGAATTAGGAAGAGAGTCTCATCCAGAAGTTATTCATCTGCACTAGCAATAAGAGACTTAGAGGGAAGGGAACAAATCAATTTGGCGAAAACAAGTGAGTTCTTAGATTTGGCAGTAGTAAATACGAAATCAAACTCTTGCAGGATCATGATCCATTTAAAATATTTACCCCCCAACAACTAATGAGTTAGGATATAGCTCATGGGGTTGCATTCAGAAATCACTATAGTCATGTGCAGAAGGATGTAGTGCCGAAAGCATTGAGCAATCTGGACGGCAGCCAAATCTAACTTCTCGACATGTGCATAATGCATTTTAGTGTCGAGGAGATTACGACTAAGGTAGTAGATCACATGTTCGTTGCCTTCGTTGTCGTCTTGGACCAAGGCCATAGTAATGGTGCTAGGGGCCGTGGCTAGGTAAAGGAAGTAATCTCGATAATAATCGGGTGGGTGCAACAGAGGAGCATTTACGAGGACGGCCTTGAGATCATCAAAAGAGTTTTGGGCCACCTCCTCCCATACAAAGGGCGTTCCTTGTTTTAGCAACTGGGTAAATCATGTAGCTAGCCCAACATAATTAGGTATAAAACGATAAAGAAAAATTTCCTTTCCTTGCAGGCTCTAGAGTTGGTGTAGTGAAGGCGGAGGGTTAAATTTACAATGGCCTCAACTTTTAGTGTATCAAGGTAAATATCATCCTTGGAAATGATGAAGCTAAGGATTCATCTAGATTCTACATACAAAACACATTTGTTCCAGTTTAACCGAATGTTATAGTGTCTACAGCATATAAAAATCTACCGAAGATGGTCAGGGTGATGTTGGCACTTAGGAGAATGAGTGGGAAGGTCATTCAAGTAAGGCTGGACAATGTTGCGAATACCATGAAATGCATAGGAAATTTCCTGCTGAAACGTAGCCCTGACATTTTTTAGGCTGAAAGGGATTTTTTTGTATGTGAATATACCCCATGGACAGATAAAATTGTCTTTTCTTGATCGACCAGTGCAATGTTGATCTGGTTGTAACCAGAAAAACTGTCCATAAAGGAAAAGATCTCACTCCTGGCACATTCATCAATGATTTGATCAATGAAGGGAGTAGGATAGTTATCTTTAGGACAAGCATGATTGAGATCTCGATAATCAATGCAAATGCGGATTGTGCCCTGTTTTTTAGTCACCGGGACAATATTGGACACCCAGTCTATAAGAGGGATATGGTAGATGAACCCAGCTTTGAGAAGTTTTTCAATTTCACCCTTAATAGCGGCGGCCTTGCTAGGGTGCACTGGGCAGAGCCATTGGAAAACGGGATTCGCATGCGGATAAGTTGGTATTTCATGCACTACAATTCTAGGATCAATGCCAGGAATTTCTTCGTAGGACCACACAAACACATCAGGGAATTCCTAAAATAGACGAGTATAAGTCTTTATCTCATTTCGAGAACAAGATACCCCAATATGCACATGTTCAACGATACCAGGCTTGATATAAACATCAATCGACATCATTTAGGAAATATTACCCAAATTTCCTTCCATCCTTAGTTAATGAGTCGTAATCGGTGGCGGAAACGGAGAAGAGGACTCTTCGAAAGCAATAGACATGACCGCCGGACAAGGCAAGAACGAGGAGAAATGATGAGTATTGATCCAAGGTGGTCCCTCAAGAGACATGACTTCCATGATGCCTTCATGAACAAGTAAAGTCTCGGCTAAGGGATCAGGTGATTCCTAAGTGCCAATCCATGGGGATTGAGAGTACATATCAAGATAGGTCTTCGAAATAATAGAATTAGAGGATGCAGAACTTGAAGCCGTGTTAAAACTGGCAACCAGGGAAAAAATTCATGTGGGTCATCTTATTCATGGCTAATAATATTTTTATTAGATTCCTCTCGTCGAGAGGTGTAGGATTGATATAAAGATCATCCAATTCCGATAAGTATTCATGGAGATATGAATTTATTTTGATTATGGAATTATTATCAAGCCGACCTACAACTCATGTAGGCTCAGAAGCCCAATAGTCGCATCTATTCACCCACCAACATTGTGTATAAATATAAGAGGAATTTTCCTCATTTAGACTCACTCATCTCATCACATCTCTCTCTCTCTACTGCGCAGATATGAGTCTCTTCTCTACTGCACTGAAATGGGTCTCTCTCTCTCACACATTTGAAGGCTGAAACTGAAGCTGCAACTGCAGAAGTAAAGATTAACTTGCGTGGCCTAGAAGATCTCCTCATCTGAACTGTGTTGTAGGTTCATCTGAACCTCCTCTAAAAGCTGTAACTTTTGGTGGTGGAATGAAGTCAATCTGACGAACGGTTTGCAAGATATCGATTGCCCTAGTTTGAAGCCGTAAACTGCTGAAACTGAAGCTGCAACTGCAGAAGTAAAGATTGACTTGCCTGGCCTAGAAGATCTCCTCATCTGAACTGTGCTGTAGGTTCATCTGAACCTCCTCTAAAAGCCACAACTTTTGGTGGTGGAACGAAGTCAATCCGACGAACGGTTTGCAAGATATCGACTGCCCTAGTTTGAAGCCGGAATCTGCTGAAACTGAAGCTGCAACTGTAGAAGTAAATATTGACTTGCGTGGCCTAGAAGATCTCCTCATCTGAACTGCGCTGTAGGTTCATCTGAACCTCCTCTAGAAGCCGAAACTTTTGGTGGTGGAATGAAGTCAATCCGACGGTCGGTTTGTGAGATATGGTCTACCCTAGTTTGATAATGAAGCCGCTAATGCTGATGCTATTGATCTAGGGTTTGCTACTGCTGATATGAATCAGATTTATTGTACTATTTATCTCTACTGAATTATTGAAGATAAAAGAATATTTGATCAAAGGGTTTCCCCACACATTGTGGGGTTTGTCCCTAGCTAGCCGCCACATCTTGTGTCTCTTGTCTTGGCTTGTTTTCTATCGATTGTTTAATGTTCTATCTGCACTTTACTTTATGTAAATGTGATTGCTAATCAGTGGAATATAATAAGAAAAAGAATTAAACTGTTATAAGCATAGAACATACCATAACTTAACATGGTATCAAAGCTGAGGTGAAGACAAAGCCCAAGCAAGAGCAAGAGCAATCATTGAAGAGAAGATTGCCAAAGCTATCCTAAAAGAACTATGGGGTCCTCAACACTCTTTCCTGCCAAAGACAAGCTCCGTGAGAAAGCTGACTATCACGGATGGAAGATGTCTATCGATCTAACCCTTGAAGATCAAGGAGTGCTGGACCATGTAAGAGGCAATATTGTTGAGTCTTCATCAAATGCATATGCTGCTGGCTGGAACAAATGGAAAAATGGAGAAGTCAAAACAAAGAAGATCATCCGGGACTCTATCGACAAGCGCTTGGTGGCCTACATCTCTGATCTAGACACCTCCAAGGAAATCTATGACAGACTAGTGAGTTTATTTAAAGTTAATGATGCAAATCAAGTTTTGTTTCTTAGAAATAAGCTGAGGGAAATCAAGAATGGTAAAGATGAAAGTATGCAAGCATACTTCTTAAGAATTCTCTTGCTGCCTTTTCTTCTCATGCTAGGAAAAGAAATAATTCTGGGACTAAATCAAAAGGAAAGGCTAGTCCTAAGGGTGGAAGAAAAGGATGATGTTACATCTGCGATAAAGCAGGTCACTATGCTAGGGAGTGCCCTGATAGAAAGGACTCACACAGGGACGATGATCAAAATCCCTCTGATGGCAAATCAAAGGAATGAAAATTCAACAGCAAATGTAAGAGGAGAGCTGGGGATTGAGGAAGAGGACAACCATTCAAGAAGGCTAGAAAGTCTAGGATGTATTAAATGCACCTGACCTTAAAAAGAACCTAGCGTCCATCTCAGCAGTGGAAGACAAAAGCTACAAGGTAACCATCAGCGATGGCAAGGTATGTATATGGAAAAATAATGTTAAAGATGCCTTTACTCTTGGGTTTAGTGTTGATTCATTATATCAAGTCGATGGAAGTCCGCTAGGTGTCATGTCTTGTGACACAACTCTTTAGTCTAAACTTTGGCATCGGAGGTTTGCCCACCTTCATTACAAAGCTCTACCCGATGTAAGACATATGGTAAAAGGGATGCCCGAATTCCAAGTAGAGAAACAAGGTGTATGTCTGGGATGTGCCAAAGGAAAGCTCAAAAGGGGACCATTCCCCTCAAGCCAAAGAAAGACCTCCGATATATTACAATTGGTTTACTAAGGCATACCTGAGGTTGGCATTTAGAGGGAGACTATGACACCACATACTCCTGAGCAGAATGGTGTGGCAGGAAGGAAGAACCGCACGATTGTGGAAGCTGTCTGGGTCATGCTACATGATCGAAGACTTCCGAAGTTTCTATGGGCTAAAACTACAAACACCACCATATATGTACAAAATCAATGCCCTCATCAAGCATTGGGTTCCAAGACTCTTGAAGAAAAGTTAACCGGGAATTTTCGTGGGCTATGGTGAAAATACTAAAGGCTATAGAATCTATGTAGCCGGTCAAAGGGAAGTCGTAATTAGTCATGATTTCACCTTTAATGAAGATATGGGTCTCAGCAAGGTGGACAATCTGCTGACTTTGAGTAGCTCTCAAGAAGCCGACACCAGGGAACCGAAAGAAAAGGATGATGAATCAATGCCTAATGTAGAAGAACCCATGGATCCAATTGATCCTCATCCACATGAGACTTCCTCTTCTAGGAAGAAGCCTTCATGGCTTAGGGGGCTACTTGATGATGCTGAAGGACATGCTGCACCCTGAGGAACCTTTTGTGAAAGTAAGAAACCTAATAGGTATCAAGGATACCTGACCATCATGAGCACGATCATTCAAAATGAACCTTCATCATTCTCAGATGTCATCAAGCATTAACTATGGAAGGATGCTATGACCATAGAATATGAGTCTATTATGGAGAATGATGTCTGGGAAGTAGTTCCCAGACCCTGGAAAAGACAATTGTTACTTCAAAATGGCTTTACAAGATAGAGCATGCAGTAAATGGAAGTATGGAAAAGTATAAGGTTCATTTTGTTGCTCATGGTTTATCCCAGAAGGAAGGTATAGACTATGATGAGATATTTTCACCTGTTGCCATATATACGACCATCCACTCGATCATAGCCCTTGCCGCTTCACAAGGATGGAACCTACATCAGATGGATGTTAAGACCGCGTTATTGCATGAAAAGAGGTATATGTGGAGCAACCTGAAGGATTTGAGATTTATGATTGAGAAATCTCATGTATGCAGGTTGAAGAAGGCTCTCTATGGGCTGAAGGAAGCACCCCGAGCATGGTATGAGAGGATCGATAGCTACTTGATGAAGCTGGGATTCACTAGGAGTGAAGCTGATGCTAACCTTTACTTTAACGTTGAAGATGACAAGCCTCTCATACTGGTGTTGTATGTGGATGACCTATTTCTAACAGGTGCAAACCCTCTCATTCACAAATGTAAGAGGGAGATGGCTTCTGAATTTGAAATCTAGGACCAATGGTACATACTCTGAGACTGACTTTGAGTCAGTGGAGGATGATATTGGTCTGGGACCATTGGAGTTGTACTCACTATGACGTTGACTTTGGGTTGGTTGAGACTGGTCTGGGACCAGTGGTACATACTCTGAGACTGACTTTGAGTCAGTATGATACATCCTCGATCATTTCTTCTTCTTCATAATTCAGGCAAAAGCAGAGTAGAACAGAACAATGCAAGAGCAGAGCAAATCAGAACAAAACAGTACAAATCAGTGCAGGGCCGAACAAGACAAAGCAGAACAAGAAAAATAGAGCAGAGCAGGGCAAGGGTCAGGCTGTACAAGGGAGTGCATTTGATGGATGAACACTAACGACCGATAGACAGATTGCAGATGAAGTTCTCCATGGTTGAGAGGGAGTGTTAAAATTGGAAACAAGAGAAAAACTTCATGTGGGTCGTCTTATTCATGGCTAATAATATTTTTATTAGATTCCTCTCATCGAGAGGTGTAGGATTGATATAAAGATCATCCAATTCCGATAAGTATTCATGGAGATATGAATTTATTTTGATTATGGAATTATTATCAAGCCGACCTACAACTCATGTAGGTTCAGAAGCCCAATAGTCGCATCTATTCACCCACCGACGTTGTGTATAAATATAAGAGGACTTTTCCTCATTTAGACTCACTCATCTCATCACATCTCTCTCTCTCTACTGCGCAGATATGAGTCTCTTCTCTACTACACTGAAATGGGTCTCTCTCTCTCACACCTTTGAAGCCGGAAACTGCTGAAACTGAAGCTGCAACTGCAGAAGTAAAGATTGACTTACGTGGCCTAGAAGATCTTCTCATCTGAACTATGTTGTAGGGTCATCTAAACCTCCTCTAAAATCCGTAACTTTTGGTGGTGGAATGAAGTCAATCCGACGAACGGTTTGCAAGATATCGACTGCCCTAGTTTGAAGCCGGAAACTGCTGAAACTGAAGCTGCAACTGCAGAAGTAAAGATTGACTTTCGTGGCCTAGAAGATCTCATCATCTGAACTGTGTTGTAGGTTCATCTGAACCTCCTCTAAAAGCCACAACTTTTGGTGGTGGAATGAAGTCAATCCAACGAACGGTTTGCAAGATATCGACTGCCCTAGTTTGAAGCCGGAATCTACTAAAACTGAAGCTGCAACTGCAGAAGTAAAGATTGACTTGCGTGGCCTAGAATATATCCTCATCTGAACTGTGCTATAGGTTCATCTGAACCTCCTCTGGAAGCCGAAACTTTTGGTGGTGGAATGAAGTCAATCTGACGGTCGGTTTGTGAGATATGGTCTGCCCTAGTTTGATAATGAAGCCGCTAATGCTGATGCTACTGATCTAGGGTTTGCTACTGCTGATATGAATCAGATTTATTGTACTATTTCTCTCTGCTGAATTATTGAACATAAAAGAAGATTTGATCAAAGGGTTTCCCCACACATTGTGGGGTTTGTCCCTGGCTAGCTGCCACATCTTTTGTCTCTTGTCTTGGCTTGTTTTCTCTCGATCGTTTAATGTTCTATCTGCACTTTACTTTATGTAAATGTGATTGCTAATCGGTGGAATATAATAAGAAAAAGAAGTAAACTGTTATAAGCATAGAACATACCATAACTTAACAAGCCGAGACAATTTCCATGTAATTGACTTTGGCGGGACTAAGCGGCAAACCATGTATCAACAAGATCTGGTGAAGGTATGACCCAAGGATCAGATTTGACTGAGATCATGTTGACAAAGGCAACATGAGGAGGTGCGAGCGGAAAATTTCCATTAAGGCAGAATCTTTAAAAAGACCTATCCCCACACCCTCATAGGGAGCACCAGTGTGCTTGACGTACGAAACATTGCCATTCGAGGAGGAAGAGGCAAAGAAAGATAGTTGGTCGATAGTGACAATCTTCCCTTGGTGGGGAAAATGAATCACGTGAAATAAAGAGGAGGCCACTGCATGCATAGCATGGGTCTAACATCGGCCAAGTATATGATTATAATTGAGATTGGCGTTAACAATTTCTACCTCAACTTGCACTATCTTGCCTTCCAGAGTGATGGAAAGGTTACGTAAGACACTGAAGGGTCATGGATCATGACCATCAAAGGCTTCCAAAATTTTGGAGATTGGTTCAAAGTGAGAGAACCAATAGCTTTCCAACATCCGGTTGACATGATGCAGGTGGAAGCACCTTCATCGATGACAGTCTGGTGGATGGTCTTCTCATTGATGATTACCTGAATGAGAAAGGAAATCTGATGAGGGAGGCACAGAACATGGTTCTCTAGATCAAAACATATCAAATTAGAATCGGCAGGATCGATGCCCCCAATAGCTGACAACAAATATTTCCGTAGTGATGGGCAGCTTTGGAGCACCTTGAGAGCTGACATAGCTGATGGTGCCTAAGCCAAATACTCAATATTATAGTGCTGAGCGGATCAGGCATTAGGATTGTACGAGGATTTTTGTAGCACACCTAGAGAGGGTGGCTATATAAAAGAATCAGGGTTAGGGCACTCAATATGAAGAGGGCCAAAACTCAGGGTAGAAGAAGAAGGTACGGCTTCTTTCTCTTTCCAAACTGCTGAAGCAGGAGTTTGATAATCTTTCGATCTAGTAGGCACATTAATAGGCATACTCATCATGAACACTTGAGATCCTCAGGAATCAAATGATTGGGGTTGGTCTACCATTTGGGTCTACTAAGATGGAAATGGATCTTTGAAGATAGAGGGGGTCCCTTTGAGAAAGCGACTAACTTCGGACTGTCGGGGACAATCCTTCATGTAGTGATCTTCCTCGTAGATGAGGTAGGGATACTTAGGTTTCCGTTGCGAAGATTCGCTAGCAGATGATTTGGGAGGACCCTGTTTTGGGGCATCAGCTTTACCCTTGCCTTTTCTTTTCTTCTTATCTTTTGAGTATTTGTCCGTTGTGGTATACTGGATAGCGTGGACCTCTGAGGTTTTACCAGGGCCAGGTGGATTTTGGGAAGAACTATGGGAAACAACATTTGAGACCGACTTTTGTTTGGAAGA
Organism: Pinus tabuliformis; assembly: GCA_031772625.1. Lineage (NCBI taxonomy): Eukaryota > Viridiplantae > Streptophyta > Pinopsida > Pinales > Pinaceae > Pinus > Pinus tabuliformis. Next base: position 1,736,932,250 of record CM062819.1, read on the forward strand.
AGATTTAGTAGGGGTCTGGGATACTGAACCTATAACTCCACTGACAGGAGGTACAGCTTGTGACTTGGATGCTGTGGCATTGGATGATGGTCGTGACACATCGAGTAACAGCTCATACAAAGTGCCAGACTAAGAGTAAACTATATCCATGTACTGGGCACGAGTGATGGCTTGCTCTTTAGTGACGCATCCACCCATAGCTATATCGTAAGCAATTGGGGCTACGAATGATTTAGTGAACCATTTAGTGAGCAACTAATCAACAATCTCAAATTTGATCAGGTGACGTCTACGTCTCCATTCATGGATGTGATAGGAGATGTGTGTCGCAGTATCTTTCTTAAGCAATGTGAGAAAATAGGTGCTAGTTTCAAAGCGAACCCGCAGTTCAAAATGCGTGATGAAAGCCATGGCTAAAGAGTTAAAGTCATGGTAAGCACTTCAAGGTAGCTCGATGTACTACTTGGATACAACACCTGTGAGGGTTCGCTGGAAAATACTATGATGAATGGAATTGTCAATGTATGAGTTCGACGAGCACCAGAGGTGATATGTCATCACATGGACCTCAGTATATTCTTTTGCTTTCCCATCGAACTTGGGACAATTTCTTGGTATCTTGGACGAGACTAGAGGCTACTATGGAAAATGAAGGATTGGATCATTCATAAGGCGAGATACATATAGCAACTCAAGTGTGGCCAAGAATGGAAGTTGGGTGTTAAAAGGCATAGGAGGTCGATAAGCAGGTCCAAACAGAGGAGTCCATCCCTACCAATAAGGATTTTGGCCCTACAGTGGGGGATTTTGGCCATATGGCATCTGATGCTGCCCCCATTGCACATTACCTTGACCATAGGGAGGATTTTGACCTTGAATACTTTAGAACTATCCAACCATAGGTTGATAATAAGAAACGTATAGGTTAAAAGGTTGTTGAGCCTATTGACCTTGGACATATGGGTATTGGACCTATTTTCCTTAAACATACCAGTCATGAACCTATTGTCCCTAAACAAGAGGATTTTGGACCTAATATCCTTGGACATAAGGTTGATACACTTGTTGCCCTTGGAAATAGGGATTTTGTACCTGCTGCCCTTGACCAAAAGGATTTTGGACCTCTTGACCTAGGGCATTAGGGTTCTATACCTAATGCCCTTAACCAGAAGGATTCTAGACCTGTTGACCTACGACATTAGGATTTTTGGCTTGCTACTGCAAGACTTGAGCTTGGCCTTGTCCTTGCAAGGGTTGACCCTGCTGATATGTATACAAGGGATGCTGCTGCCTGGGTTGGTTTTGCTATTGTAGGGGTTGACCTTGCGGTTGCAAAATTTGTTCCTATGGTTGCAGAGGTTAGCCTCATGAGGACATGAGTTGGGAGGTGTGCAGAGAATATTGCATCTGTTGTTGCATCATTGTACACATAGTTCCACTCGATAGAATAAAGTAGAAGTACTTGGATAGATAGCATCAATTTAAATCAGGCTTTCCTCTAATCCAAACATTTCGTAGATAATTGATATTCTAGTGGCTAATATCCCTAAATTTTATGGTTTAATTCTAAGTAGGGATTGGTCTAAAAAGTTGCACAGATACTTTGCAACTGATTGGTCTCACATGTGGTTGCCACACAATGGTAAACCAAACCAAATCAGAATAGACAATGAAAAATTCATGAAGTACAAAGTCACTGATCTCGACGGAAGTAATGAACCTGTAGCCTTCAATAATAACATTATTGGAAACTACTTGGCTAAGCCATTCTTGGGATCCTTTAATGCTCAAAGATCTTTGTTTCCAGATAATATTGTAATATCTGAGATAGAAATTTTTTCACAAACAGATTCTTCCAAGTGTGTAGATATAGTTGATATAGCTATAAAACTATTTTGGACCCTTTATTTTGATGGCTCCAAGTCTGAAGATGGTGTAGGTGCAAGATGCATCTTAATCAACCCACAAGGAGTGAAAACCATGTTAGCCTGCAGGCTTGAATTTCAATGCACTAACAATACCGCTGAATATGAAGCTTTGATTCAAGGGCTATATAAAGCCATTGGCCTTAATGTCAAGTATTTGCAAGTATATGGAGACTCGGAAATAGTTATTAAATAGGTAAGAAACACAATCCATTTCATGTATGGGCATCTCAAACATTATCAATATTTAGCCCAAAATATTACTTCTTATTTCACTACTTTTAACATTTCTTCAGTCCCCAGATTACAGAATGCAAGTGCTAACTTACTTGCCAATGTAGCATCCAAACTTATACCTTCAGAAGAATTTAATCCAGATAGATTTTCAATAGAGTTAGTTTTTAGACCATCCACTCCTGATAATGTAACAAATTGGAGAGTGTTTAATAATGATGCTGATATAATCTATTTCCTTACATCAGAAGGCTCTTATGAGGAACAAATCATAGATGAACACGACCACGACTTGAAAATCAACCATAAACATGATCAAAACCCAATTTCGAAATCTGTAGTCAAAATGGAAGATCTCTATGATTTGAAAGACAGATTTAAGAATATTATCAACTCCAAGACTCAAAGTTCTACTCTAATATTTGAAGTGGTAAACATAGGTACAACTAAAAAAACTCAAAGTGTCAACCTAGGTCTTGGTTTATCACCTGAAGAAAGGACATCATTCATCAAGTTCTTGAAAACATATAAGAGTGTCTTTATATGAGATTATTTAGATCTCAAGACCTATGATTCCTCTGTAATTCAACATACTATACCAATGACTTCTAATGAGAAACCAATTCAACAAAAGCTAAGAAAGATTCATCCAAACCTTGAAAGTCAAATCAAATCTGAATTGAACAAACTTCTTAAAGAAAAGATAATATTTCCTGTTAGACGCTCAGAATGGGTATCAAATATGGTTCTAGTCAGGAAAAATAATGGCGATATTAGGATTTGTATTGATTTTAGAAACCTGAATAGAGCTTGTCAAATGGATAACTTTCCTTTGCCTACCATGGAATAAATATTGAAATCGGTTGTAGGTTCTGAGTTAATGTCTTTTCTAGATGGATTTTCGGGATACAATCAGATCCTTGTACATCCAGATGATAGTTTAAAGACGACATTTAGGACCAAGTGGGGAACATATGCTTATCATAAGATGCCTTTTGGACTTATCATTGTGGGTGCTACATCCAACGTGCCATGGACATTGCTTTTAAAGGTATAACTAACAAATCAATTGTTATTTACCTAGATGACATTACAGTCTACTCTAGGAATAGAAACAATCATTTGAATGACCTAAAGAATATCTTTGAAAGATGCAAGAAACATGGAATTTGTTTGAATCCAAAGAAGTCATACTTTGCTTTAGCAGAAGGAAAGCTTGTTGGGTTCATAGTGTCCAGGAAAGGGATTTATATTGATCGTGATGGAATCCAATAAATTGAAAATATTCCTCTCCCACATAAAAAAAAAGACCATGCAATCATAAATAGGCTAGATCAATTTTGTAAAAATATTTGTTCCAGATTTCTCACAGATTGTTTTAACCATCCAATCAATGATAAGAAAAAATGCAGTCTTCAAATGCGGTAAAAATGAAAGAGAGTCGTTTGAGTTAATAAAAGAGGCCATCATTAATGCTCCTTCTTTAACCACTCCAAACTTTCTCAAACCTTTTGCGTTGTACACTTTTTCATCTGGTACATCATATGTGGCAGTTTTAAAATGGCTAAACGATCAAAACATAGAAGAACCTATCTCTTTTTTCAGTTCAAATTTATAAGGTGCCGAGTTGAACTACTCAACTATTGAAAAAAAAGCTTTTACTATCTTTAAAACCTTGAAACATTTCATACCTTTTCTCCTCAAAACTCATACAAAAATAATAGTACCTCACCCTGCAGTAAGGCAACTTTTGATTCAAAGAGAAGTGGGGGATAAAAGAGCAAATTAGGTCACTGCACTTCAAGAATACGATGTAGAAATCCAGCCCGCTAAAATTGTTAGGGGGCAAGGTTTCTGTAGGATGTTAACTAGAGCTTCCCACTTATCAATAGAAGAAGACCAAGGTAATGAAGTGAAAATATCAGAGGTAAGCCTTGGTGATGCATAATCATAGTATGTTGATTTGAAGTTTTATTTGAAGAATGGATATGCTCCTATGCATCTCAATTACAAAACAAAATGTGCTTTAAGGTTAAGATCAAATTAGTATCAATTGGTTGATGATGTATTATTTAGGAAAAATTATGATTCAGTCTTATTAAGATGCCTTGAGAAACCTGAAGCTGAAAAGGTTATGCAGGAATTACATGATGGACCAGTTGGAGGTCATTTCGGAGGAAACACCACAGCTCATAAAATCCTACATGCAGGTTATTATTGGCCAACACTGTTCAAGGATGCACATGACTATGCAAGAAAATGCAAAATTTGTCAGACTACAGCTAGAAGAGAAAAGAAACCAACATTCCCTTTGCAGCCAGTCAATATCCAACAACCATTTGAACAATGGGTATTAGATATAATTGGTGAGATTGTTCCTAACTCTTCCAAGCAGCACAAATACATCCTTACAACTACTGATTATTTCACGAAATGGGTAGAGGCTATCCCACTAAAGGTAGCTAATATAGAAAGTATTACATATTTTATTGATCAGTACATAATTACCAGGTTTGGCCTCCCCACAACTTTAATGTTTGAGAATGCATCTTATTTTTATGGAAATACTATGGTAGATTTTTCATTGAAAAGAGGTTTCAAATTGAATTATTCAGCCAACTATTATCCACAAGGTAATGGATTAGCCGAATCAACAAACAAGAACCTTATAAGAATCATCAAGAGGATTATTGACCAAAATCATAGGAATTGGCACAAAGCATTGAAATTTTCTCTTTGGGCGGATAGAATAACATAGAAAGCCTCAATCAGTTCTTCTCCTTTTCCTTTAGTTTATGGGAAAGAAGCAGTTCTCCCCACAACATAGCAATCCCATCTCTCACCCTAGTGCAGTTTATCAATGAAAATCCTTCCCCTTCTCTTCAAGCAAGACAATTTCATATCCTTAAACTCGAAGAAGAAAGAGAAAAGGCTAAAGCTACCCATTCCCATCATCAGCAGTTAATCAAGGCCTCTTTTGATACAACCTCTGCCAATCATAAAACTTTTGAAGTAGATGATATGTTTTTGAAATGGGACAAAGCACATGACAAAAAAGGTAAGCATACCAAGTTCCAAAGACTATGGCTTGGACCATACCAAATCATTTAGAAAATTGGTCAATCAACATTTTTGTTGCAAGACTTGTTAGGTAGAATGGATTCCTTGCCTATTAATGGGCAAATTCTGAAGAAAATATTTTTCCTAGAAAGAAAACCTCTTCTATTTTTGTATCATATTGTCTTTAAGATTCTTAGGAAAATAAACATTAATGTAGTATTTACTTTTGGCTTCTCAAAATAAAATCTCTGATAATATTTTTATTTTTCGCTTCTATAAGTAGGAAAATTTAAAGAAATAATTAGAGCATTTGAATATCAAAATGAACCTTATTTCTTTGAAAAAACTTGACCTTGCTAGAAACATTTGTTCAATGAACAAGATCTCATCTTTATAAAGTATAGATGTCTTGTTATTAGTCAAAGAAAATAATCTTTAAACCTAATAAGGATTTTCTACATATGAGTATCTCAAAACTCTATCATTATCATCCAAAACTATTTAAAAGGGCTAGTGATTCACCCCATCAGATAAAATTTTCTTTTTTCACAGTGTAATTCTAAAATATACAGAACTTAAAAGATAATAAGTCTCATCACGAGCTTGTTTACCATGATCATAGGGGAATAACTAAACTGATATTACCAAAACTACATATCAAAACAAGGTAATAACCAATGATCTAATCAATCAAAGGACAAGGGGTCTCATCAAGAGTGGAATCCGAGAAAAGCGGGAAATATCCTTCACTTGAAATCAAGGAGGAATCATAGTCTACACAAGGAAGTGGAGGCGATGAAGGGAAGAGTACCCCATTTTGACTAAGGAAGCATAGAGAACAACAGCAAGAGGGTTCCCGCAAGAAGAAGAAGTTGGTTAAAACACAGGTGGATCCCATCACCCCGACAGAGGGTGATCTCAACAAGATCAATGACAAAGAGCAGGATGATACATCTGAGCTATTGTAGAAATTTGAACAACAGTAAATGCAATCACTGGGAAATGTCCAAAAGGATCCACACGAATTGCAGATCCAAACTAGCAGGATATAGGTGGGCGCAGGTCAAGCGAGTGCTGCACAAGCGAGCCTGGCACTAGGGACAAGTCAGGCTGTAGAACTGATAAGGATAGTGGACCTTAGAACAATTGCTTTAGCAGAGGGGTCCTTGAGCACAAAATCGGCCAATGACAAGATCATCATAGGTACCCTTAAGAACATTGGCCTAAATATTGCAACGCTCCCCAATGAATTTCTTCATGCACTGCAGACAAGAGTGAAAGTGCAATTGAGAGCTCAGGAGTAGCACACACTGGTGGGCTCCAGTATTGCAGGAAAAATGTTGCAACTCCTGGGACTCCCTTCTTTACTCTTATCAACCCGGTAGTTCGTAACAAACTTGGAAGCGACGGTGCTGTATGCAAAATTACTAGCTCTTGCCGCAGCTGTCACTTGGTCAGCTGGCACAAGTCCGCTAGGGGCTTAAGCCAACTTCTATGAGCTCTTAGAAGAATCTTTTTAACTGATGGATGAAGGCTAACTCCAAGGAATCTAATCTACTTGCGGAAAGAAACTGAGAGCCAAAAAGTAACGCAAACCCTAGCAAACCCTAATTCTATTAGCTAGTCCTACTGATGCAAAGGAGAGAATGCAAACTACTGGAAGGGATTCCATTACTTCTATGAAGGTAAAATACATGTGTCTAGACTACCTCTACCTGAAGAAAACATCTTTTTGTATTTTTGAATAAGTTATTAGAATTATCATGCATGTGCTTTTAACTAGCTTTTTACTGTGCAAGGGTGGATCAAGGAGGAGAAATGCTTGGAAACGGTTGGGATGGTTCAGAGAGGGTCTAAGGAGTCCCTAACACCATTCTGGAGAGTTTCACAAAGTTTGGCTATCAAGAAACCTCATTTGTGAGCTTCTACAGGAAGTCTGCAGGGGTTCTATAGGATGTTCAAATATTTCTACAGGATGGTTAAAATTTGGATTTTAGAGGATGGGTGAGTGAGGGAAGATGCATGAATGGATAGGGAGGTAGGATAGGGGCTTGCAGTGACCCAGGGACTGGTGGATGGAGTTGTGAGAGGGTGTAGAAGGATGACTTGGCTTAAAGAAGGCTAAGACAATGGAGCAAGAAGCTAGGGTTACGTGGGCGAAAGGATAGGTGTGAGACGAGGAACCTAGCTAGGAGATGGAACAGCTAGCTTTGATGAAGCTTAGGCAGATGAGAGAGTGGTAGAGATTCTCTGCACGGTGTACATTTAACCGAATCAACAAAGTCTTACAAATAATCAAAGTCATAGCTAATCTAATCTAACTGTCAATAAAACGAATGAACAACAACTTTATTTGGAAAGAAGACCATGTAAATCAATCATGCAAAGAACATTTCAGAGATCTGAACCCATAACTAACTTCTCCAAATGAAAACAGTACACTAAGGATTGCATGGTCAAGCAAACTAGTGTTTTTTGTTGGGGTAGCATTGTTTCTTCAATTCCAGCCCCTGATCCAATAAGGATGAGGTGAAACTGAGAGTGTTGTTGACCCTTTTCTTGGAGCTTTTTTCCTGTTATTATCCTACCAGTGTATTTTAAACATCTTAAGAAATTCTATTCATAAACAGTGACCTATTTAACCAACACAACTAAATCTGCCCAACAGAAATACTTTTCAAATGTATAAAAGGAAAACAAAGATGCATAAGGGAAAGGTAACAATACAGAAAGGAAGCCCTAGGCTCTCAGGTTAGGCCCAACCCTGAGAGCTATGGCTCCTATAGAAAACTCAGAATTGATATAAAATCATACTGCTTCTCATTATCAAAAAATAGTCATACGTCAAGAGCTATGCCAAAATGGCTACAAGAGAACAAAGTAAAGCTAACAACACTGTAGTGAAAAATATGCAATGGTTTCAAAAGTCCCTTACGAAGGCTGAGGCCTTAACATTTATACACCACGAAGCCCCTAGCTGGCCTTCTAGATCTATGGGACTTGGCTGTCCAAACTGCGAGTAGACAGCCCCTTCCAAAATATGCTTGGCTGCCTTCTAGATCCGGTTTTGGTTGCCTTTGGAGCTCAGAGTTGGGGGTGAAGATCATGAGGATGGGCTATTTAATGCCATAGAAAACCCCCCTACGAATCCTCACCTCAAGCTTGGCTGTCTTCTAGCCCATGATTGCTCGGTTTTGCTCCAACATGTGTCAAGAAACCTGAAATTTTCACGTGTTAGCCACCTAGGAAGAGTGACTACCCTTATTTGTACAAATGACATAAACATACTGAAAAATAATGCATAAGCTATGAAAAATGAAGGATTGAACAACGACTGAACAAGGATAATTAGGCCAAATGAGCCCAACAAGTTACCAAATTTGGGGCTCATCATCACCCCCCTGCTAAAAGGGTTGCTCATCCTCTGAACAACTAGTCTAGCTCCTCGTCTTTCATTGCTTTAATCACCACCCTCACATCCCAGGCTTCTGAAGTAGTATCCTCCTCACTGTCATGGAATCCGCCCTTCCTTTCCACCTCTTCCCACTGCTTATGCTCTTCTTCTTCTGTGCCTCCTTCTAACAATCCCAAGAGCAAAGGTGGACTTAGCTTGAGGCCTATCCAGCTGGCCTGGAGGTTCTGTATAGAATTCTTGTAGAGAGGCACTCGTGCCAAGGCCTCCCTCATTCTAGTTGGAGTGTGATATTCCCTGATTTTGAGGCTATGGGACAATGTGTTCCACCTACGGGTGCAAGCAGGAACACAATTCTCCCCTAATAATCGCTCCATATCCTCGAAGTGTGCTATGGCCTAAGCCTGCCGATCCATGTACTCTAATAAAGCCTGAGAGTTGGTTGCTAGGCGCTGGTGAGTGGATATCAATGTTGTAGGGTCCCTTGGCTCTGCTCTAATCAGCAATGGTTCATGTAGTTCTCGGTTCATGACATTTCTGACCTCTGCCGCTCTCTTTTCTTCATGGTTTAACCATGAGGTCACTGCCATCAGCTGCATGTCCCCTACTATTGTGTTGGGGTCCCACGAGGTTATGTTTGGAATGGCCAAATTATGAAGGTAAAACTCTGGAAGCTTAGCCTTATCTTCTGATGAACTGTTGTTACATAAATCCATGAACTGTTGGGGGTTTTGGATTTGGGAGATACTCCTTTGTGCCAATGTGTTTATTTGTAATTTCAGCCACTAATCCCTTAGGTATAGGCCATAGGATTTGGCCGGCTACCTACATCATAGAGCTTCCCTTGCCCAACTGGCCATGCAAGCCAGTTGTGCCTCCTTTTCTTGCATCTGCTATTTTAGAGATTGTATCTCTATGCCTGCCTGCAATTCCCTTTCCTATAGTTTCCGGTTTAGTTCCTCAAGATCAGCTTGCATTCCTTCTTTTTCTTGAGGTTCTACTGTGGTGTCCTTGGCTGTTGTGCCCTCTTCTTTCCTCTGTCCCTATAGTTTTAGCTGCTGCCTAAGTAGCTCATTCTCTTCTATTAACTTGGCCTATTGGGAGCTTTCCACATGCCATACTCTTGCCAACTCCCTTTTTGTTTCCTTGAGCCTTTCCTCTAGATGCCCTATATCTACTACCCCCTTGGATTTAGCGATCCTCATCCAAGTGTGGGTTCGTACTCTTTCTTCCTCTAGTGCTAGAAACAGTGGAACTGTGAATTTTTGAGGAATAATTTTTCCAGCCTCCAAAAAGTTATAATAAGAGCCCAGGCTGGGCTAGGGGCTTGGTTCCATGATGACATCAGTCTTCTCCTCCTCCTGTGGTGACTTGGCTGCTCTTTCCTCCATCTGCTCAGTTTCCTTCAGCCTAGCCAAAGTTTCTTGTAGAACCGCCCCAGCATCTTGTAGAGAGGCTTCCGAGTTCAATTTCTCTATCCTTTCCCTCCATGAGGATGTTTTCGGGCTCCCCTTCTCATAAGTAATGGATGCCTTGGAGGGGGACCTATCCCTTGGTGTGGTAGGGGTATCCACAATTATGATTGGCTCTTTTGATGGAGGCTGGGTTCTGCCAGTCTTAATTCTCACACTCCTTGTTTTAAAATACATAGGAGTCTCCCTCTTTCATTTTTCCTTTGGCTTTGGAGAGCTACCTAGGGTGGCCAGCACAACTGCTACCTCCCTAGCTAGAATTTCGACCGATTTCTCCTTCTGCTGTCCTTTTTTCCAGACTTACTATAGAAAGTCTTGTAGTGGCTGGTTTCTGGCTTCCTGTACAAATAGCCTTCTAGTTTCCTGTAGAAGTAGATGGCACCGTTTTAACCTACTTGGCTGAGGGTGACTTTTCCTTTAGCTTGGCTGACGCTGCCTTAGGGGTGCCCTCACTGGCTTGGACTTTCTCAGTCCTTTCTACCCTGCTCTGTAGTCTTTTCTCCCTGGGTGTTGGTGTAATTTTACCACCCCCTATTATGACAGCTTGACCTTTTTCTTGTGTTCCTTTCTGTTCTTTCTTTGATGTTTTGCCTGGGGTTTCTTGTCCTTTAGCTTTCTTCTCTGCATGAGTGTGCTCCTTCTCCTCACTGCTGGAGGAAGTGAACTCCTCGGCTAAAATTCGGATGTCATCATCCTTAGACATATTCCGAAAAATTTCCCAGGAGAGAGGGACAGTGTAAGTGTGGAGTGCATCTTCCACGAGGAGCTTGATAAGCCCATGATGGGCTAGCTGGTCTGGTGTCCCCTCTCTCAGTTTGTTGGCACACTCATTCATGGATTGCAGGAGGAAGTAAGGAATGCTCAATTTTTGTTCTGAGGGTAGGTCCATTTGGTGCCTGAGTTCTGTGAGCAACCGAAAATGATAGCCATACATGATGCTAAATCGCCCCTCACATGTAATATACTTCATAATTTGGAGGCTGGCTTCACTCCAGAACGATTGTAGGCTAGTTCTTTGAACTCCATTCTCGTCCTCTGAAAATTGTTCCTCTGGAAAGAAGAACTTTTTTTTAGCTTTCTGACCCAATTTTCTCTCCTCCTTATCCCAGGGTACCCCCATCGGTAGATCAGTTACTCTGCTAATGAGCTGTGGGGTGAGTCTGAGGGTCAATCCTCTGAAGTTGACAACAGCCAATGTCTTTGACTTTGGCTTCAAGGACCTTAGGAATTCTTCTGTAATTTCTTCAACGTGACCTTGAAGCTTGTCACAGAACGACATCCAGTGTGCACAGGAAAACAAGTCCACCACCTCAGGGGTTTCCCGTAATTTCTTGGAGTCCGAAGGTTCTTTTCTAATGAACCCTCCCGACATGGTAAAAGACTCTGTTTTTGTTGTTCTAAACTTGCCTGCTCGTTTATAGAAGGAGGACTTCGGGATTTCTCTACATAGAGCGCAGAGCTACGTCTCCGTTATGCACACAGTCATATAAAATTCACAATTTTTCACCGATGAGCCTTAACAGTGTCTTAATTTTTCTACAGGAGGGATTTTAATTCAAGACCCTGGAGAAAATCTCGCATGTAGACTACGAAGACAATTTCATGCAGCGATAAGAAAACGGCTTTTGAATTCATAGACAGACTTGCATTCACATTTTCCCTACCCCCTCAACACGTCGAATTCACCACCTTTTGAATTATTTGCATGGGAAAGTTATGTTCAGGCCTACCTCACTAAGAATTGCCACCCTCAATGTGAACAGTCCAAGCTTCTTCCTAATGCCGGGCTCCCTGTAGCACAGCTTCCTGTAGAAATTGTGCACGGCTTCTGGAGGACGTTACAATGGTTCTGGACGAGTCTGAGTAGTAGCAGGACGTTGGAATAGACCGAGAGCTCGGGCTAACAACTTGCAGAGGAGGAGGACACACACTCGGCTGCAAAACGGTTGTGAGTGTAAATGACTGCAGTGTATCATAAGTTATTCAACTGGCCGATTTTGAATTGCTATGGAATTCATGGCACGGGGGTGAGCTGTCCCGATCGATCCATTGGCCGATGTCACAGCCATCATTCCTCAGCATGTCCCTGACCGCCGAATTCTTCCCTCTGCATTCACCACCGCCATTCCTGTCATACTGCCGCTTCTCCCCGACTGGACACTTCCCCCATGTCAATTGCCCGTCTTTTTGACATAACCAAGCCCATTCAGATCCCACGAGGCCGTCTGACTGGTTGTGGTGGCCAGTTGAATGGCTACCAGACTTGTTCAATCCGTCCATTCTCACAGTCATGCACATTTAGAGTATAACTTATGTAATTTGACAAAATAAGGTTAGGCACTTACCTGTGCGGCCGTGGACGTGGTTTTTTCAGGTTTCGGGACGAGGAATGCTAGATCTGCTTGCTGTTGCTTCGTGCACGAGTGCTGGAGCTCCTCCTCATTGGCTGCTACTGGCTACGAGACCTTGAGACCCGATTTCCTGGTGGTGAATGCTGCATGCACCAGCTTCTTGAGATGCTGGTGTCTCCATGGTATGTGCTCCAGCCAGATTAGCTGCTACAGGATTCCTGTAGGACATCCTATAGTCGTTTCTCCTCCTGGGGTGCATGCTAAAATAAATGGGTCGCGTTCACAGGTGCAGGGTCCTAAGGCCGCCTTCACAGGTAAAGTGTGCGAGCCTCTGCATGCTTTATTTCCCACTTAAAAAAAATTATCTAAGAAAACAGGGTTCTGGTATGACTGTGCAGGTATATTCGTCCAGATGGCAGCAATGGTGGTGAAAGGAGGTGAAACAAGTGGAGGATGGAAGAAAAGAGTGGTTGCATGTCTCCCCAACGGACTTCAAGCTTCAAATCCTTCTCCAAAATCAATCCTAGCCCGCCCGAAGGCTCTACAGGATGTTTCCTGTAGAAATACAGAACTTCCTGTAGAAAGTCCTGTAACTTCCTGTAGAAGGCTAAACCATGACCAGATTGTGTCCAAACCTTGGAAAAAATGAGTGTTCATGGAGGGAGTGTATGTGAGGTTGTCTGGTAGCTTGGTAGGGATGCTTATCCTTGAGTTGAGAGGCCTCCTTTCTGCATTGTGTTCATGCAACCTGCAACAATTTCCAGAGATTAAACTTGTTTTTTTTTTCTGTTTCCTCCTTCTTCTTTTTACTTTTTCTTTGTTTTTGTTTTTGTTTTTTTTTTTTTTTAAGAGACAGCAGGGGTGCCTCAATGAGGTTTTCACCCCTACTATCTGCCTTGGGTGCCTCAAAGAGGTTTTCACCCAAGGATATTTTTATTCCAATTCTTTTTTCAGAGAGACAGCAGGGGTGCCTCAAAGAGGTTTTCACCCCTACCATCTGCCTTGGGCGCCTCAGAAAGGTTTTCACCCAAGGATCTTTTTTTATTGCATTATATCTATATATATATATATATATATATATATATATATATATATATATATAATGATGCTCAGGGTGTGCCCAAAGCAGAGGCAGAACCCTTCTCTATGACCAGCACTGATTTTTCCACAGTTTTGATGAACTCTTGCCTCGAAAGAGGTTTCCTGTAGATCTTTAGTTGATGCCCATTGATGAGCATGGGGATGGCTTCTTTATCAATGGTCCAGATAAGGACAGAACCATTGTCATTACACTTATCCACTGCATATGGTCCTAGCCATCTTGTCCTCAGCTTCCCCTTGAAATCCTTATGTCTGGAATCATACAGCAGAGCCCAATCTCCTAGCTGGAATTGTTTGTCATTGAGGTGCCAGTCATGCCATATCTTCCTCTGAAGTTGAACAACTACTGAGTGGGGGAGGGCTTGCATTCGATGTTCATCTAACCCATTCAGCTGCAATAACCTTTCTTGTTGAGCATGGCTGAGATCTAGGTCTAGCTGAGATGCCATCCTCAATGAGTTTTACTCAAACTTGATTGACAGAAAAGCTCTCTTCCGATAGACCAGCTCATAAGGTGTGAAACTGGTTGTGGTCTTCCAAGTGGTGTTGTAGGCCCAAGTGGCCTCAACCAGGCGATCTGCCCAATCCTTTCTACTGCTGCTGACCACCTTAGTCAAAATCCCTTATAATGCTCTATTGGTGACTTCCACCTGCCCATTTGCTTAAGGATGATATGGGGTGGAAGTCTTATGCTTGATCTTGTGATGAACGAGCAAGTCTTTAATTAAGTTGGAGGTAAACTGGCTTCCTTGATCGGTGACTAACTCTCTTGGGTAGCCAAATTTGTAGAAGATGTTTTCTCTTAAAAACTCAGCCACCTTTTCTTCTGTTGCTACTTTGATTGCCTTGGTTTCTGCCCACTTTGTCAGATAGTCTATGCACACAATGATATAAGACCTTTGCCTTAAAGGAGGGTTGATAGGACCCACAAAATCCATACCCCACTTCTCAAATGGCTCAAGAGTCACTTGAGTTTGGAGAGGCATTTCGTCCCTTGGAGTCAGTTTCCCCATCCTTTGGCATCGGTTACATTGGCTGATATATCTTCTCACATCTTGATGAAGAGTGGGCCAATAGTAGCCTGCCTGTAGAATTTTGAAGGCAGTCCTCTTGGCTGCAAAATGTCCTCCATAAGGCCCATCGTGACAGGTTAGGAGGATTTCAAAGACTTCCTCCTCCCTTACACAATGCCTTAATATCTGATCAGGGCCAAGTTTGAACAGGTTGCCCTCGATCCAAGTGAATGAGGCACTCTTCCTCATGATTCTGCTCTTCTCCTTTGAGGATAGATGTGGAGGGAACTGTGTTGAGACCAGATAGTTTGCTATATCAGCAAACCATGGAGAGAGTACTGAGATAGGAAACAGATGTTCATCTGGCATCTAGTCATCCACTGTTCCTTCTTCACCTGTAGGCAAATCCAATCTAGAAAAGGAGTCAGCAACAACATTTTCTTTATCTGGTTTGTCAACAATAGTCAAATCAAACTGCTGCAACAAAAGTAACCATCTAATAATACGAGCATTCACATCAGGCTTATTCATTAAATATCTAATTGCAGCATGGTTAGTATGTACAAATATTTGATAGCCAGTGATGTAGTGTCGAAACTTGTTCAGGGAATGGACCACGGCCATGAACTCTTTCTCAGTTACAGTATAATTCATTTCTTCCTTGGATAAGTTTTTGCTGACAAAGTATATGGCATATGGAAGTTTTTCTTCAACTTGTCCTAAGGCTGCCCCTATGGCTTTGTTCGAGGCATCAGTGTGGATGTGGAAAGGTAGGGCCCAGTTTGGGCCTCTCAAAATTGGGGCGGACACCAACTTATCCTTTAATTCATTCAGAGCCCTCTGACAGTTGTTAGTCCATTTAAAGTCAACATCTTTTGCTAAGAGGCCAAACAATGGCGAGGCTAGTTTACCGAAGTCTTTAATGAATCTTCTATAATATCCCGCTAAGCCTAATAAACTTCGAACATCTCTTACCTTCTAAGGAGGTGGAACCTTTTTTATGATAGAAATTTTATTAGGATCAACCTGTAATCCTTGGCGAGAAATGGTATGACCTAACACAGTCCCTTCAGTCATCAGGAATTCACATTTTTTAGGGCTGAGGGACAGGTTCATCTCAATGCACTTGCTTAAAACTTTTCCCAGGTTGGACAAGGCTTCTTGGAAGCTAGACCCGAAGGAGTAAAGTCATCCATATATATTTCCACCGAATCATGAACCAACTCGGCAAAGGTGCTCAATACAGCTCTCTGGAAAGTGGCAGGGGCATTGCATAGCCCAAAGGGAAGGACTCGGTAGGCAAAGGTACCCCATGGACAAGTGAAGGTGGTCTTATCTTAGTCCTTTGGGTTGATTTGGATCTGATTATACCCGTTGAACCCATCTAGGAAAGAGAAAAACTTCTTTCCCGCCAGTCCATCCAACACTTGATCTATGAAAGGCAGAGGGAAGTGGTCTTTCTTGGTGGCTTTGTTGAATTCTCTGTAGTCTACATAGATTCTCCACTTCCCATTTTTCTTGGGTACCAACACCAGAGGGGAAACCCATTCACTGTCTGATATGGGGTAGATGAATCCTGCATCCAACAATTTTTGCACTTCTTTAACAATGTCCTTAAGGGCTGGATTCATTCTCCTTTGCCTGACTGGTTTGCAGTCCTCCTTAATGTAAATATGATGGGTACAAACCGAGGGATGGATTCCTTTCATTTCCTTGTAGCTCCAGGAAAAAGCCTCCAAATGGTGGGTCAAGAGGCTACATAGCTCCTTTTCCTGAGAGGGAGAGAGAGACGAGCTGATATTTAAAGTTCTTTCAGGGCCAAACTCCACATTCTGAACCTTGGAAGTGGTCGGATTAGTCACACATAGGTCCACTAAAGCATTGGCTTGGGTATCTTCCACCAACTCTTCCAAGGATAGTGCACCAGGGGGAGGATTTTGGATTAAGTTCTCAATCAAATCATCCTTGGTTTGAGGACCTCCCCTGGTGGCCTCTACTGTGCATAATGGTGCAGAGTAGACCTCATCCTCTTCTCCTTTTTCCAACCATAGGGGTAAGTCATGTTCTAGCAGAGGTTGGGCAGGAGGGTATAGGACCAACTGTTTGGACATAGGCCCATTTTTTATGGTCATGCTTCCTGCTCGACAGCTGATGTAAGCATCCGCAGTAGCCAGCCAAGGCCTTCCCAAAATGAGGGGATACCCCGTGAGTTTTTCCTTTGGCTGAAGGACTAAAAAGTCCGCAGGGTACTCCCAGGAGTCAACAGAGACCAAGACATCTTCCACAATCCCTTCGGAGTCACGGTGGAGCGGTCTGCCAATTGCAGCACTGTCTAGGTCTTCCTTAAGGAACTCTGAAGGTTGAGCTTAGGCATTGTGTCACTGGTCATCACATTAATGGCGGCCCCTGGATCAATCAAGGTGTGGGGTATGATGTGGACATCAACTACAAGACTCCCAAGGTCCAAATACTTTGGAAAAATTACTTGCCCCAACATGAGATCGGACAGTTGTCCTATGACATTGATGGTTGAGGCATCTCTCTTTCGCCTACCTGGGTGCCTAAAACACTTCTCCTTAATCAATTTGTTGTATATCGATACATATTTTATGGCCTGGAGAAGTGGTATTTTCACACACAACTGCTTGAGTTCTCCCAGAAGCTCATTCTCTTCTGGGTTGGGTTGTGTGGTTACTGTGAGTCGCTCAGGAAAGGGTGGAATGGCTTGGGGTTGACTTTCCTGTTTCTCTTCCTCCTCCTCTAGGGGAGGAGGTTGGCGCTCTGAAAGGACCTTCCTAGATCGCAGGTTGATCTCTTGGATCTCCATAGCATAGGTAAGGCATGTTGTCTCCCCAGTATATACCTATTGGGCCTGTCTGTTAATGGGGTTCAGGTTCAGTTGAGCAGGCATCTAGGGTTGTCTTGGAGGAGCTGGAGGTAATGGTTGTGGTTGAGCCGGTGGTGGAGGAAAAATGGCGGGATGAGTGTTGTACTGGGGCCTCCACCCCGGTTGAGGTGCATTCCACTGAGGTTGTGGCTAGGCATGTGAGTGAAATGAATGAGAAGGAGGTTGAGTATGGTATGGAGATGGATAAGACCACGGAGGAGGTGTGGACCAGGAAGGATGAGCAGGGGGGCCCCAAGAAGGTATATGAGCGGATTAGTTTGGGTTATAATAAACTTGGGATGTCCCTTGCATCCCCTGATGGTAAGGTCTGGGTCCATGTGGCCTCCTCTGGTTGAGGAAGTAGAGAGGTTCAGTAGCCACCTCAGCCCCTAGATACATGGCTTTAAATCTAGGCAAGGTAGGGCATTGGTTGGTGGGGTGGTCTTCCTCACAAACGAAACATACCTCTAGTGAGTGCAATGGGCACTCATTCTTGGGATGCTTCCTTGTGCATCTATGACAAAAAATGGCCAAAGCCCTCTCAGCTTCCTCTTTCTTTTGCTGAATTCGGAAGGTATCAAGTTGCAATTGCTGGCTTGGGGACTTCTTGATGAATGAAGTCTTTCAAACCATTGTCCTTTAATATTGCTTCCATGTGATCCTTCCAGGCTATATAATTTGAGCTGCCATCAAGGGCATACTATAGTCTTAAAACATTGAATGCCATTGGCGAAATTTGAGATGTGATAAGAATTCGAATTCTATAATCAGGAACTTGAAACTTGAAACTTCTACCTTCTTTGTATATTTTTCTTTACTTTGATCACCTTTGCTCCAATACCATGTAGAAATTCTCACTATAGATTAAACTGACTATGAAATGTACTAAAGAAAAATACTTAATCTACTTCTACAATCAAACTTGCGGAAGCTTAATCGATTTTGAGCAAGATCAAATGGAACACATATAATAGAGAATAAGATTCAATCACACATGAAACATAGAGGAATACTCTAGGGAAAGCCTTATCTAAAAACCCCGCTATCTGTATTATCATACAAGTGGAAATATGTCTGGATTACACAAAGCTTTATCTCACAAGCTATCCAGCTCTCAGTACAATCCCTCAATACCGCTCACAGACTGAATAGACACAAGATATTCCTTCCTCCACTCCTCCAAGCCTCCTATTTCCTTGTGTAGCTTCTCCTAGGGTCCAACGTTGCCACCTGTGTGAGTTGGCCTCTCACACAACTCATCAAACTCAAAAGTAACTACAAATCTCCAAGGAATGAATTCCTTCTGCATGTAAGAGATATCCTCAATGGAATATTCCTACAACTGATAGTACATTGTCCCATCATCTGATCTCAACTGGGTCTCTGACTGAACTAACATGCATGAGTTATTTACGAGAGAATATTCAGTTATCTGGAGAACACTAGTCGCATGCATGCATGCATTAACTGACTGAACTCACAATCAGTTCCACAAACTGTTTGGAACTAATCTAACTAGACATAACTCAGTTAACCGAGCTAATTAATTACAACTCAAATATAGCTCATCCTTATCTCCTTAATTAAAGGATAAATTCCTCAATCAAAGGGATAACTATTACATGTCTTCACATAGACTTCATGTTTGATTTTCTCCAACTAATTAACTCAAGATGAATTAATTAATTATTTTACAAACAACTGCTAAGATCAAATTCGAATTTTAGTTCTCCATTTTAGTTTAGGGACTAACTAAAATTGGATGTATCCCGAAATGATATTTATAGCGATGTTATTTTTAGCATTTCTATTTTATCATTCCTTGTTGCTATATCCAACACTGGTACCTGAAATTCTATTTATAACATTGCTATTTATAGCATTTCTACTTTTAGCATTTCTTGTTGCCATTTTCAACAACAACATCAAGACCTTCACGGATGAGGTATTATGTGACGTTTCTCCCTTTGATGTTTCTGACGTATTATTAGGCCAACCATACTTGTGGAATCGACATGCTATGTATAATTTAAGGCCTCATGCTGTTATTATTACTTTGGGAAATACGTTGTACAGGATACCAGAGGTAGCACCGCCTACCACCATCTCTTTGGTTACTACAAAACAATGCAATAAGCTCATTTCCAAAACCAGGAAATTTGTTTTCCTGATGATATACCCTCAGGGAAAGAAGAAGACAGTGGCCATGATCTCTAGACAAGGCCCGTTCACACGACAACAATAGATGGATAAGGTCATGGAGGAGTACAAGGACATCTTCACCTCCCCCGCAGGGGTGCCTCTACACTATCAGGTCAAGCACTCCATCGATCTGACACCAGGTGGACCGTGGCCCAATGGACCAATTTGTTGGAATTTTGTTCTAGATAACAATGAAATCAAGAGGCAGATTCAGGATCTATTGTAGAAAGGTCACATCCAGCTTCATCACCCTGTGGGAGCCAATCGTGTTGGTACATAAGAAGGATGGGACTTGGAGACTCTGTATTGACTATCGAGCACTGAACAAGATCACTGTCTGGAATAGGTACCTGATCCCATGGGTTGATGACCTTATGTACCAACTGAAGGGGGGAAAATATTTCAGCAAGATTGACTTGAAGTCAGAATATCACCAGGTACCAATCGAACCCTCCGATGTGTGGAAGACTGCCTTCAAAGCCAACGAGGACCTTTTCGAATGGTTGGTTGTGCCTTTTCGGTTGACGAGTGGCCCTGCAACCTTCATGAGGTTGATGGATGACATCCTGCAACCATTCACCAAATCATTTGTAGTGGTATACTTGGATGACATCTTGATCTTCAACTAGAGTTGGGAAGAGCACCTCCACCACATCTGACAGGTTTCCCAAACACTACGAAAATAGAAGCTATGTGCTAATTTGGAGAAATTAACTTTTGAAATGACCCAGGTTCAGTATTTTGGATACATTATTAATGAATGGGGGGTGCATGTGGATCCAACCAAGATCCAAGTCATTCGGGATTGGCTAGCTCCAACCACTCTGACAGAGCTTCGCAGCTTTCTGGGTCTTGCCAATTTCTACCGTAGGTTCGTGTTGGGATTATCTCATATCACTTGGCCCTTGAGTCAAGTCACCAAGGGAAGAGCGAAAGAAATATTATTTTGGTCTGAATCTCAATAAAAGGCATTTACAAAGTTGAAAAATCACCTCTGCTCTGCACCAGTGCTCACATTTTTTTTTTCTAAGCAACACTACCTACTTTTGTATTAATATTTACAGCTGAAACTTTACATTCGAGATTTCTTGCTGCCCATGTCCGTGTGTGGCTCCATGGGCAGCTGTGACATAGTCAAAAAACCCATTACATCTCTGTAAAACCCACCAACAAAAGGTACCTAAACATCTCTGTAAAAACCACCAACAAAAAGTCTCTAAACATCTCTGTGAAACCCACGCAGGGGCAGAGTTTGCCAATTGGATACAGGGCATGTGGTTATGGCCCAAACCAAAAAAACTACTATCCGTAACGGAAGAGAAAACAAGTGACAACGGTAGACACATAAAACCTGGAAACATCATTGAACAGAAAACACTAGAAAGACACAAGACAACAGGAGAGATAACAGAACCGACCACGATCCCACACGCGTCCAGGCAGAATGCGGGAGAGCCACCTGGGCCTAGTCCTCGGTCGCGTCTTCCTCCGGCTCGTCCTCTGGCTCAGCCTCACGAATCCAAGCCCAACCATGTCCTTCTGGTAAGCCGTCCATGAAGGCTAGCAATTCAGGTTCGCACAAATGGCTGGATGGGTGGTCGTGCTCCCGCGGTGCAGCACCCCTTGAGCTTGAAGCCTCACCCATTGGCCTCTTACCTTTGTCAACAACCCGAAAATTTTCCTCCAGAGCCTAAGGAAATCTTCCTTCTTGCTCCAGGGGAATTCCCCCTTCGTTATCCAAGGGATTTTCCATTGCAGGTGGCCGAGGCAAGCCATCCTCATTCTCCTCCGGGATCCTGGTGAATAACACAGATATGTGGGCATTGATACCCAAATTTTCTCTGGAATTGCCTAGTGTGAAGATGACAGAGCGAAACGCAGGTAGCCTTGGCTCGCCATTGTTGGATCCTCCAGCTTCCACAAATTGGCTAGCCTGTACCTGAGGAGCTCCCACACGTCGATGGCAGTAAACACAGCAGCAGTGGTGATGTAAGTCAGCTGCAGGCCCGCGAGAGGATCTGGATCGCCCTGAGCCTCTGCCTCTACGACATGGCATTCTCTCCTGCACCATTCTTCCAGTAACCTCTTCCTCAGACGGAGTTCCCTTCCAATTCGGCTCAGGGTAGCAAACAAATGAATGCAGGCATGAACCAGGGAGGACCAGCAGTCGGCCAGCCTCCCCCAATTCCACAATAACCCCGGAATTCGCAGAATACAGAACATGAACACCATAGCTTTGGGTATCAACTGCCCCCAAATCGCATTTCTTATCGTCCCCTTCATTCCTTCGAATTTCTCCCGCATTGAATGCGGCCATCAACCTCAGCTATGGTCCCTGCGCCTTCATAAAGGCTGGTGTGCTGCATTGCTTGGCGATGGGAGGTGGCGGCGAGGAGCCTTAAAGAACTCCGTCCGTCGCGTGTCCTATCGGCCGTGGCAAGTGGCCCTTCCTGGCTATGCGAGGTGGCACCCGCATCCGGGGCAGCAGCCTCCTCTTGGATTAAGCTTTCACATTCCTGGAGCTGCTGCCTATTAGATATGGTGTTTGTGTTGCCCGAGATTAGGGGAGTGCTGGTCTCAACCCCAATATTGGCCAGAAGATCTGCAACTTTGTTTCCTTCCCGTCGAGTGTGTTTGAAGGAGATGGCCCTTGCATTATCAATCCTGTGCGCGATTTCATTTAATCTTGCCTCAAGTCTCCAGCTGGGAGCTATCTTCCTTGCTTGTGAACCATTATGTATACGAGTTACCATGTTAATGAGAATTTGAGAGTCCCCTTCTACAATTAAGGGTTGGAGGTTAAGGTTCCAGGCAATTTGAAGGCCCTGCCAGAGCCCCTCCATCTCTGCTGAGTTGTTGGTGTCCCATCCAATACTTCCAAAGTAGATTTGTAGAGGAATGCCTTCATGATTCCTGATAATGCCTCCAAACCCTGCAGCCCCTGGGTTGCCTTTGGAGGCCCCATCAAAGTTTAGCTTGTAAGAGTTTTCAGGGGGAGCAATCCAGTGACAATCTTTTCTAATGCTGCTATTGGGAAGGTTGCTTCTTTGGGGATCTTGAGGTATCTGCAGCTGCCAATTTCTTAGAATGTTCTGCTCACTGTCCTCAGACGGCCAATCTTCTTTGGTCCAACTTTGGAGCGCCATTGTTTCTTGAATGTTTCCTTGAATCTTGTTCCATATTACCTCTAGCGGCGATCTTTTGTTCTTGAAGATACGCTGATTTCTTTCCTTCCAAATATTCCAGAGGACAATCCCTGGGATAATGCACCATAGATAATTGAGAAGTGAACTTTTGTAAGGTTGCCTGGGCCATAGCCTTATGGAATTGATTATGTCGTCCTCCTCTATGCCTTGTCTTTGACATCTGAATCTGACCCTGTTCCAGAGAAGCTTGGCTAAGGGGCAGGAATTCAGTAGATGCTGGAGGGTTTCCTCATCCTGAAGACAATTGTGACAGATCGAGGGGCCATGGAAGTTTCTCTTTCTGAGCTTATCCCAGGTGAGAATCTTTTTGTGCCCGGTCAGCCAGAGAAAGTAGGAGATCTTTGGCCAAGGACCAAGCTCCCAAATTTTTTTCCATAGAGGGTCGGGGTTAGCTGCGAAGTTACATAGAATTTTATAGGCTTCTGCTGTGGTATAGGTTCCTTTAGGCAGGTGTCCCCATCGGAGAATGTCCTCGCCATTGTCCTGTCTTATTCTTCTTTTCCGTAACTCGATATCCAGCTCCATGTTCATCCTGTCATCTTCTCTGCTAAGGATTTGGCCGCTTGATTTCCATTTTCTGAAGCCCACTTCTAGTTCTGGTTGCCAGTAATGTTGGACCTTTTCCTGTTGCTGTTCCTGCCTCTCCGGAATCATTGAAGGGTGGAGAATGTTCGTAAGTCTGGGCATTTGATTCCAGGCGTCCATCCAAAATCTTGCGCTACAACCATTTCTGATTTCCCAGAAGCTGTGCTGTTGGATAATGTGATGGTGTTGCTTTGCAGCGTTCCATATCAAAGAGCCTTTTTCAGTGGGAGTGAATCTGATGAGTTCCTCGTGGGGTCTGTTGTCTGCATACTTCGCTGTCCATATCGTTCCCCATGGTTTGTCTGGGTTGGTGAGCCACTGCCACCAGATCTTGGCATTCATGATGGCGTTACTGTGTTCAGGGTCTCTTAGCCCAATTCCTCCTTTGTCCTTGGGCATGCAGACTTTTGTCCATCTAACCAAGGCCCATTTTCGATTGGTGGCCGAGCTGCTCCATAAGAAATTTCGCTGCATGTTCCTGAGGCTTTTTAAAACCCATTTTGGTGCAGCTAAAGAAGAAAACAAGTAAAGAGGCATTGCTTGCAGAATCGATTTGATGAGTACAATTCGGCTGGCCAGATTTAGCGACCTGTGAGTCCAGAGGTTGAGGCGACTTTCTATTTTGTCCAGTAGGGTGCGCCAGGCAGAGTGCTTGATTGCTGAAGCAGTGAGGGGGGCACCTAAGTACTTGGAGGGAAGAGACGCAGAGGAAAAGCCTAAAATGCGAGAGACAGCAGACTTGACAGACGGGGGAGTGTGAAAAAAGAAAATTTGCGATTTGGAGCAGTTGATAGTCATGCCAGACGCCAGAGAGAAGTCCTGGAGGAGGCCTTTGAGTCTACGGGCTTCTTGAGCCGAGGGATAACCAAACAGCATTGTATCATCAACGAATTGCTGATGGGAGAGGGCAGGGGAGTTGTGCACAGAGATACCCTTGATTTGCTGCAAGCGAAGAGCTTGCTTGATGTGCCTCCCCAGCCCTTCGGCCATCAAAACGAAAAGAAAGGGGGAGAGGGGGTCTCCTTGCCGGATGCCCCTGGAGGGATTGAAAGAACGGGAGGGAATGCCATTAACCAGGATGGAGAAATGAGTAGAGTTAATCATGTTCAGGATCCATCGAATCCAAGGAGGACAAAAACCAAAGGCTTTAAGCATATGATGGATATAGTTCCAGTTCAGTTTGTCAAATGCTTTTGAAAGATCTAGCTTGAGTAGCATACCTGCTTGCTTAGAGTTCTTGAGAGAGTGGATGATTTCGTGAGAGAGGAGGATACCATCCATTATGTGTCGCCCCTCCACATAGCCTGACTGCTCCTTGGATATAAGTGCTGGCAGAAGCGGTTTGAGCCGATTAGCTATGACCTTTGAAATTACTTTGTAAATGACATTGCATAATGCAATGGGACGGAATTTATCTGGAGTGATGGATTCTTCCTCCTTGGGAATGAGAGCGATGAAGGTAGCGTTGAGAGAGGGAAGAAGCCAACGTGTTGCTCTGGATTCTTCAACTATCTGCCAGACTTCCTCTTTTAACATATCCCAGAAGGCATGGAAGAAAGTAGTTGTGAACCCATCGGGACCAGGAGCTTTACCCTCTTTGAGTTGTTTCATGGCATCATCCACTTCCTCTATGCTGATGGGGCGCATTAAGAGTTCATTTTGTTCCTCTGTAATAATTTTTGGAATATTGCTGGTAATTTTGTTTATGGCTTGTTGCCTGTCTTCTCCCTGCTCTTGATGGACTTGTTGGAAATGATTGAGGAGCTCAGCTTCAATCCCTTCATGTGTTTCTACCTTGTCACCTGCTTGGTTTTGGATGAAGGGGATATTATTGTACATTCTCCTTTGTACTGTTGTTCTATGAAAGAATTTAGTGTTGCGCTCCCCCTCCTTCAACCATCGAACTCTTGACTTTTGCTTCCAATAGATTTCTTCCTGCTTCCCTCTTTCGTCCAATAAGTTGTGAATGTGGCGTTCCTTCTCCAGCGTTGCTTCCGTGTGCCCCTCCGTGATGATCTGCTGATGAAGGTTTTCCAGGTCCTGCATGAGCTTTTTCTTCTCCTCGAAAATGTTGCCAAAGGTTTCTTTATTCCATTGTTTCAGATGGCTTTTGAGAAATATTAGTTTCTTCTGAAATTGGTACATTTTCGCTCCTTCTGGAGGGATGTATGAGGCCCAGATGGTCTTAACAAACTCCTTGAAGTTAGGATGAGTGAGCCAGAAACCTTCGAACCTGAAAGGTCTTTTGGTTATGTTGCCGGGTCTTTGCCATTGAAGAGCTATTGGCCAATGGTCTGATCCTGAATGAGCCAGTATGGTTGCTGAGAAATCCCCTCCTAAGTGGACCGCATTGTCCGAGAGGAGGAAGCGATCCAACTTGGAGGCGATTTGATGCTTGCCTGCCCTGCGATTGCTCCAAGTATAGGTTCCATTGCAGAACGGCATATCAATAAGGGAAGCCGAGTTTATGAACTCTTTGAATCGATCAACCTCAGGCTCCAATCTGCTTCTTCCTCCAAGCTTTTCTTCCGATTTGGTAATCATGTTGAAATCCCCAGCAGCGATCCAGAGCGGGAATTTCCTGCTATTACTGAGGACTTCGATAGTGTCCAAAAGCTCTACCTTGTTGCTAGTTTCTTGCGGGAAGTAGACATTTGACAGATTGCCATGAATGTTAGTTCCCAGAATATGGAAGGTGGCCTGTATCAGATGATGCGCCGCATGAAAATCGGTTAGGAAGACCGCTTGAGTGTTCCAAGCTATAGCCAAACCTCCCGAGGCGCCACAAGCATCGACCGCCACTGTACGACATCCTGGCCAGGCTTTTGAAAGGAAGCTGTCTAACATAGAGCTATTGCATTTAGTCTCCTGGAGAAAGCAAATTTGGGGCTTTTCCTTTTTTATCATGTTTCTCAACATCCTGAGTTTTCCGGGGCTGTTAAGCCCTCTTATATTCCAGGATACAAGCTTCATGTTTAACTACTGACAGAGGGCTTGAAATACTTAGTCAATTTGGCGTATCTGCCTGAGTCGACTAAGATTTTCCCAATCTCTATCGTTCTTTGCAAATCTGTCTTTCGGCCCCTTTTCTTCGAGTCCTTATGGCGCTGGGTGCCGTCCCATTGGCTGCCTGGCTGAATTCCTAGTTGGTTTTGGTAGTAGGCGCGTGAAATGACCAGTTCGAGTTTGTCAAGTTGAAACTCTGGGATGGCATCA
Source organism: Pinus tabuliformis (assembly GCA_031772625.1). NCBI lineage: Eukaryota > Viridiplantae > Streptophyta > Pinopsida > Pinales > Pinaceae > Pinus > Pinus tabuliformis. The sequence continues at coordinate 1,736,958,914 of CM062819.1, forward strand.
TATGCTTTCCTTCTACATGCAGCCTCCATTTCTAGGAGATCTAGGCCATGCAGGTCTATGCTTTCCGGTTCCTCGTCCATTATATGCACTTGATTGCTGTCTTCGTTGCCAGAATCAAGATTCTGGGGAATGTCATTTTTGTCATCCACCTCCATATCTTTGAGTTTATCGGCTGAGTTGGTCTGATCCTTTTGCAGAATGATGGGGCTAGAGATGGGGGCAGAGGATTTGGGAGGGGAGAAGGAGGAAAGGGGAGGGGAGGAGGAGGAGGGATGATCAGGAGCGGCTTCCTTGTTTAAGGGGGGATCTTCCGAGGATTGACCAAGAATGTCGAAGCTGTTCTTGGTTACTGGGCCATGCGGCTTGCGGGGCTGGGGTTTGTGACCATTGGAGGGCTTTTTATGCGCACGCTTCCTGCTTGAGACTTTAGTAAATCCATCCTGAGCAGGGGAACCTGAGGAATCTGGAGGACTAGATTGAATATTCAGAGGGCAATCCCTGAAAAGATGACCTAGGGCATGACATTTTCTGCATCGGAAGGGAACATGCTCGTAGTCGAGAGGCTGAATCCACTCTTCATCACGATGGGCAAGCTCAACTGACTCGGGGAGAGGCTCATTAAGGCGAATGAAGACACAAATCCGGGCATAGGAGGTGTACTTACGAGATAGGGTTTCTTCTGCTACTTTGATGAAATCGCCGACTCCATTGCCAATCTTTTTGAGGAGCTCCTCCCCCCAGTATTCGTCCGGGAGCGAATACAGCCTGATCCAAACAGGAGCCCATGATAGGTCTTCTTTGTCCGGGTTAAATTTGGGGATCCAGTCGCGTAAATATAGCCCAGCCGAGTTGAAAAAATAGGGCCCTCCTACTAGGATCCTGTGTTTATCCTCCGGACAGTAGAATATAGCAGTGAAGAATCCTTTCGGCCCTAGCTGTAGCGTGACATCCCCTTTAGGTTTCCATTTTGCAGCTATCCAGCCATATAGGGCCCTTTCAGTTGGCCAGAAACCGATGAACTTGCCAATGAGGGCATGGTCCTTCATGAACTGTATTCTCTCATCGATCTTGTCTCCAGGCAGCTCGATCCTTGGTCTGACCTTGGCTGCTGGTCGGCATGTGCTAGAGGTGATTTGCGGCCTTTCTCCAGGCATTCCGGTTTCTTCTTGCGATGCGCCATCGCCTTCTTTGCGGTTACCATCATTGTTGAAGTCTTTTTGAGGTATTTTTCCCCTGTTCAAGATTTCTTCGTTCACGGATCCAAAGATCACTTGATGCTCAGAATCTGACTGCGGTGGGGAGGGCTCCGACGCCCCCCCCTGGGGATGAGCCATCCCTGGCCCGAATGCGCTGCAGGACGGGGTGCTACAGCAGCTTACGCAGTATCTGAGAAGGTATTTTCTTCACTGTTTGTCGGCGCCGTGTGCAGGGATTCGCAGAACCCTAGCAGAGCTCTCTTCGCACCAGTGCTCACATTACCATACTTTCAACAACCATTTGAAATCGAGACATATGCCTCTGGATATGCTATTGGGGCAATCCTTACTCAACAAGGACATCCAGTGGCATATCATAGTGAGAGACTTTCAGATACAATCCAAAAGTGTCCCACTTATGACAAAGAGATGTATTCCATTGTGCAGGCTGGCTAACAATGGAAGCATTACCTTTTGGGGAAGGAAACGGTCATCCACATAGACCATCGGCCCTTGCAGTTCATACAGATGCAAGGGAAGTTGTAGAATGAGCGCCATCAGAAGTGGTCCACATACCTGCAAAAGTTCCATTTGAATATCAAGTATAGGAAGGAAAACACCAATAGTGTTGTATTTTGCCTCAGCCGACCACCGATCATGGCGTTAACCACCGTGCTCAACTCTTGTGGTCAAGAGACTTATGGTTGGACACTTCTCTACAAAAGTGACCTTAGTAGAATTTAATCACACATACCATATGCTCTCGGAGCATCAACAAGTTCTAGATCTTCACCTCCAGGATGCCTTGTTATGCCACCTGAGACACATTTGTGTTCTTTCAAGCGAGCGTGCCAAGATGATTTGGAAGTGCACTACAGTCGATTCATTGAGCATTTTGGGGTTGAGAAAATGGTGGCAGTACTGTAGAAGTATTTCTGTTGGCCAAATCTTCATAGCGGGAAGTACATCAGATCCTGCACTTCCTGCCCCATTGCCAAACCAAACATCAAGAAGCAATGCCTCCTTACTCCACTCCCTACCCGTATTCGACCTTGGGAATCCATCTCCATGGATTACATGTCGGGCCTTCCTTCTACTAAGGATGGTAGTGACTGTATTTTTGTGGTCGTCGACAGTTTCTCGAAGATGGCCATTATGGCAGCCTATAAGAGGAACATCACAGAAGAAGCCATTGCTAAACTCTTCTTTGAATGAGTGTGGGTACAATTTGGGATCCCATGGTCTATGATCTTAGATTGGGACAACATGTTCCTTAGTACATTTCGGTCTAGTCTATGGATGATGCTAGACACCAAGCTCACTAAGTCCACAACTTTCCATCCCCAAACTCATGGCTAGAAAGAGGTCGTCAAAAAGATGATCGTACACATTCTGTGCATGTACAACTCAAAGCATCCACGCACATGGGATGAGAGCCTCCCCTATGTCCAACACAGCTATAATCGTGTTTTCCATAGCTTGACTTGCCACAACCCTTTTCTGGTGGGCTTGGGTTTCCAACCACTATGTCACATTAATGTGGCCATGCCATTTATATCTACTTAGATAGATTCGGCTCATGTCAAGTCCAAAACTGATACGGCCAACAAATTCATTGAGTGCATCCAACATATCTGCCAATAGGTCCATGACATTCTGGAGAAATCAAATGCCATGTACAAGCAGTGACATGACCAACATTGGGTGCCACATAAGTTTCAGGTGGGTGACAAAGTATGGTTGCATTTGCAAAAGCAGCACCTTACTGGAGCCTATCAGAAACTTAGACCACTCCGATATGGTCCTTACACCATTACCAAAGCTATGGGAGACAACATATTTGAGCTTAGAATTCCCCCATTCCTTGGCTTGCACCCAATGTTCAATGTGGACTGCCTTCGACCATACTTCCCATCATTGCTAGACACACCAAACATTGCAGAACATCTCACACCTACAGAATTAAATCCAGATTGCATGGAACAAGCCACAACTAATCAAATCATAGACACATAGATCAAGAACACCTGACAACAAAGGATCCAAGTATATCGAGTTGTCAAAGCAGGCCAACTCCTTCACCAGGGCAAGTGACTCACCAGGGACCAAGTTCTGCAAAAGTGTCCTCATGTCATGGAGGAACTCAACGCAATGGGGACCACTGCTTCCTAAGGGGACGGAATGATCCAGGTGGATATTGGTGGCCACACGCCTATTCCACTTGGACCCCCACTATTGTTTCTTTTAGTTTTTTAGTTTCCTTATCTGTAGCACAATTTACTTTTTTTGGTAGTTTTTCAGATCCTGAATTTCTGGAGCCATTTTGAGGCTCTAAATGACGTTTTTAGGGAAGACCAGGAGCAACATTGTCTACAACTAATGTTCCTCACTTAAATTTTCTATTCCTTGGATAGATCTTTCCAACGAGGTATTTTTCGTGTCAAACGAAGATCGTATGCCAAAGTTACGACCCTGGGAAGTTCATGTACCAATTTACCCTAACAGGGCCCATAGTTTGGTGCTTCATCTCATAGGGTTAAGTTTTTGGATGTTTAGGGTTTTCCATTGCTTTTCAACAATAAATAGGCCTTTGAGCCTCATTGTAACATAGTTTAGAGGGATGTAGCCTCCACATCTCTCCTCAGAGATAAGCTACCGTCGCCCGAGCTAGTTTATTTCCATTTCTGTTTGTAAGCATATTTAAGTATTTTACATTAATGAAATGAAGTTTTATTTCTACTACTTCTTTGTATTTTTGGTTATATCTATAATTTTTTTCATTCTTGTTTAAATTTGGATCAAGTTGTATATGTGTAGTATGTGTACAATCATCCTATTCAAGACCTTTCTCCAGCCATTAGTCTAGTGGTGGAATGTAGTTAACTTGGTGAATTTGGTGTCCAACAATGACCAGAGGATAAAACAAAATTCACTTAGGAACCTGCTATCCCAATATGATATAATGGTATAAGTGACCCCGAAATGTACCCATACTCATTCAAATAAGAGTTTGGAAATGGCTTCAAATGTGATACTCTTCTTCCACGTAGCCAATATGGCCATCTTATAAATTTTGTCAATGACCACAAATATAGTCATTACCATGCTTGGTAGAAGGAAGGCTAGACATATAATCCATGGAGATGGATTCCTAGGGGCAGCTAAGAGTAGGAAAAGGATTTTATAGGCCTTGCTTCTTAATGGTTGGCTTGGTGATGGTATAAGAAGTGCATGATCTAATATATTTTCTGACACCCTGTTGATGAGCCTCGTCATTGGGTGACTGTATATGGACCTTAATCCATGTCCTAGCTTATTCAAATCAACTCTTCTCGTAATTTATTACATATTTTGATTGTATTTTTCTTAATGAGATGAGTCAAAGTGAGGTATTATGCCTAGTGGACTAATATGCATTAACGCAGGTTTTTGAGAGAAAATCATGGAAATTTTGGCTAATTAAGGGCTAAAAATCAAATGAGACAGGGAGGAGAGATTGTAGGAGGTAGATCCTCCTCATTTACTCCTCACTCATTTGAATATTCCTCCATCAATCACACTAGCTCGAAGTACAAGTAGCCAAGTCATGGAGATCAAAAGGCAGTCGAGCAAGTGACAATCAAAGAGCCAGTTTATCTCAAGTTTGGGAGTCAAGCATCCCTAGATTAAGGAAGTAATTGCAGACTTCAATTTTATAAATAAGAAGGCCTAGAGCCTCATTAAGATTTGAATTTTTGCTGTAAAACACTAGTCATTTCTGAGTTCAAGACTTGTGGAAGACATTGTTATGTAATTTTCTATTTTGATAATGAGAATGAGAATTTGCTTGATCTGGCACTGAGTTGACTCATAGGGCTGAAGCTCTTCGGTTAGGGCCCAACCCTAGCAGCAAAGGCTCCTCTTCTTGTATTTGTATGTTTAGTTGATTTCATAGTTGAATTGTCTTTAGCATTATTTCATTGCAAATAGTTATGGATTTGATTAGTTTGCATCCATTTGTGCTTTACTTCAAAAGTAGGTTAGAAGAGATAAATGAACATCAAAAAGCTATCATTAAGTCGATTTGGCCTCACTCCTTCCTTCAGGGATCATGGTTTTAGGAAACAACCCCTCTGCAACCCCAAAAAGATAGAATTCTAGTTTCTCATGGAATTTAGGGTTTTCTGTACTTAGGCCAGCATTTGATTAGCTTGCAAGAATATGATTTAGTTATCAGTTTTTCTATCTTCAGTTTTACTTCATATCTCATCAAGGTTTCATCTTATTCTGCAAGTTTTCCCTCATGCATGAAGTGGGAATCTAGCTCATGAAATTTTGTTTTCCTTAGTTAATTGAAATCCTTCTTGTTTGCATGATTTATGGACAAATGTCAATGTTTGATGCACTACACAAGTTTCAACAATACATCTAGAGACTTCATGATCAGAAAACTCATCTCAACTTCATCCATCCATCATCATTCCTTTCGTTCACTAAAAACCTCACCCATTTCATCATTTCACAAGAATAATTCTCCAATCTATTTGAGAAAATTGAGCCATCTCCCAACTCTGGTTTTGAGTTATGAAGTGGTCCTAGGCACTCCCTGGCCTCATTCCATTTGCCAACCACCTTGCCTAAGCCTTCCATCCCCTTCAACATCCCTCTTTTTGCTCTCGATTGTGTCCTGTAGGAATATATGGGATCTTGTAGGAATTCAGGACATCCTGTAGAACGCATTAGGACATCTTGTAGGTTAACCTGTAGTGGCCTGTTTTGAGGCCGAATTGTGGAAAGAGCCCTTAGGAAGCTAGAAAAGAACCCCTACTTGTCTCCCAAGCCTTCTAACCATTCACCATCATCCCTAAGCCACCTGCCACATCGCCAAAAGAAGTTAGCTTTCACACTTTCACACAAAAAGGGACAAAAAGAAAAACAAAGTTATTTTGGTCATTTATATGCACAACATTAGAATGATTGATGTTTCAATTTTCATGCTTAGGATAGTATGATTTCATACATGTTAACTTAGCATTCTTTTGAAGCAAAGCCTCTTAGCAGTTAGTTAGAAAAATGGTGTGTTTTAGCATTTGATTTCAATGTGTTTCTTCACTATAGTAGACAAGCTTTCCCTTAGCATAGATTTCTCTTTTCCTCATTGGTAATCAATCTTCTTCGGAATCCATAGAAGTCTGGTTTGAAAACCCTTAGTGTTTTATCGCCAGCTTAGCAGTGACAAAGAAAAGAGCCATCACATTTACTTGTGTATACAACACTATCACCTCCATGTTTGTACGAACCCTAGGTTGATAAAGTAAAGTTGGTAGCCCCAGGAGTTGCATTATTCTTGTTGCAATATTGGTGCTCATCACTTGCAAGAGACTTGGCTAGTAAAAATATTTCTGTAGTCCTCCCACTATCTTCTCTACACCAAAATGTCATGTGACCTAACTATAGTGTACCTCCCAAATCATCTTCGAATGCTCAATTGAAGGAACACAAAGGTTTCCTAGGTGGCATCACAGTGTGTCCTACATATGGAATTCTAGAGTTTTCTTTCCATCCATCAACATTTGGTATGTGATGGTGAATTTTGGATATTTTTTTTAAACTTGAGACCATCCATAGATTCCCTTGTGCCTATATAAACTTGAGAGGTTGGTGATTTGTGTGGATGATTGTATCCTTCCCTAGCATGTAACATTTCCATTTCCAACAAGTCTCCATAATGGAGTACATCTCCTTATCATAGGTAGGGTATTTCTGAAATGTATCGAAGAGTGCCCTACTTTGATAGACCATCGAATGCCCTTGTTTGGTAGGGACTACACCAATAGCATAGTTGGAGGCATCCATCTCAATTTAAAATGGTGTTTGCAGGTCTAGAAATGTGAGCTCTATTGCAAACAGAATATGTTTCTTCAACTCAATGAATGCCTTCCCTTGGGACTCGGACTAGATAAATTTTTATTTCATTATGCCCTTAGTAACTCGACTCAAAGGAAAAGTGATATGAGAGAATCCCAACACAAAAATCTATAGAAATTGGCAAGGTCTAAGACGCTGTGAAGCTCTGTTAGAGTTGTTGGTGCCGGCCAATCCCGAATGACTTACATCTTAGCTATATCCACATGCACACCTTATTAATTAATGAGGTAATCTAGATATTGGAGCTAGTTCATGCCAAATTTCATTTCTCCAAGTTGGCACATAGATTATCTTTCTATAGGATTTAAAGGATCTGTCGAATATGTTGCAAGTGTTCTTCCCAATTCTTTCCGAAGATGAGGATGTCGTTTAGATATACAACAACAAACAAGTTGGTGCAGGGCCATATGATGTAATCCATCAAATTCATAAAATTTGTAGGATCATTTTTCTATGCAAAGGGAATAACCAACCATTCAAAGAGGCCCTCCTTATATTTGAAGGCGGTATTCAATACATCTATGGGTTCTAATGAAACCTAGTGATAGAAGGAATTCAAATCAATCTTGTTGAAGTACTTGGCCCTCTTGAGTTGTTCAAGAAGGTCATCAATCCATGGGATTGGATACTTGTTCCTAATAATGATTTTATTTAGTGCTTGATAATCAATGTAGAGTCTCCAAGTCCCATGCTTCTTCTGTAAAAGTACAAATAGGCTCCCACAAGGTGAGGAACTTAGTTGGATGTTCCATTTTTCTAGAAACTCCTGGATTTTCCACTTGAGTTCTTCATTTTAGAGAAGAGAATGGTGGTATGTCATCCCATTGGGTAGAGGTGACCCAAGAGTCTAATCAATGGAATTCTTGACCTGACTGTTACTGGAGGGGATCTTACACTACCACCCTATATCTGTCATGCTACTACCTGAAATCTCTCCCACCATGCCACTAACCATAATATCATCATCAATCATCATCAGAGATCATATCATCAAGGAGAACACCTCAATATAACCACACCGGGGAGCGCATCTCGATCCAAAAACTCATGGGGGAGATGTACATCTACAACCCCATAATGAGCAATAGGATATCCAAACACACAAGGGAGAACATCACTACCCTAGGGTCATGTCGTGGAGCTCAATCTCAACCTGGAACTATATAGGGTAATCTCAACCCATCCTTTTGCCTATATATCTCCCCATTGATGACCCTGAATAGTCATGTGGTAGAACATCTGCATCATAATCGACTTGAGATGTACACCCCAAGTACACTCTCATCTCGTTGGCTAAATAAGGAGCGGTATTCCAAAATAGCCCTAACTGTGGGTATGTTGCCAACTAGGTATACTTTGGAAAGACCAGAGGGGGAGAAACATTCTCTGACCCTATGAATATAGGGGAGAAACATCTCTAACCCTATGGGTAATAGATAGGGGTCATACTTTATTTTCTAGAGTTACCTCCACCCCAGGAGTCCTCTATTTCAATTCCTCACCCTAGGAGATTAGACAGGGAGGAAGAGTGAGCTTAGTGTCCTTGATCAACGTTTCTCTCATCATACTCAAATCTGGTACCTACTTGTGTCAATAGAAATTGTTTCCTATTCATTCAGGACATCAAATCAAATATCATGTTAGATCATAAATAATAATATAAATCACAAAAGGATACCATAGTCATCCTCCCTCTTAAGGAGGTGTCAATCACAAGCCTAAGATTTTCTCAAACAACTGCACTATATCAATATATGGAAGTATCTCAGTCCCAACTATATATATGGGATTCTATGTCATCACTATGTATCCATGTCATATCTAGATCCTGATCAGATGGAATTTTAAGGAGCTTCTACATCCTGCCTCACAGCTAGCCATGCTAGCAACATCATACTCAATCTAAGTCAAGTGTAAATCTAAGGACCTTTAATCAATAATATTAACACATATATCATATTAAGGAAACACTCATATCTGATCATCAACAATAATGTCTATTAATAACAATACAATAATTCAATCATATCTCATAAGAGAAATATATTAGCATAAAAAATATACCCTCTCACACAAACATTTCAAAGGATGTTCGATGGAAACTCTATGTGAATGAAGCGGCTCAATCATGAATTTATTCAAGTTCTATGCATATCACATATATGGATGGATGTTCAAAAATGGAACATCAATTCTTTAATCAAATGACGATTATGAAGTCAATTTTAACATCTTGTAATTCAATCATAGTATCCAAGGATTTTCATTTCCATTATTCAAAAACATTTTTCAATAGCTTGACAATATAGAATTTCTTTTCCAAATTCCAAAAATTGATTCAACATGCCATGATACATCATTTGGAGCTTTAGAGTCCATCTCCCTCTTACTCAATTCATCAAAGGTTCATCACCTGTCAAGAGTAGACAATCAGTATGTGAAACCAAAACCATAATCAAAATTATAGGCATACCTTGGAACTCATCATCCTAACTTCATCAGATAACTATCAAATATGGACATATCTGGATTAGGGAGCTTGCTTCTTGTAATGCTCTCCACAAGCATACTGACTTACTAAGAAAACATAATCAGCCTTACATAAATCAATGTTGTATCAACAAAGTTAACTCATAAGAGTTTAGAAGTCAGATCAAAATTATTACAGTATCCTTTCAACCAGGTGACAGGTAGAGCTCATATCAAGTCTTCACTTCATTTATTATCATTCCAACAATTTTTTCATCTATCATGGAAGTCTATCATCAAGGCATTCTCATAATTGTAATACAAGTTATTTATGTCACTAGATGCATATGCATACACCAAGTATAAGTCATGTAGGTTCCATCTTCATACTGAACCACAACTATCAATACTTCAACCATTGTGCTAGGAATAAGGAGGCCAATCCAAAACCATTTTTCTGAATACTCATATAAGTTATTGAAGGTTACTATGCCCACATAGCATTGATATCAGGGAAAATCAACAATTGTCAAATCAACTCATTAGTCATCTGGTCAAGTCCAAATTTGTTATCATAGAGAGATCTATAGTCCAAAACATATCTCAACCATCAATTCAAAGTTATAAGTTATTGTCAAGCATCATGTCAAAGCTCCAAACACATCTCATCTATATCGATCAGTCAAATCATCCCAAACCCTTGTAGCACAAACCTCAAACATAACGACATATGTATATGTATACTCCGATCACCTGAGGACAAAAGTTTAGTCTTCACGTTCATATTATGGAAAAAATTCAAGCTTCCTTTCTTTCATCTCTTATTGATATCTGCAACACAACTGCAGTATTGACATCTTCCACGAGAGCATCCATAATAATTCAATTTTCTGTGATCAACAATTTAAACCAACAACATTAGAAATCATCTTACAGTGGTAGAATATGTCAGACACCTAGATTCAAAGTTCAAACAACTTGAAAAAACTTCAGATGATGGTCAGCTATAGTCAAACCCCTAGATGCTCCCATCAGGTTATCATGGGAGCGTCTTTAGCATCTTGGATGTTATCTTAACCTTAGCATGCGTGCATCCAGGGACAAAATCTCTCATTTGTGTGCTTGCATCTCGAACAGAAACCCTAATTTTTGTACGAGATTTAGATTTGAGACTTTTCTCTATATCAATAATGTCATATGCACATAGATCATACTTCAACAATAGAGAATGAAAATAGTAATGTGAGTAAGAATCTTGAGAAGAGATTCTCCCTCTGACTGAGAATCTACTTCATTCATCTTTATTCATGTCATCAAAATCTCTCTATTAGAGTCATGAAACAATATATCTATTAGATCATAAACATATATCTATCATGGTCATCAACATCATGTCATCAATATTTCATCAAGGGTTAGACTAGAAAGATTAGGGAAATAGACATATGTGACATCATATGAACAAAATAACACTTTCTATCAAGACAATACATCAAATTAGGGAATTCAGTTAAACCATATGCCATCAAGCCATGACCATACGTAGTAAGAGATCTAGAATATCAATCGTATAGTTACACCTCTAACATCAAGGTTTCCATACTTATCATGATCAATAGGATCAAGGTCATTCAATAAAATTTTATCGAAACAACAAGAGTGTCAATCATTAGCTTTCATCATGCTTATCACAAGAACTATCAACAATAACATGTAATGAGATAACCTTCTATGTGAAATCCGTAATGTTTTATGCACAAAAGGTATGAACAATATCATCTACTAGAGTCCAGGTGTTAGCCTTATTTATAGGATCAAGATATCCACTAGATAGATGTTGCCAAACATCAAGTATATCAATTTATCAACATTAGATAGCCTCATAGGATTCAAGAAGATCAAAATATTTAACACTAAGTGCATCATTTCATCATAGGAAACATAGATCCAAGTTGCTTTCATATGCATGTATGAGCCATTAAGAAAAGAGATATTTTCATCATACCTTGGGGCTTACCTAGCCATCAATGTTATTACTGAAATACAACATACCATGCATACCTTATGGTATTACCTATGTTGGACAGCTGCCTTTGTCTGGATGGCCAATGGCCTAGTGAAGGCATCTACAAGTGTGTTTGCATTTATGTCAATATTCATGTTGGGGAGATGTGTTGGGTAGTTGGAATTGTCAAACCAGGAGGTAACGCCTCAAATCTAATCATATTATTCATTTGGGTTGTTCATTACTATATACAAGAGGGAGTGACTGTTCAGTTCATCTCCCGATGACTCTCCGTTTTCTCTATTATTTATTTACACTAATTACAGTTGTTCACCCAATCCCTATGATTAGGTGTCAACATTCCCCCCTTTAATCTTAAGGGATGTTGGTGAGTCCAAGCATCATTCTGAATCTTTCAAGCTTTTCTCTTCCAAGCGCTTTGGTGAAGATGTCTGCGATCTGCTCATTAGTGGAACAATGGCAAAGATGGATTGTTTTGGCCTCAACATGATGTTGAATGAGATGATATTTTGTATTTATATGCTTCGTTTGATCATGGAACTTTGGGTTCTTGGCCAAATTTATTTTTGAGGTATTATCAATCATGAGTGGAGTCGATTGTACTTGTTTTACCTGCAAACCTTCCAAAATTTTCATGAGCCACACAATTTCTTTTGTTGCCTCAGCTGCTACCACATATTTCGCCTCTGTTGTGGAATCTACTTGAACTGATTGTTTGCGCGATCTCCAGGAGACAGCTCCTGATCCAAGACTCATAGCATAACCCGAAGTAGATACCCTAGTTTCTTTGTCTGCATTGAAGTCTAAATCAGAGTATATAATCAAGCTGAAGTTGCCCACCTATGTATACTTGATTCCAAAGTCTTGAGTTCCCTTCAAGTACTTTAGAACTCTTTTTGCAGTAGACCATTGTCCCTCACAAGGCTTTTGCATAAACTCGGAGAGGATTCCAACAGCAAACAAAATGTCTGGTCTGGTAGTAGTTAGGTAGTTGAGACTTCCTACAAGTTATCTATACTTTGTTGCATCCTCAAATTCTTTTGCTTCAATGGATGTGAGCTTTAAGTTTTGCTCCATTGGAGTAGTCAGAGGATTTCATTCAGTCATGCCAAATCTATTCAACAAATCTCCAATGTACTTCTTTTGAGAAAGGAATATGGACTTCATATGTTGAGTTACTTCAATACCAAGATAGTAATGAACATAGCCCAAATCAGTCATTACAAAACCTTTCCTCAATTCCTTCTTTATGGATGCAATGGAGCTCTCATTGTTCCCTTTCATCAACAGATCGTCTACATATACCACAATATATACAACTGTTTTTCCAACCTTCTTGACAAACAAATTTGCAGCATCAAGATCATAATGTTTGAAATTGAGTTTCAAAAGATGCTTAGTTAGATTTTCATACGAGGCTCGCGGTGCTTGTTTGAGGCCATACAAGGATTTTACAAGTTTGCATACTTTATGTTCATGTCCTTTTACAGCAAATCCTTCACGTTGGGACATAAAAACATTCTCTTTTAGATCTCCATTCAAGAAAGTAGTTTTTACATCCATTTTATGGACTTTCCAACCATTCTGAGCTGCTAGGGCAAAGAGTGTCCGGATGGTAGCCCATTTTGCTATGGGGGAAAAGTATCCTCATAATCGAGCCCTTCCTTCTGTATGAAACATTTTTCCACAAGCCTAGATTTGTGCTTGTCAAGTGAGCCATCAACTTTATACTTGTTCTTGTAGACCCACTTGCAGCCAATTGGTTTGGTTCCCAATGGAGGATGAACCAGCTTCCAAGTGCCATTCTTTATCAAGGAATCATACTCCTTTTACATTGCTTCTTTCCATTCATCATGAGAAGCATCTTCTTTGAAGGAATTTGGTTCAAAATATTTAGACAAATTCAATTCACAATCATAAGAAACATCCATATCAACAGGTGAATCAGAGTCATCTACATCACCTCCATTTTTCTAGGTTGAATTTATAGTTCTTGTCTTTCCAACCTCATTAAGATGAACACTTTCAAGTGTCTTTGTCAACCACTTTGGGGGACCTTTCTGAGATGGTCCAGGCTGCTCCATTGATTGGGTTGGGACTGAATCAATATTGAGTCTCCTAAATTTGTCAATAACATCACTCAAAGTATCATCCGTTGTTGGAGTTTCATGTTGGGGAGAGAGTGCTTCAGAAGAATATTCCACAGGTTGATCTAGTATAGGAATCCCCCCTTCAAGATGTGGAATTTGATTATCAAATTCTTGAAATGATTTTGAAATTGTGAATCTATCGAAGCAATCAAGTTGCCGCTCAACAACATTGTCAGTTTTGGATGATTCAAGAAAGATCACATCTCTAGATACAACAAATGTTTTATTGAATTCATCATAGAGATGGTGTGCTTTGGAGGTGTTTGAATACCCTGGGAAGATACACTTACGACTTCTTGAACCAAGTTTGTTTCTATGTACCTTTGGTATCAAGGCATAACATGTGGAATCAAAGACCCTGAGATGCTTTACTGAAGGAATGTGCCCATACCACATTTCATAAGGAGTCTTGTTTCTAATAGCATTATATGGACATCTATTCTTTACATAGACAGCACATAGAACTACATCAGCCCAAAACATCATCTTTACATTTTTGAAAAACGTCATGGAGTGCACCATATTTAAGATTGTCCTATTCATTCTTTCAACTACTTCATTCTGTTGGGGATTATAAGGCACATTTGTTTGATGTTTGATCCCATGTTGGCAAAGATAGTTTTCAAATTCATTTGAAGTGTATTCCTTTCCATTATGAGTGTGAATAGAGCCAATATGAGATTGTGCATCATTTTCAATGCATGTATGAAAGTGCTTGAATGTTTGAAAAGCATTAGATGTGTTCTTCAATAAATAAACCCAACACATTCTGGTGTAGTCATCAATAAATGTCATCATATATTTATTTCCATTTGTAGAAGGAACATTTCCATCAAGTTTATTATGGAATTCTAGATTTGGACACTTGAACTATGAAAACCTCTGATTGTTGAAGAAAAATGGTGTTACTGGTTTGCCTACAATTCCTAGGAAACTTAAGCAATGTGATGCTTGCATTCTAGGAAAGCATAGAAAATAGTCTCTTCATGATTCACATTCCAGAGCACATAGAAAACTTGAACTCATTCTTTTCTCACCTCAGGCTTTCCATCAAACATATGAATGGAGTGTCCTTTCTCGCGGATGTGGACCAAGGACAACAAGTTTCTCCTCAGCTATGGGAGATATAAAACATGATGCAGAAGAAGGTATGGAAGACCAGGCAATTTAAGCCTAATTGTAACAAGCCCTGATGGCTTGAGTTTTGATTTGTCTCCAAAGTATAGTGCTCCATCAACATTGTCAATAAATTATTCAAAAGAATCTCTTCTAAAAGTCATGTGGAAAGTTGCTCTTGAATCAAGCAACCAATCTTTTTTCCAAGAAGCAAGTGAAGCATTAAACAAGTCTTCATTTACTCCAATATTACAGTGTGCCACAACATAATGATTAGATTGAGATGCTATACCTTTCTCTTTGTCATTAGTTTTACCTTTGGATTGGTTTCTTTCATGCTCAATTCTGTCCCAAGGCAACTTGCATGTGGATGCATCATGTGATCCATCTCTTCTGCAGTGTATGCAATGCAATTCTGACTTTTCTCCTTGAGAGTGTCTACCCCCCCTGCCTCTGAAATTTCTTCCTCTTCCTCCTCGACCACCTCTTCCTCTCGAAGAATCTTGAGCAAGATTCTTCTCTCTATGTGCAAGGCACAAAACCTCTTCAGAAGACTGAGGAGTTGTCTTCTTCCCGAAAGCTTTCTTTCTTTCAGCAAATGTTTTCACAAGGGAGTCAAAGGTAATATCTTTGAGGTTTCTATTTGCTTGCAATGAATCAAGATAATTTGAGTAAGTGGGATAAAATTCCTTGAGAAAATCTTTCAGAGGAATGTCCAGTTCAACATTAGTGACTTTGATATCATGCATAATAGATTTTACCTCAAATGCAAGAGCAAGAGGATCATCATTTTGTAATTCAAGGGTGAACAATTTAATCATGAGTTGAACAACTTCAAGTGCAGAGTGTGAGTCATAGATTTCCTTTAGTTTTTGTAAGGCTTCGAAAGCATTTGAAAATGGCGAAATATGGAAACTCACCTCTTCATTTACTGATGTTGCAATCAATGCATAAGCCTTGTTGTTCTTATTTTCCCAAATGGAAAATTCCTTGTCTGAGGTAGGTTGTTCTGGCTCTTTGTCTCCGTTTCCAACACACACTCCTTTCCACAACTCATTAAAAATTAGAGTGTGTTTAATCTTCTAAAAACACTCAGGATAGTTCTCCTTCCCATTGATAACCACTCCCAAAATAGATATCAATGAGTGCATTTTAAAAATATGTATTTTGTAAAAAAAATCGCTCTTTTGCTGGTAAAAAAAAGTGACGCGGGAGGTTGACGAAAATGAGGTGGTAGTCTGTAATTCGACTACTGCTTAACTTTTTAATGAATCAGCTGTGCTTAAATCCAGTTTTGTACGTGGATTTTTCCCCTGAGGGTCCCACTTATCTAACCAATCACTGTTGGTCCCTCGTTGACTTCTCCTTTTATCAAGCGCTTCAATTCCCGTCGTTGATCTCACTTCTCCAAATTCAATGAATATCGTGTCGTCCACTCACCAACTAACCTATATGATCTCTATGTCGATCTAACCCATCCAATCGAATGACTATCACGCAATCTCACGTGAAATCTTGCACGACCGATATCAGGTCGAGAGCAAGCGAGAAAAGTGGTTTTCCTATGCTACGTGTTACCCACTAAGGTTAATCACATGAATTTTAGGAATATCATTTAAAACCTTTAGGGCGTTCGAGATACCTCTTCCCACTTATCAATACCACCCACGTGCTTAATTCATACTTTTAATAAAGGCACTTAAGGAAAGGGTTAGCGCTTAAACTCATATTAACGCTTAACACTAATTGACTGTTATTTATAAATAAAATGTATGAACATAGAAAAATACACGATTAGGGTTCAAGAGAGTGATGAAGAAATGAGAGGTATATCAGTAGGCAGCATGCATGCAGGTGTGGGAGTGATACCTCAACTGCTCTTGTGGAGTAGCTGCCTCACATAACCAGTCAAACGTGTACAACAGTTGCCAGAGAGGGGCAGCAATTGCCAAAGAGGGGCAAAATTCTTGAGAGAGCCACACCTGTGGAGTGGTTGCAAGAAGTAAGTTCTACAAAATAGGCAGAACATAGGTAGAAGGGAGTTACAAAGCAGAGAGGGAAGCCAAAAATGGCACTGGCTCTAATACCATGTCAGACTAGGAGGTAAGTACTCAAATGTAATCGTATTATTCATTCAGGTTGTTCATTATTATATACAAGAGGGAGTGACTGTTCATTTCATCTCCCGATGACTCTCCATTTTCTCTATTATTTATTTACAATAATTACAGTTGTTCACCCAATCCCTATGATTAGGTGTCAACAGGAATTGCTTAATTTTTGGTATGGTCAATACCTAACTATTGGCAGGAGTTTTGGCATTGATGTCAACCATACTAGCTTAGATGCTTGGCACACTAGACGTCGGAAGTGATGGTCCGGGATGAAATCCCATGGTAGCTGCAACCATCATGCAAAGGATCACCATGGTGGGTGTGATTTCAGTTGTCCAGACAGTCAAGGAGTAGAATAATGGCAGAGATTTTGGAGCCATATTAGAGGTAGAAGATACGCTCAAACACTACATTAGACCCTCTCTATTGTAATTTCTCTAGAAGAGTTTTCAATGATATGTGGAAGTCCATAAATGGATTCTTGGTTCAAAATTTATTGCCTCCTGAAGTATAGGGATTTGAAGCCTTAGGTAGAAAGGAATATTAGCATATTAGAGATCAAAATGTCACAGGTCAACATATTTATGCATCGATGATTAGTGGTCATCATATCAACACATCGACGATCGAGGGTGAGCATATCGGTGCATCGATGATCAGAGGTCGGTGTATCAGTGCATTAGGAGATCGCGACCCTAGAGATCGACATACTGATGCATTGGAATGTCAGAGGTTGACATATTGGAGATATCATATATCAGAGGTGCGATACTTCAAAGTACGATGTATCAGAGGTTGGAGGACATTGAAATATCGAATATCAACGTATCGGAACATCTACATAGTGGGGATCACAATATCAAAACTTTTCAAGTGAGGAACCATTAAAACGTTGCGACATCGGCAAGTGTCGATAAAAGTGCCGAGGAACGACAAAGGAAGATTAACAAAGGATTTTGAGGTAAAACCAAGGTTGATGGGTCCTCTTCTCTCACCTCTAGTAGGACACATAGCCGCATGTATTTGGATCCAATAAGGACACATGGCAGCATCTGATTGGGTCCGACAAGGTCTAGTGCCAGCTTATGTCAGCAACATGTAGCAGTACGGGAGGACACATGGTAGAGATATTCAACCTTATTGGGTAGGCTAATGGGCCAAAACTATGTGACACGTGTCACCACTAAGGAGTCTCCACATGGGGTGATGACAACATATCGAAAGTCGGTAATTGGAGGTTGAAGACATGAGAAATTTAGAATGGTTGGAGTTTGGAAAAATTCTGATATAGAGGGCTTCCGATAATGGGCTGGCACATGGTCATGAGAGGTCAAAGAATGAAGGGCATAAAGTAGTTGGCAAAGGGAGAAAGGCCACCAATAGGAGTTGAAGGCTTACCACCTTAATCCTAAGTGTTAGGTCATAGGCAATGGTCCTATGGTGAGAAGTGCACTGTGAGGGCTAAGAAGAAGTAGCTTGACAATCATAGGATTAGGATATCAGAACTTCAAAATAGTTGGTTATTGAAAAATTTCTGATAGAGGGAGCTTCCGATATTAGGTAGGCTCCTGGTCATGTAAATCCATAGAGACAACTGTGCAAAGCGGTAGCAAAGGAATATTAGACCCGATAGGAACAATATACTACTATGAAGGTGTGATGTGGAATTTATGTGATAGCGTAGTACAAAGAGTTAAAGGTGTATGGTTCTGAAGCTGCAAGTTGAGTGTAGAAACAAAGGATTTGGTATCGGGAGTAATGGAAACTGTTATAGATCAGTGGGTCAAGGTAGCAAGGACCACGATATTCACGAAAGAGTGTTGGGTCTTCCTCTAGGTGAGACTAGCCATCTCTGTGCTTCAATGCACATCTTCTGTGAGATAAATGAAATTATGGGACTCATAAAGTAGTGTGAAGGTCATCTAAGAACTAATTTCTCAGCATGCAGCTCCACACAGTCAAGTGATGGAGGACTACAAGGTAGATTATTGTTTCTAGATTGTGACCACAAACAGATAGGAGACACAACATTGGAAAGGAAGGCCATGCTTGAGTATAGTTGAGAATCCATGCCAAAGGATAGCCAAGCCATGTGAAGCCATGAATAAGCACGGAGGGCCTCAGTGATAGGATATTTGTTCACAGAGAGGACTATGCCAGATGGAGTGTCCAAGTGGACTGAGAATTCATTCTCATTATGGAGAAACTGTCAAGTGCCCACTCTCATGGTTTATGTAGTGGTAGAGACCAAGTTAGACACGATAAGAGAATGGTAGAGCCATGCTGAGGTACACACACAAAGTGTGAATATAGGATAGGGTGGTAGCATCGATCAATGGTTAGTAGAGGAAAAAAACCAAAGAGCTTAGATGAGCAAGGTTGGGGGAAGAAGCATAGTTACAAGAGATCTAAGCAAAAATATCTAACTGTGTGCACTTATGTGTAAGGATGAGTGAGAGCTTTCTCTGTGGAGAAAGGCTGAGAGTGCCTATGCAGGGGTAAGAGACCCAAAGAGCTACATTAATATGATAAAGGTTGAAGTTTCTTATGCGCTATGTGTAAGGCAGAAGTTTCCTGAGTGTTGTGTGAAAGGCGAAAGTTTCTTGTGCACTCTGTGTTAAAGGCATTATTTTCCTATGCTATGTGAGAAAGGCTATAGTTTCCTCTGTTGTGTGAGAAAGGCTGAATTCACCTGTGCTATGTGAGCAAGGGTGTAGTCACCTATTCTATGTGAGAAAGGCTGAAAGTTTCTTTGCTACAAGAAAGGCCGAAGGTGCCTATGTAGAGAAAGAAGGCCAAGAGTTGAGCCTATGTTGTGGAGGGCAAGTGGTCGAGAGTTGAGTGCATGCCAATGAAGAGAAGAGATAGAGTCGCATAGAATGTGATGAGTTACTATTGCTGAGCATACCAGTGGGTTGTTGCAGAGTGAGTAATGTGAGAAGAGAGAACAAAGTTGTTATCAGGGAGAGTGGTTACCAAATTATAGAGAAAATTTAGTTCCTATCTGAGTGTGGGTTGGTGCCAGCATACTGGAAGCTGATGCTTCCATCTCTAGTGGGTGCTTGAGAAGTTGGCTTGGAAAAATCCATGGATCTGCAAGTTGGTGCTTGCAAAAAATCTATGAGGTTGGTGCTTTACATGGTGCTTCTAGTAAGCTGGACATGTGTTTAAAAAAGAGGGAGTTGGTGCTTCTTGCTAGTTGGTTCTAGAAAAAAGTCAAAGGGAGTTGGTGCTTCCTTTGAGTAGGTGCTCACAAAAAAGATTGATGTAATAGATTAGGTGCTCTTATTTACATCAATAACAACAACAAGCTTTGGTGGTTTTTTCCCGAAAGGGTTTCCATGTAAAACCTTGTGTCTCATGTGTATGATGCTCATGGTGTGTATGCTTGTATGTTGAGTTAATGTTCTTGCAATACTACATATTTTTGTTTATTATATGGATCGGTATCAATCTTGAATAAGAAAAGAAAATAGGCTTATAAAGTTAAAATTATCCATAATACGGATTCACCTCTCCTCTTAGTATTATCATTGTTTCCAACAATTGGTATTAGAGCCAAGTTCCTTCAAGAATAGCCTAGTCACTAAAAGGTAGATCATAGGGAAACAATGGCTAATAAAGTTTGGCTAACAATAGAAGGAGTCCCATTCTTAAATGAATCAGATGATGGTTTCGACTATGAAATCTAGAAGGTTAGAATAGTGGCCTGTTTGGCACTCTAGGATTCTAATAAGTATATCTCTATTGTGATTATAGAAAAGAATGAGCATAATGAAAAATCGAAGGAGGTCATCAAGGAAGGCATCTCTAAGCCAGATGTTGCTAAAGTAAGGAATTGTAAGTCAGCAATGGAAGTGTTGGATAGATTGCAATATCTGCATGATGAAGATAGCCATGTGAAACAAGAAGAGGCTAAGGATCCCTGTTGCTCTAGCAAAAAACCAGAACATGGAGAAGTTATTGCTCATCACACTCCTCTTAATGAGGAAGAAGTATCAGAAGGGAGACCATGCTACTCAGAAACTATCACGTCTGGTAGTGAGGAAAATGATCTAGATGAAAATATATTTTCTAGAAATAGGTTGATCTCAGCTCTAAGAGAGATCAAGTACCTATCAGAGGAGAATCTAAAGCGAGAGGAGCAACTGAAAATCTATGAGCTTAAGAATGAGAAGTTGAGCAAAACAATGGTTGACCAATCAGTTGAGCGAGAAGGAAGCTTAATGTGAGAGACTATTGGGATGGGGACCCCTAGGTCCAATTGTGTCTAAGTTTCTAGTAAAATTTTGTAATACTGCAAAGTATCCGCAAGTTGAGGAGTGGAGCGCGCAGAATGTTAGGAGTCAAAGGGGATTTTAGGAAGGTCAAAGCCCCTTATTTTGTTGGGTCGTTTTGATGATACAATGAACTCTACCCATGGTTTGCAGACCATGGTAATGTAATGTGAAAGATATAAAAGGGAGTCATCTAGGAGTCATTGGAGGTGATTCTAAGATTATGGATAGTTGATACGTAAGATTTTGATTATGTAAGTTTGTATTCTGGTGAAGGGGAAGGCTTGTGCAACTAAGTGCACAAAAACCTTGGTAAGTCTGTAGCTAAGTGTGTGGGCCCTTGCAACTATGTGCGTAGGGTCAAAAGATGTGCATGTATTGAAGATCTAAAGTAATAAAGAAAATTTGAAGCAAATTTGGGTGTTCCTTGTATTTTTATGTGTTTTGTGCTTTATGCTCATATATGATTTATTTCTGTGTCATATTGTTTTAATTACATCACAAAGGTTTAGATCTACTTTGTTATATTAACTTATGCATGTTATAACACTTAGGTGAAGTTCATAGATCTAGTTAAGTAGAATCACTTTAAGTCTATGATTCAGAAGATAGGGGTTCGTGAAGGTCAGATCACGCCTTAAATTAAGGAAACGCTTCACTCTACATCACATAGCCTTCTTGATGTACAAACCTAGTTCTAGCATCCCCCAATACTCCCTCGAGTGAGACTATAGTCTGTGCTAAGCGGACTATTGTCGAAAGGGATGGTAGTGTAGGGTTTTGTTGGTTAGCAAAACTAACTATAAACTTGGGTCCAAGGCCCCTCAACGAACAAATGGTTTCATTGCTCGGACCGAGGGATGTGTGATGTGGCATCTATGGATACCAATTAGGAAAGAAATTGATAAGTGGATAGATCAAAAGTTGCACCAGTTTTCATCTCAAGAAAATTGAAATTCGTGCTGGTCCAAAGAAAGGTGGTTACAGTGATATCTCTAAATAGAAGAGCATGAAATTTTATTTTCATTCTTCCCTTGTGAATTACACAAGTGAACCTACCTAGAAACATGATGATCCTATTATCTAGACTTCGGAACTAATCAAGTGCCTTGAAGAGTCTGATTATAAGCTTGCAAGGCTTGTTAACTATTGGATCGATAGTATTTTGGGCATTTTCATCACTGTAATTGAAATTGACACCTATGTATCTTATAGCGAAGCTGAAGGCCGATTCTTTAAGGGTCCGATAGGTAAGTACCTGAGATCATTAAAAGCTTGGATTAAAATGTTGTTGTGCAAAAAGGGTATTGTGGCTTTTAATTGATGTTTAAAAGAGGTTAGAAAGGATCTACGTGAAGTGGAAGATGATTCAGAGCCAATTGGGACAAATACACTGAAGGTGCATACAGCCCATTGTTGGGTGAATCAGACAGTGAAGAAGAACAGACTAGCCTTAACACACCTGGAGGTGCACCGCGAATAGAAGGTCACGACTCTTCTGGGATTTTGCATCCATCTAGCCCATCTCCACCTTCATCACCACCTCATACACCTACGCCCCCACCTCCACCTCCACCTCCACCTTCATTCTTTAGTATGGCGCATATAGTGAAAATGCTTGTATTCAAGGGTGACAGATTAGAGGATCGTGATCAGTTTTGATTCATAGATGAAGCTATGTGGAAGGTGCAACAGATAAACGATAATACATGAAGAAAGTGTAATTGGCTACAATGCTACAGGATAGAGTGCTTGCATGGTATATCAAATACAACACAACCAATCCAAATGCTACGTTGGCTGAGACAAAGACTGCGTTGAACACAGAATTTAGAAAGACGAAATCAGAGGCTCAATGTGTTACTGAATAAAGCAGATCAAGCAAACAACTAATTAGTCTGCATGGGATATGGATGAGAGGTTGAATTTCTTATTGAGACAAGATATGTTGTAGATTTCAGACGAAAAACATAAGGAATTGTACATAGCTTCATTATTGCCACATTTAAGATTGCCTTTGTCTCAACAAAAGATTGGATATCAGGTCGAAGCATTAGAGAGCATGATGAAGCTAGAGGCTTCACCGATCTAGGATACAAATATAGGAGTCCAACAAATCCAATCACAGTTAGCAAGCCCACATATGGAATTACATTATCTAAAGAAGGGAAGGAGGTTTAGTCAGGACTACATCCTGAAGTTTGGTGCACAAAGTGCAAGGATGTAGGCCACTATAAGGATCAATGCCCTGTGTACCGAGATTATATAGCTCCTAGAGGTCCCAACCCATTGAAACCAAAGTCTCCTGCTATATTAAGCATTGGTTCAAGCATATGGTATAGTATCTTCCAAATACCAAGAATTCATACGACAAACAATTGTTATCCTTTACAAAATTTTATGTAGTCACCAGAGCAACTCCTTTGCAAAGTTTGTAAAATGGTTGGCCATGATGAAAGATATTTTTGAAGCTATGACTTGATGTTAGAAAAAACCCCAATGTACAATATGCAGGCTGAAACCCATGCACATAATGACCAAAGCTCATCTACGACTCACAGAGGATTTGAAGGATGAGGAGGAGGTGTTGGAAGAGGTTGGGGCTAGATAGTCTGCTATAACTGTCGAGAACCAGGAATATTTGTGCACAATTTTCAGAATCCAACTCATCCTTCTTGTCAATATTGTAAGCAATTTGATCATATTATAGAAGAGTGTCCTTTATTAATATAAAATATGTAGGAAAAGAATAACCAACAGCCAAAGTAAAACATTCAAATGACGAGATATGAAATGTGTGGAAATAATCCTAGTGTCAATATAGTAATGTAAAGTGGTATATCCATTGGTTAAGACAATATAGAAGGTAAATTAGATACATGGTTTCATAGGGCTAATGAAAAGAATGTTTGATTTAACTTACACAGAGAAAAGGAGATGTTTATGGAGGCTAGAAAAGGTTTTATGGTCCAAGTTCTTCTACATCTAAAACTCAAATACCAATAGTCCCACAAAGAGAGAACTTTGAAGAAAGTACCACAATGGAAAAACTTTGATCTCACAGTCCTAAAATCTTTTCTACAAACATCATGAAGCTATTGAGGGATCAGTAGATAGTTGAAGGGATATAAGAACTGATAGATAACTTTTATAGTAAGAACAAGCTGCTACTAGAACAATGCGAAGTAAATAAGGTGAACCAAAGCAAGAAGAGGACTGGTAGGGAAATGTAGTTCACAGCACAAATTGTGATTTCAATATGGACCAGATAATTTTAGACTTGGGATATTAAGCTAATGTACTTACAAAACAAACTTGGGAATGTATGGGGAAACCTAAGTTGTAGTGGTCGCCAATCCAGCTGTGTATGGCAAACCAACAAAAGATAATTTCAATGGGTCGCCTACATGGAGTGGCTATAGATATTGAAGGAGCCAGTGTGCTCGTAGATTTTGAAGTTATTGAAATAGTAGATGACAGTAATCCATACCCAAGCTTGCTTGGGATTGATTGGGCTTTCGACATGAATACTATTATTAATTTGAAGAAGTGAAGCATGGTATTTGAAAAGAATGGTTTAGAGCGGTTGTTCCATTGGATCCAGTTCAAGGTGCATGATACATATAACTAGTCTGTGATGACTATGATGATGAAGAAATTGATCACATATATAAGCTCACTACGCGAGATAAATATTGGATTAGTCCCACTATAGATGGACATATCACTTGGGAGAAGGATAGATCGTGTCAATCAGACTCACATGAAGAATTCGAAAACTGGAAAAATAGGTTGCATGAGGTATATACATTACGATGAAACAATCTTACAAATTATCTGTGTTGTATATCAAATGAGGTATTGTTGAGACCTGGAAAATCGCTGCCACAACATTGGGGATAACCACCCAGTATGGACCTTGAAACAACTCCTTTTCGATTTTGGATAGTGGCACCAACTTGTTCAATTAGGTCCAGTTACCTTCTCCCAACTGCTATCAACTTTAAATATATCTCTAATTTCTAATATCTACGGCCATCAGAGCCATTCTTCGAGTTGATCAGGGAAGAAGAATGATCCTTAAGTTCCTTTTGTGGAACAACCAAACAAATCTAAAGTTTTGCCTCAAAAGAGGACTTCTAGAAATGTAGAATTAATCTAATTGAAAACTAATTCTAAAATGTAAGAAAAAGGAACTAAATCCTAATCCTATCTCAATTAGGCTGATATAGATCTAACCCAATTGAGAACAAGATATTTAAATGATTTTGGATTTAAATATGTTTGGCTTATAATGAATATCAAGCTAATGAAATAGTTCAATTAATTAACATTAATAATACCAAAACATATTCTATTCAGAGACCTCTCAATTGACATAATCAACCGATAACATTTAGGAAGTAGTTCACAAAATGGTATTTATTGTTAAATCAATAATTCGAATAATTAAACAAGAATATGAGGAAATAATTCACAACATATCATTACTTGTTAAATTGATATTAAAAGATAGATTTCTGAGTAAATAGTTACTTAGAAATTAGAATTCAACACATAAGAGCAGAGATAAATAATAACAAATGATTGAGACAAATTACTCATATCGAAAATAGTGCACAAATATGAATAAAATGACACATTCCTGCCATTATAAAATGAAACTAGTATTTAAAACAATAGTATTAAAAATACCAATTTATTAAATGCATTTCTCTGGCTCTGGTCTCCAACAATATTTTACAATGCTTGAACTTCTTCTTTTAAAACTAGAGTTGTAATAGTACGAACTCTACCCATCAAAACATAATTCAGAGTGCAAAAGAAAAATCCTCAATAATCCTTCAAATCTAAGTTTTCTCCTCTAACCTACAAATCTAAATCTGTTATACAATAGTGCCTTCAAGAATTTGTGAATTACAGAGAAGAGTAGAAATACCATGTAATAAGAAATTTGAAAAGATAAATTCACTATTTATTTCTGAACAAAACAGAGGCACAAACATAGAAATACTAGATGCACGTTGCTCAACTCATGAAAGAAATAGCAACAATTTATTCTTTCTCACAAAGATGATTATAGGAGTACTTTAATGCAACTTCTCAAAATTCTTTATGAAAATTCCTAAACAATGTTCCAGTCATTCTATTGAGAAAAGGATGAAAGTACAATAGTGCGAGCTTTTGTAAGCCTTTTTTCATAAAATTCAGGACCTTTATTTCATACAACAGGTAAGCTTAAATAGCAAAAAGCAAATGAATCTATTGTGGAGAGCATTGAAGGCATTTAAATAGATCCCTTCAATAATGCCTAAAGGAAAACAAATTTTTGGTAGAAATTTCTGAATGTGATTTGCTGTCTTCATCAACTTTGATTATCTGGATGCTTTTCTATCTATTTGAACTAAACTTTTGCTTATCAGAAAATTTGTCTTCTTCTCTCAAGTACCTGAACATGAAAACAAGAATTGATAAGTAAAAAATTATGAGACTGATAAACGAGTTTTATTTGAAACAAATCACTTTTGTAGGAAATCGGGAAAAATGTAGAGTCATAATAAATTCTGAACACAGCCATCATGGAGAGTAATGTTGAGTGAGGTGTGTGGTACGACAAGTTATACTTTTATGGTTTTATCAAAAAATTGCAATCGCTTTTAGGCTAGACCGAGGGTAGAACTTTGAATAATTGCAATTGTTTCAAGACCTGGAGTACATCAAATACAATCACAATCGCAATTGCTAAAAGGTGGATGTATAACGATTTTTTGGAGGGGGTCAGAAGTGGTAAGTGGTTTTTGAAGAGGGGCATCTAAAGGAACAAAGGAGTGATGTGTGGATATATGGTTTAGACAAAAATTCACTTTTTAGACACCCCCCCTTTGAGAAACTTAAAATGAGCGCAGGGGGGTCCAAAGTCTTCTCCACCACTGATCTGGACGGATATGAGCCATTTATTAAATCAAGGAAGGTCAAGCTTTTACATCACAATCGTTGTTAAGGAGTGATTGAATTTAATAGGTGTCTGAAAGACTTGTGATTTGCGATATGCGAGATGAGATGACATCATGTTGCGGCACTATGATATGGAGGATCCATGTGGAATATGACATGCCAATTGCATGGTAGATGACATGGAGTATGACATCAAAAATGATGTTATATCACAATCGGCATGATGAAGGATATCACAGTCAAAATTCAAGTGACGCATGACTCTTTGGTATTTGAGATAGCCGTGGATGTGAGGGTTTATGAATTGCGGTGGATAATCCCATCGGGTTTGGGGCTTTATCGCATATCACAATTGGTGGTCGATTGGTGTAATCGCTGTAGGTAGTGGGGCATGGACTTTTAGAAACTGCGATAGCTCCAGACACGAGGGATTTATGGAATGGAATTGATAATGCCGTCGGGTCTGGGCTTAATTGCATATTGCAATCGAGATAAGGCAGGAGTATGGACTTAAGATTTTTGAAACATTTTGTGATAGCCGATGACACAGGGAATTTATGAATTGCAAAATGGATAAGCTGGTCGGTTCTGGGGCTTTATCGCATATTGCAAAAGATATAGGTAGCGAGACTTGGGAAATGGTTCTTGTGATTGCACGAAGGTGGGATTTTAATGAAGTGAAGTTTATTTTCCCATCGGGTCCAGTCCTAATCGCAAGTGTAATGGAGTTAAGGTTAAGACTTAAGTTTTTTGGAACTTTTGCGATAGTCACAGATGCGGAATTTTATGAATTGTATTGAATAATCCCCACGGGTCCAGTTTATATTGCAAATCTAAATGGAGTTGGCAGAGGGGTCTTTTCCTTATGAAACTTTGTTTATTTACAATGCGGGAGAGGATTAGCCTTTAGAAACATTGTGATGCGGGATTTGAATGAGTTGGATATTATAAATATAAAACCTTTGGGAATTAAAAACTCCGATTATATTTTTGTTTTTTGATTAAATGACCCATATTTTTTAATACTTAAGGTTTTTTTAACCTAAGTTAATTTTGGTCTCGGGGGCTATTAAAATTTGGTTTTTTGGATAACCAAAGTTTAATACTTGGGTTTGAATTAAAAGTCCTAAGTATTAAACTTTGGTTATATTTCCTTATTAACAATTTTTTTTTTTAATTTTCTAAAACTAAAGGGTCCCTATTTTAAGATAATAAATTTCAAAGGGAAATTTATAATATATTAAAATTGGAGTTGTTGAACAGTACAACAATTGGCGATTCACTGGAAGAACAAGTTATGTTTGATAAATGAAATTTTCCAAAAATTCAGTAAAAATAATCTAAGAAGTGGAAACTAATTTTTGAAACATTTAGATAAATAAAATTACTCTGACTATAAAACAAATTAAATTGCAATCTCCTTTTAAAAAACCTTTCGTGAATGAAAAATACCTATTTACTTGTATTAGTCATTAATCATTTTATAACAGTAAAGTAAGTGGCCTTTTACGACTTAGCTTATAATGTACTCGTTCGTCACAGGTAGAGCCACTGCTGCGAGTAGGCATTCATAGCCTCATCAGGGCTACCTTTTAACCAACATCAATCTAGTGTCCCATCTATTTAATAGAGCAAAATGTAGAGGTAAATTTTATTTTTCTTTTCTTTTCTTTTTTTATGCTAAAAAGTCATTCTCTTGGTTTGGTGGCCACATAACAACAATGTCATTCACGGGTAATAATTAAACTGAACAAGATGGCTCGTGATGAGACCCCTTGTCTTACAATTAAAAATTACAAGGCATTACCCTGATTTGGTGTTCAATGTGGTAATGTCAGTTTAATTGGTTCCCTATGAACATGATACGCAAACTCATGATGAGACCTCTCATTTTTTTAGATGTATTATATTTTAGAATTGCACTCTAAAATATTTCCTTTTTAATGGATGGGGAGGACTATTGACTCAGGAGTTTTGGATGATAGATCCGAGTTGAAATTTTTTAGTCGTAAGATTGTCTTTACTTTTTAAGTATAACAATTTTGACTAAAACTAGAGTAGAAATGATATAATTTTTTATGTTTTTCAAAGATTTTACAACTTAATGGAAAATATTTTCAGAGTTCTATAATTTTTATCTAGTTTTCAGTTTTGGTAACCACTTCTTAAAATTTCCTACCCTCAAAATGAAAAAATAAAAATAACTTCAAGAGATATTTGAAAATTCAATAGAGTACCACTTAACATTTTATTAACAAAATCTGTAAAAGTAAAAATAAATTGTGTAGGAATTTACAGGGTAAGTTCCTCAGACAGAACACCAAAGGACACCACTCACAAATAGATCACAGATCACAGATCACAGATCAATACACCAATATTTTTGACATGGTTAAAACCCTCAAAGAGGGAAACAATCCACGGCCTGAGCCAACGCGGCCACTTCAGGCAATTTATTAATTAAAGAATGAAAATTTACATAAGCTTATCTCATCGACAGTTACCCTGAAAATAACCCTCCATGCTCTTTAAATAGATATCATGGACCAATCGAGTGTTAAGCCACGGATCAGGTGTTGGTAATACCGAGGAGAGAATGAACCATTTGATCACTACATATCGTGACTGTCGGATTGTAAGTTACAAAATGTACATAGTAAAGAAACACACTTTACCTAGCTCTATAATACAACAAGTTATACTTAACTATTTCCTATGTTTCAGAATATCCTAACATCCCCGCTTAAGAACAACTTGGGATAGGATTGAAGGATTTACAAATATGACACAATAGGAGAAGGAAGGAGGCACTAGAGCCTATCCCCCCTTAGTGACAACTTCCTGAACTCCAACCATAAATCGAAGTTTAGTAAACTTCGCCTCTGTGAGAGCCTTTGTAAAGATGTCTGCAATTTGATCATCCGTTGAACAATATTGCACTTCAAGAACATGGTCATGAATGAGCTTTCTGATGAAGTGCATGTGTAGTTCAATGTGTTTGTTGCGCTGATGTTGGACTGGATCTTTGCATAGTTGAATGGCACTTTGATTATCACACCAAAATGTAGTCGGATGTTGCTACTGAAAGCCAAACTCTGACAAGATCTGACAAAGCCACAAGGCTTCCTTACTAGCTTCTATGGCACCACGATACTCTGCTTCTGCTGAAGAAAGAGAAATGGAACCTTGTTTCCTGCAAGCCCATGTAATAGGTCCTAAACTAAGAGTGAACACATAACCCGTAGTAGACTTCCGATCATCAGGGTCACCAGCCCAATCGGAATCAGTGAAACCGACCAATAGAGGAGCTGCTTCGGCATTGTAATGAATCCCAAACTGAACTGTACCTTGAACATAATGAACTTTTCTTTTAGCTGCTTTCCAATGACTTTCATGTGAGTTTTGCATAAACCGAGAAACAAGGCCAACAACAAAGAAAAGGTCAGGACAAGTATGGGTTAGATACAAAATTTTTCCTACAAGTTGACGGTATAAGGTAGCATCAACTTCAGGAGAAGTACAAGCGAATGAAAGTTTGACTTCAGACTGAAAGGGAGAAGGGGCTGGCTTACAGTCTTCCATGTGGAAATGGCGTAGAATATCACAGGCATACTTGGACTAGGAAAGAGAAATACCTTCCTTGGATTGCAAGACTTGAAGACCAAGAAAATAATGTAAGTGTCCTAAGTTTGTCATTTCAAACTTCCTTTTAAGGCTAGAATTCACATGGTTTATAAGGTTTGGATCACTACCAGTCAGGATAAGATCATCAACATAAAGAACAAGAATGATAAGAGACTTGCCCACTTTCTTGGTGTAGAAAGTATTGTCAGAATGACACCTAGAAAAGCCATTTTCTAAAAGAAAGTTATCCATTTTGGCATACCAAGCTTGAGGAGCTTGCTTGAGACCATAAAGGGATTTCTTAAGCCAACATACAAGGTTGGAGTCAGTTTTTATAAATCCAATAGGTTTTTCCATATAGATTTCTTCATGCAAGTCCCCATGCAAGAAGGCAGATTTAACATCTATCTGATGGACTTCCCATTTGAAGGAGGCAGCAAGGGAAAGAACAAGGCGGATAGAGTTCATTTTGGCAACAGGGGAGAAGGTTTCAGTGTAGTCAATGCCTTCAACTTGTGAAAAACCCTTAGCAACAAGACGAGCTTTATGTTTATCAACTTTCCCATCTGGTCCATACTTGGTTCTGTAAACCCATTTGCATCTAACAAGTTTTCGTCCCTTTGGTAGAGGAACAAGATCCCATGTATCATTTTCCAATAATGAATGATATTCTTCATTCATAGTTGCTTCCCAATCTGGATGGCCTGAAGCTTCTGTAAAGGTGTCAGGATCATAATTCACTAAAGCTTGAGCCACTAAAGAAGAGGCTCTATCAAATTGAGAACGTGTACGTCGTTGATCTGTAGGATCACATGCAAGATCACCTGATGCATCCCGAGTAGCACGAACCCATTTTGGAAGCTGAGGAGCTGAAGGAGGATCCTCAGAAGGTGGGGGAGGATTTTCATCCTCGCTTTCATCATCTGAAGAAGAAATATTTTCAAAAGTAGAAGAGATAGGGAGAGGTGACACATCCATCGAACTAAGCTCATAGGCCGATATATTTTCAGCAAACTTTACATTTCTTCTAATGATAACATTTTCGGACTTAAGTGGAATAAGTTTATATCCTTTGACATCTTCAGAATATCCAACAAAAATACATTTTTCACTCTTAGGTTCTAAAGCTTTATGTTTCTCATCTAGAATATGGGCCCATGCTTCACTTCCAAAAACACAAAAGTGACTTACATCTGGTTTAATTGAGCTCCATGCTTCTCTTGGAGTGATATTCTTTAAAACCTTAGTAGGAATGCGATTTATTATGTAATTTGCACAGTTAATTGCTTCTGCCCAAAAGTTAAGACCAGGTCCTTTAGATTGAAGCATACAATTAGCCATTTCCTTTAAGGTGCGATTCTTCCTTTCAGCTACACCATTTTGTTGTGGAGTATATGGAACAGTAAGTTGCATTTGAATTCCATTCTCAGTGCAAAATTTGATGAATTTGTTGTTAACATATTCTCCGCCACTATCAGATCTTAACTTAAGAATTTGATGTCCAGATTGTTTTTCAACAAAGGCCTTAAAGGCCAAGAACATGTTAAATACTTCACTCTTGAGTTTTAAGAAGTATACCCAAGTGCGTTTGGAGAAATCATCAATGAAAGTTAAGAAATACTTGTAGCCAGAGAATGAAACAACTGGAAGTGGACCACATAAATCACTATGCACAAGCTATAAAGGGGCTAAGGCGTGCCAAGAGGCACGTTTTTCAAAACTATCCCGATGATTTTTTTCGAGTACACATCTAGAACAAACACCATCTTGTGGAGCGATAAAAAGGTGTCTTGTGAACTCCTAATTACCTCACATTAATTATCAACCCAGGGACGACTTTTTATTTCAAGAGTGTACTCTGTCTGAGGCGGCTATTTACTTATGAGTAATGTTTCGCAGTATAGTGCTTAAAACCCAAAAGTAAATGAAAGCTGGAAACAAAATCTAAAGCAAGAAACTGAAATGTTCTAAACTAAATCATTCATTCAAATAACCATCAATCAAGGATACAGTTGCAATAACTCATTCCTCTAGAAATTGATGAAAGAAAAGGAATTAGAGTATGGATCATGGATCTGGGAGCATAATAGCGTCTGCTGTGTCTCATGACAGCCTTGATCCTCCTCCCACACTAAAACAGTAAATGCAAGTAAATGGAATGGAAATTAGAGCATGGACCAAAGATCTGGGAGCTAAGCAGCGACTTGCTGACTCACTACAGCTTTAGACCTTCTCTCACACCAAAGCAATAAAGGCAAGTAAATAAATCAGCAGAAAGTAAAACAGAACGACGAAATGGAAATGGGACAGCAATAAATGATACAACAGTAAAATGGAACAACAATAATCAAATGGAACAATAGCAATCAAATGGAACATCAATCCTTAATGAATTACGAAACAACAACTATCACCCGTATGTACATGATTTACATTAATATAGCAATCTGAGAGTATCGAATGATATGATTACGTTTCTGAACAAATTAATATTGTCTTCAAGCCTCGCAAATACTTATTTTATATGAATCCAATGATGATAACATTTATACAAATATCTTGCTATGGAAATAGATGCAATTCAAATAGATTCACTTCGCGTAATATAGAGACATGAGTTAAAGAACTTATTCAGATTCAGATATTAAGTATAAAGCATAGTCTATCATATGAAAGATATATCATATTGCTGAAACAATAGAAATAAGCAAACCAAACACAATTTACCGTATAACAATACAACGACAAGTGTCCGTTGGAGCCGGGCCCGTAGCTTCCAGTGGCACCGCCGTAACTTACTTCAGATGCAGGGACGAATTGAACACCAAATCCTTTATATTGATTGCATTAACAAAAGTATACAAAATCAGATCTCACCAAGACTCCATGATCAAAGTTGTTCTGAAACTTATAATTACAACAACAGTCCTTTTTTTGCCCTCTGATCTTTGGTTTCATTAAATAGAGAAAGATCAAAGCATAGATAATTACAACATGATAAATTTGGGTTGATTCTAACCAGATGATCAACAAGAAAATATATTCCCTCTCATCTCTTCAACAAAAGCAAGACGAATTTGGGTTTACAGCTGAGATTTGGAGGGCGGCCGCAACTGCAAATCTGAGAAAATCGTGCTCAAAGAACCCTGCGTTTCTCCCTGTACAAACCGAATTTGGGTAAACTGTTCTTTGAGAAGATGATTGGGCCCATTCTGGACAAAACCCATGTTCCGGATTTTCCAAATTCATCCTCATTTGCTCAAAATCTCAACCGCAAAACTGTCACTCCTTAAACCAGCGAATTTCTGAGTTGGCAGATTTAAAAATCAAATCTTCAATCTGGAAGTTACCTTGGAGGCTAAAAATGGTGAATAATGTTATAACCAACTTATTAGCACTATCATTGGTAAAATAATGCATAATAATCAATTTATTAGAAATAAAGGAGAATAAATAATATTTATTCATGAGAGCATAAATAATTAATAAAATGGATTTAAATGATAAATTATAATAAATGACATGATGAAGAATGGTAGAAATGGGTGGAATAAGTGTTCAAAAGTGATAATAATAATGGCATATTATCGACTCTACACATCTCTGCAAGATACCATTGGAAGACCTGTCACCATATTTTCTTTACATAGATTCTGAAGGGATCGATAGTTTAAGTGACCAAATCACTCATGCCAAAGTTTGCTCACTTCATCGTTATGAGCAACAAATACCGAGGGAAGATTTGATGACCCAAAGTTGTGAAACTTATACAACCTTGTAGAATCATCAGCAATGCCAGTAGCTAAAATCTGTCTAGGATCTCTTAGGTCCTTAATTACAACATCGTGAGGTGAAAATTCAACCATTTTACCTTCACCTGAATGAGTTATCTGATATACAGATAGAAGGTTGCAGGATAAGGTTGGAACACATAATACATCATTAAATCTACCATTGTCTATATGAACAGTTCCAGTCCCTACAACACTAAGAGATCTATCATCACCAACATATATATTTTTGGTGTTACAATCATTTAAAGAAGAAAACATGGCTTTGTTTTTGGCCATGTGATAAGAAGCTCCAAAATCAATGAGCCACTCATGAGACTAAGAAGAAGAAGATACATTTAGTGCATAGCCAGACTGAGATGCTTGACAACCACATGCGGAAAGTGCTATTCCTGAAGATGAATTTGAAGTTGAAGAGTGCTCTAAATGGATGTTATGCTTCTTCGTTGCTGCTTCCAAGGCTTCCATCTTCTTAAAGCATTTGGATTCTAAGTGGCCATCTCGATTACAAAATTTGCAATGTCTATCAGTCTTCTTCCATTTGTTTTTATTTGTCTTATCATTTTGTTGAAATGATTTTTCATTTTGAGGCTAAAATTGCTTAGGACCCTTGTTTGGTTTAGGACCATTCCTTTTAGGATACAACTTCTTAGGATTCTTTGAATTTGGTTGCTGCTGGGCGGCTAACGCTTTCTTAGAATACTTTCCAAGATGAAGAAGACCAAGGTGTAAGAGTTTTTCTTGTTCTCTTATTAAAGAATCACAAAAGGAATCAAAGGAAAGGGACTTGTAGGCTTGTCCTTGAGAAATGAAGGCTTCTCTTGTAGAATGGAAGGTGGAAACAAACATAGAATAGGCTGGTCCCAACTTAGTAAGAATGGAATAGATAAGGTTACTATCTTCTTTCTTAACCTTAACACCTTCCAAGAGAAGTCTAAGGGTCTTGAACTTGGACAAAAAATCTTCAATGCAAGAAAAATTATTGGGGTCCAATGTAAGCAACTCATTTTTGAGTTGATGGGCTTTAAGTTCATTTTTAATTCCAAAAACATTAGTGATATGTTTCATTGCTTCCTCGGGAGTATCAAGTTCTGCAATATGGAATCTAAGATCTGGAGAAATAGACATCCCTATCAACCCTCGTGCTTGATCTTGCCTATTTTCCCATTTAGCTGCCTTATCTTCATCTTTCAATTTGGTTTCTTGGCCTGAGGCTATTCTGTAGAGACCTTTACTTCTAAGTAAATCCACAATGTAGGACCACCATTGGAAGTAGTTGGTGCTGTCAAGAATAACTTGGCATGGACTTTCCATTTTAACAGAAGCTGAAGCAATAGATGTTGAAACTAAGTGTTCCAATGGAACGATCTCGAAAAATTACGCTGGTTCAAAAAAACGGCTCTGAAAACGGCTTCTGGATGAAGAAGTTATGGCTTTTTGAAGAAAAGTTGATGAAGATGTCGACGGAGTGCGGGAATGTGCGGAAATGAATGATAATGTTAAAAAAAATCTGCCCCCTTTCCAAACTTAATCTAATTAGCTCAAAAAAATGAAGACTTGAAATCAAGACCTCTACTCTCATAAAGTAGCTTTCGACCAAGTGAGCTAAACTAAAAGTTTAGTAATTTTTGGAAAAGAGGAAGGGGTTTTTTTTTTTTTTTTTGGTTGCTGAAGCTTTTGGGTTGCGTGCTTACTTTGAAAGCTCTTTTTCCCTACAAAAAAAAAAACACAAAACCCAACACGAACATACAAAAAAAACGAACCTTACGGCTCGAAGTTAGCTTTAGCCAGAAAATAAATATTTTCCCCAATGTTTCTGATTTTCCGAGATCACACTAAGGCACGGCGGAAAAGAGCATACACATGAGAAAAATCCTTCCTTTCTGTTTTTGATTTGCCCAGATCACACAGAGTCGCGGGGCAAAGAACATACATAGAAATGAAAAGGTATAGATCCGATAATAAATAAAAAAAAAGCTAAATAAACCGAAACCAAAATAAACAGAGAGAAAATATCTGTAAACTACAAATAAACATTGTATACCTCCAGATCTTAAAAATGACGTAGCTAGGGCTACCAGAAACCTTTTCGCGTGAAATGAAAGGGGTTCCTCACTAGAACAGATGCTCCTAACACAATAGAGTAGTCCTCTCGGCCCGAAAGTAGTCAGAAACAATAGATCTAGGAAACGACAGTCAGATGCAATTCTACCGGCTTCAGATTTGGATCACCAATGGACGCGGCCCTCAAATAGCTTTGATACCATGTAGGAATTTACATGGTAAGTTCCTCAGACAAAACACCAAAGGACACCGCTCAAAAATAGATCACAGATCAATACACCAGTATTTTTGACGGGTTAAAACCCTCAAAGAGGGAAACAGTCCACAGCCTGAGCCAACGCGGCCACTTCAGGCAATTTATTAATAAAAGAATGAAAATTTACATAAGCTTCTCTCATGGACGGTTACCCTGCAAATGACCCTCCATGCTCTTTAAATAGAGATCATGGACCAATCGGGTGTTAAGCCATGGATCAAGTGTCGGTAATACCAAGGAGAGAATGAACCGTCGGATCACTACATATCGTGACCGCCAGATTGTAAGTTACAAAATGTACATAGTAAAGAAACACACTTTACCTAACTCTATACTAGACCAAGTTATACTTAACTATTTCCTATGTGTCGGAATATCCTAACAAATTGCAATGGGATGTACAATGGGAGTGATTTTTTTATAGATTTTATTCTTTATTTTTATTTTTTTTAAGAAATCAAGAAAATAATTTCTTTAAGTTGAGCCCATTTACAGGAAATATCTATTTCCTGATAAATCTTGAAGTATAAATGTAAATGGGCTTATCTGTTTAACAATCAGAAATGGACCAAGCCATAATTTCTGAAATTTGGTATGTTTCCCTTTTTCTTTATGTGCTTTGTCCCACTTGAGAACTAGATCTCCAACTTGGAAGGATCTTTGTGTGACTAAAATTGCATCAAAAGAAGCTTTCACCATCTATTGATGTTTGGTGTGCGTGAGTTTGACATTTTCCATTTCTTCTTCTTGTTTTAGGATTTGTGAATTTCTTAATTGCAAGGAAGAAGAAGGTGTTTCTTCAATAAATTGAACTAGGGATAATGAAGGACGAGCTGAATTTGATGGAACGATGGCTTCCTTCCCATAGACTAGGTTAAATGGAGAAGTGCATATAGAGGCCTTTTGAGTTATCATATCCACGCATAGAGAAAATACTAAAGATTTGTGCCAGTTTCTTTCATTTTGATATATAGTTCTTTTGATTATTCTAAGGAGATTTTTATTAGTGGATCCTACCAAACCGTTTCCTTGGGGATAGTAATTAACAGAATATTTGAGTGTAAAACCTCTCCTCATTGCAAATTCAATCATACTAGTACCTGAAAAATAAGATTCATTATCAAATATAAGTGCAGAAGGAAAACCAAATCTTGTAATGATAAATTGAGCAATAAATTCAATAACAGATTCATAATTGACTAGCTTTAACGAAATTTCTTCCACCCACTTAGTGAAGTAATCTATAGTAGTCAGAATATATCTATGTTTTTTAGAAGAGTGAGGAACAATCTCACGTATGATATCCGGTCCCCATTGTTCGAAAGGTTGTTGAATGTGAACTGGCTGCAGAGACAAGGTTGGTTTCCTTTGTCTTCCAGAAGTAGTTTGGCATGTTTTTCATTTCCTCACATATGAATGGGTATCTTTGAAGAGAGTGGGCCAGTATTATCCAGCATGTAAGATTTTCTTTGCAGTAGTATATCCTCCAAAGTGTCCACCTATTGCTCCATCATGAAGTTCCTCCAAAAATTTTTGTGCTTCAGATTTTTCAAAGGCATATTAATAGTATGGAATCATAGTTTATCCTAAATAACGTGTTATCAACAATCTCATAATGACCTACTTTTCATCGTAAAGCACTTTTCTTTTATAATTGAGTTCAGGAGGAGCATATCCATTTTTAAAACAAAAAATTAAATCAGCATATTAGGGATCATTATCAATTAAACTTACTTCATAAATGTGTTCACTCTTAGCTATGTACCCTTCGACTAGTACGTTGGATTCTCCTATAAGCAGTTTGAAAAAACCTTACCCTCTGACAATTTTGGTTGGTTTATTTCAATATTGTACTCCTGCAGAGTTATTACCCAATTTGCTCTCTTTTCTCCCAATTATTTTTGCATTAGTAATTTCCTCACTACTGTGAATGGGATTATTACTTTTCTATGTGTTTTTAAAAGAAAAGGTCTAAAATTCTTTACATATTTATATACAACAAATTCTTGTTTTTCTAGTTCTGAATAATTCAATTTAGCACTCTGAAAATTTGAACTGAAAAAAAACATAGGTGCTTTAAGACAATGACATAAGATGTTGAAGAAGAAAAGGTATATAACATGAAATGATTGGATAAATTCAGAGTATTTAAAGGAGCATCGATAATTTCATGTTTGATTAAATCGAATGCTTGCTTTTCATGATGACCGCATTTAAAAATTGTGTCTTTCTTAATCATTTGTTGTAACAATAGAATAATTTGTGAGAAATGAGGGACAAAACTTTTAACAAAATTGATTAGTCCAAAAAATGATTGCATGATTTTTTTGTTATATGGTAGAGAAATTTTTGAAATTTCTTTTATTCTATCAAGGTCAATGTCAATTCCATTTTTTGACACAATGAATCCTAAATGTTTCCCTTCACAAAGAGCGAAAAAAGGCTTTTTTGGATTTAATGAAATGTCATATTTTCTACAGTGTTCAAAAATTTGTTTAAAGTCATGTAAATGACTATTTATGTTCTTTCAATAAATAGTAATGTCATCCAGATAAACAACAATTATTTTATTTAACATTCCTTTGAATGTTATATCCATGGCTTATTAGAAAGTGGCCCCTGCGTCTATTAAACTGAATGGCATTTTTTGGTAAGCATAAGTTCCCCATTTGGTTTTGAATGTATGATTTAGCCTATCATCTAGGTGGACAATGTTTTGATTGTGTCCTGAGAAACCATCAAGGAAATAAATAAGTTCGGAACTAGCAACTGATCATAAAATCTGTTCCATAGTGGGTAGCAGGAAATTATCCTTTTGATTGATTTTATTAAGATTCCTAAAATCTATACAAAAGCGGATATCACCATTTTTCTTCCTAATAGGTACCAAGTTGGAAACCCATCTGGAATGCCTAACAGGAAAAATAATTTTAGCCTTAAGGAGTTTATTCAATTCCATTTTGATTTGATTTTCTATGTTCGAATGAATTTTCCTTAATTTTGGTTGGACATGTTTATCATTAGAAGCCATCGGAATTGTATGTTGAATGATGGAGGTGTCAAATGTTTTGAGATCTTCATAACTCCAAGAAAAGACATCCTTATATTTTTTTAACAAATGAGTGAAGGATAATATTTCTTGAGATGAGTGACCAAGTCCTAAATTGATGTTGTGAGGTTTAATATTTGTCTCAAGGTTTATTAATTCGAATCTCAAAGTTGAACTCTATAGTTTTGAATTAGTAACTCTTTTAAATATGTCTTTTAAATAAGAGAGATCTGCAATTTTTACTACGAATTTGGGT
The DNA here is from genome assembly GCA_031772625.1 of Pinus tabuliformis. Taxonomy (NCBI): domain Eukaryota; kingdom Viridiplantae; phylum Streptophyta; class Pinopsida; order Pinales; family Pinaceae; genus Pinus; species Pinus tabuliformis. Next base: position 1,736,999,164 of record CM062819.1, read on the forward strand.
ATGGGATTATCATAAATTTTTTGTTTTAATTTATCATCGTGTTCATCCTCATAAATTATTTGGTCATCGTATGATTTTTCAGAAGTTAAGAGGCTTAAAATGTATTCATCATCTCTAAATACCCGCCAATTGGTGATATTATCAGGAATGGATGGCCTAAAGATTAACTCTACAGAAAATCTATCAGGACTGTAATCTTCAGATGGGATCAGTTTTGATGCAATGTTAGCAAGAAGGTCAGTGTTGGCATTCTGAATCCTAGGAATAGTAGAAATGTTAAATGCTAAAAAATGTGAGCTGAGAGACTAAACCAAAGACTGATAATGTTTCAAGTGTGTAGAGATACAATGCATCACGTTTCTTACTTGTTTAACTACAATTTTTGAATCTCCATAAACTTGAAGGTATTTAACGTCAAAGCTAATTGATTTATACATACCTTGGACCAATGCCTCATATTCTGCAATATTATTTGTGCATTCAAATTCCAATCTACAAGTCAGCATTGTCTTCACACCTTCAGGATTAATCAATATGCAACATGCTCTTGCACCATCACTTGATTTTGACCCATCAAAATACAATGTCCAGAATAAAGAATTAATTAATGGTTTTTCTATCATATTTACACATCTTGAAAAGTCTACCTGTGGAAAATTTTCAATTTGAGAAGTTACATAATTACAAAGAAATGGTGACATTTGTTCTTTAAAATTCTCAAAAAATGATTCAGTAGAGTAGTTTCCAAGAATGTTGTTATTAAATTTTACCGCCTCTTTTTCACCTTCGAAATTTGTTACCGAATGTTTCATGTGTTTTTCTCGGTTGATTCTAATAAGATTTGGCCTTCCATTAAATGGGAGCCATAAGTGATACCAATTAGTGGAAAAATAACCATCTAGATTTTATGACCAATCTCTACTAAGAATTAAACCATAGAAATCTGGGATATCGGCAACAAGTATATCAATTATTTAACAAACTTTAGGATTCGAAGATAATCTAATAAGAACTAAATTCATTTCTTGTATGACTTTAACTTTCATCCTATTGAGTTGAACAATGTGAGCTGCAGTTTTCTGGGGTGACATGTTCACTTTTAAACAAATTGAATACGGCATGATATTCGAAGAAGCCCCTAAATCTACCAAGAAGTTATGGACATTTTTATTAAATATTTCAAAAGTCAAAAGAAAAGGAGGGGTATGTGAGTTAGACTTGTCACCTATTAGAATAGCATTAAAGGAATTGAATAATGAATGACGAGGAGGTTTACCCATTCCGTTAGAAGCGTTGGATACCAAAACAGTAGGAATAGAAGAAGTAGCCACTGTGTTCAATTCTTTCAGTAAAAAATTATGTTGTTGTTTGAGTTTAGTGAGTTCATGAAGGGAAATGTTTGCTTTTATTCTCTTCATATCATCAATGATCACTACAAGAAAAAAGGTCATTGGTGAGGGTCATGCTTGCGACAGACCTTTAAGGTATGTCACCAATGTCGCATATGGTGACAGTCTTTAAAAAATTGTTGTTGTAAGTGTATATAGTGATGGTCCTTTACGGTTTGTTACCGAAGCCATTTTCAATGACACTTTTGGTGAGGGTCATTAAAGGCCCATCACTAACTCTCTCTTTGGTGACACTTTTGGTGAGGGTCGTTAAAGGCCCATCACTAATTCTCTCTTTGGTGACACTTCTAGTGATGATCTTTTATTGACTATCACCAATGATATTTTTGGTTACTTTTAGTGACGTCAATAAATGTTCATAATCATTTATCATTCCAATGAGTTTTTGATGACGCTTCATTCCTGTGATAGACTTTTAAGGTCCATCACCAATGTCGCATATGGTGACAGTCTTTAAAAAATCATTGTTGTAAGTGTATATAGTGATCGTCCTTTAAGGTTTGTCACCAAAGCCATTTTCAATGACACTTTTGGTGAGGGTCGTTAATTTCCCATCACTAATTCTCCCTTTGGTGACACTTTTGGTGAGGGTCGTTAAAGGCCCATCACTATTTCTCTCTTTGGTGACACTTCTAGTGATGATTTTTATTGACCATCACCAATGATCTTTTTGGTTACTTTTAGTGACGGTCAATAAATGTTCGTAATCATTTATCATTCCAATGAGTTTTTGATGACGCTTCATTCCTGTGATGGACTTTTAAGGTCCATCACCAATGTCGCATATGGTGACAGTCTTTAAAAAATCGTTGTTGTAAGTGTATATAGTGATGGTCCTTTAAGGTTTGTCACCAAAGCCATTTTCAATGACACTTTTGGTGAGGGTCGTTAATTTCCCATCACTAATTCTCTCTTTGGTGACACTTTTGGGTGAGGGTCGTTAAAGTCCCATCATTGATTCTCTCTTTAGTGACACTTCGAGTGACGATATTTTATTGACCCTCACCAATGCTATTTTTTTTACTTTTGGTGACGGCAAAAAAATGTTCCTCATCATTGATCATTCCAATGAGTTTTTGATGATGCTATGTACCTTTTACTATATTTTTTGTCAAAATATAATTATTTAAGACCATTGTTGTGGAGTCTTTTTCATTATGTGTCCATGGTCATAGTGGCTATAATAGCAGGCAATTTTTTAAGAAGTAATTAGTGTGTATCATTTCCTTCAAGTCATAAGAATATAGTCTTCCTATGAGTAAAAACATTATTCATCTCTATTAGGTTTATTATCTAGAAAATTTCCTTTAAATAAAGTTCCACTAGTGTGTGTAGGAACTATATTATTTAATACATAATCAAGCTTTGTCAATTCTATTAATGAGAGAGACCTAGCACTCCTCAACACACATGGCACACCTTAACATGCTTTGGAACAATACATTAACATTCCTTGGCACCTCGTATGTCTTGGAACATCTTTTTACCTTGAACATATTTGTACCTAGAACATCTTGCCATGAGTAGGATGCCAAGCACATGTTGGCATGCCATAGAATAGCATAGCACTCCCTTATCATGTGTTGGCATTCCCTGTAGTCCCTAGCATGCCATATAACTCCTTAGCATAATATTGCATTGACAGAAATTAGAACTTCGCACACATTAGCACTTGGCATGTATTGGAACATATTATTAGTGTACCTAGCATGCCCCTTTTGAAAAATATAAAGTCCCGACTTATTAACCCTCTTATGTGTTCATTTCCTTTCATTTTAGCTTGGTTATTCCTTTTTTTCCTTGAAAATCATTGACACATATTGGCATACTCTAGCACCCTTCACATCCTAGCATGTCTTAGCACCTGGAATGCCTTGGCACTATTTGGCACATGTTAGCACACCCTGGAACTACCTAGCACACTCTAGAACTTCTTGACATTCCCTGATATTCCCTGGCATGCCTTACCCGCTCTTAGCATATCTTGTCACTCCCTCCTTGGCATGACAACTAGCACTAATTGACACTCCCCAACACACCCTCATATTCATTCACTTCCATGCATTTTGACCTAGTGCTCCCTTGTGTTGTCCTAGTACTCCCTAACACTCCTCAGCATGCATTGGCACTCTCTAGCACACCTTAGCACTCATAAGTGAAGAATGAAACTTGTAACCAATGTTACCAGACTTAGAATAGAAAATAAATCAGTGAGTCAAAATAGATAAGAGTATTAATCAGATTGCGGAAAAAAAAAAAAAAAATAGGGAAAAAATCAGTGAATTCAATAAATAAAAATATACACATATATTGAATTAAAAAAAAAAAAACATTTTTCATTGATATTCAGTAAAGCCATGTCGAAAAAATTTCATAATATCTATAGATGTAAAAAATATCATGAATGAATAAGCATCTCATATATGTTATGAGTCCAAACATGATCCAAAGTACCGAGTCATGACTCCTAACTAGTGACTACATGGAACTAGAAGCAATTGCTTCTAAAAGTTTACAAACAATTGTGTAAGAAGAGTCTAGGACTCTTAAGAGTTTAGAAAAAATTAGTAACTAAGAGTCTAAGACTCTTAAGAGTGAGAACTAGAAGTGATTCCTCCCACTCCTCTACTTGCTTGACTCAATGTTCTTCAAGTCATGTAGTTTTAAAAGAGGAGCCTCCTCTAGTTGGACCCAATCTGTTGCATTTGTAGTTTGCAAATCTATCTCTTCAAGGTCTATTGGTGAATGATCCAAACCTATCATTATCATGAGACATTGAAATGTGAATTTAAGTTTGACTTTGAATTTTAAAGTTTAAAATTTAAATTCCAAATCAAATTATGAAACCTTAAAATTCAAGCTCTCACCTAGTATTTTCTTGTTGCGAAGTTGTAGATTGTAATGGAAAAATACAAGGTCATTTAAGCACTTCTGTGTCAACCAGTTGCACTTCTTAGAATGTATTTTCTCAAACATGCACTAGTTGCATCACAACCTGAAGCATTGCATGCTTGGTTTAAGATTCGAATGCAAAATCTCTTCAAATCTAGTGTATCATTACAAAAGTTTTGCCACGAAAGACCTAGCAAGTGGCAAGGGTTCGTGAGTAGACTTACTAAATACTAAATAGTAAAATCTTAAAAAGACAACAAAATTTAATAAAACATTTAACATACAAAATAAACTATAAACAAATTTAATGAACTGATAAAGCCTTCAAGCCTCAAAGGGTACCTGGCAACACTTTAGACCTTTCTCACATAACACTGGTATAGGAAAATAATTTAGGTGGTGCTCTATAATCCTATAGTTGGGAAAAGACACGACTTTGAAATTCTGGATCAAGGAAGCACCTTTCCATGCATGTCATAAGTCCTCTGTGAACCTCCCCATCCTCATTAAATTTTCTCTTATCATAAAAATACTATGGGTTTAAAAAGTACCTAACATCATGTAAGGGGGAATGCAATTTCCTATCCCAATGTTCATCAATAATGTCCCAAAGAGGCATATACTTTGCCTCCTCATCCCCATATCTTCTTTTGATGGCCTCCTTTGTGAGATCCATCACCTCATAAATGTAAGCCATAACAGGTTTGTCACCATCAACCATCCTAAAATTTCAAGATTTCAAATTTAAATTAATATGAAACATTGAAAATAAAAATAAGCTTCAAATGAAATTGAAAACATGAAAAAGTTAAAAGACTTGAAGTACCTTAGAATTCTAACAAGGGACTCCATCATAGCAATAATCTCTTTAGCATATTTCCAGAAACTATCATTAAACACAAGTGCAACAACTTCAATGCCTTCAAGGGTCTTGGAATGTTTAGATGTCATCCACTTAGGTGCCAAGGACATCCTCTTCAGATTTATCTTTTACTCAACCACAAATTGCAAAGATATGAAATTTGTTGCAAATCTAGTCACTACAAGTCGAACAATTTCTTTACCTTCAATTTATGTTCTCATGGTGTTTAGGAAAATAATGTGGTTGTATAGGTATTTGATTATGGATTTTTCCTTCTCCACAACCTCATGTATCCAATGAAGCTTATCAATGTCCTCAAGAATTAAATCTATACAATGGGAAACACAATAGGTCCAAAAACTTGTGGGGTTCCTAATCTCAGAAAGTCTACCAGCAGCCATATAATTAGTTGCATTGTTGGTGACAATTTGTACATGTTCTTCTCCCACTTCTTGAATGACTTCCTCCATCATTTCACCAATAAGTTGTGCAATCTTAACCTTCTCTGAGGCATCCACTGATTTGAGAAACATTGTACCTACTGGACAAGATACAAGGAGATTTATTAAATTTCTATTCCTCTCATCTTTCCATCCATCACTCATGATCGTGCACCCTGTTTTTACCCATGATGAATGAAACTTAGATAGCACAAGCATGGCATCTTCAACACTTTCTAATAGAAAATTTATCCTAATGTTCTCTAATGAAGGAGCTTTGAACCCTGGACCTACAACAACAACTGCATCAATCATAGCTTGCCAATAAGGACTTATGGCATAGTGGAAAGGTATGTCAGAATAGTACCAAAAGTTAGCAATGGCCTTCCTTGCCTGACTATGGATATTTTTTTTCCAACCAGTGGTATCCAAGGTAGGTTGGGAACCGAGTTTTGTGCGGGGAGAAAAAAGGTGTTTATGTTTCCACCTCCAATGTTGAATGTAGGAGGATTCATTTGGAAACTTGGGAACTGCATTGAGGATTCAATAGAGGGAGATGACAATGGGGTAGTGGAAGAAAAATTCTCAACTCCAGGAGTTCCTTTTTCTTTTTTCTATTTTCTTTCTTTGCATTATGCTGACTCGACATATCAATGGCCAAGGTTGCTTGGTGCTTGACATTTTCCTCAACGTTTTTGCAGAGACCTATATCATGGCCAGGTATTTGTGCAAGGTGGTACTTGAATCTATAAATGGCTCCACTACATTTCGCTTCGCAAAATTTAAAAAGGAGCTTAGGGTCTCCAAGAATCTTGTCACAATAAGCCCAAGCAAAGTCGTTCTCCCTCCACATTGTTGTTGTTTTGGACTTGTGTTTAAATTGTGGCTTCTGTTTAGATTTGGAGTTGTGCCTTCTATTTTATTTGGCTCCTATAAAATACAATAAAAAATTAAAATTAAAAATTCCATATATAACTTCGCAAAAAGGAGGGTTGGCTTTAAAGGATATGAAGTTTTGTTAAGGATCAAAGAGGACTCTATCTAGCAACACAAACACATTTCGACCTAATATATCATTATGACCTTGAAACACAATTAGGTACATATGAGGAAATGCTACCTAAAGGAAATATTATCAACATATATTGCATTGTAATCTTGAATTTGCAAGTTCGTTTAGCATAACACAATTGAACCAATACATCAATAACAGATTCTGGAAGAACAAAGATACCCAAAGTTGTGAATGCATGGTTAAAGCCTTTGAAGTTGGCAAGACATCGACCAACGAAGGAATGCTTCATGACTTGGTCAATGGTTGGTATGAAACCATTTCTTAGTGCATTTTTTAAATATATTTAAGCCCCATTTATAGGGTTGAAAAGTCATAACCAAAGGAATACACTAAACATTCGATTGCTAAACAGTGAAACTTGAAACTTGCCATTGAAAACGACATTGAAACTTCAATATAGTAATATACCTATTATTTAAGCCAAGTACCAACGTACCTTGATTTTTGAATAATGAAGCAGCTAAGCCTAAAGGTAAAACACAGTGAAGGCGACACGTGACTACCTAAGGGTCGATGTGGAGTACGGATAGAGCACACATTGGCGACTGCCCGATATGGAGTCTGGACATAGGCTCACCTTGGCAGTTCCCCGATATTCAGTCTGGATTGTGTAATAGTGAGTAGTGATTGATTATTGAAGGTCTCGACATATGAGTTTTAGGCCTGAGAAATGAGAAATAAATTTTTAAATGACTGACGTTTAGTTTTTAGCAATGCGGCATACCTAAACTTGAAAAACTCGGGCTCGTCGAGTCAAGGTTGAAAATCAAATATATTGGAATCAATCACAATAAAATCTGCTTTAATTGGCAAGTCTCAAGTCAAACTTGCATTGAATATGAGTTAAACTTGGTCAATGTGAGTTAGACACGAAAATATTTAGGTTGGATCGTTTAGAGAGTGAGCAAATTCCAACTTGTGATTTATAGCGATTGATTGGCAAGTCTTGTTTCACTTCTTGTAACTAAAATCTAAATTGAAAATAGGAGATCTTACAATTGAAAATAATTGTTAATTTTCTAAACTAAAATTGGCCCATTGACATCATTTCTATTTGCGATTGGGCACGTCAATGGAAGAGATTCATTGTAAATTAGGTTCATGGAGAAAATATTTTATGGAAGATGTTTCTTTTATGTTGAGGAAGACATAGTAATATTTTCTATTAAATTTGAATAACAATAGTATCTGCTCTGTATCTCCCTTATCTCATTATTTTTATCTCCTGTAACTCATACAAAAAGTGCGGTAATAGTGGACATGTATCATCAAGCTCCACTCCTTTTAATCCAAAGTTCTGCATCCAAAACTTTGTGTCACTTGCGCCGCAAAGCCTTCGCTATAGAGTGTGGAGTTAACACCTACCTCTGCATGACAAAAGCTACACATACCTTTTGGCTTGGTTTTTTCACCTTTGCCCATTCTTTGTTTGGAGTCTGGGACAACATGCTCCACATACTTTTTTTCCATACCTCTATGTGAGTGTAACTTTGCACATTTTCTTTGCTTCAACCAATATCAAAAGCATTTGTGAGCTTCTTTCAAGGCATGAATACATGCTTCAATCATGGAAATTAGCAAAGTTTCTAAAGAAAAAAATAATGATGGAGTTATCCTTTTCCATTTCAAATATGTTAGGATTCTATTGAGAGCCTTTTAGAGATAATAATTAACTCGCCCTCTACTTTTCCGTTTTCCTTAATATAAATTGCATCTCTTATTACATTTCTAATCAAGAGATTTACATCAAATACTAGATTAAAGGGCCAAGGAATTTTCATAAATGCTTCCTTGTCCAGTAGAATAATAAATGGTCAACATGTCAACTTGGCTCCAATTTCTTGGGAATTAATAATTGTTTCAAAAAATGACTACTCTTGTTTGAATCTAGAACCATGTTTAAGCTTTGAAAATGGATTTTACTCCAAATTGATGTTGGAAAGTTCCTTATTAAAGGCTTCTATATATCTCCTCCACTAGAAATAATGGCTTGTATGTTGAAAATTATATCAGAGCTCCCTTATGAAAAGCCTAATCATCCCATTGTCACCAAGAGCTCCTCCTTTTCCCCAAATTGGACCCAAAACAACATTGAGTACTTAATTATGATCCAACCTAAGAAATTTTTGTTAAAATTGACAACTAGGGCCAAACTCCACGTGGGTCATCTTATTTGTGGCAGCTAATATTTTAGTTGGATCCCTCTCATCGAGAGGTGTAGGATTGATCTAAAGATCATCTGACTCCGATAAATATTTATGAAGATATGAATTTATTTTGATTATGGACAAATTGTCAAGTCGTCCAGCAACTTATGTAGGCTCAGAAGCCCAACAGTCATGTCTATTCAACCTCTACATTTTATTATAAATAGAAGAGGACTTGAAGTCATTTGTCACACACATATACTCTTCATGTGATCTCCTCCTCTCCACGTCTTTGGGTTTTGGTGAAGGAGAGACACTAAAAGTATACACTAGCCTAAGATGATGTCCTAGCCGCAGATGATGCCCTAGCCGTAGATGATTCCCTAGCCATAGATTATGCTCTAGCCATAGATGATTCCCTAGCTGCAGTATGATGCCCTATCCGCAGTAAATCTATCCGCAACATTTACGGGTGCCTTATTTGAAGGTACTCTTGATAGCCATCAATGGTGATCTAAGCAACAAAGGGAGGCACTTATACGTAGTCTAAAGAAGCCCTCATTCATTAACTAAAGGAGGCCCTAACTATAGTTGAGAGAGGCCTAATCCACAGTAAGGTGGAGGGTCTAATATACAATCAAGGGAGATATCTAACCACAACCCTAGGGAGGAGATCTAGCCTCTGTCATAATGAACTGTAGCTGTAGATTATGAAGCCATACTTGCATTAAGATGAGGAGAGACCTAGCTGCAACAAGAGGTGACCTAGCTACAGCAAAAGGAGCCATATAACATCATGAAGGAGTCTAAGAAAATTAGCGTGCGAATTCTGCGATAAAGCCACATCATTGTAGGTTACAACATGGCCTATTTCAAGGCTATTTGGGCATGATAGGGCTGTTTGCAAGGAAGCTGAGCCACAATATAAAGAGGTCAGAAAGTACAGTACATAAATTCGGATTTCTGTAGGTGACATCATGACAAAAGAAGGATTGTTTAGTTTGGGATTGCTTGGAGGATTCTGGAACTATAGCCTAGGTGCTTTGCTAGGTTGCAAGCCATAACAAGCATCTAAGGCAGATATACATATGCCAGTATAATGAAGCAACAGAAGTATAGTGTTGTGGCATGATGAAGAAACAAGAAGTATAACAATAGCATGATGTAGCAACAAGGCACTGCAACATGATGATGTATTAAGTATGTCTTGTGTATATGATTGGGTGAAAACATTGTGACAAGAGCGACTGATAGTAAAGTACAACATAACAGGTAGACCAGCAATGTGTATAACATTAGATATAGATCCATGATGTTGAGAACGGCTCAGTGATATTTGGGTGCAGCACTAAGATGATGAAGTACAACATAATAATAAGGTGCAACATGATGATGAGTTGCAGTACAGTGATGGGAGCAACTCAGTGATGGGAGTAGCTCAGTGACTAGGTGCAGCACTGTGACGAAATACAACACTATGATAGGTGAAGCAGTCACCTTAGAAAATCAGTTGAAGTAGCATATCTTGAACTGATCTCATATAGATATAGAAAGTCAAAATGGTGACTTCTATTGTAAATGTACTATCTCTCTCTCTCTTTCTCTGATGAACTATTGAAGAACATAAAAGAAGAATTGATCAAGGGTTTCCCCACATTACGGTTTGTCCATGGCTCGTACCACTTCTTGTGTCCTCTTGTCTTGGCTTGTCTTCTACGATTTATATTTATGTTCTCTCTACAGTTTACTTTAATGCTGATGTGATTTCTAATCTAGACAAGATATTGAGCTAAATATGAAAATTGAAATAAATTGCTCTAGCATAGAACATACCTAAAATTTAACATGGTATCAGAGCTGAGGTGAAGGTGTTTCCAAAGAAAGAGTGAAAGAGAAATCACCGAAGACCATTGGGAAAGGACAAAAGGATCAGTAGATTCCTCATCCCTCTTCAAATTCACCAAGGGTGAAATCGAGGCAGAAAATATTATTAGAATGGTGTAGTGGAAGTTTCTGATGGCCTACCTAAAGATCACTTCAACGGGAAGTTTGATCTAAGGATGGAAGGAAAGGAAGATACCTTGGTTGCAATAAGTTTTGCCATTATGCAAAGGAGTGTCCAAGTGGCAAGGACACATCACTTGATGATGATAACAATAGGGACATCTTTAATGATCAAAGGAATGACAAGTAATGTGGGTCATCAAGGAAATCGCTGACTCTTCACAGAAAGCAAGGAACCCCAGGTATGAAGAATCAAATGTTGTTTCTGATAAGATAAAGAAGCGTTATCTTGTATTGGCCCTCTCCTTTAGATTCTTTGGGAATCTGGCTTATTGGTTGTAATGCTTCAAGGCACTTCATCGGATAGTAGGGTGCACTCTCTAACTTGGTAGAGATGGAAACAATCGTGGGATTATACTTGGAGCCGATGCCACCTATCTCGAAAAGGGTGTAGGGAATGTTACCCCTCAATTGAATGAGGGTAACTCGATTCATTTACAAAATCTCCTTTATGTACCTGATCACAAAAAGAACTTGGTGTCCATTTCAGCAATGGAAGTCGAAGGTTTCAGGATGCCACTCATCGATGGAAAGGTATGTGTTTGAAAATAGAATTTTCAAAGATGTTTTTGAGTTCAAGGTTGTATCAAGTTGCAAGAAGTCCATTGGGGACCATTTCCATTGACACATAGCACCGAAGGTCTGTGAGTCAGATGGTGACAGGGATGTCTGAATTCAAGTACAGCATGAAGCTACATGTCTAAGTGATGAGCCCCAATTTTAGGTACAATTTGGGCTCATATTGGCCTACTTACCTTTCTCAACCATTCATTTTTTACCACTTATGCATTCATTTCTTAGTATATTCGTGTTGTTTGTAGGAAGAAGGGCAGGCATTATATCTATGTGGCTAACACATGATGATTTCAGGTTTTTGGCATTAAAGAGAGCAAAAGACCACGCAAAAGGAGACAAGGAGACAACAAAGGTGACATTATGGGTTCATAGGGAGGTTGTCCACAGTCTTGATGACCTTCCTCGTGATTTCCACCTTCACTCCGAGCTCCAACAGCTCTCCCCACCGAGCTTAAAGGCAGCCAACACGTTCTACAGGATCAGCAGTTTTACAGCAGTTTGACTTTCAGTTGGACAGCCTAGCTCCACGAATGGAGGAAGCTAGCTTGATCTTCATTTTGTATAAATATGAAGGCCGTAGCCTTTGTTAGGGGCTTTTTGAACTTTTGGACTGATATTGTAATTTTTGAGCATAGCTCGGTGTTTGTTTTTGTAAGCCAGTTTTGGCATGACATTAGACTTTTGATTATGAATAAAGGCAAGCAGATTTGGATCTAATTCTGAGCTTTTAAGGGAGCTATAGCTCTCAGGTTAGGGCCCAACCTGAGAGTAATAGATCTCCTCTTCTTGTAGTGTTATTTACCTTTCTTTCCAGCATTTTGTTTCCTTTTTTTGATATGCATTTCAAAGAACACAATTTGCTGATTTGATTTCTTTAATAAGATTGAGTAGGATTAGCTTATGGTTAAATTACTTTCAGTTGCTTAGATTAGGATAGGAGGTTTGTAATCCACTAGAGCTCCAAGAAAAGGTTGTTATTGCCTCCACTGCCATCTCTGTTTAGGGATTGGGGTGCAGTCTATACCAACCACCAAAAAAAACGCAGTCTTTTCTATTTTTATGCAAGCTGCAACACAGTCGGTTTAATCGTGGATCCTTCCATGCATTTTTCTCTTGAGCCATACTTCGTCATTACAATTCCATGCACGAATTTTCTTCATGATTTACATCGTTGTTCATTGGTTTGATAGCACAGGTAGCACTGGTTAATGAATTCTCGTTTTTGGTGCAAGACATAAGTAAGTTGTTTTATTTACACTGCTCCATATCATTCTACTTCCTTCTTCTTCTTCTTAACCTCTCCTCAAGCCACCTACTCGACCTCTGTTCATCTCGTTTACCTTCCAACTCATCCATTGCCACGTAGCTTCATTTTTTGACCTTTCGTTGCTTCCCTCCTTCTATCCACCAACCAACTCCGTGCACTCTCTCTCCATCTTATTTCTCTGCCCCTGAGCCATCCCAAGTTCCATCTCCAACGTACCTATCCACCCATACCACTCCATCACTTCACCATCACCCAAAACTTCCACTTACAGCACATCCTGTAGAAGGTAGCAGACTTCCTGTAGAATTCCTTAGTTTCCTGTAGGATCCCCTGCAGACATCCTGTAGAAGCCTGCAAACTTGGTTGCCGAGCATCTGAACGTTTTAGACTTCTGTGGACTGATGCTAGGGACCCTCTGGAACCTCTCCTAGCCCTCCTGACCTTTCCCAAGCTTTCTCTCCCTTCACACCACCTCTGCACAGCCAAACCCTAATAAGAAACAAATTCTATTTAGTTAGTTGTAGATCAATCTATTTCAGTTTTGCAGGTACCAAAGGAAAAAAAGCAAAAACAATAAAAAAAGAAAGTCTTTTCCATTTCATACCTCGTAGGAACCGAGATAAATCAGGCAAATTCCTACCCAACACCCCCACCACATCACTGAGTCACCCTTCTCTCTTCTTTGGTGACAGTGACCCAGAAGAACCTATAGGTGAACATCCCGAGATATACAAAGATCCTATAGTAGAAGAAGAGTTAGAGACCACTCCATCTGAAGCTATGGCTGAAAATAGAAGAGAAGATGAGAGAATAGAAGGTGCCTTCCCCATCCGAGAGACCAATGGAGAGATGAAAATGAAGAACATTAGCCCCTCCGCCTTACCACGCTTCCATGGACTGACTACTGAAGATCCTGATACCTTCCTGTTTGAGTTTGCTGTCCTTTGTAGAACCTATGACTATACTGAAGATGAGCAAAAGCTGAAACTCTTCCCTTCAACTCTTAAGGATGCAGCATTACGCTGGTTCATGGGTTTACCTGGGAATAGTATCACCACTTGGGCTCAGATGCAGCAAGCTTTCAATACCAAGTACAGGGATTATTGTAGGTCTAAGGAAACCAAGGGAGAAATCTTTCGGATGACCATGGGAAATGATAAGTCCTTAGAGGATTATGAGGAGAGGTTCCAACTTAGCTATAAGCGGGCCAGGTGCACACTTGACCCTGAATCCCTCATGTTGGTCCTGCTCCGAGGAGTCCCTGAAGACCTCTTAGATACCCTTCACATGTTAGCTGGGGGGGACATTTACCAACTGCCTTATGAGGACATCAAGGCTGTGTTTCGAAACCACTCCAGGGCAGCTCGGAAACGAGGTAGGGGAAACCTCCTCTCAACTAGTGTCCCTTTCTCCAAACATGAGCTTGCAAATCAATTAGAAGATCTCAAGAGTGAGGTGAGACAGACCATTGCCATGCAGCTGGACACATTCAGAATTCAGCAGAAGAAAGAAGAAGCTGAGAGAGCCTTGGCTGTCTTCTGCCCTAGGTGCACAAGGAGACACCCTAAGAACGAATGCCCATTGCATTCGGTTGAAGTATGTTTCGTTTGTGAGGAGGACCATCCCACAAATCAGTGTCCAACCTTACCTGGGTTTAAAGCCATGTACCAAGGGACAGAAGCTCCCACTGAACCTCTCTATTACCTCAACCAAAGGAGGCCACAAGGATCTATACCTTATCAGCATGGAATGCAAGGGGCACCTCAAGCTTATTACAGCCGCAACCAATCGACTCCTATGCCTTCCTGGGGTCCCCCTGCTCATCCTTCCTGGTCCATGCCTCCTCCATGGTCTTATCCACCTCAGTACCCTACTCAACCTACTTCTCATTCATATCATTCACATGCCCAGCCACAGCCTCAGTGGAATGCACCTCAGTTGGGGTGGAGGCCCCAGTACAATACTCTTCCCGCCATTTTGCCTCCACCACCAGTTCAACCTCAGCCATTACCTCCTGCTCCTCCAAGGCAACCTCAAATGCCTTCTCAACCGAACCCGAACCCCAACAATAGACAGGCCCAGCAGGTATACACTGGGGAAACCTCATGCCCTACCTATGTTGTGGAGATCCAGGAGATCAATCTTCGATCTGGAAAGACTCTACCAAATCGCCAACCTCCTCCCCCAGAGGATGAGGAAGATAAATAGGAAAGTGAACTGAAGGCTATTCCACCCTTTCCTGAGAGACTGACAGCCACCACACAACCCAACCCAGAAGAGGATGAGCTTCTGGGTGAGCTCAAGCAGTTGTGTGTAAAAATACCACTTCTCCAAGCCATCAAGGATGTGCCAATATACAACAAACTGGTTAAGAAAAAGTGTTTCAAACACCCAGGCAGGTGGAAGAAAGATGCTTCAACCATCAATTTCATAGGACAACTGTCTGACCTTATGTTAGGACAAGTCATCTGCCCAAAGTACCTAGATCCTGGAAGTCCTCTAGTAGATGCCCACATCAATGGCACCATCATACCTCACACCTTGATCGATCTGGGGGCTGCCATTAATGTGATGACCAGGAATACCATGCTCAAACTCAATCTTCAGGGTTCCTTGAAGAAGACCTCGACAGTACTGCAATTAGCAGATCGCTCCACTGTGACTCCCGAAGGGATTGTGGAGGATGTCTTAGTCTCTATCGACTCTTGGGAATACCCTGCAGATTTCTTGGTTCTGCAACCCAAGGCAAAGCTTACTGGATATCCTCTCATTTTGGGAAGGCCTTGGTTAGCCACTGCAGATGCTTACATAAGTTGTCGTGCAGGAAATATGACCATCAAAAATGGTCCTATGTCCAAACAACTAGTCCTATACCCTCCTGCCCAACCCTCCTTAGAGCATGACTTACCACTCTGGTTAGAGGAAGGAGAGGAAGACGAGGTGTACTCAGCACCTCTGTGCACCTTAGAGACCACTAGAAGAGACCCCCCAACCGAGGATGACTTGATTGAGACCTTGATCCAGAATCCGCCTTCCAGTGCACTATCCTTAGAGAAATTGGTGGAGGATGCCCAAGCTAGCACCTTAGTGGATCTTTTTACAACCAACCCTGTCACTCCCAGAGTCAAGAATGTGAAGTTCGGCCCTGAGAGAACATTGAAGATCAGCTCCTCCCTCTCTCCTTCCCAGGAAAAGGAGCTGTGTAGCCTGTTGGCCAGTCACCTAGATGCTTTTGCTTGGAGCTATAAGGAGATGAAAGGAGTCCATCCTTCGGTTTGTACCCATCACATATACATCAAAGAGGATTGTAAGCCAGTTAGGCAACCCCAGAGGAGAATGAATCCAGCTCTTAAGGACATTGTCAAGGAAGAATTGCAAAAACTGTTGGATGCCGGATTCATCTACCCCATCTCAGATAGTGAATGGGTGTCCCCTCTGGTGTTGGTTCCCAAGAAAAATGGGAAATGGAGAATCTGTGTGGACTACCGAGAACTGAACAAAGCTACCAAGAAAGACCATTTCCCTCTACCTTTCATAGATCAAGTGTTGGATGGACTGGCAGGAAAGAAGTTCTTCTCTTTCCTAGATGGGTTTAGCGGGTACAACCAAATCCAAATCAGCCCGGAAGACCAAGATAAGACCACCTTCACTTGTCCTTGGGGCACCTTTGCCTACCGAGTCCTTCCCTTTGGGCTATGCAATGCTCCTGCTACTTTCCAGAGAGCTGTCTTAAGCATCTTCTCGGAGCTGGTCCATGATGCAGTGGAAATCTATATGGATGACTTTACTCCTTATGGGGCCAACTTCCAGGAAGCATTGTCCAATCTGGGAAAAGTCCTAACCAAATGCATTGAGATGAACTTGTCCCTTAGTCCTAAAAAATGTGAATTCCTAATGACTGAAGGGACCGTGCTAGGCCATACCATTTCTTGCCAAGGGTTGCAGGTGGATCCTAACAAAATTGCTCTCATCAAGAAGGTTCCACCTCCTCAAAAGGTAAGGGATGTTCGGAGTTTCTTGGGATTAGCAGGATACTACCAGAGATTCATCAAAGATTTCAGCAAGCTAGCCTCGCCATTGTTTGGCCTGTTGGCAAAAGATGTGGAGTTTAAATGGACTAACGATTGTCAGAGGGCTTTAAATGAATTGAAGGACAAGTTGGTGTTAGCTCCAATCCTGAGAGGTCAAAACTAGGCCCTACCTTTCCACATCCACACTGATGCCTCGAACAAAGCCATAGGTGCAGCTTTAGGACAAGTTGAGCAAAAACTTCCATATGCCATTTACTTTGTTAGCAAAAACTTGTCCAAAGCTAAGCTGAATTACACTGTAACCGAGAAAGAATTGTTGGCTGTGGTCCATGCACTGAACAAGTTCCGACATTATATTACTGGCTATCAAACCTTTGTACATACAGACCATGCTGAAATTAGATATTTAATGAATAAACCAGATGTGAATGCTCATATTATTAGATGGTTACTTTTATTGCAGCAGTTTGATTTGACCATTGTTGACAAACCAGGTAGAGAAAATGTTGTTGCTGACTTTTTATCTAGATTGGATTTGTCTGCAGATGAGGATGGAACGGTGGATGAACAGATGCCCGATGAACATCTATTTGCTATTTCAGTACTCTCTCCATGGTTTGCTGATATAGAAAACTACCTTGTTTCAGCACAGTTCCCTCTGCACCTATCTTCCAGAGAGAAGAGCAAAATCATCAGAAAAAGTGCCTCATTTACTTGGATCGGGGGCAATCTGTTCAAGCTTGGCCTCGATCAGATCTTAAGGCATTGTGTAAGGGAGGAGGAAGTCTTTGATATCCTCCTCACTTGTCATGATGGGCCTTGTGGAGGACATTTTGCAGCAAAGAGAACTGCCTTCAAAATCCTGCAGGCAGGCTACTATTGGCCCACACTTCATCAAGATGTCAGAAGATATGTCAGCCAGTGTGACCAATGCCAAAGAATGGGGAAACTGACCCAAAGGGATGAGATGCCTCTCCAACCTCAGGTGAATCTTGAGCCATTTGAGAAGTGGGGTATGGACTTTGTGGGCCCAATCAACCCTCCTTCGAGGCAAAGGTCTTACATCATTGTGTGCACTGACTACCTCACAAAGTGGGTAGATACCAAAGCAATCAAAGCAGCAATAGAAGAAAAGGTGGCCGAGTTCCTAAGAGAAAACATCTTCTATAAGTTTGGCTATCCAGGAGAGCTGGTCACCGATCAAGGGAGCCAGTTCACCTCCAACCTGGTTGAAGATCTACTAGCTCATCACAAGATCAAGCATAGGACTTCCACCCCCTGTCACCCTCAAGCAAATGGGTAGGTGGAAGTCACCAATAGAGCATTAGAAGGGATCTTGACTAAGGTGGTGAGCAGCAACAGAAAGGACTGGGCAGATCGCCTGGTTGAACCCACATGGGTTTACAACACCACTTGGAAGACCACCACCGGCTTCACACCTTATGAGCTGGTCTATGGGAAGAAAGCTTTGTTGTCCATTGAGTTTGAATACAACACTTTGAGGATGGCAGCTCAGCTGGACCTAGATCTCAGCCATGCACAACAAGAAAGGCTATTGCAGCTGAATGGCCTGGATGAGCACCGAATGCAGGCCCTCCTTCACTCAGAAGTGGTTCAACTTCAGAGAAAGGTGTGGCATGACCAACATCTCCATGACAAGCAATTTCAGCCGGGAGATTGGGCTTTGCTGTATGACTCCAGATACAAAGATTTCAAGGGGAAGATGAGAACCAGATGGCTAGGGCCATATTCAGTGGAAAAATGTCATGACAATGGATCTGTTCTTATTCGGACCATTGATGAGGAAGCCATCCCCATGCTTGTCAATGGGCATCGATTGAAGATCTACAGGAAACCTCCCTCAAGACAAGAGTTCATCAAAACTATGGAGAAGGCAGTGTTGGTCATAGAGAAGGGTTCTGCCTCTGCTTTGGGCATACCCTGAAGAATCTAAAAAAAAAAAAAAATTAAAAAAATAATAAAGATCCTTGGGTGAAAACCTTTCTGAGGCGCCCAAGGTAGGTGGTAGGGGTGAAAACCTCATGGAGGCGCCCCTATTGTCTTTTCAAAAAAAAAAAAAAAAAGAGATTGGAAAAAGATCCTTGAGTGAAAACCTCTTTGAGGCGCTTAAGGTAGATGGCAAGGGTGAAAACCTCAATGAGGTGCCCCTGTTATCTTTCAAAAAAAAAAAAAAAGGAAAAGAAAAAAAACACAAGAAAAAACAAGGTCAGCAGATGCATTATGTAAAATTGCATGCAGGTGTTCTATGGAGGAGAGGAAGCCTCTCAACTCAAAGCCAAGGGTCCTCATCATGCAGTTAGGACACCTCACCATCACCTCCTCCAAGAATACTCATTTTCTCCAAGGTATGTGCAATTTTATTACAGCTTGAGTCTTCTACAGGAAGACGCAAATTTTCTACAAGAAAATGCAGAGTTTCTACAGGAAGATGCAGATCTTCTACATGAAGGTGTAGACTCTCTACAGGAACGCATCCTTTCTACAGGAAGCGCTGTATTTCTACAGGAAGCTTCCTGTAGAAGCTCAGAACGGGCCAGAATTCATTTCATGAGGAGATCTAACGGCTAAGGATCGGTTTGGACGCATGCACGCCACTGTTGTCAACCATGCACATTGCTGTTATCTTGTTCCACCATCCTTGTCGACATGCAACAAAGTTACCTGCACCAGCAAAGCAGATCGATGAGTCTCGAGAAAAAGCAAATTGTAAATGGGAAAAAGCGCTAGAGATCTCACACCATATTCATCACAGTCAGCCAGAAGCTCCGAGAGCATGATCGTGAGGCCATCCATCGTCGTGCAACATGCACCCAAGGAGGAAGAACTGTTCCAAGACATCCCGTGGGAGTCCTGTAACAGTTACACCTGCTAGAGTGGATACCATTCACAGCACAGGCCATATGCAATGACACGTGGGCGCATGCAACTGAAGCATCCCATCCATCGACGACAGCTTGTGAACATGGACCTCCGGGCCTGTGTAAGTTCGCCAGCAGCAGGTAAATCGACTCATCAGCGTCCAAAGAGCTGAAACATCGTGTGCAGCCATCCAGGTAAGTGTCTCGACCCTTCCTTCCGTCAGACTGCATGAATGTTACTTTGATTGATTGCTAAGTGTAAAGGTGAATGGGTTGAGCGGCCGTATGGCCATTTGGCCGACCACGTCGGCCAGTTAATGGTCTAGATGGATGAGAGGGTGGCGGCCATGACAAAAAGAATAGCAGCACGCACATGAGAGCAATCCCGTCGAAAAAAAACTGAGTTTAACCGAAGAGGCGGCGGAATATCTGCGGGAATTGATGCGGCAGTAAGTGAACACGTAGTTGAATGATGGGATGACGTCACCCAACGGTCCGGCGGGGACAGCTCACCCCGCGCCACGGATTCCGCCGAATTCAAAATCTAATCGGCTAGATTGCATTCATGCATTTATCAACCACCGGTTTGAACTCGAGCAGCTATCCTGATCCTTCTACAGTGTGATATGCCGAGCCTTTGGCTATCAAAACGATTGAGAAGCACACCCAAGGCACAGACCGACTGCAGTCTCTCCTGAAAATCGCGCGCTGCATTCTACAGGAACGTTGTCATTCTACAGGAACGTTGCATTCTACAGGAACGCTGTCATCCTACAGGAACGCAGTTTTCTACAGGAAAGCGGGTGCCTCATGTAAAAAGGTGGCCAATTAAAGAGGTAACCCTGAACTCTTCATGCAACTGGTTATTAAAGGTGGCAAAATTGTCGTCCACAGTCTGGTCATAGAAAAACGGTGAAATTGTTGTCTGCTGTGCCTATACTGTCATTCTACAGGATGTCGAGTAATTAAACTGTGTTAAGTTCCTCAGGGATAAGTTTTGTGGGTTATGTGCATGACATTCTACGCTCTGTCTCAGTAAACCAAAATCTCTTCCACAATCACCACCTCTGGTTAAGAAAACTGTTTTATCATGCCGGGTGGGTTTATAAGACGAGAACCCACTGATTCAACCAAATTAAGGGAAAACCAGGAAGTGGTAGAGCTCTTCACACGGGTTCAATGGATATCTTTTTGTGACAAGTTGCAGGGTTACGATGATGAAGTGGCAGAAGAATTTTTGCAGGCTCTGAAGCCGAAATCCAAGACACTGGCCACAGTGAACTTCAGGGGTCTAAGCCTTAAGCTAACCCCACAATATATCAGTTGAATTACTGAAATTCCGATGGGTTTGCCATGGGATAAGGAGGAAAGGAAGTTGAGCCAGCAGGCCAAGAAAGAATTCTTTCCACCTGAGGAGGAATTCTCGAAGGACAAAAATGGGGTGCGAAGAACCAGCTTGCTGCCACCATGGAATGAAGTCAGCCTGCAAATCATGAAGTATATAACCTGTGAAGGCCGTTTTAGCATCGTGTACACATATCACTTTCAGTTGCTCACTGAATTGAGGAACCAGATTGATCTTCCTGTAGAACAAAAACTGAGCATTCCTTATTTCCTGCTACAGTCCCTAATTAAGTGTGCCACAATGTTAAAAGAAGGCATACCAGATCAGGTAGCCCACCATGGGTTGATCAAACTTCTTGTGGAGGATGCGCTTCATTCATATAAGGTTCCCCTCTCATGGGAATCATTCCGGAATTTGACAAGAGATGGAGACATAAAAATGTTGATTGAAGAAATGGGTTCCTCCAGCAGTGAGGAACAAGAAGCAGTGGCTGAGGGAAAGAGAGAAAAAGGCCAGAAGACCCCGACCACAGTGCAGAAGAAAGAACAAAAGAAGAAGCATGAGGAAAAGGATGACAAAGAAAAAGTTGGCACACCCATCTTGTCAGCAAGAGAAAAGAGGTTGAAGAGCAGAACGAACAAAGCTGAGGTGGTCCACATCAACCCAAGTACCTCATCAGTACCTGCAACCAAAGAAAAAAGCAAAACCCATGCAGCAAAGCAAGAAAAGGTGGTGACACCCGTGTCTATAGGAAAGCAGAAACAGGCTTCTACAGGAAGCCCGAAAATCATTGAAAAAGAGGCTTCTACAGGAAGCCCGAAAATTACCAAAGCAGGGGCTTCTACAGGAAGCTCGAGAGTGGCTAAACCAGGGTCTTCTACAAGAAGCCCAAAATTGGTAAAAAAAGGATCTTCTACAGAAGGCCCAGAAGTGGGTAAAGCAGGGTCTTCTACAGGAAGCCCGAAATCTGAAAATAAGGGGCCCTCTACAAGGAGCCCTGAGAAAGAAAAATGCAAGAAAGAGAAGGTTGGTATTCTCGAAAAGGAGGCAGCAGCTGTGCTGGCCGCCCTCAGTACACCTCCAAAGCCGAAGGAGAAGAGAGAGAGGGAGATCCCTCTACCTTTTGAAGCCAGGAGAAGTAAGAGAATAAACACGGGCAAGCTGCAGCCTCCACCCAGCAGCCAAACCATTTCAGGGGGTGTCCCTACTTCACCCAGTAAAAGATCCCCCTCTAAAACATCGGCCACCCCCGAGAGGGGAAGCCCAAAAGTAACTTCCTGGACACGAAGGATAGGCCAATTGGTTTCTGAAGCCCGGCTCAAGGAAACGGGAAAGGGGGAGGAAGCGCCACCCTCGTCACCGCTAGGGGCAGAAAAGGCGGGGCCACCAAGAACAGGAAAGGAAGAGCATGCTCCGGGCCCTAGTTCTCGGCCAAGGACAAGGAGCTGGTGCAAAGTTGCTCAAGGATGAGCAAATAGTTTAGCTGGGGGGTGATGATGAGCCCCAATTTTTGGTACAATTTGGGCTCATATTGGCCTACTTACCTAGCTCAACCATTCATCTTTTACCACTTATGCATTCATTTCTTAGTATATTCGTGTTATTTGTAGGAAGAAGGGCAGGCATTATATATATGTGGCTAACACATGATGATTTCAGGTTTTTGGCATTAAAGAGAGCAAAAGACCACGCAAAAGGAGACAAGGAGACAACAAAGGTGACATTACGGGTTCATAGGAAGGTTGTCCACAGTCTTGATGACCTTCCTCGTGATTTTCACCTTCACTCTGAGCTCCAACAGCTCTCCCCACCGAGCTTAAAGGCAGCCAACACGTTCTAGAGGATCAACAGTTTTACAGCAGTTTGACTTTCAGTTGGACAACCAAGCTCCACGAATGGAGGAAGCCAGCTTGATCTTCATTTTGTATAAATATGAAGGCCGTAGCCTTTGTTAGGGGCTTTTTGCACTTTTGGACTGATATTGTAATTTTTGAGCATAGCTCGGTGTTTGTTTTTGTAAGCCAGTTTTGGCATGACATTAGACTTTTGATTATGAATAAAGGCAAGCAGATTTGGATCTAATTCTGAGCTTTTAAGGGAGCTATAGCTCTCAGGTTAGGGCCCAACCTGAGAGCAATAGATCTCCTTTTCTTGTAGTGTTATTTACCTTTCTTTCCAGCATTTTGTTTCCTTGTTTTGATATGCATTTCAAAGAACACAATTTGTTGATTTGATTTCTTTAATAAGATTGAGTAGGATTAGCTTATGGTTAAATTACTTTCAGCTGCTTAGATTAGGATAGGAGGTTTGTAATCCACTGGAGCTCCAAGAAAAGGTTGTTAGTGCCTCCACTGCCATCTCTGTTTAGAGATTGGGGTGCAGTCTATACCAACCACCAAAAAAAACGCAGTCTTTTCTATTTTTATGCAAGCTGCAGCACAGTTGGTTTAATCGTGGATCCTTCCATGCATTTTTCTCTTGAGCCATACTTCGTCATTACAATTCCATGCACAATTTTTCTTCATGATTTACATCATTGTTCATTGGTTTGATAGCACAGGTAGCACTGGTTAATGAATTCTCGTTTTTGGTGCAAGACATAAGTAATTTGTTTTATTTACACTGCTCCATATCATTCTACTTCCTTATTCTTCTTCTTAACCTCTCCTCAAGCCACCTACTCGACCTATTTTCAGCTCGTTTACCTTCCAACTCATCCATTGCCACGTAGCTTCATTTTTTGACCTTTCGTTGTTGCCCTCCTTCTACCTACCAACCAACTCCGTGCACTCTCTCTCCATCTTATTTCTCTGCCCCTGAGCCATCACAAGTTCCATCTCCACCGTACCTATCCACCCATACCTCTCCATCACTTCACCATCACCCAAAACTTCCACTTACAGCACATCCTGTAGAAGGTAGCAGACTTCCTGTAGAATTCCTTAGTTTCCTGTAGGATCCCCCGTAGACATCCTGTAGAAGCCTGCAAACTTGGTTTCCGAGCATCTGAACGTTGTAGACTTCTATGGACTGATGCTAGGGACCCTCTGGAACCTCTCCCTTCGCACCACCTCTGCACATCCAAACCCTAATAAGAAACAAATTCATAATCACTCCATCCAGTTAAGCGAAAATACAAAAAAAAATGTTCTTTTTCATAGAAGTAGTTTGAGTTCATGCATTTCACATCACTAGAAGTAATGGAATCATTTTTATACATTTTCACTTTCACTATTGCATCATAGAGGTCAAACTAGTCAGATAAGGGTTTACTAGGGTTTCATGTTTTGGTTGGATTTTAGTTCATTTTTGCAAAGTAGATTGATTTCCTCTGAGATAGCCTTCGTCCATCACTTAGAAAGCTTCTTCTAAGAGCATATAGAAGTTGGCTTAAGCCCTAGCAGACTTGTGCCAGCTGACCAAGTGACAGCTGCGATAAGAGCTAGTACTTGTGCATACAGCACCGTCGCTTCCAAGTTTGTACGAACTACCGGGTTGATAAAATTAGAGATAGGAAGCCCCAAGAGTTGTAGCATTATTGCTACAATACTAGAGCCCACCACTAAGATGTAGCAAAGGAAAATATTATAAGGGGACCATTTCCCTCATGTAGCAGGTCCACAGGTTTGGAACAACCCGAGGAGTTTGAGATTTATGATCGGGAATCCCATGTATACAGGTGGAAGAAATCCCTCTATGGCTTGAAGCAAAACATCTCGAGCATAGTATGAGAGGATCGATAACTATCTGATGAAGCTGAGATTCACTAGGATTGAAACCGATCCAAAACCATTACTCGAAGGTTATGGATAATAGACCTCTCATACCTGCACCTTATGAGGATGACCTAATTCTGATAGGTGCAGAACCTCTCATTTGCAGAAGTAAGAGGGAGTCGAATTCCAGATATGGAATGATAAAATACAAGCCTATGACTACCTTGAGGATATTAACTATCAGAAATTATATGGTAGTGAGGTTGGACCAGATTTAGGAAATGCCTCTAAGTTTCATAAACTCATTCACATTAAAGTTCTTGGTGAACTTCCATCCATAAATATGTTTTCCAGTTAACATGGTGAGCTCATATTTGGTTGAGCCTCACTGGATTGGTGCCAAGAATATTTTGAGATAACTTTGGGGCACAATCTCTCTTGGATTGAGATACACTGCTAGAAATACGAAACTGCATGATTATTTGAATGTTGACTAAGCAAGCAGTGTGGAGTATCACTAGAGCACTTCCTAGTGTTGGTTCTCTTTGGATTCGGCTTAGATATCATGGATGAGCAGGAAGCAGAAGTCGGTTGCTATAAGCACCGCCGAGAGCGAATACATAGTTACGAGTATGATCTTGTATGAAGCTTCCTGGTTGAGGAAGCTCTTTAGTGAGATGTTTGTACATATGATGAATACCACTGTGATTCTTTGTGACAACCAGAGGTGGGATTCTATTCTTCAGGAATTTTGTATTCGATGATTCCTCTAACAGATAGACATCAGATACTGCCTTATTTGGGATATGGTAAGTCGATGAGCAAGGAGGCTCCATCACATTGAGACTGATGTATAGGTTGCAGACATTTTGTCAAAGCCCCGGGGAAAGATCAAATCTGTGATTTTCCCAAACAACTTGGAGTCATTGAGATACCTTTGCAAAAAGGTCCTGCTTCTTACATACATTGAGCTCTAGGAGCTCTAGGGTGCTTGGGGTAGTTACTGGAGCAACATACGACCACAGGGTGACTCACCCTCCCCTGGTGGTGCACACTATGGAATAGGATGATTAGTTCTCCTGTGGGCCATGATGATTTGTTCTCTTTGGCGATTGTGGAGTAGGAAGATTCATTCTCCTATGGGCCAAGATGATTTGTTCTCCGTGGCGACTATGGAGCAGGATGATTAGTTCTCTTGTGGGCCAGGATGATTCATTCTCTGTGGGAACTGTGGAACAGGATGATTCATTATCCTGTGGGCCAAGATGATTAGTTCTTTGTGGCATCCACTGGACAGGATGATTCACTGTCCTGTGGACAACATGATTAGTTCTCCTGTCGAGGCATCCTACCCATGCAGTTTGGGACTCATGGGAAGTACCTCTCATCTAATCAATGAGCAAGAAAATGAGGATAGGGACCATAGTAGATCTATCAATGGACGCATCGTTGTATCTACTGTACTCCCTATGCTAGGATGACCTCCATTGATCTAGGACCACTGCGAGTGGTACACACTCTGAGACTGATTTCAGGATAGTAGAGGACTGGTCTGGGACCAGTGAAAGTGGTACACACTCTGAGACTGACTTCGGGTTAGTGGAGGATGGTATGATACATCCTTGATCACTTCTTCTTCTTCATAGTTCGAGCAGAGCAAAATAGAGCAAAGTAGAGTAGAGAAAAAAAGCTCAGTAGATCAGAGTAGAGTAGATTAGTGCGGGGCACTGATGGCAGAGATAATATAGTTGAACATATGGATCAATGGATGGAGTTCCCCTAGTTGAGAAGGAGTGTTAAAATTGGCAACTAGGGCCAAAATCCATGTGGGTCATCTTATTTGTGGCAGCTAATATTTTTCTTGGATCCCTCTCTTTGAGATGTGTAGGATTGATCTAAAGATCATCCGATTCTGATAAGTATTTATGAAGATATGAATTTATTTTGATTATGGACAAATTGTCAAGTCGGCCAGCAACTTATGTAGGCTCAGAAGCCCAACAGTCATGTCTATTCAACCTCTACATTTTAGTATAAATAGAAGAGGACTTGAATTCATTTGTCACACACATATACTCTTCATGTGATCTCCTCCTCTCCACGTCTTTGGGTTTTGGTGAAGGAGACACTAAGAGGATACGCTGGCCTAAGATGATGCCCTAGCCGCAGATGATGCCCTAGTTGTGGATGATTCCCTAGCTGCAGATGATGCTCTAGCCGCAGATGATACCCTAGCCATAGTATGATGCCCTAGCCACAGTAAATCTATTTGCAGCATTTAAGGGTGCCCTATTTGAAGGTACTCTTGACAGCCATCAATGGTGATCTAAGTAGCAAAGGAAGACACTTATACGCAGTCTAAATAAGCCCTCATTCATTGACTAAAAGAGGCCCTAACTGTA
This sequence comes from Pinus tabuliformis, assembly GCA_031772625.1. Lineage (NCBI taxonomy): Eukaryota > Viridiplantae > Streptophyta > Pinopsida > Pinales > Pinaceae > Pinus > Pinus tabuliformis. The sequence continues at coordinate 1,737,026,269 of CM062819.1, forward strand.
GTTGAGAGAGGCCTAATCCACAGTAAGGAGGAGGGCCTAATACGCACTCAAGGGAGACATCTAACCACAGCCCTAGAGAGGAGATCTAGCCTTTGTAATAATGAAGCCATAGCTGTAGATTATGAAGCCATAACTACATCAAGATGAGGAGAGACTATCTATAACAAGAGGTGACTTAGCTGTAGTAGAAGGAGCCCTATCACATCATGAAGGAGTCTAGGAAAATCAGCGTGGTAATGATGTGATAAAGCCACATCATTGTAGGTTACAACATGGTCTATTTTAGGGTTGTTTGCAAGGAGGGTGAGCCACAATATAAAGAGGTCAGAAAGTACAGTATATAAATTTGGATTGCTGTAGGTGACAGCATGACAAAAGAAGGATTATTTAGTTTGGGGCTTCTTGGAGGATTCTGGAACTATAGCCTAGCTACTTTGCTAGGCTGCAAGCCATAGCAAGCAACTAAGGCTGATATACATATGGCAGTATAATGAAGCAACATAAGTATAGTGTTGCAACATGATGAAGCAACAAGATGTATAACAGCAGCATGATGTAGCAACAAGGTATTACAGCATGATGATGTATTGAGTATGTCTTGTGTGTATGATTGGGTGAAAACACTGTGACAAGAGCAACTGATAATCAAGTACAACATAATAGGAAAACGAGCAATGTGTACAACATTAGATGCAGATCCATGATGTTGAGAACATCTTAGTGATATTTGGGTGCAGCTCAGTGATGGGAGTAGCTTAGTGACTAGACCGTGACGAAATACAACACTATGATAGGTGAAGCAGTCACCTTGGAGAATCAGTTGAAGTATCATATCTTGAAAAGATCTCATATAGATATATAAAGTCAAAATGGTGACTTCTATTGTAAATGTACTATCTCTCTCTCTCTTTCTCTATTGAACTATTGAAGAACATAAAAGAAGAATTAATCAAGGGTTTCCCCACAATGGGGTTTGTCCTCAGCTTGCGCCACATCTTGTGTCCTCTTGTCTTGGCTTGTCTTCTATAATTTATATTTATGTTCTATCTATAGTTTACGTTAATGCTGATGTGATTGCTAATCTGGAAAAGATATTGAGCTAAGTGTGAAAATTGAAATAAATTGCTCTAGCATAGAACATACCTAAAATTTAACAATTTTGATTGACACTGCAACTCAAGAGCTATTAAATTTAAAGTGAGCTAATATGATTTGTCATTCTTTCATTGAATAATTATATTGTTTTTAAATTTTTCGTTTGTTCTTGTAGTATGTGGTACTGACCTTGTTTCACTTGAAAGTGTTTTTATTCTTGGACTATGACAATGTTAGTAAGATTTAGGCCTTTTGTAGTATTTGTACCCCATGATCATTTTTGCAAGATGTATGTCCTATGTGGAAATAAGTAAGAATTTAGTTATTACCTCCTAAACTAAAGCATTGTTTCTTTTATTAGGTGACATGTAACGTCCTCTACAAATTGAGGACGAATGGGACGTAATATCCTATCCATCCCCATAGACTATAGTCCTCCATAAAGGGGAAAAACCCCCAAAATACCCATTGTTTGGCAATTTTTGGGGAAACTAGGCTTAAAAAACCCAAATTTGGGGTTTGGAGTAAAGTTTACTCAATCACTTAAGAATATGAAACCCCTCTGCAAAATCTATAAATAAAGAAGGATTGAATTCATTTTGGATCACCAAGTATGGATTAATTCATTTTCTCTTGAGCATTAGGTCTGATAGTTTTTGACCCCTTCTATCTCTTGTCAATTTCAGTGGCGAAATATTCTACCCTAGTTGACATTCCCTTATTATCTCGTTGTTTGAGCACAAGGGTCTTTGGATGGTCAGTGAATTATGTTGGATATTGGTCTCTTTTCTTTTTCTGGGCACAAGATTTCTGTTATAGGTGAATTAATTTGGAGGATAGTGTATGATATCTTAGGTCTATTTGGCATACACCTCTCTTGAAGGAAGCAACAAATTTTCTAAGTCCTTAATATCTTGTACTGGGAAAATGACTTACTTTAGGCAGTGGATTCATTTCTAGCAGCTGGAGTAGCGAAACGCTTTGCTTTATGTAGTTTTTGCATGCACAGTTAAAAGGAGCACTTCCCTACTTATTAATTCTCATCCTTAGCTAAGGAATCATGTTTGCATATCTGATATCATATTCACTAGCGGCAGACTTTAATTGCCTTATCTATCCATGCAAGGAAGGTGCATTAGGATTAGGAGTTAAGAAAGTTGAGACATTGTTATACATGTTTCCATATTCATTGTACCTTCTAGACTAAAGGAAAATTGAATAGTAGTGTTTGAAATTTTTAGTTATTTCTTGTTTCAAAGAAGAATATATAGTGATGTGATTTGAGTTTCAAATCTGTATACTTGTTGTTACTTTCTTGAATGGCATGTGCTTCCCTATTCAGAACAAGGGGTCTTTCTACAGTATCTAGCCTCAAAAGCTTCTTCAATGCAAACTAAATATCAATTCATGCCCTTGTACTCCAAATCATCTAAGGCATCACCCTAGAGAAGTTCCAAAGTAGACCAAGGAGCTTTGACAGGCCAACTCCAACCCCATGTCACTATACAGGTGTTGACATCACTGCTACAAAAATGATTCTGAAGTGTTGCTCCTACACCAATTCCTAAGATGGATGCTCGAAGGGGTTCTAGAATGAGGCTCAACCTTCATTACCACATTTACGACTTCTCAAAGGGATCGGTCCCTTTAAACCATAACAATTTTTACACTTTCACAATTTGGGTATGTTCCTATCAATTTATATTTTGTATTGAAAAGTTAGTCCTATTTTACATGTTTATTAAATTTAGGAACAATTACCGGTCAGATCCATCAAAATGTCAACAAATTTGTGGGTTAGGTTGGCATTTCTCCAAATACTATCACACATATATATATAATCACACATTTTCCTTTTTAGATCTTGATTGGTTGAACAAAAAGGTTTGTTGCCTGTGTAATTTTGTCCCATACCTCCACATCAACACTCATAGATAACAATATTCTTAATTCTTCATCTATGTGCACAGTAAGGTCCCTTCTGGTTTCTATTTTTCATGGAACAACCTCTCGCAGTACACATTTTACCACAGAGATGTTGTTGTTGGATATAAATCTCCACAGGAGTCTTACACCAGACATATAAATGGCTATTGTATATCACAATAATAAGCATTAACATATGAAGATGTGTAGACCCTAAACTATGTGCATTCAATCCATTACTTTTTCTTTCGTGGCAAATTTCATTCTGCATAATAGATGTGTTGTGGCTCTTGAGTGTGTTTGCATAAAAAATTCTAAGGCCAAACCTGGATTCTCATGTGTCATGGAAATTCAAAATATGCCTTGTTCACCTAAGAACTACTTGTAACTCATCTTAGGGTACCCATGTACAATCTCACTCATCCCATTTAACAAGTTACCAAGACAAGGCTCCTCACATCCAACCTTGGTCTAAAACAATTAAGCAACACAATTTACATCTTGACATGTCGTAGCACCTGACATGTTTTAGAATGCCTTGGCACTATGTGGCATGCGTTAACATCCCCTACAATCCTTGGCATGCTTTGACATTCCCTAGCACACCATGGCACTTCCTAACATTCCTCGGTAGTTTAGCATACCTTGGAATTACCTAGCATATAACATTGTCACTCCCTCCTTAACACACCTGGAACTCATTGAAACTCCCTCTCACACACTCTTATTCGTTAATTTCCATGCATTTTGAACTAGTGCTTACTTATGTTTCCTTGACACCCCCTAACACTCCCTAGATCACCCTAGCACCTGACACATCTTGGCCTACCGCCTTAACACTCTAGCATTCCTTGGCACTACATAGTATACCTTATCACTCTCTCCTTAGCACACCTAGACATCGTTGACACTTTTGGTCACAAATTCTTATTCATTCATTTCCATGCATTTTTACCTAGTTCTCCCTTGTGTTTCCCTAGCACTGCTTATCACTCCTTGACACGTGTTGTTACACCCTAGCACCTATGACATCTTAGCATGTCGCCCTAGCCTCTAGCATGCCTTAACACTGCCTAGCATACCTTGTCAATTTGTCCTTAGCACACCTAGAACTCACTGTGTTGGCCGGATAAATTGATCTTGCAGACAAGGCCAATCTCCCTAGTATCAAAAGATATCTATCAACAAGTAGAACAAGCAAATCTACCTTTCTCTAGACATATTGAGATTCATTAATAAAAACTATAGAGGTGTTTAGACCCTACCTTAAGTCCAATTCTAGTTTCTAGCAGCCATCCTTCAAACATCCGAAAGAGTTTCCTTTTGAGAACCTGCAGTCACAAACAAGCACACATCAAATAACACCTGCATAGCTAATATCATAAATCATGTTCATTATGGTGATCAAGGAATCCATAAAATAAACCATAAAACATAGCTTATTGAGAAAAATAAACTTATTTGTATTAACTTTGAAATAGAAGAACTTTACAACCTTTGGTGCCTTGATGTTGTAAAAGCTCTTCCCAAGGTCCGAAACAGGAATCTCCTTTACTTTGACAAGCCTCACACTCTTCCAAATGAGATCAAAGAGGTATGTAATCTCTCCTCAAATAAGCTCAATTAGGAAGACTAAGTTCCTGCAACATTTCAGCTCAAAAATATTCAGCTTTTAACCTCTCGAGTAACCAGCCCAATGCTTCATTTTATAGTGCAAAGGAAGGAGGTTACAGGTCCACCTATGAAGGGATAGAGCCCTCCTTCAAAGGGATAAGCTCCTCACATCAAGGGGTTAGCTCCTTAAGGTATGGGATGCATGAACCTTAAAGGAGCAAACTTGCCACCTCAAGATTCCTTCCAGAAGCTTCTAGAAATGACTCAAAGTGAGTTTTTAAGAATATACTTGCACCTTTTTTACTTTTACATGGGTCCGCACCCATAACACATAGACAGAGCGGTCAGGTGCACAGGGGACATGACCTTTAGGTGCGAGACCATAGGTAATGCTAAGAGAAAGTGTGGAACCAAAGTTTTAGATACTTTTTGAGGGCTTTCTCTTATTTTCAAGGCTTGATATGAAGAACTAAGGCTTAAGACTTGTAAAGGAGGAAAGTATGAGTGGTAATGGACTCACACAGATTGCAGAATGTCAAGGTGACAATTTCTGTGCAACAGATTGCCCCCTAAAGTGCAAAGTCTGTAATAGATGAAGATAGAATTTGTCATCTAAGAAGAGTGAAGTACTTTATCATTTCAAGGATCATCCTGTGGACACCCCAGTCGAAACCTATAAAAACATTCAATGCAAAATATATATATGTGAACATATCATCGCTGAGGTAGGCATTCCCATACTCAGATCAAAACTGACTAGAAACCTAACTAAACTGCTCTGATACAAGAATGATTTTGTAATACATCACAAGTATAGACATATGTAGACACAGTATGGGCGCATCCATCTGTTTATGAATAGTCTATTGTATAATGAATAACAAAATTCCTCACAGCTTGGATTTCTACTTCTCGAACTAGTACGATTCTATCCATGTGAATGAATGTGTCGAAGTCGAACATGGTAGAAACCACTTGAGTACCAGTCAATGATGTGAACTGTTAACAAGTGTCAGAGAAACCACCAGTAATATCAATGGCTCTCAAAGTACTCAGTACAATCCATGAAATGCGAATAAATGAGTTGATGTCGAACATGTCATAGAATCCTTTGATTGAAGATCAATGATGCAACCTGTCGTCGAAGGGGAGAAACCTGCCATTAGGGCATGCAGATTCCAAGGTACTGACAATTTCTAGATCATCTTTCTAGATAATGAGTTGAAGTCGATAGAAATCGATCTGTCATAGGCAAGCCCACAACATGAAATCATAGATCAAGTTTTGAAGAAATATATTTGGCAAGGACTAACTCAGGGATGGTCAAAATGGATGAAAAATATTTTGCAAATGAATGGTTTATTTAAACTGGCCTCTTCAACACATAATGACACTGCAGATGGTTTGGTGACAATTGAGCCAAAGCTAATACCCAGAAACTGGCTGAAGACTTTCAATATGGTTTGATTAACTGTTAGGCAAAGGATATCCCAACCCAGGTAAACAAAAATTGTTTTGTTCAAGAGTGGTTGACTTCTTTTCTAAAACACAAAGTATAACAACCAGGTTCATTTTCCTCTCTTTTCCCCCACCATTTCTGGAAAGTACCTCTTTATTTTTTACAAGCTTGAGGAGGATAACATTTTCTTGTTTATAAGCTCATCCCTTGGATGAGTTCAACTTAGTTTAAAATTCGAACCCTAAGGAGTGGTTCATTCCTATTTAAAATTGAACAGGTCCTTTACTGTTAAATTTTAATGAGTCCAGTATAGGAAAAACTTGGTGTTTTTCAACTTTAGGGAGTCAAAAGAAAAACTTAAGGAAACTCCATGGGTGTCATTTTTCGTAAATTTGTGTCCCTCAAGCCTGAAAAGGTATAAAATAATACTTGAGAGAACTGCTTGACCATTACGATTAAGGAGTACTTTTCATAATTAGTGGCTCCAATCTAGAAAAGTAAAAAGTGATCGAAGACACGTCATTCTATAACCAATATTGAACTTGAAACTACAAAAGTCTGGTGATCTTTTCATGTTTATATGGTCAAAAAAGAGTTGTAAGTGGATCGCCTTTTTAATTCTGTTTAACGAGTTAAAAAGGGAAAAACTCGGCAACCTTTTCATATTTTACGAGTCAGAAAAGAGCGTAAAGAGGACTTCAATGTTTCGCTTTTTCGTAAATTTTGGAAGAGTCTGAAAAAGTGATAAAAGTAATCTTTGTTGAAAATGATCAATTCTCCCTGAAAAATCAAATATTCTACACAAAAACTCAAAACATTACTCATACCTATCTAAAATAAATAAAAATGTATCAAAAAGTTACCTTTTTAAAGTGAAAAATAAATAAATTAAAAATTCATTTATTCAAAAAATCTTAAAAAAGGGCTTTTGTAAATTCATTTTTACCGTTTTATTTGAGAGTGAGAAGTGAGAGCTTTTGGGTAAGAAACTTCCTGTGAAGATTGCAGAAAATTCATCCGTTGGAATCGAAAACCATCAGCTCCAGGTAATCCACATCATCCCTATCTTGCATTTAAACTATTTACATTTCGTTTTTAGGCTTTAAAATTGATTTTTTAAGGAGAATTTGCTTTCGAAAAATGCTCGCGGTGGTCCGCGGGTGCAACATGCGGCCCCTGCGGACCCTGATTTTTTTCTACAAAGGAAAAATTCGTGGGTCCACACCTATTGCTTATGACAAGTGCGGACCTACGCACTGTCCCTAACCAGCGGGTGTGGACCCCACGAAATAGGTTTTAAAATTTCAAATTTCTCCATTTTCGCCCAAATTTTTTTGAACTAAATTGTTCTAATATGTCTTTTTTGCAATGTAGGACATACAAAATGCTTATTTGGCATGAACGCGACCATGAGGATGTGGACCTTGCCGCAATAAATCATCAACCCACATTGGATGCATTGAGAGCATGTGGACTGTTTAAATTCTGGGCTTGTTGTGGCCAGCAACAACCACCCCCCCCCCCCCCCTTTTTGTTCAAACTAGTATCGACCACGATGCTAGAATGAATGGGGACCATTAGTTACATTTCAAAAAAGGAAAATAATAATAGTAAAGATTTCTTTTGAAATTGCAAGCATCAGCTTAGGAAAGGTTTCTTGGATAACTTAAGCCTAAACCTGTGTTCATAAAACCAAATCTTCAAGGTCGCAGCACGAAAGGGTAAGAAACACCCGCATTTCCCTTCTAAAGGCCAATATGCACATCATCTCGGCATTAATAAACCATGTCGCATCGCAATACGTTAACATCCATAGACAAAAGCTTACGAGTCCGCTGATTTGCGATATTGCGATGGCGCGATCACTCATCGCAGAAATGAGGCGGGGTACGTTAGCAAGCATCGAACCATTGCGGTACGCGATGTTGCAATGCTGCGATATGCGATATTGCGATCGCTACCGTTTGCGATCGCGCGGCATGCAGGATGCGTTGGCAAGTCATAAAAGCACCTTGATACGACTCCTTCGGGCACACCACCCAAAGAAAATCCACTTACTATAACCTGACTTGGAAATTATTGTGCTTTTAATGTTAGTAATGAATTAGTTGTCAGTTATTAAGTGGCATAAAGACGCGTGCCTTAATGCGGATTTACTTCACGTAAGGTGGCGTATCTGATTTATCTCTTGCATTCAAAACTCTCACATCACCTTTTTGATCAATCTTTCCATTTCTCTCATAACCTGCAGGAGCGAAGTGCGAAGGAAAAAATCAAACAGAAACAATAAGCAAGATGGGGAAGAAGAACAAAGCTCAGAGCTCAGAAACAAGAGAAAAGACCAAGGAGATGGCGCCCCTTGACACAGATACCGCATGCAATAAAGATGCAGGAATTTCCACATGGGAAGGCTTGTATAGACTGTTGGAGGAAGAGAACCCTAGAATAATCAAGGCAACTGCTGCTGTCACAGATGCACCATGCTCTTCAGAAGCATCCCTGGAAGATCTAGCGTGCTCTTTCCTCCACAGAATAGCATCAAGGCCGAAGATCCTACCGTATACGGACATGATCAAGTGGGTTTTAGATGACGCAAAGCTGCATCATAGGCAATTCAAAGTCAAAGGACATGGGCTCGTAGGATCGTTCGCGGCTCAAGACCTGAAGCTCATGTATCACCTTCCCGAACCTCAAACGATCTACAATGCAGACTTTGTTAGGAAGTTCGCAGCAGAGAATCCAGACCTATCAGACACTACCAAATAATGGTCGAAAAGGGATGAACCACTGAAGAAAGATAAGAATGGTATGTATAGCACCGGTTCCCTTACTTCTTCGTATTGTTTTGCTGCAGCCATGCTCTGTAGGCTATTCGGTAAGCCTGATATCAATAAATTTCCATCTGAATGGCTCCGTTAATTGATGCTGCGACTAACTCCGAGGTAATAGATTGGGTCAAAATCCTTTCTGACACTCTATACATGGCCATTCTTTACTATCGTTCTAAAAGATCCTTCTCCCAAAGGTTTTATCCCCGTTTTTATATGTCTGCCTACATAATGGACTCTATCTGTTATGTGTCTAAATTCCCCACCATGGGCTGGCAATGGACTACCCAGGACCCATTGCCATTCATGTCTACCATAAAGTCTTGTGGGATTCTCAGTTTGCTCCCCATTTTTACCAGATTTGCCACGGGCTCATACTGCCCATCCATAGAATGATATATGATAAAGACCCTCCAAGATGCTCTCCCGAAGCACAAAACGACATCATCTCCGTAGCAAGATGGTTTGGAGAAGAATGGTTTACCTACATTCGAGTTTTTGGAAGCACAGTACCTCCTCATGTCCTACCCTTGTACATCCCAGATAAATTGTTGGCCCGAGAGATCGCTTATCAGACTTGTTCTGAAGGTGGTTTAACTAAGGACCTAAAGAACAAAAAGAAGGCCATTTGGCCTCCATTCCTCGTCACATGTGGGGCCTTCTCTTTATTCGATGTGGGACACACTTTTGGTGAGGTGGAGAATGTGACGTGTCTCCAACTATTTAAACTCCCACCAAGGCCATTCGACCCAAATAAAGTCGCCCAGGAATTTACAACTACCGTCAGGATAAGTCTGTTCTTTGGACAGAAAGATCCGTTTGACGACCTCTTTCAGAGTAAGAACTTGATCAAAGAAGTTTTGCAAGAAGCTCAGTCAAGGTTGTCCCCAGACAACCTCCGGAAATTCAAGTTGTATAGAGAAAGAAGGCTGGCTAACATTCCACTGGAAGTGCTGCGGATAGCTGCCAGAGAACCGACTCCAAGCGTCAGCCTCAGTGAACACTCCAACGCCTCCAAATCTGATTCCAGTGCCGTAAAAGAAATATCTCCAGATCCTGAAGAGTCTGTCCACAAAGAAGACAAGAACGAAGAAACAATCAAAGACACGGCTCAGTCAAGTTCGATGTCTCAGCAGCAAGTTGCTGTCTCGCCACCAAGAGGAATTCCCCCTCCCGTCACTGAAGCACCTCTGGTTACAGCAGAACTAGATAAAGAATGGGAGACCTTCAATGAACTGATAAATCTTGAAGGCCAAGTCCCGCAAACACCTGTGAGCAATACTCAGGTGGTGCAAGAGGTCTTCTCAACCATAGTCAGTGGTACCGTAGAGACGGAGCATCTCCCTATCGCTCCATCCTCAGAACTTCTACTCGGCGTAGAAGAAATCCCTCCACTGGACGTATTTTACAGTCCACAGCACAAGGCAGTTGTGAGGAGACAAAGAAAGAAAAGGAAACTTGAAAATGCACTGGCTCAGAATGCTGAACACATAGATGTCTTGTGGAAATACCCGAATAACAATCCAATAGAAAATCTCACGAAATTATCTCAAATTGCGGGAGCATATGCTTCTGCAACTATCGACAAGGCCTCTGAAGTTCAACAGCTTCTAAAAGAACGTGAAAGTCAAATACAACTGCTGCAACAACAGTTGCGACAAGCCAATGAGAACGCTGAAGCCTCCAAGCAGCTTGAAGAGTTACAAGAAAGCTTTCGCCAGATGCAGGTGAGCCACCAAAGAAGTATTGAAGAAAAAGAAAAACAGCTGCAGACGGTGCAAGAAATGCATAAGGATGAACCCAAGCTGACAGAGTTTATTTCAGAGTCCATCGGCTTGAACGACCAATTGTCATAGCAACAGGAGGAAATGGTGTGCAAAATATCACAGTGGAGGGAGTTTTGTGAGCTGAGCGACAAGATCACCAGCCAAGTAGTGAAACTACGGAATGACTATGACCAGACCAACAAAAGAATAACAGAATACCTGGCTTGGCAAAATGACGAGGAAGGGAAGAAAGCAGGGGCGCCCAAGATTAATGAAAATCACAAAGATTTGCTCTTCAACAAGTGGGACGAGCAAATAACAAAGGCGGAGCAGGCGGCAGAGTCAGCGGCAACACAGGCGACCATACTTATCTATTGTGTAAACGAAAATTTGCACAGAGCTAACTTAGTTTCAGAATCCACTCCAGGGTACCTACCAATCGCATCGCAACTGGAGGCTGAATGGAAGCAGAAAGCACAGGCAAATGGGGAGACAATCCGGGCATTATCGAGGTTAAACTGGGAAAGTTACTGGACTTACTTAGTTAAACCCCACAGCCAATGCCTGACAGTAAGGTGTATCATGAACGCGGTCGAGAAAGTAGCGCCAGCTCTTATGGATGCCGTTTTCACAGCCCAGTTAAGCACAGAAGTCGACCAACCGACTCTTCTCAAGCCCATGCTTGAAAACTGCAATTTCAGAGACCAGATTAAGAAATAATTTCAATTTAGAAAGTTGTTTTTCTTTTTGTTTTACTGAATTAGAAAAAGGGCGGTCATTTGAGAGTCGTGTCCTAAATTTTGTAATAATACTATTATTAGGATCAGATGGTAGTATTTTAACCCTTCTCATTGCATTGGAGAAGGGTCGAGATATTTTTCAAAAACTTGTCCTCATAACATGCACTTCTGCACCCTCAGAGGAGGTTTTGATGAATGGAAGGATCATGATTTATTTATGTTTGCATTCTTATGTCTGCTACTGATGTTGCACTTCTGTACTCTTGGTAGATGTTAGAAGCAGGTAGAGGTAGATCGCTATTGTTCGAAGTCTATGGGTAAGAATTAGTCATCAATGGTACTTTTATCTCTTGATTAATTTCTGCTTGTATTCTTAAAACGATATACAGCTGATATTGTTTGCATGTTAATGTATGAATATATAAGTTATCATTTGGCACTTCTGTACAGTGGATTTGTCTATTCATGTTTAATATGCGAATGATTTGATTATGCGATGTGTTGTTCACAACCGCTCTGTCTAACTTCTTATGCAGAATGTTTTATCTTTATTGATTTATATTCTGATATCAGTTGAATGATCTTTATTACTAGCTACTGTTAGAAATCTTTCTAGATCGCATGATAAAAGAAACATCCCGGGTTAATGTAAATTCTGTGTGTTGTTTTCATTTGATTATGGTAATTCAGATTCAAGTTTGTAAGGTAGATTTACAGTAGTCTTTAGAACGTTTCTTAGAAGTAACCTAACCAAAATTCCACACACACACACATACACATCCCATGCATCGGGAAGCTGGTCCCGTTATCCCCAGTCGGACCCGCTATTCCAAACGGGCAAGGAGCCGCCAACCAGGTTCCAGACCGGGTGGGTATCCCCCTTGTTGTTGACCCGACCTCGGGGCCCTCAACATTTCTGGCGCTAGAAGGAGGGCCTGAGCATATTGTCTGTTGGGATATGTTTAAAACTAGAAGTCCTGGAAAAGGATGTCTACTCACAGAATTCCCATTCGGAGTTGCATCCATGTCCCTACATCTTCCAACACTCCACCGGACGTGGTAAGACTATTATCTCAGGTAAAATTTAATGGTGAGAATAATTCTTCTGCATTTCATCACGCCTTACAGTTCATTCATAGAGTCTCTAGTGATGATATTCAGAAAATTGACGAAGGCATTTTGTGCAGGATTTTTACTCTCACGTTCACAGCAGAAGCTAGGAGATGGTGCAGGAACCTCCCAACTGCATCAGTCCACAGCTGGGACCAACTCGTTAGAGCTTTCATCTTGGAATTTGATGGTTATGAATACGACCAGGTATACGGTGAGATCGACCATCTGCGGAAACAAGACGAGCCCGTAAGGGATTTCAATATACGATTTCATCTTAAATGTCTACAATATGATCTTGAAGATGAACTCACAGATGAAGAATCTTCGGATTATGATGAGTGTTTCCCACCTCCTGTACCTGATCAGACAGAATTTAGCCTAGGAGTTTTGCATGATCTAACATCAGAAAACGCAGGCGAAAGTACTGAAGGGGAAGGTGCCCTGACATCAGAAGTTAACTTTAATGTAAAGTCAGACAACATCATTTCAAATCAACAACCCCTGGTGCCAAGGTTAGATCCACCTACTGTTTCTCTTTCGAAAAGTATCGACGCAAAAAGGTACGATCTAAAGCCCGATGCTTATTGTGAAACTGATGAACGAGATTTGTTTGATGATTTTAAATACATTGTTCCAGATCGACATTTTTCTCTTTACCCCGATGTTTTTTGTAATGACAATCTTCTCCCTCATAGTATCAAGTCTATTCCAACAGAGGGCTATTCAAACGAGACATCACTGGGTTTCCAAAATAAAGAGACCACTATATCACAGTCTACGATTCATATCAAACAAGAGCTGCCTCATCTCCCTTGTCTAAAAACATATAATGAAAAAGAGGAACCTAGGGAAAATTGTAAAATCTTTCGTGATAGTTGCTTTGATATTTATGATGATATTGAATTGTCGCAAGTAACTCAACTAGGGTCTGGTTATAAGAAACATCTTAGATCAGAAACTGCTCTGTCTGACCCTCATCTCAAAGCAAAATCCCATTTGGATGATTTTACTATTCACAACGATGCTCCTATCTACGATTCATATCCAGAGGAGATCTCCATCCCTGATCACAATCATCATTCAGATCCTGATTCACAGAACCCGACCAGTTCTTGTGAAAAGCAGAAAGTTACAGATAACTCCCAGACGTGCGACCCCACTGTATATACAGCTACCCAATCTTTTCTTTCTCACTTATTTTCTTTGTGTACAAAATCGAATCTCTCTTTAAAACTCCAAAATTTTGATAGATTAGATTTTGGCGATTTATGTATAAAAACTTTCATTTCAAATGAGATCGCTAAACACTCAGAATTAACAATCGACGGGTCACAAGCCACCAAAATCGAAGAACATATCTCACGGATTGGCTTGGTGTCCTTTCCATCGAAAGATCACCCATTCACAAAAGAAATTCATCCCAATTTCTGCGATCTGATAGGTATTCAGTTGGAAGAAACCTATCAAAAGAAAATAAAATCAAACAAGATTCCAACTGGATTCATGATTCCTTATCCCCTAAACAACAAGTCCTATCCATGGGGAATTCGATTCATTTTTTTTATCCTTAGGCAATCTATGCAACTAGGAATAATAATGAATCGTTGGTTCTACTAGAAATACCATTTCTCTTAGCTATTTCCTGCACATAATTAGAATAGGAGTAGGAGTAGTTTAGCTAGGTTATTAGTTTTGCTTCCAATAATTGATAGGCAAAGTTAGTTATATTCTCTACATAACCCCAGAGAATAGTTGCCTCTCCCAAATAAAAGTTTGTTCTGGCAAAGCAATATTTGACGTTTGCGAAAGAAACCCTGTCTCTGTTAAAGATTTTGGAATTTCGGCTCTTGTGAACAACTAAGCTTGTGGGAATTCGGTCTTTATTGTCAATAGATCTTTAACTCGGAAGATGGTGTTAGAATTCAAACCCAGAAAATTTTAAAGAAAGCTATCTCAGTGAGGAATTCGTGTTAGATCAGCACAATAAAAGGTATCAATATTAGAATAAAGGTTCTCTGTGAAAACAGCCATTATCAAAAATAGCCCTATCATTGTCGTCCAAAACTTTCTTAAGGAAAGAGAATTTAACTTCCTCCCTGCTGAAGAAGAATGCAATGATTCAGGAGAATAACCCAAAAGGATGCTATATCTCGAAGAATAAGAGGTCTCATCACGTGCCGACTTATCATGATCACAGATATTATAAATTGCTGACTTTGCCAAAATTGTCTACCAAAACAGGGCAACGACTCAAGATTGTTGCGATCAAAAGAGAAGGGGTCTCATCACGAGCCAGCTTGTTCAGCAAAAGTATAAATCAAGTGAATGACTGTGTCATAATTTGGCCACCAAACCAAGACATTGTTCTTTTGAGGATTTATTTAAAAAAAAAAAAAAAAGCATCAAGAAAGGTATAATTCTTCTGAAAAAGTTGCAAGAAACTGAGGCAGGGTAAAGGATCATTCCTGGATAATAGGTAACCCTGTCGAGGCTATGGATGCCTGCTGGCAGCAGTGGCTCTACCTGCGACAAAGGGACATTCTTTAAAAAAAGGCTGATACATAGAGAACACTTTATTTTTATGTTCTACAAGACCAAGTAATAACTGATCTAAACTCGAAAACAACCTAGGAATGCAAGTAATTGGAATAGAATGGGGCGAAGACAAAACATCATTGACGCTTTAAAGTATTATTTGTCTTATCCTTTTGTAAAAAAGTTCGAATTCCCTGAGAAATTTTTTCGAAAAAGGATCTGAAAACGTCAATAGAAAAAGAGCAGAGATAACTGGTTCGCCCAAGTGAATCGCCAATTGTTGTGGCCAGCAACAACCCCCCCCCCCCTTTTGTTCAAACTAGTATCGACCACGATGCTAGAATGAATGGGGACCCTTAGTTACATTTCAAAAAAGGAAAATAATAATAGTAAAGATTTCTTTTGAAATTGCAAGCATCAGCTTAGGAAAGGTTTCTTGGACAACTTAAGCCTAAACCTGTGTTCATAAAACCAAATCTTCAAGGTCGCAGCACGAAAGGGTAAGAAACGCCCGCATTTCCCTTCTAAAGGCCAATATGCACATCATCTCGGCATTAATAAACCATTTCGCATCGCAATACGTTAACATCCATAGACAAAAGTTTACGAGTCCGCTGATTTGCGATATTGCGATGGCGCGATTGCTCATCGCAGAAATGAGGCGAGGTACGTTAGCAAGCATCAAACCATTGCGATCCGCGATGTTGCGATGCTGCGATATGCGATATTGCGATCGCTACCGTTTGCGATCGCGTGGCATGCAGGATGCGTTGGCAAGTCATAAAAGCACCTTGATACGACTCCTTCGGGCACACCACCCAAAGAAAATCCACTTACTATAACCTGACTTGGAAATTATTGCGCTTTTAATGTTAGTAATGAATTAGTTGTCAGTTATTAAGTGGCATAAAGACACGTGCCTTAATGCGGATTTACTTCACGTAAGGTGGCGTATCTGATTTATCTCTTGCATTCAAAACTCTCCCATCAACTTTTTGATCAATCTTTCCATTTCTCTCATAACCTGCAGGAGCGAAGTGCGAAGGAAAAAATCAAACAGAAACAATAAGCAAGTTGGGGAAGAAGAACAAAGCTCAGAGCTCAGAAACAAGAGAAAAGACCAAGGAGATGGCACCCCTTTACACAGATACCGCATGCAATAAAGATGCAGGAATTTCCACATGGGAAGGCATGTATAGACTGTTGGAGGAAGAGAACCCTAGAATAATCAAGGCAACTGCTGCTATCGCAGATGCACCACGCTCTTCAGAAGCATCCCTGGAAGATCTAGCGTGCTCTTTCCTCCAAAGAATAGCATCAAGGCCGAAGATCCTACCGTATACGGACATGATCAAGTGGGTTTTAGATGACGCAGAGCTGCATCATAGGCAATTCAAAGTCAAAGGACATGGGCTCGTAGGATCGTTCGCGGCTCAAGACCTGAAGCTTATGTATCACCTTCCCGAACCTCAAACGATCTACAATGCAGACTTTGTTAGGAAGTTCGCAGCAGAGAATCCAGACCTATCAGACACTACCAAAGAATGGTCGAAAAGGGATGAACCACTGAAGAAAGATAAGAACGGTATGTATAGCACCGGTTCCCTTACTTCTCCGTATTGTTTTGCTGCAGCCATGCTCTGTAGGCTATTCGGTAAGCCTGATATCAATAAATTTCCATCTGAATGGCTACCGTTAATTGATGCTGCGACTAACTCAGAGGTAATAGATTGGGCCAAAATCCTTTCTGACACTCTATACACGGCCATTCTTTACTATCGTTCTAAAAGATCCTTCTCCCAAAGGTTCTATCCCCCTTTCTATATGTCTGCCTACATAATGGACTCTATCTGTTATGTGTCTAAATTCCCCACCATGGGCTGGCAATGGACTACCCAGGACCCATTGCCCATTCATGTCTACCATAAAGTCTTGTGGGATTCTCCGTTTGCTCCCCATTTTTACCAGATTTGCCACTGGCTCATACTGCCCATCCATAGAATGATATATGACAAAGACCCTCCGTGATGCTCTCCCGAAGCACAAAACGACATCACCTCCATAGCAAGATGGTTTGGAGAAGAATGGTTTACCTACATTCGAGTTTTTGGAAGCACGGTACCTCCTCATGTCCTACCCTTGTACATCCCAGATAAATTGTTGGCCCGAGAGATCGCTTATCAGACTTGTTCTGAAGGTGGTTTAACTAAGGACCTAAAGAACAAAAAGAAGGCCATTTGGCCTCCATTCCCCATCACATGTGGGGACTTCTCTTTATTCGATGTGGGACACGCTTTTGCTGAGATGGAGAATGTGACGTGTCTCCAACTATTTAAACTCCCACCAAGGCCATTCGACCCAAATAAAGTCACCCAGGAATTTACAACTAGCGTCAGGATAAGTGTGTTCTCTGGACAGAAAGATCCGTTTGACGACCTCTTTCAGAGTAAGAACTCGATCAAAGAATTTTTGCAAGAAGCTCAGTCAAGGTTGTCCCCAGACAACATCCGAAAATTCAAGTTGTATAGAGAAAGAAGGCTGGCTAACATTCCACTGGAAGTGCTACGGATAACTGCCAGAGAACCGACTCCAAGCGTCAGCCTCAGTGAACACTCCAACTCCTCCAAATCTGATTCCAGTGCCGTAAAAGAAATATCTCCAGATCCTGAAGAGTCTGTCCACAAAGAAGACAAGAACGAAGAAACAATCAAAGACACGGCTCAGTCAAGTTTGATGGCTCAGCAGCAAGTTGCCGTCTCGCCACCAAGAGGAATTCCCCCTCCCGTCACTGAAGCACCTCTGGTTACAGCAGAACTAGATAAAGAATGGGAGACCTTCAATGAACTGATAAATCTTGAAGGCCAAGTCTCGCAAACACCTGTGAGCAATACTCAGGTAGTGCAACAGGTCTTCTCAACCATAGTCAGTGGTACCGTAGAGACGGAGCATCTCCCTATCGCTCCATCCTCAGAACTTCTACTCGGCGTAGAAGAAATCCCTCCACTGGACGTATTTTACAGTCCACAGCACAAGGCAGTCGTGAGGAGACAAAGAAAGAAAAGGAAACTTGAAAATGCACTGGCTCAGAATGCTGAACACCTCGATGTCTTGTGGAAAGACCCGAATAACAATCCAACAGAAAATCTCACGAAATTATCTCAAATTGCGGGAGCATATGCTTCTGCAACTATCGACAAGGCCTCTGAAGTTCAATAGCTTCTAAAAGAACGTGAAAGTCAAATACAACTGCTGCAACAACTGTTGCGACAAGCCAATGAGAACGCTGAAGACTCCAAGTAGCTTGAAGAGTTACAAGAAAGCTTTCGCCAGATGCAGGTGAGCCACCAAAGAAGTATTGAAGAAAAAGAAAAACAGCTGCAGACGGTGCAAGAAATGCATAAGGATGAACCCAAGCTGACAGAGTTTATTTCAGAGTCCATCGGCTTGAACGACCAATTGTCACAGCAACAGGAGGAAATGGTGCGGAAAATATCACAGTGGAGGGAGTTTTGTGAGCTGAGCGACAAGATCACCAGCCAAGTAGTGAAACTACGGAATGACTATGACCATGCCAACAAAAGAATAACAGAATACCTGGCTTGTCAAAATGACGAGGAAGGGAAGAAAGCAGGGGCACCCAAGATTAATGAAAATCACAAAGATTTGCTCTTCAACAAGTGGGATGAGCAAATAACACAGGCGGAGTAGGCGGCAGAGTCAGCGGCAACACAGGCGGCCATACTTATCGATTGTGTAAATGAAAATTTGGACAGAGCTAACTTAGTTTCAGAATCCACTCCGGGGTACCTACCAATCGCATCGCAACTGGAGGCTGAATGGAAGCAGAAAGCACAGGCAAATGGGGAGACAATCCGGGCATTATCGAGGTTAAACTGGGAAAGTTACTGGACTTACTTAGTTAAGCCCCACAGCCAATGCCTGACAGTAAAGTGTATCATGAACACGACCGAGAAAGTAGCGCCAGCTCTTATGGATGTCGTTTTCACAGCCCAGTTAAGCATAGAAGTCGGCCAACCGACTCTTCTCAAGCCCATGCTTGAAAACTGCAATTTCAGAGACCATATTAAGAAGTAATTTCAATTTAGAAAGTTGTTTTTCTTTTTGTTTTACTGAATTAGAAAAAGGGCGGTCATTTGAGAGCCGTGTCCTAAATTTTGTAATAATACTATTATTAGGATCAGATGGTAGTATTTTAACCCTTCTCATTGCATTGGAGAAGGGTCGAGATATTTGTCAAAAACTTGTCCTCAGAACATGCACTTCTGCACCCTCAGAGGAGGTTTTGATGAATGGAAGGATCGTGATTTATTTATGTTTGCATTCTTATGTCTGCTACTGATGTTGCACTTCTGTACTCTTGGTAGATGTTAGAAGCAAGTAGAGGTAGATCGTTATTGTTCGAAGTCTATGGGTAAGAATTAGTCATCAATGGTACTTTTATCTCTTGATTAATTTTTGCTTGTATTCTTAAAACGATATACAGCTGATATTGTTTGCATGTTAATGTATGAATATATAAGTTATCATTTGGCACTTCTGTATGGTGGATTTGTCTATTCATGTTTAATATGCGAATGATTTGATTATGCGATGTGTTGTTCACAACCGCTCTGTCTAACTTCTTATGCAGAATGGTTTATCTTTATTGATTTATATTCTGATATCAGTTGAATGATCTTTATTACCAGCTGCTGTTAGAAATCTTTCTAGATCGCATGATAAAAGAAACATCCCGGGTTAATGTAAATTCTGTGTGTTGTTTTCATTTGATTATGGTAATTCAGATTCAAGTTTGTAAGGTAGATTTACAGTAGTCTTTAGAACGTTTCTTAGAAGTAACCTAACCAAAATTCCACACACACACACATACACATCCCATTCATCGGGAAGCTGGTCCCGTTATCCCCAGTCGGACCCGCTATTCCAAACGGGCAAGGAGTCGCCAACCAGGTTCCGGACCGGGTGGGTATCCCCCTTGTTGTTGACCCGACCTCGGGGCCCTCAACATTTCTGGCGCTAGAAGGAGGGCCTGAGCATATTGTCTGTTGGGATATGTTTAAAACTAGAAGTCCTGGAAAAGGATGTCTACTCACAGAATTCCCATTTGGAGTTGCATCCAGGTCCCTACATCTTCCAACACTCCACCGGACGTGGTAAGACTATTATCTCATGTAAAATTTAATGGTGAGAATAATTCTTCTGCATTTCATCACGCCTTACAGTTCATTCATAGAGTCTCTAGGGCTGATATTCAGAAAATTGACGAAGGGGTTCTGTGCAGGATTTTTACTCTCAAGTTCACAGCAGAAGCTAGGAGATGGTGCAGGAACCTCCCAACTGCATCAGTCCACAGCTGGGACCAACTCGTTAGAGCTTTCATCTTGGAATTTGATTGCTATGAATACAACCAGGTATACGGTGAGATCGACCATCTGCGGAAACAAGACGAGCCCGTAAGGGATTTCAATATACGATTTCATCTTAAATGTCTACAATATGATCTTGAAGATGAACTCACAGATGAAGAATCTTCGGATTATGATGAGTGTTTCCCACCTCCTGTACCTGATGAGACAGAATTTAGCCTAGGAGTTTTGCATGCTCTAACATCAGAAAACGCAGCCGAAAGTACTGAAGGGGAAGGTGCCCTGACATCAGAAGTTGACTTTAATGCAAAGTCAGACAACATCATTTCAAATCAACAACCCCTGGTGCCAAGGTTAGATCCACCTACTGTTTCTCTTTCGAAAAGTATCAACGCAAAAAGGTACGATCTAAAGCCCGATGCTTATTGTGAAACTGATGAACGAGATTTGTTTGATGATTTTAAATACATTTTTCCAGATCGACATTTTTCTCTTTACCCCGATGTTTTTTGTAATGACAATCTTCTCCCTCATAGTATCAAGTCTATTCCAATAGAGGGCTATTCAAACGAGACATCACTGGGTTTCCAAAATAAAAAAACCACTATATCACAGTCTACGATTCATATCAAACAAGACCTGCCTCATCTCCCTTGTCTAAAAACATATAATGAAAAAGAGGAACCTAGGGAAAATTGTAAAATCTTTCGTGATAGTTGCTTTGATATTTATGATGATATTGAATTGTCGCAAGTAACTCAACTAGGGTCTAGTTATAAGAAACATCTTAGATCAGAAACTGCTCTGTCTGACCCTCATCTCAAAGCAAAATCCCATTTGGATGATTTTACTATTCACAACGATGCTCCTATCTACGATTCATATCCAGAGGAGATCTCCATCCCTGATCGCAATCATCATTCAGATCCTGATTCACAGAACCCGACCAGTTCTTGTGAAAAGCAGAAAGTTACAGATAACTCCCAGACGTGCGACCCCACTATATATACAGCTACCCAATCTTTTCTTGCTCACTTATTTTCTTTGTGTACAAAATCGAATCTCTCTTTAAAACTCCAAAATTTTGATAGATTAGATTTTGGCGATTTATGTATAAAAACTTTCATTTCAAACGAGATCGCTAAACACTCAGAATTAACAATCGACGGGTCACAAGCCACCAAAATCGAAGAACATATCTCACAGATTGGCTTGGTGTCCTTTCCATCGAAAGATCACCCATTCACAAAAGAAATTCATCCCAATTTCTGCGATTCGATAGGTATTCAGTTGGAAGAAACCTATCACAAGAAAAGAAAATCAAACAAGATTCCAACTGGATTCATGATTCCTTATCCCCTAAAAAACAAGTCCTATCCATGGGGAATTCGATTCATTTTTTTTATCCTTAGGCAATCTATGCGACTAGGAATAATAATGAATCGTTGGTTCCACTGGAAATACCATTTCTCTTAGCTATTTCCTGCACATAATTAGAATAGGAGTAGGAGTAGTTTAGCTAGGTTATTAGTTTTGCTTCCAATAATTGATAGGCAAAGTTAGTTATATTCTCTACATAACCCCAGAGAATAGTTGCCTCTCCCAAATAAAAGTTTGTTCTGGCAAAGCAATATTTGACGTTTGCGAAAGAAACCCTGTCTCTGTTAAAGATTTTGGAATTTCGGCTCTTGTGAACAACTAAGCTTGTGGGAATTCGGTCTTTATTGTCAATAGATCTTTAACCCGGAAGATGGTGTTAGAATTCAAACCCAGAAAATTTTAAAGAAAGCTATCTCAGTGAGGAATTCGTGTTAGATCAGCACAATAAAAGGTATCAATATTAGAATAAAGGTTCTCTGTGAAAACAACCATTATCAAAAATAGCCCTATCATTGTCGTCCAGAACTTCCTTAAGGAAAGAGAATTTGACTTCCTCCCTTCTGAAGAAGAATGCAACGATTCAGGAGAATAACCTGAAAGGATGCTATATCTCGAAGAATAAGAGGTCTCATCACGAACCGACTTATCATGATCACAGATATTATAACTTGCTGACTTTGCCAAAACTGTCTACCAAAACAGGGCAACGACTCAAGATTGTTGCGATCAAAAGACAAGGGGTCTCCTCACGAGCCAGCTTGTTCAGCAAAAGTATAAATCAAGTGAATGACTGTGTCATAATTTGGCCACCAAACCAAGACATTGTTCTTTTGAGGATTTATTTAAAAAAAAAAAAAAAAAAAAACATCAAGAAAGGTATAATTCTTCTGAAAAAGTTGCAAGAAACTGAGGCAGGGTAAAGGATCATTCCTAGATAATAGGTAACCATGTCGAGGCTATGGACGCCTGCTGGCAGCAGTGGCTCTACCTGCGACAAAGGGACGTTCTTTAAAATAAAGGCTGATACATAGAGAACAGTTTATTTTTATGTTCTACAAGACCAAGTAATAACTGATCTAAACTCGAAAACAACCTGGGAATGCAAGTAATTGGAATAGAATGGGGCGAAGACAAAACATCATTGACGCTTTAAAGTATTATTTGTCTTATCCTTTTGTAATAAAGTTCGAATTCCCTGAGAAATTTTTTTGAAAAAGGATCTGAAAACGTCAATAGAAAAATAGCAGAGATAACTGGTTCTCCCAAGTGAATCGCCAATTGTTGTGGCCAGCAACAACCCCCCCCCCCTTTTTGTTCAAACTAGTATCGACCACGATGCTAGAATGAATGGGGACCCTTAGTTACATTTCAAAAAAGGAAAATAATAATAGTAAAGATTTCTTTTGAAATTGCAAGCATCCGCTTAGGAAAGGTTTCTTGGACAACTTAAGCCTAAACCTGTGTTCATAAAACCAAATCTTCAAGGTCGCAGCACGAAAGGATAAGAAACGCCCGCATTTCCCTTCTAAAGGCCAATATGCACATCATCTCGGCATTAATAAACCATGTCGCATCGCAATACGTTAACATCCATAGACAAAAGCTTACGAGTCCGCTGATTTGCGATATTGCGATGGCACGATCGCTCATCACAGAAATGAGGCGGGGTACGTTAGCAAGCATCGAACCATTGCGATCCGCGATGTTGCGATGCTGCGATATGCGATATTGCGATCACTACCGTTTGCGATCGCGCGGCATGCAGGATGCGTTGGCAAGTCATAAAAGCACCTTGATACGACTCCTTCGGGCACACCACCCAAAGAAAATTCACTTACTATAACCTGACTTGGAAATTATTGCGCTTTTAATGTTAGTAATGAATTAGTTTTCAGTTATTAAGTGGCATAAAGATGCGTGCCTTAATGCGGATTTACTTCACGTAAGGTGGCGTATCTGATTTATCTCTTGCATTCAAAACTCTCCCATCACCTTTTTGATCAATCTTTCCATTTCTCTCATAACCTGCAGGAGCGAAGTGCGAAGGCAAAATCAAACAGAAACAATAAGAAAGATGGGGAAGAAGAACAAAGCTCAGAGCTCAGAAACAAGAGAAAAGACCAAGGAGATGGCGCCCCTTTACACAGATACCGCATGCAATAAAGATGCAGGAATTTCCACATGGGAAGGCATGTATAGACTATTGGAGGAAGAGAACCCTAGAATAATCAAGGCAACTGCTGCTGTCGTAGATGCACCACGCTCTTCAGAAGCATCCCTGGAAGATCTAGCGTGCTCTTTCCTCCACAGAATAGCATCAAGGCCGAAGATCCTACTGTATACGGACATGATCAACTGGGTTTTAGATGACTCCGAGCTGCATCATAAGCAATTCAAAGTCAAAGGACATGGGCTCTTAGGATCGTTCGCGGCTCAAGACCTGAAGCTCATGTATCACCTTCCCGAACCTCAAACGATCTACAATGCAGACTTTGTTAGGAAGTTCGCAGCAGAGAATCCAGACCTATCAGACACTACCAAAGAATGGTCGAAAAGGGATGAACCACTGAAGAAAGATAAGAACGGTATGTATAGCACCGGTTCCCTTACTTCTCCGTATTGTTTTGCTGCAGCCATGCTCTGTAGGCTATTCGGTAAGCCTGATATCAATAAATTTCCATCTGAATGGCTACCGTTAATTGATGCTGCGACTAACTCCGAGGTAATAGATTGGGCCAAAATCCTTTCTGACACTCTATACACGGCCATTCTTTACTATCGTTCTAAAAGATCCTTCTCCCAAAGGTTTTATCCCCCTTTTTATATGTCTGCCTACATAATGGACTCTATCTGTTATGTGTCTAAATTCCCCACCATGGGCTGGCAATGGACTACCCAGGACCCATTGCCCATTCATGTCTACCATA
Organism: Pinus tabuliformis; assembly: GCA_031772625.1. Taxonomy (NCBI): domain Eukaryota; kingdom Viridiplantae; phylum Streptophyta; class Pinopsida; order Pinales; family Pinaceae; genus Pinus; species Pinus tabuliformis. The sequence continues at coordinate 1,737,051,039 of CM062819.1, forward strand.
AAGTCTTGTGGGATTCTCAGTTTGCTCCCCATTTTTACCAGATTTGCCACGGGTTCATACTGCCCATCCATAGAATGATATCTGATAAAGACCCTCCGAGATGCTCTCCTGAAGCACAGAATGACATCACCTGCGTAGAAAGATGGTTTAGAGAAGAATGGTTTACCTACATTCGAGTTTTTGGAAGCACAGTACCTCCTCATGTCCTACCCTTGTACATCCCAGATAAATTGTTGGCCCGAGAGATGACTTATCAGACTTGTTCTGAAGGTGGTTTAACTAAGGACCTAAAGAACAAAAAGAAGGCCATTTGGCCTCCATTCCCCATCACATGTGGGGCCTTCTCTTTATTCGATGTGGGACATGCTTTTGGTGAGGTGGAGAATGTGACGTGTCTCCAACTATTTAAACTCCCACCAAGGCCATTCGACCCAAATAAAGTCGCCCAGGAATTTACAACTAGTGTCAAGATAAGTGTGTTCTCTGGACAGAAAGATCCGTTTGACGACCTCTTTGAGAGTAAGAACTCGATCAAAGAAGTTTTGCAAGAAGCTCAGTCAAGGTTGTTCCCAGACAACCTCCGGAAATTCAAGTTGTATAGAGAAAGAAGGCTGGCTAACATTCCACTGGAAGTGCTGCGGATAGCTGCCAGAGAACCGACTCCAAGCGTCGGCCTCAGTGAACACTCCAACGCCTCCAAATCTGATTCCAGTGCCGTAAAAGAAATATCTCCAGATCCTGAAGAGTCTTTCCACAAAGAAGACAAGAACGAAGAAACAATCAAAGACACGGCTCAGTCGAGTTCGATGGCTCAGCAGCAAGTTGTCGTCTCGCCACCAAGAGGAATTCCCCCTCCCGTCATTGAAGCACCTCTGGTTACAGCAGAACTAGATAAAGAATGGGAGACCTTCAATGAACTGATAAATCTTGAAGGCCAAGTCCCGCAAACACCTGTGAGCAATACTCAGGTGGTGCAAGAGGTCTTCTCAACCATAGTCAGTGGTACCGTAGAGACGGAGCATCTCCCTGTCGCTCCATCCTCAGAACTTCCACTCGGCGTAGAAGAAATCCCTCCACTAGACGTATTTTACAGTCCACAGCACAAGGCAGTTGTGAGGGGACAAAGAAAGAAAAGGAAACTTGAAAATGCACTGGCCCGGAATGCTGAACACCTAGATGTCTTGTAGAAAGACCCGAATAACAATCCAACAGAAAATCTCACGAAATTATCTCAAATTGCGGGAGCATATGCTTCTGCAACTATCGACAATGCCTCTGAATTTCAACAGCTTCTAAAAGAACGTGAAAGTCAAATACAACTGCTGCGACAACAGTTGTGACAAGCCAATGAGAATGCTGAAGCCTCCAAGCAGCTTGAAGAGTTACAAGAAAGCTTTCGCCAGATGCAGGTGAGCCACCAAAGAAGTATTGAAGAAAAAGAAAAACAGCTGCAGACGGTGCAAGAAATGCATAAGGATGAACCCAAGCTGACAAAGTTTATTTCAGAGTCTATCGGCTTGAACGACCAATTGTCACAGCAACAGGAGGAAATGGTGCGCAAAATATCACAGTGGAGGGAGTTTTGTGAGCTGAGCGACAAGATCACTAGCCAAGTAGTGAAACTACGGAATGACTATGACCAGGCCAACAAAAGAATAACAGAATACCTGGCTTGGAAAAATGACGAGGAAGGGAAGAAAGTAGGGGCGCCCAAGATTAATGAAAATCACAAAGATTTGCTCTTCAACAAGTGGGATGAGCAAATAACACAAGCGGAGCAGGCGGCAGAGTCAGCGGCAACACAGGCGACCATACTTATTGATTGTGTAAATGAAAATTTGCACAGAGCTAACTTAGTTTCAGAATCCACTCCGGGGTACCTACCAATCGCATCGCAACTAGAGGCTGAATGGAAGCAGAAATCACAGGCAAATGGGGAGACAATCCGGGCATTATTGAGGTTAAACTGGGAAAGTTACTGGACTTACTTAGTTAAGCCCCACAGCCAATGCCTGACAGTAAGGTGTATCATGAACGCGGCTGAGAAAGTAGCGCCAGCTCTTATGGATGCCATTTTCACAGCCCAGTTAAGCACAGAAGTCAGCCAACCGACTCTTCTCAAGCCCATGCTTGAAAACTGCAATTTCAGAGACCAGATTAAGAAGTAATTTCAATTTAGAAAGTTGTTTTTCTTTTTGTTTTACTGAATTAGAAAAAGGGCGGTCATTTGAGAGCCGTGTCCTAAATTTTGTAATAATACTATTATTAGGATCAGATGGTAGTATTTTAACCCTTCTCATTGCATTGGAGAAGGGTCGAGATATTTGTCAAAAACTTGTCCTCAGAACATGCACTTCTGCACCCTCAGAGGAGGTTTTGATGAATGGAAGGATCGTGATTTATTTATGTTTGCATTCTTATGTCTGCTACTAATGTTGCACTTCTGTACTCTTGGTAGATGTTAGAAGCAAGTAGAGGTAGATCGTTATTGTTCGAAGTCTATGGGTAAGAATTAGTCATCAATGGTACTTTTATCTCTTGATTAATTTCTGCTTGTATTCTTAAAATGATATTCAGCTGATATTGTTTGCATGTTAATGTATGAATATATAAGTTATCATTTGGCACTTCTGTATGGTGGATTTGTCTATTCATGTTTAATATGCGAATGATTTGATTATGCGATGTGTTGTTCACAACCGCTCTGTCTAACTTCTTATGCAGAATGGTTTATCTTTATTGATTTATATTCTGATATCAGTTGAATGATCTTTATTACCAGCTGCTGTTAGAAATCTTTCTAGATCGCATGATAAAAGAAACCTCCCGGGTTAATGTAAATTTTGTGTGTTGTTTTCATTTGATTATGGTAATTCAGATTCAAGTTTGTAAGGTAGATTTACAGTAGTCTTTAGAACGTTTCTTAGAAGTAACCTAACCAAAATTCCACACACACACACATACACATCCCATGCATCAGGAAGTTGGTCCCGTTATCCCCAGTCGGACCCACTATTCCAAACGGGCAAGGAGCCGCCAACCAGGTTCCGTACCGGGTGGGTATCCCCCTTGTTGTTGACCCGACCTTGGGGCCCTCAACAGGGCCATACTCGGCATGAGGGCCCAAGTAGACTTCTTGCAATGGCTGGTAGATAGGTGGAACATACAGGACCAGTGTTTCATGATTGGTGGCCACCGGCTCGAAATTGAGCTAGAGGACATATATTTTTTGACTGGTTTTCCCAAGAGAGGCGAACAATTATCTCTTTTCGTGACTATGCCAGGTGGGCAATCTATCCTAGTCTCCAATTGGAGTTTTGCAATGATCAAATAGAGGACAAACAGACCAATATTAAAACTATCTCCCATCCTGAACTTAGGGTTATTGCATTCACTATCACCAGACTATGCGGGAGTGTAGCATTGCATGTAACTACCGAATCCCAAATGTGAATGGCAGTAGACTGTTATTGAGGTACCATCTTCCAATGGTGTGAGGTTGTGTTGGCGAATGTAAAAGGCCAACTAACTAGAGCAAAGAACGGACAACAAAAAAAATTTGGATATGGTTTCCTGGTTGTGAGCTTTGGTCTAGAGAGGGTCCCTATGTTGGTTCCACAACAACTTTCTGTTGAGATTGGTCTTCCTCGAGAGCCTAGGATAATGCGTTGGGTTACAGTGATGGCCCGTCATCCTGAGGAGGGTTCAGAGGTTGTTCGATTTCTGCCTGAATATTTTCGTTGGTTGAGGAACCAAATTTTTGTGATTTAGGATTTTCCATATGCTGGGATGGATTATCGTGGTGACCCAGACATGATTCTTCCACCAGGAGAGTAGTGGGATGATTCAGGTAAAATCATTCTCAACATTTTCTAAGTTTTAACTAATTTTTTGTTTTGTTTTTTAAATAGTCCAAAATTAATAACAAAAAGTTTTAAATGCAGATGTGGGTCCATGATGACTAGCCACTCTCCAGCCTTATGAGAGGAGACACCCAACAGCAGTAGTACCAGCCCCACAGGACCAATCTACAGAGACCCTAACCAAATTGGAGAATCATCTAGAGCATTTGACAGCAGATATTCCAGAGACTGGCATAGATGATATTCCACTTAGGTTATAGTGATATGTGATTGGGGTCCTAGGACCTTTTAGGAGGTTCCTTTGTAGGGTGGCCTGATCAGTGGTTTCTTATCATGATCATCACCAGGGATAGGATGATTGCTTTTGTAGACTCATATGACATTTTATGTCTTTTTGTACTATCATTTTTGCCGATCATAAGGTGTTTTTCAACCTATGATCGAAGACGATGTATATTTGACACACTTCTATGCTATGATATATCACTATTACTGGCTATCTTGTGTAATATGTTATGGAATGTTTTTAAATTTACTGTTTGGATTATTGCAAATGTCTATTTAACATACGAGAAGCAACTGCATCTGCTAATGTATTTAAATATCTTGGAATATGTTGGTATTCAATGTAGTCAAATTTACGTTCCAAGAGATGAACTCTCAAGAATAATCTTAATAACATTGGATTTCTAATGGCAAAAACCTTGTTAAGCTATAATACAATGAGTTCAAAATCTGACCGAACAATCAAACTCCGAATCCCAAATGAGATGGATTCAGATAATAACTCAATCACTGCACTACACTCTGCAATGTTATTCGTTGTTTGACTGAGGCTTACCCCATGCATAGATACTAACTCATCAAAGGGTGAATAGATAACCCAAGCTACAAAAGAAATGTTCCTTGTATTACGACAAGCACCATCAACAAAACCAATGTATGTTTGAAGAGACATCAACATCTGCAATATCAAGAGTAAAATCAAGATAAGCAAGAATAATGATAAAAGCACTCTTTAAACTAGGCACACATTTCTAATCTAAAACACACCAGGTAGAAAGAAACTAATCTAACAAAAATCTCCACACCAAAATTTAAGCATAATATCTCTTCAAATAAAACCCATTTCTGGGTCTACCCAAAGAGACACCGTCAAAATCTACCAATTCATAGGCCCCTTTTACCAGCTTTCACTTAACAATATAAGGACCATGCCACATAGGTACAAATTTTCCAGCCCCTAGCTTATCGTTTTCTTGATCATATAGTAAGACTAGGTCTCCTTCCGAAAAATTAGGAGGTGAAACATTTCGGTCGTACTGAGTTTTTATTCGTTTCGCATGTGTTTCGATTTATAATGCAGCATCACATCAATTCTCATCTAGCTGAGCTAATTACAACAAATGTTTCTCCTCTTTGAAAGTGGCTAGGAGTAATTCTATTGCTATTTGCAATGACGGAATTTCACATTCAATGGGTAACACTGCTTCCAAACCGTAAACTAGTTGAAAAGGAGTGAAACCAGTTGATGTTTTTACTGAGTTTCGATATGCCCAAAGTGTTGAAAATAACATGTTATGCCAATTCGACCTATGAATACCAATAATTCATTGGATCATAGTGACTATAACTTTATTGATAGCTTCAACCAGACCATTCGCCTGTGGGTAATATGGAGTAGAACTATTGTGACGCAGGCCAAGTTGATCTGTTAGTTCAGTCATCATGATGTTTCAAAAATGACTTCCATGATTAGTAATAATAGCTTGAGGAACACCGAATCTAGCAATTATATGATTTAAAATGAAAATTGCAGCAGTTTTGCCATCTGCCAAAAATGTTGGCATTGCCTCGGCCCACTTAGTAAAATAATCTACCGCAAGGATGATATATGCATGCCCCCAAGTCGAGTGAGGGTTACATGTAATAAAGTCAATACCCCACTTTGCGAAAGGACCAACAACAATTATAGGGTGGAGAGGAGCGGGTGGAGCACGCATCTTACGATAAAAAGTTTGACAATTATGGCATTTCCGAACTGCATAGATACAATATTTGAATAAGGATGGCCAGAAATAACCAGCGCGCAATATCTTTTGGCCTGTGGCATACCTAGACATATGACCACCACATGCTCCAGAGTGAAAGTCATTGAGAACCTTTTCTGTTTCTTCATGAGTTAGACAATATCGGAAAACAGAATCCGCCCCACGACGATAGAGTGTATCTCCAATAATATTGTATTGTTGGGATTGGAAACGTATTTTCCGTCGTTGAGATCGTGAGATTTTTAGGCCGAAAATATTGGGTTTGGAGATAAATAATAATATCTACATACCATGGATCAAGAGTACTGATGAGAAACAAGGATTCATCCACAATGGGTTCTTTCGCCACAGTTTCAATATCAGTACGCGGGAAATCACACATCAGTTCCGCAAAAACCAAAGATTTCTTTGCCTTGGATTTTTCAAATTCCAAGTCAAATTCTTGCAGGATAACTATCCATTTGGAATACTTTGCCCCTAGAAATTGTTTGGTCAAGATATAGATCATAGGGTTACAGTAATAAATTACCGTGGTTTTGCGTAATATGATGTAGTGACGAAATCTCTGGACAACTTGAACAACCGCCAAGGCCAATTTCTCCACATGCGAATATTTAAGCTCAGTCGGATTCAGAGTTTGAATAAGATAGTAAATCACATGTTCACTGTTGAATTCATCTTCCTGAACTAAAACTATCCCAATGGTGGAATGAGAAGTGGCGAGGTACAAAAAGTAATCCTGGTTGTAGTTGGGAGGATGCAATAACGGTGCATGGCTCAATGTGTGTTTAAGTGCATCAAAAGATTTGTCAGCTATCTCATCCCAAAAGAATGGATTATTTTGTTTCAACAACCTGGTAAAACCTTTTGTTATCTCGGCATAGTTAGGAATGAAACGACGTAAAAAGTTTGCTTTCCCTTGCAAACATTGCAGTTGATGAAGAGTCAAAGGAGGAGACAATTTGACAATAGCTTCAACCTTCGAGGGATCGACATGAATGCCAATTTTTGAAATGACAAATCCCAGTAAACGACCCATTTCTATACAGAAAACACATTTGTGTGGATTCAGCCTAATTCAATAATGCCTACATCTCATAAAGATTGCTCGTAAATGAGTGAGATGATCGGCTCTACGTAATGAATGAGCGGGTAAATCATCGAGGTAAGGCTGCACAATGTGCTTGATGTCATGAAATGTGTAAGACATAGCTCTTTGAAAATTTTCTCTAACATTCTTCAATCCAAAAGGTAGTTTGCAATAAGCAAATGTGCCCCATGGACAAATGAAAGTTGTTTTTGGTTGATCAGCAGGGAGTATGTTGATTTGATTGTAACTAGAAAAACCATCCATAAAGGAGAACATTTCACTGCCGGCACAATCATCAATAATTTGATCGATATAGGGGGTTGGGTAATTGTCATTAGGACAAGCTTGATTAATATCCCTATAATCGATACATATTCTTATCATTCCTTGCCTTTTGTTAACAGGAACAATATTCGACACCCAATCCGTTAAGGGAATTGGATAAATGAAACCTGCTCGAAGTAATTTCTCAACATCAAATTTAATAGCAGCAGCTTTGCGTGGATGTATCTGACGCAAATGTTGTCGGACAGGTTTAGCATCTAGGTAAGTTTTAATTTCATGGACAACAATTGATGGATCTATTCCTGAAATTTCTTCATATGACCAGGCAAACACGTCGCGGAATTCTTGAAATTGGGCTTTATAAGTTTGGATTTCATCGTCCATACAAGAAGCACCTATATGAATGTTTTCAATAATTCCGGGTTTAACTGAAATGTCAATGGGAACTGTTCGAGAGATATTTCCTAAATTTAACTCAGAATCAGGATGTTACAATGGATTCTGTGGTTCTTTGACATAGTCAACACTAAAAATAGATGAAAAATCATTTTCAAAATGATCAAGCTCAGTTAAAAATGAAGATCAATGATGAAGATCTTCCCATGGTAAATCATCAACAGACAAAATTTCACGAATCTTCTCATCTGTATGAACACGATCAAAAAATGTTGTTGAAGCTGAGGTTGATATTGAAAGTGATTCCCCATAGACCACATTCATTGGATTAGTTTCGATTGAACAAGAGTCGGAAAACAACTGTACAACCTGAAATTCAATTTCAAAGGGAGTCAAAGGCCTTGTGCTACCAAATGAATCCACCTCGGAATTGGAAGGTATGATCCAAGGATCATCAAAAGAAATAGTGTTCGATGAAATCATATGAATAGTTGCAATAGAAGGTGATACGTTAGGAGGAAGGAAAGAAAAAGTTCCTAGTAAACCAGAATCTTTAATCAAACCTACCCCAACATCCTTGTAAGGGATAGTTGTTTTACCGACATGTTGAATGCTATCTGAAGAGGTTGGTTCGGATGAAAAATAAGTCAGCTAGTCTGTTGTAATGATCTTTCCATTATGAGGAAACTTGATAAGCTAAAATACCGATGAAACAATAGCAATCATAGCATAAGACCAACCGCGACCCAAGAGAAGGTTGTAATCTAGAGGGGCATCAACCACCTCCACATCTGGATTTACAGTTTTGCCTTCAACCCCTATAGGTAAATCCTATAAAATGCCAAAAGGATGGAACCCTCAGCCATCAAAATCCTTTAGAATCATCGGGGACTGATTGAGTGTCGGACAACCAAGCGATCTCCAACACTGGATCGACATAATACACATAGAAGTTCCCTCATCAATCACAGTCTGAAAGCAAGGTCTGTTTTTTACCAACACTGGAATCTAGAAAGCCATTTGATGAGGTAGGCGAGGTGTACTATTCTCTAAATCGAATATTATTAGGTTCGAATCCTGAATATCACTAGCTCCTATAGCCCACAATAATAATTTACTTTTCGAATCATTGACCGGAAAATCCACAGTATGAGTATTTTTGTACCAATGTTTCAAATCCCAAATGGGATCCATCATCAGGGTTTGAGAATGATGATAAAAGAAGAGCAGAATGGATAGAATAAATACTTAAGAGGACAAAATTTTTAAGGAATAGCACATGGTCGGCTTGAATCTGAAATTATTTTAATTTTATTCTTATTTTTAATTTATTTATTTATTTATTTATTTATAATAAATTACCTTTATTTTATTGAAATTTTTATAAAATTTTTAATTTTAATAATTAGGTTTATAACCTATAGATTAAAAAGGAAAAGAACTGATACTAAAATTTTTCTATTATCGAAAAATTTTAGTACCAGTTCTTTTCCTTTTTAATCTATAGGTTATAAACCTAATTATTAAAATTAAAAATTTTATAAAAATTCCAATAAAATAAAGGTAATTTATTAAAAAAAATAAAAAGAAATAAAAATAAATTAAAAATAAGAATAAAATGAAAATAATTTCAGATTCAAGCCGACCATGTGCTGTTCCTTAAAAATTTTGTCCTCTTAAGTATTTATTCTATCCATTCTGCTCTTCTTTTATCATCATTCTCAAACCCTGATGATGGATCCCATTTGGGATTTGAAACGTTGGTACAAAAATACTCATACTGTGGATTCTCTGGTCAATGATTCGAAAAGTACAAACCACAGATCTCTTAAATCCAAAATAGTAATTTACGCTGTGTTGGACATGATTGCAGCACCTCCAAAGCCGACATTGCTGAAGGGGAAATAGCTAAGTCTTCAACAATGTTATAATTCAGCAGCTCTCGCATGTGGATTGAAAGCTAACTTTCAAAGTATACCTTTTGCAGGTGGTTTGATTACTAAGTCAGAGTTAGGTTTCTCAATCTGTTGCGGATCAAAACCAGAAGGAGTTGAAGTTGATGGGTTTGAATTAGAAGATTCTGCTTCCTTACCACCAACAAGCTTTTTACTACCATAATATTGTAGTTGCATCGCAATCCGAACATGCGACATCATCATAATTGGTTCTTCTGAGGCATTGGAGGAAGAACCGATCATCTTACTATCTTGGCTATGAAAACAACCCTTCAGGATAGTAGGCGTTTGAGAACCTTTGACGATTTTTGAAACCTCAGCTCGATGTGGGTAATCTCTTGTAAAATGCTCCTCGTCACAAATGAGACAAGGATAGCGAGGTTTATGTTTCTTGTCAGTAGATTCATTTTTATCTTATTTCTCTTTTGATTTTTGTTTATTTTTCTTCTTCCCCTTATTTTTACCACCGGATTTTGATTTGGCCGTAGATGATTCTACAACATGGATATCGGCAGGAATTTCAGTGGAAGAGTCTCCTATCGGGGAATCTGGTAAAGTTACCATAGGAGAAGAATTCCTTGAAGATTTCTTCTTTCTTTTGGTAATAACTGAACCAATCATACCATCAACGACATGAGACCCTGAAGGAGCTACAGTTATTTGATTGTGTTTCAGAAGGTCGGGGATTTTTTCATGTAAAGTACCCGACTGCGTATAAACGAGGTCAAGGTACTGAGCTTAAGCAATTACTTTCTCTTCAGCAGCAACTCCTGCCTTAGCTACATCTTCAATGATTTTAGGTAATAATGATTTAACGAACCATTCTACTGAAAGTTGATCCGGAATAAAAACTTTCACTAAACGTCATCTACATCACCATTCATGAATATGATCAGAAATATATGTGGACATGGATTATTTTAATAAATTTAATAATTCTGTGCCATTGTCGTATCTGACAGGCAACTAAAAATGAGTTAAGAAAGAAGTGGTTAATTGACTAAAATTATAAAAAGAGGCTCATGGTAACTCAATGTACCATTTGGCAGCAAGACCAATCAAAGTGTGCTGAAAAAGACATAAGAGAATTTAATCGTCGATAATGGAATTTGATGCACATGAAAGGTGATAAGTCATCACATGATTTGACAGATCTTCTCCTGACATACCCTCAAACTTCGGGATATCACTGGGAAACTTATTAGGCATTGGCGGCCAATACGGAAGATAGTAAATTGGATCGTTCGTAAGGCGCGACAAATCAGGTAAATCCAAAGTTACAATAAAAGGTAATTGACTATTAAGGTCGTGAAAACCTTGGGTAACAAGACCAACCCTAAGAGGAGGATATCCAGGATAACCTGGAATTGGATTTGCATTAGGAATATTATATCCTCCCGGAAAACTAGGATTAACCAGACCAAACATGGGTTGTTGAGATTGCTGATAAGTATATCCAGGGTACGATTGATACTGATAAACTGGGTTTTGTACAATAGGATTGGATTGATACTGTCCCTAGTACGGGTGATAATTGAATTGCGGTTGACTTGTGACAACTGTACTTGGACCAGTTTGTCCTACAGCATCTGAATCAAAGTCTGAATTGTAGGACCTGACTATGGTAAAGAGGCTTGAGGAGTCTGCACTGACACAAGAATAGTAGAAACCGAAGCTACCGATACTCCAAAAATAGGTGTTGTTGGTTGAACAGAAGTTGCAGTAGTTGTAGCAGTAGTTTGAGGTGGAGTTCGATGCGAAATAGGCCCAGGCTGCTGAACTAAACCCGGTGCAGAAGTTTGGACAGTTGGATGGACAGGTTACTGGGTTGGACCAGAAACCAAAGGTTGTCTAGGTTGACTTGATAAATGCACATTCGGTTGCATAGTCGATTGAGTTTGAAATGTATCCCATGCCATATTCTTTCCAGGGTATGGACCCATAAAAGGTTGAGCATATTGAGGACCATAACCGGATTGAGCGTAGGGCTGATAATTGAGAGGTACATTTCCAGCTCTATGTACAAATGGTTGACCAGAAGGTGGTTGGAAACCTTGAGTTGGGTACTGACCTTTAGGTTGATAACCTTGAGGCACGTATTGAAACTGGGGTTGACCTTGAGGTATATATTGATACTGGGGTTGACCTTGAGGTATATACTGAGTCTAGGGTTGACCTTGAGGTATGTACTATCCTGACGGTATGTACTGTCCTTGAGATTGCCCCCTAGGCGGTAACTACCTACCTTGAGGTTGCCCCCCAGGCGGTAACTGACTACCTTGAGGTTTCCCAAAGGCAGTAGCTGACTACCTTGAGGTTTCCCTCCAGGCGGTAACTGACTACCTTGGTGTTTCCCCCCAGGCGATAACTAACTACCTTGAGGTTGTGCATTTGGAATAGTACTAGAAATCATAAGAATTTCTTCTACGCTCAACGCTTGAGTTCCGTTAATACCAGTTGATATCTCATGTTCAATTGGTTGAGGAGATGCTCCTGAAAAAGTACCAATGAGTTACTGATACCCCAAAGGAACAGAAGGACCACCATATAAAAATGTTTTCGGTGTTTGGGAAAACATGGATGACCATTTCAACATATTCAAAGGAGGATAATAACCTTTGGGCATAGGATGAAAAGGAATTTGAGGTGGTCAAAAACTAAGACCCGGGTTTTCTAAAAAGTTTGTAAATGATATGTATCAAGCATCACTCCTAAAAGGACTGTAGAAAATTAATTCACGCTCCCTAAGTTCTAAAGTTGGTTGATTTTCAGGGAGAGTTATATTTACATCCGGGCTAACAAGTTCTTCAATAGAAATGAGTCCAGAAGGAAGATTTTGGCTAATGATACTTCTTGCCCTGGGTGAACCAGGACCACTAAAAGTTGGAGAAGCAAGTCTTGAAGATGGAGTAGCAGCAGGTTCGGTTTCAGGTTTATAAATTTCAAGTTCTTCAACTAATTCACTAGTAGGAGAAATACTACCACTAACTTCAGAAAATGAAATTGGTTCAGAAATATACTCTGTTGCTTGAACTTGATATTCAGGATGAACAATTAAATATGACTCTCTGGCTTCCAGTGACCCAACTCTACTATCACTAGGTGATACAAGAGCTCATAGCCTTTCAAGCTAGCTTTGTGTATACTCAAGAGGTTGCCCCCGAAGTCTACAGGATTGTCTCAGTAATTCAACCACGATTAAATATTTAATTACTCACACGCAAACAAAGAAAATCTCAATAAAACCACCTAAAGTCTCTAAAGAACCAAATAATTGAATCACACACCTAAAAAATCTAAGAGTTCAAACCACACACAATTAGTAACTTTTTGTACCAGAAACACTAGTTGGTGATGAAATCCAACGTCATAGAATTCAATACAAAAAGGGCAGTTGGAACTGTTACCCCGACAACCTACTTAATGAAACAGACTGGCACAAGTTTCTTCACAAAACCCTCTCGAGTGAAGAGAACTCCCCAGTGATTCCAAGTGAGTCTAGTTGACGTTTTCTCCAGGTACAGTGAAACATGTCCTTCACCGTCACCTTAGGAAATAATCTTAAGGTTATGGACACTAAGGTTTCCAACAACAACAAATACAACTGGGGGAACAGTCTACGATCTGATCTACGTGCAAGGGCAGAGTAACAAAGCTCAATCCCCTTGAAGGCTTCTCGACATGATCAATCCGAGGTTTACCAACAAGTGACCCTGGGCTCCTCGACAATGGTTAATCTGTGGTTTACCGTTTATAATACGCGCAAATCTTCTATCTTTCCCAATGAGACAAACTTGTTTGCCTCAAAGGTTTGGACATGATCTCGTGATTGACTCCTTTAAGAGGAGCCTCCCAGATTATATCAATTACAATTGGATTTATTTCCTACCACAAGATATAGCTACTTGTTTGTTTTAACTATCTTGGAGAGTTAATTACTGCCTACTCCAACATACTAGCCTAATCTATATTGGTGATAAGAGCCCTAGAAATAAAAAATATTGCTAGATCAATTTTAATTAAGTGTTACTTTTATGGGTTGTTTCTTAAGTCAATAGGTATGGAAATGAAACTTTGATGGTGTGAAGACTCGACTCCAAAAACACTAAAAATGCACCTAAAATGATAAACAATTTGTTTTTCCTTCAATGAATTTCTAGCTAAAAGAAAGAGTTTGAGAATGCAATTCTTTGAAAAACAAATCTTTCTTTGAAAACGTAAATGAAAAGAAAATCTTTTTGTCTTTTTCAATAAGCACTCAAAATGAGACTACTAATTATCCTCACAATAAATCCCTTTCTTTTTCAACACTCAAAAACTACAAAAAATGATTTTTTCAAAAGAGATCCTACGATTTCTAGAGAACACTCAAAACTACAAAAACTAATCTTGAGATCTAAAAACTTCTAAAAACCTAACGTATAAAAGCTTCAAATCTTTTTGAGGACGTTTTACTTATTTATTCAGTAAACTAAGGATTAATTTGTTTAGAATAACAAATCAATCAAAAAACATCCAGCTCTGTTTTCTTTTATAAAAATGAAATTCAAAACTTATAACCAAGTTCATTCAAAGATTTGCAAAGAGAAAAATAAATCTATTTCTCACCAAAGGCAAATTTCACAAACCAGTCAGACTCATCAAGAAGACAAAAAGACACCAGGGTAATCTAAGGTTTCTTAGGCTTATAATCTATGAGTCACTACATAGACCAAGTGAAAACGAATCCAGGCATGCAAAACTTCTTGAAAATCATCTAAAACAAAAATACCAATGGAACTTACTCACAAGAGACTTTTGACAAAACACATGCAGATCTCGGTAGACACTAAAAGTCATAAATAAAACCTAAACTTAACTGGAGGAAAACTTTTTAGGTTTTTCAAAAAATTTCACAGGGTCCGCAGGCTTCCAGAAGAACCAGATGCGGTACCGCTCTGTGTACTTAAGGAAAAGTGTGGATATGCCCACACTCTCTGTAAAAAGAAAGTGCAGTCCTATGAAAACTTCTAAAAACAAAAATAATCTAGATCCTAAAAACTACCCAATCCCACACACATCAAGAAAAAATTAGAAACAAGAACAAGTTTCTCAAGTCAAAGAAAAAGGAAAACCAAAAACCAAATTCAGTTCCCCAGAGGAGTTGCCAATTTGTTGGCCAGATAAATCAATCTTGCAGACAAGGCCGATCTCCCTAGTATCAAAAGATATCTAGAAACAAGCAGGACAAACAAATCTACCTTTCTCTAAACATATTGTGATTCATTAATAAGAACTATAGAGGTGTTTAGACCCTACCTTAAGTCCAACTCTAGTGTGTAGCAGCCATCCTTCAATCGTCAGAAAGAGTTTCCTTTTCAGAACCTACAATCACAAACAAGAACACATCAAATAACACCTGCATAGCTAATATCATAAATCATGTTCATTATGGTGATCAAGGAATCCATAAAATAAACCATAAAACATATCTTATTGAGAAAAATAAACTTATTTGTATTAACTTTGAAATAGAAGAACTTTACAACCTTTGGTGCCTTGATGTTGTACAAGCTCTTCCCAGGGTCTGAAACAGGAATCTCCTTTACTTTGACAAGCCTCACACTCTTCCAAATGAGATCAAAGAGGTATGTAATCTCTCCTCACATAGGCTCAATTAGGAAGACTAAGTTCCAGTAGCATTTCACCTCAAAAATATTCAGCTTTTAACCTCCCCAGTAACTAGCCCAATGCTTCATTTTATAGTGCAAACAAAGGAGGTTATAGGTCCACCTATGTAATAGACAATTTTGTGCCTTACAGCAACAGGCATGAATTGTCAATAATCCAAGGGATCCAAAGTCCCTAAACATGATGTTCCTACCCCTAGAGGAACAAGGTCAGCAAGCCAACAACTCTCAGATCAGTTCTCCACCT
The DNA here is from genome assembly GCA_031772625.1 of Pinus tabuliformis. Lineage (NCBI taxonomy): Eukaryota > Viridiplantae > Streptophyta > Pinopsida > Pinales > Pinaceae > Pinus > Pinus tabuliformis. The sequence goes on from CM062819.1 coordinate 1,737,066,595, forward strand.
GAAAACACTCAAAAACAAGCAATCCTGAAATCAAAGCAGGTGCTCCACTAGGCTTCTGCGCTGAACCTCAACTCCTCCATGGTGTACCTGCATTGCAAAGCAAATGGAACAAAGGCCACTTGCGCTGAGCGAGATGGGACAAGTGGCACACTGAGTCATTGCTCTGGAATCTTCCAAAAATGACACTTGGATCAGGGATTTCGCCTTGTGATGAGTCAGAGGCTCTGTTTCTCCAAGTGGAAGCAAGGTTCCCCAAGTGGACTCAAAAACTGAAGATCAACTGAAGAGAGAGAGGACACAAGGCAGCTACACATCAGTTGCAAGCTGACTCATCCTTTCTCAATTCATCTATATATTGAGCTCTCTCCTATGAGCTCAGGAGGCTAGAATTTTGTGCAAAGTAATTATATGTTGTTGGTTTCATCATAGAACTATTGGGTGATTGCTTGAGGGAGGTGAAGAGGAGAAATTCTTTCTGCTGGGAGGTGTTGCTGGATTGGAGCCTTCAATGGTTGTAACACTCTCAGAACCTTTACTTCTTCATTAATAAAAGCTATTGAGGTTCTTCTATATGCATTTGTTTCAATTATGTATTGTGATAATTGTATATTTGATTTATGCTAATCCTTGAATCAGTTACGATTGCGTGCTTCTTGTAGTTTCCTTCTTTGCTATTTTGCAGGATCTCATTGTAGCTGGGCCAGCAATAGAGCAAGGAGCTGGGAGCAAGCAGCCAAAGAGAAGAGTTTGGATTCGACATTAAGCGCAAGGCAACGGTTAGTGCATTTCCTCATTCTCTCTTGCTTTCGTAAAGAAGTAAACCTTAAGTAGTTTTCTTTACAGTTGTTGCTGAGGTACTATCACCCTTAGAGTGGGATAGGGTCATTCGAATCGGATACTTTTCCCTACAACAAACTGGCGACTCCGCTGGGGAACGTATCTGTTTAATTGTTTGTAGTATTTTGCTATTCATTTCCTGAACAAAAGAGTACCAAATCGAAAAGCTTTTGACTATATCAAAAGCGAAGTAGAGGGCAGCTACTCTAGCTCATTTCTGAGCATGTTCATGATTTGAAGAGCTGATCTACAAGGATCCTTGTAAGCTCTTAGTGATATCTTTTCATCCTCCTAGTCATCCCTTTGTGTGTGCTTGACTGATTGCTTCTGATTTGAGCAAAAACTGTGCATTTTTGAGAAAATTGTGACCCGGAAACTGAGAAAACGCAACTTTCATTTTCCAAAGCAGGTAGTACACAGGCTACCTGCTTTGCAACGTAGGTCCCAAAGGGGCTACTTGCGCTGAGAGCCAGACTGGCTGAGCAGCACCTGCGTTGGCCCAATTTTGCCTTGTGCAGTTGGGGTTTCCTCCCTTTTTCTTGCCTGTTTTCACTATAGTTTTTTGCAGCAAGTTGTCTTTCTTGTACCTATTCTGAAACCAACCTTACTTGCCATCATTCCGCCTCTGTTATATAATGAAATTGTACTTGTTCTTTTGTATTTCTTACTTCATTTACAATTTCCCATAACGAAGAGTCAACTAGTCTTGCTTTGGCCTCTTAGATCTGAACCTGTGTTAGGCATTTTGCTGGTCTAAAGAGTTAGCTTGTTTGCTATCCAGAGTTGATTAGTCTTTTTACTTTCGTCATTATGGTTTGATTTCATGTATTTCCAGTGATTAAAACAAGTAAATCTTACGGTGTCTTTTGATTTTGGACAAACTTGTTTGTTTTCGCTTTAAATCGAAATCAAAGTTATATAACAACTTTCTTTTTGTAATACATCAACATTAAGAAAGGGAAAAGAAAATACATGCATTGTGCATTTTGCATTTGAAAAAGTTTGCATGATGATTTAGGAGAAAGTGCATTAGTTTGTGCTGTATGAATTGTGTGAAAAGATTTGCCTTCCTTCTCTCTCAGTAGTTAAGATTTTCATCAGTCAAAAAGATTTGAAAAAGCTTGCTTCTCATCTTAGGCTGCATTTAGGAATTTTTCATATACATCTCGTGGTGAACCTTGAAAGGCAAACTTTAAAAAGATCAACTTAAAATATACTGAATGAACCTAAACAATGCATTGAAACATAACGCAAACACCTAGAGGTCTAAGCTAGAGACGTGTTCCGGCGTCGTTAAACGTAGTGACTGTCGATCTCTACGAAGGTGGGTGATTCCTCCTGAGAGTCGGTGGCACTAATATGGACTTGTGCTCCCACGTACCGTCGCGTATATATTGGGAGACCCCTATAGGAACAAAGCCTTTATCCATAGGAAGCCGTGTCGGCCACCCTACTGATCGCGATGCAGTGAACACAGCATTCACGAAGATCGACCACCCGTACCGTAAAACGTATTCTGTGGTTTCGCGAAAGGTTTGGCACACCCTCTGCCTAGATCTCCAGAGCAGTTTCTTTTGGCCCTTTTCAAACTCTATAACTGAAAAGGTCCGACCGAGCATTTGTCACTACAAGCTCGTTAATACATCGAAGGAGACTAGAGTCATCTTTAGCTTTTTCTCGACTCTTAAAACATGAAAAAGCAAAGTTATGTTTAAAAGCGTCTAATAAAATTCATTCAAATCGGAAACACAAATTTTCCCCTTTATATTTTAGTTGATCGAGTAATCCGCAAGCGTGGAAGAAAGTCAATTGAATATCCGTCGTTCTCGGAAGCTGGCGAGTCAACCATCTTTGTCTCCGGAATTGAAAACAGTCCGGACAAAGCGAGCTCGTCGAACCAGTTCAAAATCTCTTTTAAAAGTTAGAACAAGTGTTCCAACAACATCTGAGATTCTGGTTACTCCAAACATTTTCGGAAACCCTGCCTCTATAGAAGAAGTTCAACCGCCGCAGAAGGACAGTAATACTGATCCTAGTCTGGGGGCAAATACTTGTATAACTGAACCAGTTCCATCTGTAACTGGTCCAGAGAGTGTTGTTCCTCAAACATCTGCCGCTGTCGATACAACCCCTTCTTCAGCAACGGAAATTTTTTACGGACCTGACGGTCTTCCTCTTCCACCTGGTCTGATTGCGATAGAGGAAATTATAGAGGAACTGCAAGTATCCACTCCAACTCATTTTGGAGTAGGGGTCACTCTATTTCCTGCTACAACAGAAGTTTGTCCATCACCAGTGGAAGTTCCTGTAGAATCAATAGGCAATCAATTGGATAGACTCAAAATGTCTGAACAACCATCGACATCTAGGACTGTGTCAAATGACACGGCGATGGCAGAATTACCTGCTGCAAATCCAACAATGTTCGTCGGCATACCATCTGTCCCAACTAGCTCTCAATCGCTAGAAGGAGTCCACCAAGGGACTATCTCGGCAGTATGGTCTGTTCCTGTTTGTTCCGGAGTAATGTCTGGTAACTCTTACGGTGAGATTCATCAAATTGACCCTTTTGGGAATCAATTTAGGCCATCCAGTCCTCCAGGACATTCAATTGCCTTGAGTTCTGGATTACCACCGTATGGGGGGCAGTATGCCTTTTCATTACCCCCTCCGGGAGGGTACCCATACGGGAGTTCTCAACCTTATTCAAGTTATGGTGGAATTGCAATGAGTAGTTGGGTACCTATGCTATCCCAGCCACCAAGAGTTGTATATTCTATGCAACAGTGCGTACCTGTGACGAACATCCAGACTACACCGGCTATTGTAACCGTGTCGCAAGTTCAAACGATGCCTGTTGTATGTCAACCTCAGATTTCTCAGGTTCTCATGCAACAGCCCCTTGACCCTGCGACCCAACCACAATCGCCTACTGGTGGGGCGACACAAGTACAATCGGGTACAAGTACCCCACATCTTGGTCCAATGGTTAGTGTAGCGCAACAACCCATGGTGTCGCAACCATGGATAGTGCAATACCAACAGCCACAATTCCAACAAGTGTACCAAGGTTCTGAACAGCAAATCTTTGCGAATACTGGACAACCATATATCCAAAATGGCCAAAATCAACCACTTTATAGTGGTCAAGTCCATCAACCGTATCAATCATACCAACATCAACTCCATTATGCTGGTATGCAAAGACCAACTGTTCAGGCAATTCCATCGTACCCTGGTTACGCTTCCCCTAACTTGAATCAACAGTTACCATTCGTGGCAACTTTAGAGTTACCTGATTTACATCGGTTAACCAAAGATCCAATTGCTTACGCCCCATGGTGGCCAGTGATCCCGCACAAACTTCCATCCGACATTCCTAAATTCAATGGAAATCCAGGTGAAGACCCGTCGAATCATGTGATGACATTTCATCTATGGTGTTCGTCAAACACTTTAAATGATGATTCGATAAGGCTTCGCCTTTTTCAGAGGACATTGACAGGTCCAGCAGCGAAATGGTATATAGAATTGCCAAGAGCTTCATTCGACAATTTTAGCTCCCTTGCCACGACATTCTTAACCCACTTTCAATTACCAATAAGGTATGAAATGGGAACAGAGATATTGACTAACTTCAAACAGACAACCGCAACTCATATATCAGATCATATACATGAGTGGTGACGTCGACGAAGAATGGTTAAAACATACGTTCCTGATCAGCTTTTAGCCGAGTGGTTTATAAAGTCGTTACTTCCGGCCATAACGGAAGATGTGGCAAAGGGGGGAGTCGTAACAGAAGAGCAGGTTATTGCTCGTGCACAATATTTGGACTTAGTATATACTCAGTCCGGCACGCTCTATGACAAAATACCAGACGCCCCTAGACCAGAGTTTTCAATCCCTCCTCCTCCTAAATCAAATAGTGACTCTCATGCCGGCGATGGCGTGATTGGCACGGCAAACACGAATCCGAAAAGGACCAATCAAAAGAAGGCCCGTAAGGATTCGAATCAAAATGCGCATGAAGAAGTTCTTGCTTCGGAAGTAAATGCCGTATCGACAGATAAAGGCAAAGAAACCAATCAACCAGGAAGCAAGAAGAAACAAAACAAAGGGAAGAAAGATCAAAGAAAGTCATCTCCTCGAAAAACTCCTCATAGAGAGGAGAAACCACCTGGGAGGTGTCACATATGTGACGATGATCATTGGACGGCAGATTGTCCGTTCAAAGCTGAGTTTAAGAGATTCGTAAAGAATCCGCATACTCCAGCTGTGTTGACTGATCCTTTTCCCGACCCAAGTCAAAATCTGGTTGATAGTGGAAATGCTTCCCCATCACAAGTTATGATGTTGTCAAGTTTTAAGCGCCAAGATGATGCTTTAATTTCAACATTAAACAAAAGCTATGGGAATTCGCAGTTGTTGAATGGCGAGAGAAAAGGTCGATCAGGCAGTTCGACAACAACTTCGACAGAAGCTGTGCCGCCATCCAATACAAGAAGCATTCCAACGATCCATGGAGGCAATCATCCTCTCCAATATATCGGAGTAATTTTCCTAAAAGGCCCTTCTTTAATGGGCACTTTTGCCCCACCACCACCAAGTAATCTGACGGAGATGGGTGCAACGGAATTTTTATGAAGCCTTCTATTTTTAATGGATCTAAAAGTCTCGAGGATAGTTCCTATCTCAAGTCAACCTCGTTTAAAAAATGAAATAAAGAGTAAAGAGGATAGTTCTTTACGATGTCAACCTCATTAAAAAATGAAATGTCCTCTTTAGGATTTAGAGGACATATGCCTCGTCTGCATTTTTATGCTGGGGGCATCAAGATTGAGCAAGGTTTGGTCGCATTCAAGCTCATTAAAAAATGAACTGCCCCTTAAGGTTTAGGGGGCATATGCCTTGTCTGCATTATTATGCTGGGGGCATCATCCGAGCAGTTTTAGCACATAGTTCATGCTCGTTAAAAAATAAACATAAGTTGTGAGCAATCTTCCCCTAGAGTTCAAGCTCACCCAGAAAAAATGAACCGGTAAATAACCTTGAGAAATGTAACCTTTGACTGCCATTTTAAAATCCATTGGTCGTGTTTATATGCCATCACCTCCATCCGTTCATTTGGCCAATCATTCATCTCCATATGTTTGTTTACCCATTTTGAGGGACAGCTGCGAAGAGTGATTTCACTAAGCCATCCTTGTGACACTGCCATGATTGGAATATTCCAACCTGTACCTGGAATTTGCTTCTACCCTGTTCATCACTCGTTCCTCAAAAGACGAGTCTTCTTTGAGCTCTTTTCACTGACTCGTAAAATATGAAAAGTTTGCCGAGTTTTGGCCCTCCAGCACGTTAAAATGACCAGAAGAGCTATCCCTCCTCTAGATTTTAATCTTTTTGGACTTGAGGGATTATTGCACAAAAAGATCGAGTGCTTGTTTTGTTCGGCTCGTTAAAGCAATCGAAAACTCATCCCTTCTGTATTGTTTTATACTTTTTCGGACTTAAGGGATTAGATGACGAAAAAGGAATTCTGGAGTTGACTTTATGTACCTTTTCAGACTCTCTAAAAATGAAAAGGACCGAGTTATCCTTGTCGTTAGACTCGTTAAATTCATTAAATAGCGACAAACTTGTCTTTAGACGAGAACGAGTTTCCCTATCGCTAGGCTCGTTAAAACATAGCGATGGGCTTGCCCGAAGGGCAGGTTATAGAACAAGCATATGTTATCCTCCTCAAGCTTGATAAAAATAAAGAGGTACTGGTCAGCAATGACTGGGGAAAAATTGGGAGAACCTCACAGCTTTAATGGTAGCAAGTCGCTCTTGAACATGACACTTTGTCCTCCGTATCACATCGGGTTGGGTTGTTTCATTCATCGGTCCCATCACCATGGTCCTCGCCACACCATCCACATTTGGGGTAATGCTACCGATCCATCACATCAATGTCGTTATATGTTCAAGAGATGTTGTTATGCAGAGAGTCAACCGTGTCCCATCCACTGCCATACATTGTCTTTCATCCATTTCATGACCGCCACCCTGAATCATACATCACAGTTTGTTTTCACCTCATCACAATCATTAGCTCCGTTCCGTGTCACTGATGAGGGATTCATTAAGGCCCTCCTTTGACGGATCGCTCCTTGTCGGCATCAGCTCATTATCCAAGGAGTTGATCTAGGAACAACCACTTCAGTACTTTGAAGCTTGCATGCCTCAATGGCAAGTTTCTCACTTCCGGCGACAGGTATACATCAATGACCTTCGACCAGAAGATTTTGCATGGTGGTCGACGCCAAGTCCTTTATTCCCATCATGTGAATTGTACTGCCGTACCTTGAGGGTCATCATCCTTATCGGTGATTCCTCTCGCACTTGTTAACGGTTTACATCATTGACCGGTAATCAAGCGATGTCTTTCCATGTTCGACTTCAAGAAATTCTCACATGGATCGACTTGTACATCGAGTGAAGATCGGAAGAGATTGAAGACCCCGAATCTAGTTTCATCCATCCGGGCTGCGATATATATTCAGGATATAAAGACATTTGATATGTACATCATTGCAGCAGATGATCATCCTTCTCAAAGGATGATAATTTCAGCAGAGAATTATCAGTCTATCATCAGACGATCGTCTGTTCTATGTACCAAAATGTATTTATAAAGCTGAGCATGGGAATGCCCGCCTCAGCTAGATCATGAAAAAGTATGAAAAATAATGTATTGTATTGTATCTTATTACAGGACACTTCTCAGCAGATTGAATGAACTTCGGATCCTCCTAATAAAGCATTTCACCCGATAAACGACCTCATACTTTAGGGGGCATCTGTTATAGACAATTTTGTGCCTTACAGCAACAAGCATGAATTTTCAATAATCCAAGGGATCCAAAGTCCCTAAACATGATGTTCCTACCCCTAGAGGAACAAGGTCAGCAAGCCAACAGCTCTCAGATCAGTTCTCCACCTGAAAACACTCAAAAACAAGCAATCCTGAAATCAAAGCAGGTGCTCCACTAGGCTTCTGCGCTGAAACTCAACTCCTCCATGGTGTACCTGCGTTGCAAAGCAAGTGGAACAAAGGCCACCTGCGCTGAGCGAGATGGGACAAGTGGCACACTGATTCATTGCTCTGGAATCTTCCAAAAATGACACTTGGATCAGGGATTTCGCCTTGTGATGAGTCAGAGGCTCTGTTTCTCCAAGTGGAAGCAAGGTTCTCCAAGTGGACTCAAGAACTGAAGATCAACTGAAGAGAGAGAGGACACAAGGCAGCTACACATCAGTTGCAAGCTGACTCATCCTTTCTCAATTCATCTATATATTGAGCTCTCTCCTATGAGCTCAGGAGGCTGGAATTTTGTGCAAAGTAATTATATGCTGTTGGTTTCATCATAGAACTATTGGGTGATTGCTTGAGGGAGGTGAAGAGGAGAAATTCTTTCTGCTGGGAGGTGTTGTTGGATTGGAGCCTTCAATGGTTGTAACACTCTCAGAACCTTTACTTCTTCATTAATAAAAGCTATTGAGGTTCTTCTATATGCATTTGTTTCAATTATGTATTGTGATAATTGTATATTTGATTTATGCTAATCCTTGAATCAGTTACGATTGCGTGCTTCTTGTAGTTTCCTTCTTTGCTATTTTGCAAGATCTCATTGTAGCTGGGCCAGCAATAGAGCAAGGAGCTGGGAGCAAGCAGCCAAAGAGAAGAGTTTGGATTCGACATTAAGCGCAAGGCAACGGTTAGTGCATTTCCTCATTCTCTCTTGCTTTCGTAAAGAAGTAAACCTTAAGTAGTTTTCTTTACAGTTGTTGCTGAGGTACTATCACCCTTAGAGTGGGATAGGGTCATCCGAATCGGATACTTTTCCCTACAACAACCTATGAATTGATAGAGTCCTCCTTCAAAGGGATAAGATCCTCACATCAAGGGGTTAGCTATTTAAGGTATGGTATGCATGAACCTTAAAGGAGCAAACTTGCCACCTCAAGATTCCTTCCAGAAGTTTCTAGAAATGACTCAAAGTGAGTTTTTAAGAATATACTTGCACCTTTTTTACTTTTACAGGAGTCTGCACCCATAACATAGAGACAGAGCGGTTAGGTGCGTAGGGGACATGACCTTTAGGTGCGGGACTGCAGGTAATGCTAAGAGAAAGTGTGGAACTAGAGTTTTAGAGACTTTTGAGGGCTTTCTCTTATTTTCAAGGCTTGATATGAAGAACTAAGGCTTAAGACTTGCAAATGAGGAAAGTATGAGCGATAATGGACTCACATAGATTGCAAAATGTCAAGGTGACAATTTTTGTGCAACACACTGGAACTTCTAATCACAAACTCTTATTTGTTCATTTCCATTCATTTTGACATAGTTCTCCCTTGTGTTTCCCTGACACTCCTAGCTAACACTTCCTTACACGTGTTGGCGCATGTTGGTTGCATGTTGCCATAGAACTCTAGCATTCCTTAGCATTGCCAAGCATGCCTTGTAACTCCTCCTTAACACACTTTGAACTCACTAGCACTCCATGCAACACACTCTTATTCCTTCATTTCCATGCATTATGACCTAGTGCTCCCTTGTATTTCCCTAACACTCCCTAACACTCCTTGCCACACATTGGCACACCATAGCACTTGCCACATCTTAGTAGAATTTCCTAGCACTCTATTGTCTATTGGCACTGCTTATCATACGTTGTCACTCCCTCCTTAGCACACCTATAACTTGTTAACATTCCCTATTATACACGCACATTCATTTATTTACATGTAATTGAAACGAGTCCTCCCTCGTGTTTCCTTGGAAATCCCTGGCATGTGTTGGTGGCACATCCTAGAACTTAGCACACATTGGCATGTCTTAGCACTTGGCATGTCTTGACATCCCTAACATTTCTTCAAACTTTATAACATGTGTTAGCAGTTCCTAAAATTCCCTGGACACCTTGGCACTCCCTAGTTTTCATGCCCTCATAGATAACCTTACTTTTTTTTGTGACTTGGGAACCCAACCAAGTCATTGAAAAAATAGTGTTGTGCCTAGACCAAAGTCTCCCTTTCTCTCAAACTGATTTTTCCATCCGCTTGTCACAATCTTAGGCTTTGCTCCTACAAGTCCTAATATGAAATTCTCCTAACACACTTCATCCATGGGACACCTAGAATTCACTAACACTCCCTGGCATAATCTCTTATTCATTCATTTCCATGCACTTTGACCTAGTTCTCCCTTATGTTTCCCTAACACTCCCAAACACTCATTGACATGCATTGACACTATCTGGCATATGTCGGCACACCTTTTCATTCCTTGGCATGCCATGGCACTCCTTAATTATCATTCCCTCATAACTACCCTTATTTTCTTTTAAACTTAGGAACCCAACCAAGTCGTGCCTCAACTACAACAACTTTACCAAGTTACATTTACTACAACTAGACTATGACTTGTTCCCCTAATGGACTATAAATCGTCTTAGGCTTCTCATGTCCAATATTAACTCATCCCACTTAACAAGTTACCAAGTCAAGGATCACATCCAACAGTGCCCATAAAACAACTAAGAAACATAGTTTACATCTTCACATGCCATAATATCTGCCACATATGACAATCCATTAGCACTACATGGCACACATTATCATCCCCTTCATTCCTTAACATGATTTTCCACTCCCTAACAGACCCTACCACTCGCTAACATGCTCTGACACTCTAGCATGCCTTGGTACTGCCTATCATATACCCTTGTCACTTCCTCCTTAACACAATTGGAACTTGCTGATACTCCCTATCACACTCTCTTATCTATTCATTTCCATGCAATTTGATCTAGTTCTCCCTTGTGTTCTCATGGCACTCCCTGACACACATTGGCACACCCTAGGACTTGGTACATCTTGGCATGTCGCCCTAACACTCTAGCATTCCTTGGAACTACCTAGCATACCTTGTCACTCCCTCCTTAGCACACCTAGAATTCACTGACAATCCCTATCACGCACTCTTATTCATTCATTTGCATGAATTTGAAACTAGTGCTCCCTTATTTTTCCCTAACACTGCATAACTCACCCTGGCATGCATTGGCACACCTTAGCACCTAGCACATCTTGTCAAGTTTCCCTAGCCTCTAGAATGCCTTAGCACTACCTAGCATACCTTGTCACTCCCTCCTTAGCACACCCTGAAATCACTGACACTTCTTGTCACAAACTCTTAATCTTTCATCTGCATGCATTATTTTCACCAAGTTCTCCCTTGTGATTCCCTATTGCTCCCTAACACTTCCTAGCATTATATGGCACACCTTGGAACCTAGCACATATTGGATGCATGTCGCTCTAGCATGCTAGAATGACTTATTGTTGCTTAGCATACCATGTCACTCCCCTCTTACCACACTTGGAACTCATTGACACTCCCTATCACACACTATTATTCATTCATTTCCAGGCATTTTGACATAGTGCTCCCTTATGTTTCCCTAGCACTCACTAACATTCACCACACATTGGCACACCTAATTGCAATGAGTTTCGCTAATAGTCAATCCAAAATCCCTTCCAGAGTCTAGCGAGTTACTTGTTCTTCACTAAGATATTAGGGTTAAGTTTATTGTATAGTGTTCAATGTGAAAATATTACTAGGTGTTTTTATCACTTAGAGTAATTATGATCTTCCCCATGTACACAAGGATAACTGAGATGTGTTTCCCATAATCATGCAAGTGGAACTTCAACATGTACATCAGGGTAACCACAAAATATTTATCACATTTATACAATGCAAGGTGATAGGAAAATATTTATATTATATACGTGAATGTACTAAGATCAGGACCATTAGCATCATATCTACATATTTACCACAAGACAAGGGTCATTACAACCCCTTAAAAATAGCCATAAGGCCTTCCTCTTTTGTAGCTCCTTGACCACAAGGGTTTAATTGAAAAACACATAGTTCCTTTAAAGATTTGTAGGTTGAGGCAACTACTTCAAGCCCTTGAAGTTAAAGATAATAAAACATTTTCAATTTGTTACAATAATAAGTCCATATGCACACTCCTCATCTTAGAGTTGCGTAGAGAGGGGAAATACTTGATTGATGCCGCCCTTGTAAATGAAAAACGTTTCCTACTCATTGGTTGGACACTCCCCCACTAGTTGGCACCACTAACACACACCAAAAGTCCAAGATACCCATAATATGTGCCCTACACCCAAGGGCTTAGACCACACCTCCATAAAATGTACCTTCAACTTTAGATGTCCCAAAACAATAATATCCTAACCCTAGCCTATTTGTTAGATTTTTGTAACTTTCCTCTTAACTATCATTTGCTTTTAACTATTTAATCCACTTACCATATACTCTCTCTTGTTTGCACCCACCTAGTATACAAGAACAATTATGTTTTTAATACAACCAATTTAAGAGGGCAAGTTTCTTTCTTACACTTAAATGTTTTCAATACAACCAAGTTAAGAGAACGTGTTTCCTTTTCAAATTCCAAAAGTATAACATGTCTATCTCTATAAACTAACAACTAAATCATTGCATAAGAAAGGTAATATTAAAATTAAATTAAAATTAGATTATTATTATTATGATAAATACACCAAATATGGAAAAATTATTTTCAAACGCAAGCATAAAAAAAGTGTTAGTTTATCAAATACAACTACAAACATATTAATCCAACCTAGATCCATCTTAACCCAGATCTATCAAGTGCCGAGAGGAATCCAATCTCTCTATGTGCAAAACTCTTTTTTGCCACTTGGTAGATCCATGTTAAGATGGATCTAGGCTGGTTATATAATACTATATAATATCTATATGTGTATCTATGTGTCTCTTTCTTATTCCCTCTCTCTATCTCACCCCCCAAACATACACACTCTCCCTCCATATCTGTCTCTCTCTCCCTCCCTCTTCCTCTCTGCCTCTTTCTCTTCCCTCTATCTCTCCTCTCTCCATCACTCCCTTGTCACTCCCTCTCTCTCTCTACCTTTCTCCCTCTATTTCTTTCTTCTTCCTTCCATCTCTCTCCCCTTCTAACTTTATCTATCTCTCCTCTCTCTTAAGCATATCTCTCCCTTTCTCTCTCACCTCTCTCTGTCCCCTCCCCCACCACTCTCTCTCTCTCTCTCTCTCTCTCTCTCTCGCTCTCTCTCTCTCTCTCTCTCTCTCTCTCTCTCTCTCTCGCTCTCTCTCTCTCTCTCTCTCTCTCCCCTCCATCTTTGTGCCTCCCTCTCTCTCTTTCCCTTCTCTCCCTATCTTTATCCCCACCTATTCTCTCTCTCCCCTCCTCTCTTCTCTCCCTCTCTCTCTCCACTTCTATCTCCCTATGCCTTAGTTCTTTCCTCCCTCTCTCTCCACCTCTATCTCCCTATGCCTTAGTTCTTTCCACCCTCTCTCTCCCCCTCCAACTCCATATCTCTCTTTCCCCCTCTAACTCCATATCTATCTCCCCACTCTCTTCTTCTCTCTCTCGCCCCTCTCTCTTCTTCTCTCTCTCGCCCCTCTCTCTCTTCCTACCTCCTCCTCTCTCTCTCTCTCTATCTCTCTCTCTCTCTCTCTCTCTTTGTCACTATCACCCTCCCCCTCTCTTCCCTTCACTTTTCTTGCTATCATCACTTGGATCCTTAGTTAAGATAGATCTATTTTAGTTCTTAATAATATTTGTATTATATAAATTTCACATCTTTAAATACAAAAGTGTTCTCATTTTTAATTTTATTAAAACCTTAATTTAATTTGTATAGGAATAATTTTAGTAGTCGCGAGGATAGAGAATTTATATATATCTCAAAACTAATTACAACCCTTTTCCTATTAGCTTCAAATAAAAAATGTTATAAAATTAAATTAAATTAAAATATTTTTATTATGAAATAAGTTATGGTTTTTGGACATGTGGTATTGATAAGGCATGATATTGGCCCATGGTATTGTAACAAAGCCTATTTACAAGTTAATAATATCCATGGTAAAGTGGGGGTGAATATCAATGGTTAAGAATCTTTCCATATTGTTATAAAATATTGAGATTGTGAAATAAGATATGCTTTTTTGGCATGTGGTATTGATAAGCCATAGTATTAGCCCATGCTATTGTAACAAAGCCTATTCACAAGTTCATAATATCAATGACAAAGCGGGGTGAATATCCATGATTAAGAATCCTGTCATATTCTTTAAAATGTTTTGATTTTGAAATAAGTTATGTTTTTGGGGCATGTGATATTGATAAGCCATGGTATTGGCCCATGGTATTGTAACAAAGTCTATTTGCAAGTTAATAATATCCATGGTAAAGCGAGAATGAATATCCATGGTTAAGAATATTTTCATATTGTTATAAAATATTTTGATTGTGAAATAAGTTATGTTTTTAGAGCATGTGGTATTGATAGGCCATAGTATTGGCCCATGGTATTATAACAAAACAATTTTTTTACAAGTTAATAATATCGACTGTAAAGTGGGGCATGAACATCCATGGTTAAGAATCTTGTCATATTGTTATAAAATATTTTGGTTGTGAAATAAGTTATGGTTTTTGGGCTTGATGTATTGATAAGCCATGGTATTGGCTCATGGTATTGTAACAAAACCTATTCACAAGTTAATAACAAAATCAAAATATAACAAATTGAATTTTATTATTTTTATTATTAATTGAGCCAACAAGATTTTTGCACTCATCCCCATACTTTTGAAATTTATTATTATTATTATTATTACTATTATTCTTTAACTAAGCCCATATTAAGAATTGTTTACATACTTACATTACACCACATCTACTCTATAAATATTGTATTTATTGTTTTTGAGGGAGGGAAATTTTAACATTTTTGAAAAATTCAGCCTTAATTTTGATGTAACAAAGCCCTCCTAATTCCAATCTTCATTTACTTTGTTTAGTATATTTTCACTTTTCATAGGGTGGAGGGAAAAATAGTAGATATTTTCACTTTTCACAGGGTGGGAGGGAAAACGAGAATGAAGAGAGTTGTGAATTAAATTTTCACTTTTCATAAGGCGAGGGAGGGAAAACTAGTAGCATATTTTCACTTTTCACAGGGTGGGAGGGAAAACGAGATTGAAGAGAGTTGTGAATTAAAGTTTTACCAATACTAGATTGATGTCGAAGAAAATGAAATTGAAGAGAATTGTGAATTAAGGTTTTACCAGTAGCAAATTGATATCGAACCCCACCATTATATCTTCTATCCATTAATGGTGCCCAGGTGTACACACACCTCAGATCTTTGGTTCAAAATTCACTATTTTTTTCATCCTTGCTTTTAAGTTTACCAGTAGCACTTTTCCCTTCGAGGTTGTCTGCTCTGCCCCTCCTTCTGTCCGAAGTCCTGAGCCCCCATATAACCTCAGACCTTTGGCCAATAGAAAAGGAAAAGGGCTCGCTTTGAGTGGATTGGAGCTGGATATGGAGACTTCTGGACTGAGGAACAAAAGAGGAAGGAAAACTGATCTGTCGAAGGCTCAGTTGAAGGCAGTCATAGACATTGCAGATGGGAAGCAGCTATCTATTCCAGGGGTGCTTAGAGCAAAGCGGACACCCTCTGCGAGTTTACGATGATCATTTTATCCTACAACTGTAGGGGTCTAGCTAGCCAACCCAAAAAGCTAGCTCTGAAGGAATTGGTCAGGTCCAATAAACCTGACATTATTTTACTCCAAGAAACTTTGGGAAAAGGGGAAGAAGTCACAGGCTGTCTCAATAAGCTTCTTCCGGGCTGGAGTTTTCATGTCTTAGACGCCAATGGCCACTCAGGAGGGGTGGCATTGGGTTTCAATTCGAAGGTTCTTAGAGAGATCTCGTCGTGGGGATGGGAAAATGTTCTGGCTGTGGAACTATTCTCCAGCGAACTTTGCATCCCCTTCCTCATTATCAATGTATACGGTCCTGTTACGGATCGGGAGAGATTTTGGAACCCCTTTTTTGCTAAGTCGTTTATGGCGCACCCTAATCTTGTAATCGGCGGAGACCTCAACTTTTCTCTGGGGATGACAGAGTCCTGGGGGGTCAGAGCACGAGCAGACCCTCTCACGGATTTCTTTATAAATAAACTGGCCTCCTCTCCTTTGGTGGATGTCACTCCGCTCAAGATGCGTCCGTCGTGGAGAAACCGAAGAATAGGTGAAGACTGGGTTGGGAAGAAGCTCGACAGATTCCTAATTTGTGATTCGTTGTCCGAAAAGCTACAGGCTTTCAGACACTGGGTTGGGGAAGGAGGTCTCTCGGATCATTTCCCTGTTTTCCTCGAAGTGAAGGGTGCCTTCCCAAAACCGGGCACTCCGTTCAAATTTAATGCATCCTGGCTTCTGGACGCATCCTATATCAGCCTCTTCCACAGCACCTGGATTAATGATAACCTCAGCGAAGATGAAAGTCATGGCAAGGCTTTCATGGAAAATCTAACAAGGATGAAGGCTGCCTCCAAGAATTGGGCTCACCAGAAGAAACTAAATGAAGAAAAAACTCTGGAAAATGTCAATGCGGAAATAGCCCTTCTTGAAGATACAGGAGGTATTGGCTATAGAACTGAAGAGTCTCGGGCCAGACTCAAAGATCTGGAGTTGGAAAGGAAGCGGATTCTTCAGGCCAGGGAAGAGAGCTGGCGCTTAAAAAGTAGAGCGATCTGGTTGCAGGCGGGGGACGACAACACCAAGTTTTTCCAGAACTATGCAAAAGGGAGAAAAAATTCCAACACCATATGGGAATTGAAAAAAGCCAATGGTGATAGGGCTCTTTCTTTTGAAGAGCTAGCTTCTCTTGGGAACTCCTATTTTCAGAATCTCTTTAAAGAACCAGAGGAAGCAACTATCGCTGAAGTCATAAGAGTTGCTCAGTTCTTCCCTAGGTTCATAGAGGAGGAAGGCAACGATTCCATCATGGCCCCTGTTTCTAAGGAAGAGGTAGAGGACATTCTCAAATCCATGCAAAAGGACAAAAGCCCTGGCCCGGACGGCTGGACTGTCGAATTCTTCCAACACTTTTTTGAGTTCATTGGTGATGAGCTTGTGGCAGTTGTAGAAGAGTCAAGGTGCACGGGATCAATTTTCCATCCCTTCAACTCCACTTTTCTCGCTCTTATCCCCAAATCTGACCTCCCGGGCTCTTTTGCAGATTTCAGACCCATATCCTTGTGCACCTGTGTTTACAAAATCATAGCTAAAGTCATTGCCTCCAGATTAAAACCCTTTCTCTCCCTAAACATATCCCCTGAGCAATTTGGCTTCCTCGACGGCAGACAAATCCATGAAGCGGTTGGAGTTGCTCAAGAAACTCTCCATAGTCTCAAAATCGGGAAAAAAAAGGAGTTGTAGTGAAAATCGATTTGTCAAAGGCTTTTGACAGAATCAACTGGTTGTTTCTCAGGCTACTGCTAACTCATCTGGGTTTCAGGTATGACTTTGTGAAATGGATTATGAGCTGTATTTCTTCCTCTTCCATAGCTGTTCTGATTAATGGAGCGGCTTCCAGTTTTTTCAACCCTGAACGCGGCTTGCGTCAAGGTTGTCCGCTCTCTCCCCTTTTGTTTTTGTTGGCTGCAGAGGGCATCAGCCTTATGATCCAGGATGCTAAAAGACAAGGAACTCTCAAAGGCATTGAAGCAGCTGAAAATCTCTGGGTTACCCACCTTCTATTCGTGGACGACATAATTCTGTTCAGTAATGGCAGCCTGGAGGATTGTAAGACGCTCAAAAGGATCATGGACCTTTTCCTGAAGGCGACTGGACTCTGTATAAATGAGAAGAAATCCTCTCTTACGTGTTCAGGTTTGTCCAGAGATATGGTGCACAGCGTGAAGATGGTATTAAACTTTGATGTCAAAGCGCTGGAGGATACCTTCAAATACTTGGGCTTTCTTCTCAATCCGGATAACTACAGGAACAAAGATTGGAACTGGATTCTTGCTAAAATCAAATCCAAGTTGAAACACTGGAGCTTCAGATGGCTTTCCAGGGCGCGAAGGCTTGTGCTGATAAAATTTGTGCTTATGGCTTGTTGTGGGGAAAAATGGCTATGCAGGACGATCCTATCCACCTAAGGTGTGACAGTGCCTTAGCAACAAATAGAGACAACTATTCTAGTATTCTTCTTTTATGAATTAAGAATGAAGAGAGAGATGGATGGACTAACCGGTGTCTTCCGTTTGTCCCTCGATCCGGCTTCTCTTCTCTTGGAGAGTTCCCAGCTACTTGCCTTCTCGCTCGCCCAGCTTCAAGAGGTTTCTGCAAGATCACAAGAAGAGAACACTACACAAGACATGGATTCATATTCATAACTAGTTTAGGATTAGAAATAAACTAAACATACTAATGGAATCATACATCAAAAATACATCAGTATATAGGAGAAACCAAGATAGCTTTATTAATGAATAACAAGGTTCAGGAAGAGATACAACCCAGAGGGCTCCAATCTAGCATCTCCTTCCCAGCAAATGGAATTCCTATCTTCACCCCCTTCAAAGCATTAAGCACCCAATGATTCCAATCCCAAACCAACAACAATTCTTTGCAATAACAAAATTCCAGCCTCTAGATCTCATGGAGGAGAGATCCATATATAGATGTTTGGAGAGAGGATGAGTCAGCTTGAGATCTGACTAGTGTCCTCTCCCTCTGTCAGTTCTTGATTCCACTTGGAGGTTCTTGCTTCCACTTGGGGATTTGGAACCTCTTACTCATCACCAGTCGAATTCCCTGAGGCAAGTGTCATTGAGGAAGATTTTGGAAGCTTCCTGGGTTTTGACACCTCGTGGAATGAACTTGCCACATGTCGACTCTCACTCAGCGTAGGTAGCCAGTGTTGCCTTTGACATTCAGCGTAGGTAGCCAGTGTTGGCTTTGACATTCAGCGCAAACAGCTAGTGGAGCCACTGAATTGATCCTGAATTGACTTGTTTTTGAGCAGTTTCTGGTGGAGAACTTCTGTGAATTGCTGTGGTTTGTTAGCCTTGTTCCTCTAGGGGTAGGAACAACATGTTTAGGGACTTTGGATCCCTTAGATTATGGACATTTCATGCTCAATGCTGTAAGGCACAAAAATGTCTATAATAGTTGCCCCCTAAAGTATGAGGCCGTTTATCGGGTGAAATGCTTTATCCAGGAGGATCTGAATTTCATACAATGCTGGGAGGAGACCTGTAATAAGATACAATACAATACATTATTTTTCATACTGCTTTCATGATCTAGCTGAGGCGGGCATTCGCATGCTCAGCTTTATAAATTCATTTTTCTGTACATAGAACAGACAGTCGTCTGATGGTAGACTGATAATTTTGATGAAATTATCATCCTTTGGGTAGGATGATCATCTGCTACAATGATGTACATGTCAAATGTCTTCATTTTTCCTTAATATATATTGCAGCCCGGATGGATGAAACTACATCTGGGGTCTTCAAACTCGTTCGATCTTCACTCTAAGTACAAGTCGATCCATGCGAGAAATGTTCTGAAGTCGAACATGGAAAGACATCGCTTGATTACCGGCCAATGAGGTAAACCGTTAACAAGCGCGAGAGGAATCACCGATAATGATAATGACCCTAAAGGTACTGCAGTACAATTTACGTGCTGTGAATAAATGACTTGGCGTCGAACACCACGCAAAATCTTTCGGTCGAAGGTCATTGATGTATACCTGTCGTCGGAAGTGAGAAACTTGCCATTGAGGCATGCAAGCTTCATAGTACTGAAGGGGTTGTTCCTAGATCAACTTCTTGGATAATGAGCTGATGTCGACAAGAAGCGATCCGTCAAAGGAGGGCCTTAATGAATCCCACATCAGTGACACGGAACGAAGCTAATGATTTTGATGGAGGTGAAAACGATCTGTGACATATGATTCAGGATGGCGGTCATGAAAGGATGAAGGATAATGTATGGCAGTGGATGGGACACGGTTGACTTTTCTGAACGACTTCTCTTGAACATATGGCGAAACTGATGTGATGGATCGGTAGCATTACCCCAAATATGGATAGTATGGCGAGACCATGGTGATGTGGCCGGTGAATGAAACAACCCAACCCGATTGTGGTACAGAGGAAAAGTGTCATGTTCAAGAGCGACTTGCTACCATCAAAGTTTTCTTGAGTTTCTCCCAATTTTTCCCCAGTCATTGCTGACCAGTACCTCTTTATTTTTGTCAAGCTTGAGGAGGATAACATATGCTTGTTCTATAACCTGCCCTTCGGGCAAGCCCATCGCTATATTTTAACGAGCCTAGCGATAATGAAACTCGTTCTCGTCTAAAGACAAGTTTGTCGCTATTTAATGATTTTAACGAGTCTAACGACAAGCATAACTTGGTCCTTTTCATTTTTAGAGAGTTTGAAAAGGTACACAAAGTTAACTCCAAAAGTCCTTTTTCGTCATCTAATCCCTTAGGTCCGAAAAAGTATAAAACAATACATAAGGGATGAGTTTTCGATAGTTTTAACGAGCCGAACAAAACAAGCGCTCAATCTTTTTGTGCAATAATCCCTCAGGTCCAAAAAGATTAAAATCTAGAGGAGGGATAGCACTTCCTGTCCCTTTAACGAGCTGGAAGGCCAAGGACTCGGCAATCTTTTCATATTTTACGAGTCAGTGGAAAAAAGCTTAAAGAAGACTCGTCTTTTGAGGAACGAGTGATAAACAGGGTTAGCAGCTGATTCCAGGTACAGGTTGGAATTTTCCAATCACGGCAGTGTCACAAGGATGGCTAGGTGAAATCACTCTTCGTAGTTGTTCCTCAAAATGGGTAAACAATCATATGGAGGTTTTTATCACTTAGAACTAAAATTGATATATGTAACTTTTCATCCTAGCCCGATGATAAAGGTCAGTGCTAGTTTATTTTTGTTTTAATTTTCTTCCCTTAGAATCTGAAGTTTTGAAGAGTTTTTGAGTCAAGTTGTTCTCAGCTACCATTGGTTCTCCTCCATCTACCATTGTTTTATAGCCACCTGTTATCTTATATCAGCCACCGTGTCTTTTTGTAATTTCACAGCGCAATCATGATTAGGCAGTTTCGCAGCGCATCATTCAAATTTAAAACTGACCGCGCTGCAAAATCATGGATTCGTACCTTTCGCAGCGAATCTTTCCTGAAATGTCAAGTCCGTTAGCTGAGTCATAAGCCGTGTCTTCTCATGTCAGCTCATGTACCTCTCTAACCACATTTTACCACTCATTGCCACTATCACCACCACTAGATATGTTGATACGCACGAATTATCATTCCCAAGAAAGACAACCGTGCATAAATCTTGATGATGGCCGTAAGTCTTGCATGAATGACAAATCTACAAGGTTACATCTTGAAAGATTTTAAACAGAAAAATTTAAAATTCAAGCAACGCTGATAATCAAGCGAGGCTGAATTCAAATAGAAGCTAAAACACAATTCCAACCGGAGCTGGTAGTTATTTTTTGCGAGGATTTGGAAGAATCAATGGAGAAAAAGGAGCACAGGTCCGGCAAACCTCTAAGGACTGAGCCTGAAGGCCTGGATATAACGCTGAGAAATGAAGAGGTGAAGAAAGCATTTAAAAAGGCCGGGTGCTGGAAGTTTTGCAAAAAGTTACAAGGAGGACACGCACAGGTAACTAAAGAATTTGCACTTAACTTCACAGGCTTGAATTCAAAAGTAGCCATGTTAGAATTGCAGGTTTCACCAGAAGTGATATCTACTGTGACAGAGATCCCACGAGGACAAGAGGAATGGTTTAAAAACTTCAAATTTGACATGAATCCTTATAAGGAGTTTTTGAAGGATGAATTTGTAAATGAACATTTAAGTAAGGCAGTGCCCAGGAATTATGTCAAAGAATATTATGCTCACCTACTCACCTGCATACAGAAATATCTGACTTGTGAAGGAAGGTATAACAAGGTTTACTCTTACCATTTTAAACTCCTTTTGCATTTCACCGGGAAGGTCTCCATAGACTTACCTTTTTATCTGTTCCGTAGTTTGAGTAAAATGTGTGATAAGGTATAGCTGAGGAAAGAGGATTGTGAAACCTCTTTGTTTCATCATGGTTTGATCAAACTACTGGTTTTAGATGGGCTCCAAAAGGTAGACAGAGATTGGAGTTCACTTATTTTTATGGCTGGCTTCAAAAGCCAGACTGGCCTCACTCCTTAACCTGCTAGAGATTCTACAATAGCTGAGCTCCAAACAGAAGTAAGAGCTAAAAGAGTTCCAAAGTCACAAGTAAGAAAACAAGTGAAGCCACTCGTCATCCAAGATCAACCTCAGCAATCAACTAAGGAAAAAGCTCATGGTAAAAAGACTGTACCTGAAACAAGCACATCTGAAGTAGTCTCAAGGATAAGAACAAGAAGCCAGATGAATAATGAAAAAGGTAAAGCAATAGCAGTCGAAGAAAGTCCAGTGTCCAAGGCAAGTTTAAATGACTTATTACAGGCTATTGAATTTGAGCAGTCTCTACCAGTTCAAATCGAGTTAATACAGTCAGAACAAGAAATCACCAAGAAATCCAAGGCCTCAAAAAGGCTTAAATTTGATGAGCCAGCTGAAGAGTTTGTTTTTAAACCTAGAAGACCTATGACAAGGAGATTCCAGCAAGTACAGGAAGTACTGCCAAGAACAGAGGAAACAGGGGAAGAGACATAGAAAAACGCATGCAAAACAGTCATCACATCTCAAGAAGATAATATAACAGCTATAAAGAGCCAATTAGAATCAGCCAAGCATGAGATCGCCAAATTGAAGAAAGCTTCTAGAAGACATGCAGTCATACACGCAAAGTATTATAAAGCTCTATGGAAAGGGAATGAAACTGTAGAAGCCCAGTTGAATTCAGTGGTTGATGGCCATTCACAATTTCACACCTGGACAGTACCAGCGATCAAAGAAGCCAAGTACATCAGAAGGATCAATATGCAACTGAGAGCTGGGAATAAGGCTATGAAGAAACAAATTGAAGATCTGAAGGCACAGCTAAGCCAGCTTAAAGGACCTGCTAAACGAGTTTTCATTTCAAGTAAGATTTTGCTTCAAAATTTTGACAAGTTTGCTTGATCTTATCTTTTTGAAGAAATATAAATTCCTATTCGACCTGTGGAAAGTCTAAAGAAGTTTTTGGAAATCAAGAACTTGGCTAATAAAGGTCTCAGGTTAAAAACAAGTTGTTTTGAATAACTCAGCAGTTTCGTAGCGCACTACGAAACTGCTGAAAGTGATGATTCCAACGAAAATCAAGCAGTTTTGAATTATAAGCGGGAATTTTGAAAGGGAAACATCTAAAAGGCATACAAGGCATCATCTGAAGCTATCAACAGTCAACCAGGTCAAGACAGGTGGAGAAAATATATATTCAAATCCATCTTTAAATTTTTGCCGTAAAGTGAGCACATTTACCACAGTTCAGGATATATCAAATAGTTTACAAGAAACTTTTGCCTGCACACATGTACATGGGAAAAAGCTTACAACACATCAAGGATGTGGCAGTCTGCTCCATTTTGGGTATTTAAAGGATAAAAGACATGCTTATTTGCATTCAAAAATTTTGGGGAAAACTAAAGACCAGTAAACAGGGGTAGTTTCCTATCTTTCAGGGCATTGGAAAACATGTGTCATTGAAGACAACCGTGGAGCCTTGAAGACCATCACAACTAAACTAGAAGGGAACCAGATGTCAAAGAACGAGGAATCATCTTAATTAAAGCCATCATGCATGTAATATCGAGTTAGAGTCATAGTTGATTTAGATCTCTAAAAAAAAATCCAGTCAACACTGTGTTGTATTTATTAGTTAGTTAAAAGATTAATAGATGTCATTAGAAGAAGTTTTTAAATTCCCCTCATGCTGGAGGAGGAATCTCGATCAGTTAGAATAAGAGCTCTATATATAGCTGAAACATAAATGTAATCAGGGTTGGAAAACTTTATAACAAAGCTTGTATTTGGCTTATGTAAGACTCATTTTCAGTAATATAATTTTGACTTTACTTCTCAGGATTCATGAAGGATTTCTTATGTTCAGAATATGTGATGTTGTCCTTTTCTTAAGTCTTACAGTGGTATAGATGTATAATCACTCAGAATTCACTAAATGTGCTCTGATTTCCTGTATGCATTTATAAACTGTGTGGTTCCATATGAGTTGATGTTCTGAATGTCTAAATGCTGAATGCCCTGACTTCCATGTAATGTTAAATTCACTGTTATATTGAGGTGTTGTTGACTCCATAAGCCCAATGGATAGTTGTTTAATGTGTTTCCAGCATTCATATTTTTCACACTTGTTTTATAAGAGTTAGCCATCTTATCTTTTATCAAAATCATTAATCCATCAAGAGAGAGCCCTCTCAGGTTGAGGAGGCTAAGCCTCAGCCTAAAGTAGGTTTGAAATAGTTACTTAGAGTCAACCTGACCAGTAGCCTATCAGGGTCTGATTTTGAGATAACAAAGGTGAACGATTGGCCAAATGAAAAGTGGAGGTGACGGTGCAAACACGACCAAGGCTTTAATGGCTGATAATGTTACATTCACAGCGGTTATTTACCAGAAATTGGTTCATTTTTTATTTTAAAATGAGCTGAAACGCTGGTGGAAACACTTGCTCATTGCTTATGTTTATTTTTTAACGAGCATGAAGTCCACGTTAAAACTGCTCGGATCTTGCGTTTATTTTTTAATGAGCATGAACTGTATGCTAAAACTGCTCGAATCTTGCGTTTATTTTTTAACGAGCATGAACTGTGTGCTAAAACTGCTCGAATACCCAGTCATATGATAAGAGTGTCTCATTGAGATTCTATTTTTTATGGAGCTTCATCTCACAAAGCTTTGCCCCGGATCCTTTCGTTATGCAAGTTCGGAAACAACTAATCCTACGAGCTTAAAGGGTTAGACCTACAGGTTTAAAAGGAGGACCTAAAAATTTTAAAAATAAATAGTCTCCCCTTGCTTGCACTCCAAAAGGTTTGCATGCCCCCAGGCATAAAGTACGATTTCAAGGTTACCTCTACTTCATTTCCGTCAAAACATTCGTTTCACCGAGAGAGGCCTACCTCTTTCAGGCTACCCAAAGATTGTCTCGTTAATCTTTCAAACAAAACACTTCCTTGGCAATGTCTACCGAAATAGACAAAGGTAAGCGACGTAGCCCACCAATTCACATAACTTTGACAAAAGAATCTTATTCTAGAATAACCCCTCTTCCTAGACGGACGGGGTACAGACTAGTCATATTTTCCCGTAGAAACCTACTCTATACCCAAATTTTCCCTGCCGAAGCAGACCAGGACGCATGCCCCCTGGGTTCCAGTCATGTCCTCCCGGATTACTCGCACTCATCAGGAGGATGGACCGTGGGTTGAGACACTTCTTGCGTAAATAGACCATTTAGGGATGGTACATGACTATTTGCGATGCGTTTTCCGGGAAATGAAAGTTGGTCCACGAGCTTGACCACTCCTCCTTCATGCGGAAAAAACATTACTCTAAAGAGTGAGGAGACGATGGCTCCTATGCAATATATATAGTCTCGTCCAAGGAGTAGGTTATAATCCAAGGGTCCTTGAACGACCATCACGTTCATTTGAACGGTCTTCCCTTTCAATGTTATGGGCACATTGGGGAGGATCCCTAAAGGTCGACTGGTTCCTTTATCAAAGCCTGATAGATTTCTCATTTGAGGCAAAAGCGCTGGCGAACCAAGCGCTTTCCAAGCAATAGAGGAAGGGATACACACAGATGCCCCCTCATCAATGATAGTGCCAGCCATTACCATTCCGTATATTTGAACGATAATTCTGAATGGTATGCTTGCTGGCAAACGGGGTCTGCCTAGTTGGTTCTAGTCGAACGAGACAACTAGGTTGCTTGGTGGTGGGACCGAATAGACGGCCGGATATGACTCTGACGAAGTTCCTTCCTGCGATAAAGGAATGGGCAAATTTCCCCCTTGTTCGTCGGAGTCTATGTTGATGAAGAGAATTTGGACGATGTCGTCTTTATTCTCTTCTGTGATGGTATCATTCGAAGATAGAGCCTCTGAAGGCAAAACCGGGTCAACTGCCGCCTCAACCTTTTGACTTTCGTCAGGCATGGATCCAGACGGTTCATCTTCAATGATAGGTGCTTCGGCTGACCACCTGGGTGGGCCAGCTGGGTTCTCAACTAGTGAAGGACTTGGCAGGAGTTTTTGATATCCAGGAGGAAGTTGCACTGGTAAAACCGGGCGATCTTCCAAAACTCTTTTAGCCTCATCTGAGAAGGGACAACGGTGGATGGCATGGTCGCCTTCACACAGTTTGCAGGGAAATCTAGCTTTCCCTCTCTATCCTGTGGCTTCACTTTCACTAGTTGACGGTGAGCAGTCAACATGGCTATCAGAGGTTGATGCTACCGAATTGTGCAAACAGGGAGACCCGTCCCTTAGTATCCGACGGATGCAGGGACAATCTCTGTGGAAGTGGTCTCCCTTGCATATGACACATGGCGATTTAGGCCTGGTCAGTGTTGTGTGTGGATTTTTGTCGGACGACACTTGTTTGCCCCTAGTCGCTTTTGGCTCCTTCCTCTTCTTCTCTTTCTTCTTCTTTTCCTTCTTCTCCTTAGGAACTTGTTTTTTTGTTTTACCAGTTCCGTCAAGCGAAGAGGAAGGAGGAGAGGAAGAGTTAGATGAAGTAGAAGGCTGGTTGGAAACTCTGGTCTGGTCTAACTGTTGACTCGACTGTTCAGGAATAGTGGTGTTCTGAACAACATTGGTTGAAAAGAGCCAGACCGGCAGGCCAATTGTCAGTCCTGGAAGCGACAATGTGGCCATATGGGGCGCACCAACATCTCCCCAAGAGGAGAAGGGACTAGGATTTCGTCCAAGGGGAATTCCTTGGTTGGTGTGCTCCATTTTTTCAACCTAAAGATCAACACAGGAATAGGGGTGATTGTTTCGTTTAAAATAAATTTTTAACGACGCTTAGACACAACTTGCTTTTTCAATTTTAAAGAGTCGAGAAAAAGCTAAATATGACTCTAGTCTCCTTTGATGTTTTAACGAGCCTGAAGTGACAAATGCTCGGATGGAATTTTTCTGTTATAGAGTCTGAAAAAGGCCAAAAGAAACTGCTCTGGAGTTCTAGGCAGAGGGTGTGCCAAACTTTTCGCAAAACCACAGAATACTTTTTAGGGTACGGGCGGTCAATCTTCCTGAATGTTGTGTTCAGTGCATTGCGATCAGTAGGGCGGCTGACACGACTTCCTAAGGATAAAGGTTTTATGCCTATAGGGGTCTCCCAATATATACGCGACGATACGTGGGAGCACAATCCATACTGGCGCTCTCGTCCCCCAGGAGGAATCACCCACCATCCACAAGATCGACAGTCACCAGGTTTTACGACGCCGGAACACGTCTCTAGCCTAGACCTCTATGTTGTGCGTTATGTTGCAAAGCGTTGTTAAGTTCATTCAATTTATTTTAGGTTGATCTTTTTAGAATTTTGCCTTTCAAGGTTCACCACGAGATGTATGATACAATTCCTAAATGCAGTCTAAAGATGATAAGCAAGCTTTATATCTTTTCAACTTTGAAAATCCTAGCTACTAAGGGAAAAGAAAGACACCCTCTTTTCTCAAAGAGCAATCAGCACACTCTAATGCACTTTTCCTAAATC
The DNA here is from genome assembly GCA_031772625.1 of Pinus tabuliformis. NCBI lineage: Eukaryota > Viridiplantae > Streptophyta > Pinopsida > Pinales > Pinaceae > Pinus > Pinus tabuliformis. The sequence continues at coordinate 1,737,094,154 of CM062819.1, forward strand.
AGACATGCAAACTATCAAGATGCAAATGCACAATGCAGGTGTTTGTTTTCCGCTTTCTTAGTATTGATGCCTACAAAGAAAGCTTTTTGTACAACTTTAAATTTGCTTTTAAATGACAAATACAAACAAGTTTACTTTTCCGAAATCAGAGAGGGTAGAAGAGATTACAAAACTTAACGATTTCCGAAATGAATACTTGTTTCGACACTTAAAAGAGACAAACTCAAACCAAATGCAAACAGCCAATGAACTCTCTCCTAAGATCACAATCAACAGATCTGAATCAAGGGCTACAGGATGATTATTTCACTCATGCAAAGGAAAACTGCAAATTATGCCACAAACACATAAAAACACTCACATTCTTTTTGTACAAAAGGAGGCAGAATTTAAGCAGAGAAAACGAGTTATCAGACTGGTACCTATGCTGGTTACAGGCTGCAAAAATCAGAGATCAAAACAAGGCAAAACAGAGCAGAGAATCCCAACTGCACAAGGGAAAACTGGATCAGCGCAACCTCAACACAGGGGTTTTGACATTCAGCGCAGGTAGCCTTCATGGGACCTGCGTTGAAATGCAGAATCCCTTCACAGGGTCTACGCTGAAGGAGAAACTCTCGTTTCTCACTGGGTTCTGGGTCACAGATTGCTATTTAATCTACTGTTTTAGGCCAAATAAAAGAAACAAGCAAGGTGCAATCAAAGGGATGCTTTGAGGGGTACTAAGATCTATCACAAAGGATCATCAAATCATTTGTGAGTCCATTGTTCAGATCATAGACAAGTCCAGTGATTGGATCAAAGCAGCAACTGTCTACTTTGCATCTGGGAATAGCAGATGCAGTTCGATTGTTGCTGTCGAGTCTATGAAACAAACAATGATAGAAACACAAATAAAATGACTAAACAGATCTCCCCAGTGGAGTCGCCTATTTGTTGTGGGGAAAAATGGCTATGCAGGACGATCCTATCCACCTAAGGTGTGACAGTGCCTTAGCAACAAATAGAGACAACTATTCTAGTATTCTTCTTTTATGAATTAAGAATGAAGAGAGAGATGGATGGACTAACCGGTGTCTTCCATTTGTCCCTCGATCCGGCTTCTCTTCTCTTGGAGAGTTCCCAACTACTTGCCTTCTCGCTCGCCCAGCTTCAAGAGGTTTCTGCAAGATCACAAGAAGAGAACACTACACAAGACATGGATTCATATTCATAACTAGTTCAGGATTAGAAATAAACTAAACATACTAATGCAATCATACATCAAAAATACATCAATATATAGGAGAAACCAAGATATCTTTATTGATGAATAACAAGGTTCAGGAAGAGATACAACCCAGAGGGCTCCAATCCAGCATCTCCTTCCTAGCAAATGGAATTCCTATCTTCACCCCCTTCAAAGCATTAAGCACCCAATGATTCCAATCTCAAACCAACAACAATTCTTTGCAATAACAAAATTCCAGCCTCTAGATCTCATGGGGGAGAGATCCATATATAGATGTTTGGAGAGAGGATGAGTCAGCTTGAGATCTGACTAGTGTCCTCTCCCTCTCTCAATTCTTGATTCCACTTGGAGATTTGGAACCTCTTACTCATCACCAGTCGAATTCCCTGAGGCAAGTGTCATTGAGGAAGATTTTGGAAGCTTCCTGGGTTTTGACACCTCGTGGAATGAACTTGCCACATGTCAACTCTCGCTCAGCGCAGGTAGCCAGTGTTGGCTTTGACATTCAGTGCAGGTAGCCAGTGTTGGCTTTGACATTCAGCGCAAACAGCTAGTGGAGCCACTGAATTGATCCTGAATTGACTTGTTTTTGAGCAGTTTCTGGTGGAGAACTTCTGTGAATTACTGTGGTTTGTTAGCCTTGTTCCTCTAGGGGTAGGAACAACATGTTTAGGGACTTTGGATCCCTTAGATTATGGACATTTCATGCTCAATGCTGTAAGGCAAAAAAATGTCTATAACATGGCTGTGCCTGTCTACTGGGCTAGCCTGACTTGGGTTCCCAAAGGAGTCCTTTCCCAAATCGATAAACTTTGCAGCAGGTTTCTGTGGGCAGGTTCCAAGTCAGAAAAGGTCACTCCGTGGATCGCCTGGGATAAAGTGGCTCGTCCCAAAGAGTGGGGAGGCTGGGGGATCAAAAACCTTCAATGCTTCTCCCAATCTTTAGCAGCAAAACTAGCTTGGAGGCTAATTTCTTTTGACAATTTGTGGACTACTGTTACTAAGAGAAAATACATCGACCCTCTATCAACGATAGATTGGATCAGACTGCCATCAAAGGCCTGCAAACACTCATCGGTGGTCTGGAAAGCCGTGGTTGCCTCTGTCAACATCATTGAAAAGGGATTGGCTTGGAGCGTGGGAGATGGCACTCAAATAAGGCTGGGTAGAGATCCCTGGATTGGCTGTTCTGAGCGGTTTTCCCTATCTCAGGGGTTGGCTGCGGTGTTAAAAGCGAAGGGTCTCCACACATTAAACCAGGTGGCCGATCCCCGGACTTCTTCCATATGGAGCCAAGGGTGGATGCAAGGAATAGATCTTCAGCTGGATGAAGAATGGCTGGAGGAATGGGATTCGTACAGGAATGACCTCCTTAATTCTTCAGTCAGGCTCTCCGACGCCCCAGATGAACTTCGGTGGGTTTTTGCTCAGAATGGAATCTACTCTCCAAAGATGGGGTACAAATGGATGATGACCCAGAAAGGGTGGGAAAATCCGACTTGGTGGGCCAAATCTCTATGGAAGTTAAAAGGTCCAGCGAAAACCAGACTTTTTTTCTAGTGTGCTCTACTCCAAAAAGTCCCTACTTGGGATTTTCTTCAAAGACGGGGTAGGATAGGCCCTGGCTGGTGTCCTCTATGCAAAGACAGCATTGAATCAGTTCAACACCTGTTCCTCTTCTGCCCTTTCAACTCTAGTCTATGGACTGAAACGTTAAGGTTACTCAAAATCCCTTATAGGTGGGAAGGGCAAGGGATTTCGGAAGCCTGGCAGAAGTGGTGGAAAGAAGCTGCAAATGACAGAGAGAGATCCATCCCACTCCTCATCACCTGGGGGACATGGCTGGCTAGGAACCAGGTCATCTTCAAGGACTCTGTCTTCCCGATCACAAGATTGGCCGCTGAAGGAGCTGCAATATTCGATAGTATCCCTGCTCCGCCTACTTCTCCTTCTCCCAGGCTGGTTCGACAAGAAACAATAAGATCTTCAATCCCGTGGGCTTATTATGATGGAGCCTCAGACATAAATGGTCGCTGTGGGGCTGGTTTGATAATCCATCTTTCAAAGGATAAGACTGTTAAAGCTTCAGTTGGCCTCGGCCAAGGATCCAATAATTTTGCTGAATTGAAAGCCCTCCACCTTCTTCTCTGTTGGCTTGTCCTGCGGAACGTGCATGAGGTTCAGATCTTTGGGGACTCTATGAACACTGTGCGTTGGTTCAATGGGACGCAGTTATGCAACAATTTCACCCTGCTTCCCTTGCTCAGAGAAGTTTCTCGACTAAAAAATCATTTCACGGAGCTCTCCCTTAGTCACATCTACAGGGAAAGAAATTCTGATGCCGATCGTCTCTCCAAAGAAGGTGTTAATCAAATCATGGGGTCGTGGATTGTCCTGGAAGAAGAAAATGGGGTGGCTCGCCCTCTTGAGCAGCCCATTTTCGCCTAGATTTCTTTTCTGAGTTTCTCTTTCCTGTGCTCTGTACATATATGTCTTGTTTCTCTTGTTTTTTTCTTTTCTGCTTCATTGCTCCTTCTCAGGTCTCTCGGGCTGCTTTCCTTGTAAAAGGAGGCTCGCTTCGACCTGGTTTCTATTTCTCTCTTCCTTTTCTCCAGAATCCTGATCGTGTTTACGCAGGATTTCTTCCTGGACGATGGGTACTCCTTCCCTGTGCGAAATCTTTGTTTTTCTGCATATGTAATACTCTTCGTCGGACTGCCTTCCTTCGGGCCCCAGGGAGGCGTGTTATTTTCCTTAGACAGTTTATATGCCTCTCTTCATTTTGATTTGTTTTTCGGCGCACGATTTCTCCATTTTGAATGTAAATCATATGGGATCTCTGCGCTGGTTCATTGCCTTCCGGGCGCGCTTGACGGTGCTGATTTCTTTTACATTCAGCTGCGACTCCGTTCTGTCCCCTGCCTCATGGCAAAGAACGAGTCCTCTTGCAATGCATTGCATTTGCTTTGTAACTACCTATTATTTTTAATAGATGGTTTGCTTTTTTCTGTGGAAAAAAAAAAAGTTTACTAGTAGCATATTTTCACTTTTCACAGGGCGGGAGGGAAAATGAGATTGAAGAGAGTTGTGAATTAAGGTTTTACCTGTAGCAGACTAATATTGAACCCCACCATTGGATCTCCAATCTGTTTCATTTCTAACCTCGTTGCATTTCCACCCCACTTTTAGTCTTCTTCCAGACAAGGAGGACTGGCTCAAAATTCAATATTTGTTTCATCCTTTCTTTTAAGTTTAAGGGTAGCATATTTTCACTTTTCACAAGGAAGGAGGGAGAATGAGATTGAAGAGTGTTGTGAATTAAGGTTTTACTGGTAGCAGATTGATATCGAACCATATTGAAGAGTGTTGTGAATTAAGGTTTTACTGGTAGCAGACTGATATCGAACCCCACTATTGGATCTTCAATCCATTAATGGCACCCACGTATGTTTCATTTCTAACCTTGCTGCATTTCCACCCCCCTTTTAGTCTTCTTCCACACTAGGAGGAGTACACACACCTCAGATCCCCCACCATTTGATCTTCAATCCATTAATGGCGCCCAAGTATGTTTCATTTCTAACCTCACTTCATTTACACCCCACTTTTGGTCTTCTTCTACACAGGGACATATGTTTCATTTCTAACCTCACTGCATTTACACTCCGCTTCTAGTATTCTTCCACAAAGGGAGGAGTACACACACCTTGTTCAAAATTCACTATTTTTTTCATCCTTGCTTTTATGTTTACGAGTAGCATATTTTCACTTTTCAAAGGGTGGGAGGGAAAATGAGATTGAAGAGAGTTGTGAGGATCTTCAATCCATTAATGGAACCCATGTATGTTTCATTTCTAACCTCGCTGCATTTCCACCCCACTTTTAGTCTTATTCCATACACAAAGGAGTACACATACCTCAAATCCCCAGCCATTGGATCTTCAATCCATTATTTGCGCGCAGGTATGATTCATTTCTAACCTCGCTACATTTACACCCCACTTTTAGTGTTGTTTCACACAAGGAGGACTGGTTCAAAATTCATTATTTTGTTCATCCTTTCTTTTAATTATAAGAGTAACATATTTTCACTTTTCACAGGGCCGAAGGGAAAAACAAGGAACATACGTAAAAGCATATGTATTTTTCCTTCTTTTACGGTTTGTCTCTATAGAGTTGATTTTACTAGGTGTAAATTATATGCATCTCAAAATTTCTCTTTAGGAAATCCTATTTTTATTCTTTCCAAGGGAAAATCTCTAGGGAATCCCAATGGATGTTTCCCCACATTCATGGATGGCATCCCTGGTAAACCCATTGGCATTGACTAGTGCACCTCACCCAAGGGATTTTAAACAGGGCACCTGCCAGCACAGAACTAGCCAAATACCCAGTAATATTAATGACATTCGTTTGGGCTAACCCCTTGGGCTCAATAAATCATAATCAACTACACTATTTTCCATATTAACATATTGGTCCTATTTAACATTTTGTTAGAGTAACCATAACAATCCAAGCCTGTTCCTATTTTTATTTTGGTTTGTAATTCCTTCTTTGGTGTGGTGACAACTTTATATGACTGTATAGATGTTTATTTTTGTCAGAGAATATGTTGAAAAGTAGATGCTCTCTTACATTATACCTTGTCTATTATGTATTGATGGAGTTTAGTTTCATTAGTTGTGACCAAAGAACTGTCAGGCATGTATACAAGGATTCTTGTATCACTATTTATAAACTGAACATCATCCTTAAACAAGAAAAGTATATCCTTAATGCTACATGTTTGTATCTTAGGGAACTTCCAATCCTAATAAATGACATGAAATTTAAGTGTTTCCAAAATCCAAATCTCAGGTTTTGTGAATTTACTCATATATGTTCTTGGAAAAGTGAAGTGAAATTTAATTATTTCCAAATCTTATGTTCTGTGAATTCACTCATATTTGGTGCTGGAATCTTTTGAGAAAATGGGAATAATTTCTTTTAGTTGCATTCAAATTTTCCAAAAATAATACTAAATTTCTACCTGGCTAAAACTCTCCCTGAAATGGCTTTGGGATTGAAAATGTTGTAAGTATTTTTAGGGAAACAACCCAAAATACTTTTTCCAGATTAGAGTTTTATAACACTGGGTAGTAAAACATTCTTCTATTTTATGCTGCAAATGTCTGATAGAGTCTTCCCAGAAACTAATCAGAAAATAAGGTAGATGCGCTAGATGGACTAAATAATTTTTAATGAACAATCACTTAACATAAATGATATATTAGGTTGCATAAACATATAACTTAGAACCATGAAATGAAGAATAAATCTCAACGAACTTGACATATTCTTAATTGAATTGAATGAGGTCAGGAATAACTTTGACTAGAGGGTGTTGAAAATGGCATAATTTTGTTCTAGTTGGATAGATTTAGAACTAAAAATCACCAGTTTTCTTGTTTGCATAACTTGGGAAGATTTTTGTATCTCAAGTCTCAACCTTATTGAATAATATGATTTATGCCTTGCAATGTTGAGATATGATGTCATACCACTTGCTAGTAACCTAAACACTTTGGATGAAAATTTAGTTGTGAATTTTACTTGCAAAAGATATAAGTGAAAATATAGATTAATTGTCCCTTGTGTAGAATTTCCTTGAAATTCTACTATTGCTTGAATGAATAAATTTGAAACTAATTGTTGCATGAAAACAAAAAATATCTCTACCAATTTGCAGTGGAATAGAACAGAAATAAAACACAGTCACACTATAGCAAAAAAAAACAAAAATTTCTAGGGAACCGAACTAGGAAAACCCTCTGCTAGCTATAGAAATTTAAAATACTATCCATATTAAACTTTGAGACACCTTCTTGAACACCGTGTTCATCACTGCTTATTTCTTTCCATATTCATTTTCATAAGCATTAGGGTTGTTGTCCATCAAATTAGAGTAGCTAGTAAGTGTCTCTTTGATTTCAGAAAGCAGATCAGGATCAACTTCATCCAAGAATCCCTTAGAAGGCTCATGAGTAGCAAGAAGAAAGGTATTTTTTTATTTTAGTTCATCACATGCATCTATCATAATTGTTAAACTCACATGGATAGTAAACACAATAGGAAAGATAAATCAGTGAGTGTAATTTTCATTAACAAAAGATGTACATTTATAGTACAATAGGTGACTCTTGGGATTCAGATCCCAAGGTCTCTTGGACTGCTTTGTCCATTCAACTTCCATGCTAACCCTTTAGGATTAGGTGTCCAGCATTCCCCCCCTTAATCCGAAGGGTTATGTATGAGTCCAAGAAAAGAGCTGTAATACAAAATGTGCAAAGAATGCATGGCAGCACTAGGCTGATTGTGCTCTATGAAATGTTGGTATAAAGGGCAGTGGTTTAAGGATGACCACCAACACTGGAACGCTTAGTGCAGTTCCCGGAACTCTTCCAAAACTGGCAAGAAACTGAAGTTTTCTGCTAGAGGAAGTGATCCTATTGTTTTAAAGAGGGAAACCTTCAACCATAAAAGGGAGGTCTCACCCCGCATAAAAGGTAAAACTTCAACCTGAAAAGGGAAGTCTCAACCTGTGATGGTTTAAGGATAACCAACAACTCTGGAATGCTTAATGCAATTCCTGGAACTCTTCCAAAACTGGAAAGAAGCTGGAGTCTTCTGCTAGAGGAAGTGTTCTCAATCTGTGTTCACGGGCATCTTTGTCTCTGGCTGCAACTCTGAAACTGGTGTGGCAGGTTGTAGCTCAGGCTCGCTTGATGTGACTTTGAAGCTTGTAGATGACCATCATTTCCCCCCCTGTCAGGTACAAGGTGAGAAGATGGAGAAAACTCAGCTGCAAGACTGTTCAATACTCTGGAACAGGTTCTGACATGTGTTTGGAATATCTTCTTGGCTGTTGATGCCCATTGCCAAGAAGCGATCCATCCAAGATGAATCTTTGTTCTTGCAGGACGTTTATTTCTGAAGCATCTGTGTGAAGAATGACTGGTTTTATGACAGTGCTCACATGGATGAAGATCAAAACAGTGATCTTTCAAATGGCCAACTCGGTCACAGTGTTGGAATTTTACAATCTGTTGTTGTTGTTGCTGCGATGGAAGAGGAGTAGAATCTAGAACAGGTGAAGATGAACTGTCATGAGGAGTAGGTGAACTGTCATAAATGAATCCATCACTCTGAAACTGAATGGGCTTTGAGTAGTCTGGAATATGAAAGGACAAGTCCTTGTCATATCCAAGACCAGTTCTGTGCTTGTTGTGGACAAGCTGTTCCCAAGGTCTGATGATGGGCTTGGGAAGTGCAGATTGAACCTCTGCATCTGCATGAAACTTTGCTGCTTTATCTGAATGAACTGTAACATTATTGACTTGTTGTTTATGGGAGTCTGCTTCATTGTTCTGAACAGAAACACGTTCAGAATGATGACTCCTCTGGTGTAATTCTTCCTGCTGTAGCTTTGTTTCAAGCTGCAAAAACTCAATATTCTACTGTGCATTTTGTAGACAGACCTGAATGTCTGTGAGAGAAACTCTGCTGATTTTTAATGCATCATGAGTAGTAGACAATATTAGAGTTCTGAGGAACTCTAATACTTCATTGATTCTGGCCATTTTCTCCAATGTTAAACTTATACTTTAAAATTTGTTCACAGCTATGAACCAATGTCACTGCAAGGTATTCTCAAAATTTGCTCTCCCAGAAAACTACAACAATCAAGTGATATTATTTCTTGAGGAATGAACCAAAAGCAAGATTTTAACTCTACAATTATTTTCCAAATCGCATTCCCAAACAATGAGACTCAAAGGCTACAACAAATAAAATATTTGTTTCTCCATTATGAATACTCTGAAATATATATCAGCAAGGATGCAAGCTTTAGACAGTCATCTATTCAAGAAATACAGTGCAAAATGGACTTCAATTGCTGGAGAATTTTTGAAAGAAATTTGGTTCTTAAGAATTTGGCCCCCCCTTTTTTTCACTGATAAAACTTTGCTACTAAATCTGAAAAATTCAGCCTCTTCCCTGGGCACATTAATCTCTGAAATGCACTAATAGTTCAGTCTTCAACCTGAGTGAATGAGAGTAGATGAACAACTTTGTTGACAAAATATTTCGGCCTTGAATAGACTAGCGCGACCCTCTTGATTTGTAGAAGATTTGAACTTGGAATTAATGGAGAATTCGTCCCTCTAGGCAGTAGAATAATTGCGAATCTTTTATTAATCAATCTTTACAACTAACGCTACGCTGCAAAGATACGAAGGGCAAACCTCTGTTAGGGCCATAGAATGTGTCATTATGGTGCTGCTGCTGCTGCTTCAATGGCGAGTTCTGATGAGGATGAAAAAATATCTGTGCAGTGCTTCTTCTTTTTTGAGAAAATAAGCTCTAAAATGGTAATCATAGATAACGACAGAAATAATAGCTGTGTTCAACAGAAAATCCCCAAGATCGTCCGAGCTTTCAGGCTGTCAAAATATAGCAAGCAGCTCAAGAGCTTTAAACCAAGCCCCCTCACCATCAGGAGCCTTCATTTCCTCCTAAGCTTGAGATGACGAGACATAGAGATCGTAAGGGGCCCATAGATTATCCAACGGGCAGGGTTTCTTCGAGTCCAGGCGCAGCCACGGTTTTCCCTTACCACTCCAATGCAGCAAACTTACCGGTCCAGGGTGCAAATTCCGGCAGCTTCCAATCATCAAGGGCCAATGATGAATAAAGAAGATGAACAGAGGCAACAGCTTCTTCAATCTTATTACACAGGCAAATCTGAAATAGCTGCTGGAGAAATGTAGCCGATTGTTTATACGAAGCTGGACGCCGAGGGTCCGACCACCTCTAAGGCTGTTATAACGCTCCACCTTCCACACAGGGTTATAAACCGGTGGCCCTCAGCTGTGTTATTCCTGTAGAGGACCAAGCGTTAACTGAATATGGAATCGACCTCCAAACTTCACTGCTCGAGCATGGGCACTTGCGAGACTAATGACTTGAAAACCTCTCAACTGCAACGTTGTCATCCAGCGTGAATACCACAGCAAACATTACTTTTATGACGCCTCTGGAATAACAAGTGTAGCAAGCGTTATACTTACTGATTTCGGCATAAGGTGGATCTAATAATCATAGATATCGAAGTCGTAATCTGCGCTAATAATCATAGATATCGAAGTGGTAATCTGTATCAACAACGTATGGGAGGAGGCGAGCGCTATGAATCTTTGAGCGTAGAGAGAGTAGCAGTGTGCAAACAACACAATGGCTCGTATAACAGTCTCAATGCAAACAACACAGTGGCTTGTATAACATCTTTTAGATAATAGTAAGTGACGTATGGTGGTTGGTAAGCCTTATTTGGGAGGAGGCTACAATACCTATAACTTGCGTAGTAAAGACGCAATCAACCAGAATATTTACATAGAAACCAAACCTTTATTCAATGCCCAAGAGCCTACCAACTAGTCTCAGAGCAACCATAGAATCCACAGAAGCTACAGAATATTTCACCGCGTAGAGGAGTGGCAATGCAGAATATTTCACATGTACATAGAGAAAAGCTTGATTGTGAAGTCCATAAATAAGGAACCCCGTGCTTAAGGGCAAACTCAATCATTGGAACAATAGGCGAACCGGCTGAGCTTAGTCAAATTTCCGCGAAAGTGGATTCCATGAGCTACAAGATGCAAGAAGTCTAGTTCTCTTGCTAGCGCGCCAAATACCCCGTTGAAATGTCTTGGGATCAAATCTGTTCTCTCTCGTCGTCCTAGTATCCTGAGCTTCCGCGGCCATATATGAGTAATACTACCCTTAATTCATAGCCTAAAAACACTTCACATGTCGGATGAAAGAAAAGGAATCATCCCGGAACGCAACAGGCGAAGGTGTCAGTTATTCAATGGCAGATCTCTCAGTTCTGCAAAATAGGTAGAATAGGCAGAAGCGTTTTGTTTTTCTTCATCGCAGAATACATGACAGATAGGGTAATGTGCGTTTCTATGTTGGACCAGCAACTCTAACTAATAAGGCTTAGTGTCTACTCTCTCAGTGAAGAATAAAACGCTCAAGTTCTGACAAGCAGTAGAAAATGGCAGAACTGTGTGGAAGCTTAAGAGAATGGCATTTCTTTTCTTCCTCTTTTTTTAGCAGATTACTACAGAGGAATAATGACTGAGCAGACTCAGAATGGCAGGACAGAAAATGGGAGAGGCAGCGTTATATGGCAGAGGGAGCAGCATTTATTTGAAAAACGGCAGCATTCAATACCATTATATTTGAAAAATTGCATTCATACAAATACTCAAAGCAGCAAATGTATTTCAGGGAGCATCAAAAACATTTATGTTACCGGTGGTATGTCGATTCAACAGAGGCATTCTTCTGCCTTCCGCTCTGGACCAAGTAATCATTCACCAAATTAATTCTTCAGAGGACAGAGGCATTGAGGACAGTGCTCAAGTCAGAATGACAAAGGCCAGTGTTCAGACCAGTTGCACAAAACTACACAGGCCACACATCATGGCTCTGATACCATGTTAAACTCACATGGATAGTAAACACAATAGGAAAGATAAATCAGTGAGTGTAATTTTTATTAACAAAAGATGTACATTTATAGTACAATAGGTGACTCTTGGGATTCAGATCCCAAGGTCTCTTGGACTGCTTTGTCCATTCAACTTCCACGCTAACCCTTTAGGATTAGGTGTCCAGCAATAATCATTGATTTGTCTTCATTTCTTTCACTGTCATTTTCAATGTTAGATGCAAAAGGTAATTTAGTATGATATAATCCTTAGGTAACCAACCTCATACATATTGTTGGTTAATTTATGTTGTTTGAAGTTTATTGAGTTTGAGTTTTATCATGAAACTACTAGAGCATACTAGAATGGGTGAGTTGATGATCTTGATAACAATGTTATGGTTTGATCAAGTCCTTGAAAGGAACTTATAGTTGATGGTCAAAATTTCACATTCCTTAATTTTTCTATCTTCACATATAACAAATATCTTTATGTTATAGCCTCTAGCTAGATATATACAATAACTGCCACTCAGAAGTTGGATGTAATAATTTTGGAGCTTGAGCTTACTCAACTTACCTTTGTTTGAGTTGAAAATGTCATTAGATCTCATTATATTGTCTATTGCAAAGCATGAATCCAATTTACCTTTGTTTCAATTAAAAGTGTAATTAGATCTCACTATAGCATCTTTTGTAGAGAATGAATCCAATTTCTCATAGTCCATTTTCTTGAGGTATAACAAAGCTACTTTAATTCATTAAACTTACTTTTCATATTCTATTTGCTGATTGTGATTCTGCAGGCCACATCTGCATTGGAAAAGGGGCATATTTAATGAAGTGTGGAAGGAGAGGGAAGCTTCAGTTATGTCCTTCCAAAATTTCTAAGGTATGTAATAAAATTTTAAAAAATTCCCCATAGAATGCTGTGCTTTAAATTTTTATTTTGATAATGGATTATTTATGTGACCTCCCCTCTCTTACACACAACCAGAGTCCAAACATACATGGTTTTTTGGGATATGTGGAAAATGGATAGATTTATGCTAACCATTTATCTATAAATTTACATTGTAAAAGATCAAGCATTTACAGTTGAATATATCCTTGCCACTAAATTAGAGTTGAAGAGTCGACTCCTATTTTTCAGGCATATACCTTACTTTTAAATCAATTTATTGCTGACTCTGTATAGACCTTCCATGGGAGGGAAATGATTGATCACTACCATTGCTTAATCTTTCTGCAGACCAAGTAAAGATTCCAAATGTGTATAAATTAGTGGCTCCTTGGAGAATGCCAAGAGTGGTGCTATTGTAGCAACAAGAACTTCATTTATTTTGAGTTCTTCATTAGTGCATTGACAGTATATTGTTTATTCCATACAATACCTCAGCAGTGTATGATCAAATTACAGTTAAGCCTATCATAATATTTTGACTTACCCTCTTTTAGAGGGAAACTAGAGTGCGTTTCAAGCTTGCACATCACAATTGTATCATGCAAAGTTTACCTGGGACAAGTTTTGTGGATCTAAGCAGCAAGATACTTGTTGGATTTCAAGAAGCAACAATACTACAAAGTGGGAATGAGGTTTCATAGTTAACCTAGATTTCACATTATGGTTGGAGTCGGTTTGTTGGTAAGATGTTGGATACCCCAACTTCCTTTTTATGACTGAGTGCAAGATTGAATCCTTCGACATATTCCTTGCTCAATTGTTATTAAGTGATGGGTTTTCTCAAAAGTGTTGCACACCTATAAACTTTAATAGAGTTGTTCTTGAGTCTTTGGAGGTGGTTAGCTTTTCAAAACACACACGTGTAAGAACAAGAGAAATAATATGCTTGGATAATTTGAATTTATCTACCTGTGAATAGGGTGTTCCCATTCATAAACCTAACAACTTTCTCTACTTCTTTCTAGTGAACAACTTTAGGAATTTCCATGAATCGTGAGACAATTCCAACCCCATAACTATAAATTTCTTATTTAAATCTATACCCAATAGCTTAGAACCTACACAAGGAGAACTCCATTTTTGTTTCAAAAGAAGCTGCAATCGACTTGTACCATGCTATTTAATATCTTTTGTATTTATTCACATCCTTGGTCTCTGACATAGAGATGCAACAGGCTACCTTGCATTTTCTATACTAACAATCCTAAAAAAAATAAAGTATGCCCAAATATATCATTTCAAATGATCTATGTAGCTCACCTTTTGGGTTTTCAATTATCGAATTTGTTACCCATATTGATGAGAAATTCTACAACCGATACCACAATGACAATATATGTTATAGTTTTATCCATGTTTCTCTGAAGGTGTTTCTCCTTCAGTAGAGCAGTAATACACTATAGTTTCGATTTAGGGGAGAAGTGTACCCAGTAGCAACCTTGGCCTGTGTGCAGATGGGTTGAATGCACATTAGACTCTATCTGTTGTTTTGAAGGTGTTTCTCCTTCAACAATACTTCATCTTAGTAGATACTTTCGGTATGCACCTTTAGTAGATGAATGCAACCTTGTGATACATGTTGTAGATTATAGTTTTCCTATGAGGTTGTAGCAGCGATGAAAGAAGTGCATAGATTTTAGGCATATTTAGTATGCTTTTATAGTTTGACTTAGATGCTCACTTTTCTTAATTTAGGTGTTTTTCTTAGTTCTGTTTTATGCACATATTTATCTTTAAGAAAAGTGCACAGTAGGGAAAGGTTCTATATTTTGAGCAGTGGACAGACTTCTAGGTAGGAGGTACTCTATTCTAGGAAGCTTTTGCCATGTAGGTTAGGTGCTTTATCCGAGAATCCCAATAGGTGCTATTGTAGATATAAGAAATTTGTTTATTTTGAGTTCTTCGTTAGTGCATTGATAGTATATTGTTTATTACATGAAATACCTCAATATTGTATACAACCATATTTAGAATGCTTTTATAGTTTCACTTACATGCTCACTTTTCTTAATTTAGGTGTTTTTCTTAGTTTTGTTTTATGCATAGATTTATCTTTAAGAAAAGTGCACAGTAGAGAAGGGTTATATATTTTGACTAGGGGACACACTTCTAGGTAGGAGGTACTCTATTCTAGGAAGCTTTGCCATGCAAGTTAGGTTCTTTATACGAGAATCCCAAGAGGGGCTATTGTAGCAATAAGAAATTCATTTGTTTTGAGCTCTTCATTAGTGCATTGATAGAATATTGTTTATTCCATGAAATACCTCAATATTATATGATCAAATTACAGTTAAGATTGTCATAATATTTTGACTTACCCTCTTCTAGAGGGAAATTAGAGTGTGTATCAAGCTTACATGTCATAATTGTATCATGCAGAGTTTACATGGCATGCGTTTTGTGGATCTAAGCAGCCAGGTACCTGTTGGAATTCAAGAGGGAACAATAATACAAAGTGGGAAAGAGGTTTCACAGTTAACCTACCTTTAACATTATGGTTGGAGTCAGGTTGTTGGCAAGATGCTGGATACCCCAACTTCCTTTTTATGACTGAGTGTAAGATTGAATCCTTCGACATATTCCTCGCTCAATTTTCATTAAGTGATGGGTTTTCTCATAAGTGCTTCACATCTATAAACTTTACCAGAGTTGTTATTGAGTCTTTGGATGTGATTATATTTTCAAAGCACACGTGTACAAGAAGACAAGAAATAATATGCCTGACTAATTTCAAGTTATCTTCTTGGGAATAGGGTGTTCCCTTCCATAAACCTGGAGACTCGCTCTACTTCTTTCTAGTAATCAAAATTGAGACTTTTCATGAATTGTGAGACAATTTCAACCCCATAACTATCAGATTCGTATTTAAAGTTATACCCACTAGATTAGAACCCGCACAAGGACAATTCCATTCCTGTTTCAAAATAACATGCAATCGACTTATACCATGTTATTTAATATTTTATGTATTTCTTCGCATCCTTGGCATGTGACATAAAGATTCAACCAACTACCTTGCATTTTCTATACTAACACTCCTAAACAATAATAAAGTATGCCCAAATCTATCATTTGAAATTATCTATGCATCTCACCTTTTGGTTTTTCAATTATCGAAGTTGTTACCTTTATTGATGATATCATTGACAACCAAGGCCACAGTGACAATATCTGTTAGAGTTTTATCCGTGTTGCACTAAAGGTTTTTTTTCTTCAGCAACACTACAATACATTATAGTTTCCATTCAGCGAAGAAGTGTACCTAGTAGTAGCCTTGGTCTGTGTGCAAATCAGTTGAATTCACAATAGAATTTATCTATTGTTTTGAAGGTGTTTCTCCTTCAATAGTACTTCATCTCGGTAGATCCTTTCAATCTATGCCTTCAGCAAATTCATACAGCCTTGGGGTACAAGCTATAGATTCCAGTTTTGTTGTGAGGATATAGCAACGATGAAAGAATTGCATCGATTTTAGGTATCTTATTGTGGTTGTATGAAAGCATGCTTGTCTAGTGTTTCCCAAACTTATATAGAGCCATATTTATTATACTTTTATAGTTTGACTTAGATGCTCACTTTTCCTAATTTAAGTGTTTTTCTTAGTACTATTTTATGCACAAATTTATCTTTAATAAAAGTGCACAGTAGAGAAGGGTTCTATATTTTGAGCAGGGGACACTCTTCTAGGTAGGAGGCACTCTATTCTAGGGAGATATTGTCATGCATGTTAGGTGCTTTATCCTAGACAGAGTTCCAAGTCCTTGCCTCCTTGACAAAGTCCCTACCAAACAAGACACCGGTGGATAGAGTTCCAAGTCCCTAATTTTTCCAAAAACCCACCTGACCCTGGCTATCTAGCCTAAAATATTTTACATTCCAGTCATCACTTGGCTACAATTTCATAGAGAGAGCCCTCTCTGGTTTGGTAGGGCTAGCTACCAAACTAAAAGCTTGGTCTGTGGTTACCTTCGTCGATCTCCTCATCAGCCTAGGACATTATGGAGGATAACAGAGGGCATGAAAACTGGGGAGTGCCAAGGTGTTCTAGTGAATGTAAGGTTCCCAAGTCATGGAAAAATGCAATGCTAGTTGTGAGGTCATGACTGCAAAGGTGTGTTAGGGAATGCTAGGGCATGCTAAGATGTGCCAGATAGTACGAAGACATGTCAAACAAGCTAAGATGTGCCAAATGCTAAGGCATGCCAAGATGTACAAGGGTTCCAAGTCCCTGCCTCCTCTTCTTCCATATGATATCCACTTATGACATTTCCTTTGCAATATTTGGTGCATTTGATAGTTATAGGTCATCTATAGTCTATAGATGTCTTCAAAGTTTCACTTCTAATTTAGTATTCAACTGAACATATTGATTCTCTTATACATAAATATTTTACCCTCCACCAAATTTTTGTAACTTCAATAACCATTAGGTAGGCACCTACATCTTTGATGTTGATTTGCTTGTTAGTAAAATGTTGTTGAGATTTTAATTTATTGAAAGTTGTAGAATTTACAATTTATGAAGTTTCAAGGTCTAATTTTAAAAAATATAATTCTTTAAAGGGTGCTAGCTCAATGGAAGAGCACTTGCATTACAAGCAAGAGGTTGGTGGTTCGATTCCATCGTGCCTTGACATCCATAAGGCGATGATCAATTTTTGGTGACGGAGGCTCTTTTGACCATCACGAATGAGCTTTGGTGACATTTTTCGACCCTCACCAAAAATATGAAATTGTGATGATCAACGAACACCACTATATATACGCATCAATAGTGATGACCCTCAAAGCTCCGTAACCATAAATCATTGTTGCTCATATGTAATGGTGGCAGTCGTTGTCTGTCATTATAGTCATTGTTCGTGATGGACATTGAATGTCACCACAACACCTATACTTATAGCAATGTGGATTTTGGTGACGGTTAATGAACGTCACCATATATATGCACCAATAATAATGGCCATTAAAGATCTATCACAATAAATCATTATTGATCATATGAAATGGTGATGGTCATTATCCATAATTATAATAAATATTCGTGATGGACCTTGAATGTCACCATAACAACTATACTTTTGGCGATGCCACCTTTGGTGACGTTCAGTTTTTGGTGACCGAGGATATGGTCCATCACCATTGCTCATATGCAATGGTGATGGCCACTATCTGTCATTATAAATCATTATTGGAGACGAATTTTGAATGTCACTACAAAACCTATACTTTTGGTGACGCCACCTTTGGTGATGTTCATTTTTTGGTGATGGACACTATGGTCCATCACCATTGTTCATATGAAATGGTGACAATCGTTATCCGTCATTACAAATAACTTTTGGTGATGGAGTTTGTATGTTAGTACAACACCTATACTTATGGTGACACCACCTTTGGTGACGTTCAGTTTTTGGTGACCAATGCTCTTTTGACCGTCACTAATGAGCTTATGGTGACATTTTTTGCCCCTCACTAATGTCCTTTTTTCTTGTAGTGGATATTGTACTCAATAGTATCTAAAACTACTGAGGTTTTGGGTGAAGATGGAGAATTGGATGAAGACATAATTACTTGAGGGGAAGTGGAAGTGGATTTTTTTAAGAGCCGCTTTATCTATGGCAGTTGAAGTTGAAGGTTTCTATTTTGAATTGGTTGTATAAGATCAAATAGACCTTTACTTCTTGTGCTAACATATAATGATTCATATTCATTTTCACTATCATAAATAGGAAGAATAAAATCCAACATTCCATTTAACTCGGCTATTTGTTCATCTTGGTATTCATCAGCAGAAAATGTTGCTTCCTCCTCATCTTCATCATCATTTTCTACATTAGAGATTGTATTTGGAGGTTGTGGATTAGGTGGTTTATTTCTTATAAATGTTCTAAAAGGGTTTTTGAAAGAAGATTCAACTTCTTGTTTTTTATCTCTACCATCTCGTTACAAAAAGTTTTAAGGACTTGTTGCAAGCCTTCAATATTAGAGGGATCTTTAGGTGCTTTCTTTTTAGCTTCATCCTTATATGTAACTCTTTTTCATTTCTATCTTCCTTATCCTTTTTCATTTCTAATGCATTTATCCCGTTCTCTATAGACAAAACTTCCTTCATGTTCTCTAGCAAGGTATTCTTATTATCTCTATCTAAAAAAGTTTCTATGTTAGAAGGAAGAGATGAAATATACCATTCAATTTGTACATCGACACCTTGTCTAGAAGTAGCTCGGATTTTTTTAAAAAATTGTTAAATATGGAATTAAAATCTTTTATCTTTTCCCCTGAACTAATTTTTAAATTGGAAAGGTCATTGATAAGATATGTGGTTGAGCGATCATCACCAAATTTAGTCAAAAATTGTTGTTCAAAAATATCCCAACTAGCAATAGAATTGGTTGGTAATGAAAAGTACTAAGACCCTGCGGATCGTGTAAGAGTGTATGGGAATATTCTAACAACAATGTCTTCTTCATCTAACTCATTAAGATTGATGGCTAAAATATAATTATGAAGGTGCTCTTCAGCATGTAACCCATCATTAGGACTAAATTTGGGAAGCCTTCTTTCAGGATGTTTTGGTAGAGGATGAAGTAGTGCTGCCATTTTAATAGCTTCGAGATTAGACCATTGTCTAGCTGCCATTGTAATAGTTGGGGAGGTGGATGTGATGAAATAAGAATTGGTAGTTGTGATAGTACTACTTGAGGAACCACTATTCATTTGTGTGGAGGAAATGGAAATAGATGAAGTGATCAGTAGAGAGGAAGGAAATGAAAAAGGAAGAAATGGAGATGTTGGTGAATGAGAGAATGAGGGAATATCACTGGTAGATGTTTTGCAATTTGATGTAGCATTTTTCATTCGGTGGGATTGAAGAGGAAATTAAAATGGAAAGATGCCAAGTTTTTCACTCTGGGACCGAATCAAAACACCAGTTTCATGAAAAGTAGAGGTTATACTTCCTTCAGAAACATTGGATGATTCAAGATTTTCTGCTAAAATGGAGACGTCTTCCAATTTATTTATCAAAGTTGTAATTTTTGGTGATTATCTAGTATAATCCGTAGGGATTACCTCAGGGAATTTTCTAGGAGACTTGGGAGGTGATTGTATAACTCCTGATCTAAAAGTAGGAGATTCTAGAGGGGATCTGGAAGTTGTATGATATTTGGAAGGGGAATGACTCTTGGAATGGCCTCTGGTTTTTGCATTGGATGTAATTGTCATTAGTAGTATGCATGCCCTCCTTCTAGTGCCAAAAATTTTGAGGCCTTGAAAATCACTGCCACAGCATTGGGGATAACGACCTAGTCGGACCTTGACACAACTCCTTTTCCATTTGGGATAGTGGCTCCAACTGGTTCAATTAGGTCTAGTTACCTTCTCCCAACAGCTATCACATTTAAATATATCTCTAATTGCCAATAGCTAGGGACATCAAATCAATTCTTCGAGCTGATCAAGCAAGAAGAATGATCCTTAAGTTATTTTTGTGCAACAAACAAACCAATCTAAAGATTTTCCTCAAAAGAGGACTTCTAGAAATGTAGAATTAATCTAAATGCAATCTAATTCTAAAATGTAAGAAAAAATAATTAAATCCTAATCCTATCTCAATTAGGAAGATATAGATCTAACCCAATTGAGAGAAAGATATTTAAATGATTTGGGATTTTAAATATGTTTGGCTTATAATGAATATCAAGCTAATGAAATAGTTCAATTAAATGACATTATGAATACCAAAACATATTCTATTCAGAGACCTCTTAAATGAAATAATCAAACGATAACATTTAGGAAGTTGTTCACAAAATGATATTGATTATTAAATCAGTAATTTGAATTATTAAACAAGAATATGAGGAAATTGTTCACAGCATGTCATTATTTGTTAAATTGATATTAAAAGATAGATTTTTGTGTAAATAGTTACTCATAAATCATAATTCAATACGTAAGGGAAGAGATAAATAATAACATATGATTGAGATAAATTACTCATACTAAAAATAGTCCACTAATATGAGTAAAATGACATATTCATGCCATTATAAAATGAAACTAGTAATTAAAAAAATAGTATTAAAAATACCAATTTATTAAATGCATTTCTCTCGCTCTAGTCTCCAATAGTCTTTTATAATGTTTGAACTTCTGCTTTTAAAACTAGAGTTGTAATAGTACAAACTCTGCCCATCAAAACATAATTCAGAGTGCAAAAGAAAAATCCTCATTAATCCTTCAAATCTGAGTGTTCTCCTCTAACCTACAACCCTAAATATTTTATACAATAGTGCCTCCAAGAATTCGTGGATTGAAGAGAACAATATAAATACCATGTAATAAGCAATCAAAAAAGATAAATTCACTATTTATTTATGAACAAATAGAGGCACAAACATAGAAATACCATATGCACATTGCTCAGCTCATAAAAGAAATAATAGTAGTTTAGTGTTTCTCACAAAGATGATTTCAGGAGTACAGTAGTGCAACTTCTCAAAATTCTTTATGAAAATTCCTAAATAATTTCTAGTCATTCTATTGAGAAAAGGATGAAAGTACAATAGTGAAAACTTTCGTAAGCCCTTTTTCATAAAATTCTGGGCCTTTATTTCATGCAACAAGTAAGATTAAATAGCAGAAAACAATGGAATCTATTGTGTAGAGCGTTCAGGGCATTCAAACAGATCCCTTCAATAACACTTAAAGGAAAATAATTTTTTCGGTAGAAATTTCTAAATGTGATTTGCTGTCTTCATTAGCTTTGTTTGTTCCATCACATTATCTGGATGCTTGTCTGCTTTTTTGAATTGAACTGTTGCTTATCAGCACAATTGTCTTCTTTTGTCATGTACCTAAACACAAAAATAGGAACTGATAAGTAAAAATTAATGATATTGATAAGCGAGTTTTATTTGAAATAAATAACTTTTGCATGAAATCTGGAAAAATGTAGAGACGTAATAAATTCCGAACATAACCATCATGAAAAGTAATTTAGAGTGAGGCTTGTGGTAAGACAAGTTGGAATTTCACAATCTTATCGCAAAATCACAATCGCAATCGCTTTTAGACTAGACGAAGGGTATAAATTTGAATAATCACAATAATTTTAACTTGGAGTACTTCAAATACAATCACAATCACAATTGCAAAAAGGTGGATGGCTAATGATTTTACGGAGGGGGTCAGAAGTGGTAAGTGGATTGTGAAGAGGGGGGTCCAAAAGAACAAAGGAGTGATGCGTGGATATATGGTTTGGATGAAAAACCACTTTTCGCCCCCACTCGCCGCCCCCTTTGAGAAAATTAAAATAAGCGTAGGAGGGTCTGAAGTCTTCTTTGCCATTGATTCAGGCAGATCTAAGTCATTTATTAAACCAAGGAATGTCAGGCCTTTATATCACAATCGATATTAAGGAGTGGTAGACTTTAATAGGTGTCTAAAAGACTTTTAATTTGTGATATGTGTGATGTTGACATCACTATGACGTGGTGGATCCATGTGGAATATGACATGGTGATTGCGTGGTAGATGACGTGGAGTATGACATCATATTGTAATCGATATGAGGAAGGATATCACAATTGCAATTCAAATGACGCATGATTCTCTAATATTTGTGATAGTTGCGGATGGAGTGGTTTATGAATTGTCATGGATAATCCCGTTGGGTTCGAGGCTTTATCCCATATCGCAATCAGTGGTCAGCTGACCTAATCACAATCGCAAATCGTCGTAGGTAGTGGGGCATAGACTTTTGGAAACTATGATAGCTCTTGATGTGGGCGATTTATGGAATGGATTTTATAACCTCGTTGGGTCTTGGTTTAATCACATATTGCAATTGAGATAATGCAGGAGTATGGACTTAATATTTTGGGAAACTTTTGCAATAGCCACAGATGCGGGGAATTTATGAATTGTAGTGGATAATCTTGTCGGCTCCGGGGCTTTATCAAAAATCGCAAAAGAGATAGGTAGTGAGAGTTGGGCAATGGTTCTTGCGATTGTGCGGACCTGAGATTTTAATGAAGTGAAGTTGATTTTCCCATCAGGTCCAAGCCTAATCACAATCGTAATGGAGTTAAGGTTAAGACTTAAGTTTTTTGGAACTTTTGTGATAGTCGCGAATGCGAGATTTTATGAATTGTATTGAATAATCCCTGCGGGTTTGGTTTATATCACAAATCACAATGGAGTTAGTAGAGGGGTATTTTCCTTATGAAACTTTGTTTATGTATGATGTTGGGGAGGCTTAGCCTTTAGAAACTTTGCGATGCAGGATTTGAATGAGTCAGGTTTTATAAAGATAAAACCTTTGCGAATTAAAAATTTTGATTATTTTTTTGTTTTTTGATTTTATAACCCATATTTTTTAATACTTAAGGTTTTGTAAGCCTAAGTATAGTTTTGTTCTTAGGGGATATTAAAATTTGGTGTTTTGGATAATGAAGGTTTAAAAGTTAGGTTTTAATTAAAAGGCATAAGTATTAAACTTTGGTTATAGTTCCTTATTAACAAGTTTTCTTTTATGTTGATTTTCTAGAACTAAAGGGTCCTTATTTTAATATAATAAATTTCATAGGAAATGTATAATATATTAAAATGGGGGTTGTTGAACAGTACAAAAAATACGTAAATTACATTATTATGATGGGCTAGATGATTTTAATATTTTCCTTGATCATTTTGAAAGAGACGTACCGAGGAGCATAGGTTCCAGACTCTAGATTTGGCTTTAAGAGCTATGCCTAGAAGATGGTGGGGAACCCACAAGGATAATATTTGCGATTGGAAGGAATATCATAGGCTGATGAGATTAATATTTGGCTCTGCAACAATGCCGCTAAGCGAAAAGTACATAGGTAAGGATTACCAAAGCGAACATTTGGCTCGATGGACTAAGGCTTGGGGTGAGGTACCTCAACCGGAATGAGTACATATCTTTATTCATACCTTAAACGTTATACTGACAAACTGGTATTTAGAGATGGAGCTGCGAGATAGGCCTATTGATTGGGATGAAATGAAGGAGAGTCTTCTACCTACATTATGCTTTGAACATGGATTTGATTGCATTGATGGGGTGCTTCAGACGATTACGAAAGTGATCTTTCGAACACCAATAGAACCAATAATGTGGATGCAACCTGACTGGAGTGCGCAACTACAACATGTGCTAGAAAGCTAAAATGTTACTACAGAAGAAGGTGATGAGGATCCATGAAATATCAACCTTCCTGAGTTAGAAGGACTGCACAAAGTAGTAGGACTTGATGTAAATATCCTTGATATATCGTATTCAGTAAAGAAAAAACAAGTAAATATTGGCTTAGAAGTAGAACCAAAGTTCACGCACATTGGCGACTATTGGGTTGAAGACATGGTAGGAAAGGTTGTTGAGTTATTGTATGAATATCAATACTTATTTCCAACAAAATTCTCTGAATTGAAGGGCATAGTAGGTGATTTGGGTGTGATGAAGATCAATCTAAATCCAGACGCGAAGCTGGTTATGGAGCGTCCATATCGACTGAACCCCAAATACAAGGAAAAGGTATGAGAAGAGTTGGATAAGGTGCTTGTGACAGTTATAATTGAGCCAGTGGAAGAGTCAGAATGGGTTAGTCCGATGGTGGTCCTGGAAAATTAAACAAAGGGTGACATAAGGATCCGCGTAGATCTGCGGAAGTTAAATGATGCATGCATGCATGACCCCTTTCCTACACCTTTTACAAATGAAGTTTTAGAAAATGTTGGTGGACAGGATATTTATTCATTCATAGATTAATTTTCGGGATATCACAAAATTAATATTGCACCGGAGGATAGAAGAAAGACTACCTTCACTACACAATGGGGATCATTCCAATACATAGTTATGACTTTTGGACTAAGAAATTCTCCTACGATATTTTCAAGGGTGGTAGCCACAAAATTCAAGGAATTTATGCACAAGTTTCTAGAGGTCTACTTCAACGATTGGATAGTATTTGGGTTGGTTAAGAAACATGTTTCTAGTATGCACCTAATGTTGGATACATGCAGGAAGTATCAGATTTCCATGAATTTGAAGAAATTTATTTTTTGTGTACCTTATGCAATAATGTTGGGACATGTCATATGCAAGCAGGGATTGATGGTAGACCCTGCCAAGATTGTTGTAATTATCAATTTGGATCCACCCAGGAATGTAAAGCAGCGATGTGAAACTTTCGGTTATACAGGGTATTATAGAAAGTTTATAAAGCCATGCACGCAAATCATTGCGCCAATGGATAATTTATTGAAGAAGGACACTACATTTTTATGGGATTATGACTGCCAAAAGAGCTTGGATGTTCTTAAGGAGAAGATGGTTACTATGCCAATCCTAGTATTCCTCGATTGGAAGAAAGAGTTTCACGTGCACGTGGATGCATCCTGTATAGAATTGGGAGTCATTTTAACTCAACCAAGTGAAGGAGATATTGACCATCTGATTGCCTTTGCAAGTAGGAAATTATCTAATGAGAAGGGTTAGCCATGGTATATGTGGTACAAAAATTTAGGCATTAGTTTCTACGTCAAACTTTAAAATGTATACGGATCATTCTACATTGAAGCACCTGGTCAATAACTCTATGTTGGGGGGGAATATCTTTGGATGGTTGCTTCTCTTCCAGGAGTATGATTTTGAAGTGATAGTTAAGGCAGGGAGGTTAAATGCTGGACCTGATCACCTCCATAGAATTGAGAACGAAGAAGAACTCACTAACATTGATGAGCGGTTATGTGACACACATCTTTTCACTGCTAGAGTTGTTGATGAAAATTTTTTGGACATTATTTTCTTTCTACTATCGTAGCTCTTGAAGGATACATACTGTAGCAAAAAAAAAAGGAACTAGTGGTAAGGGTTGTAGATTTTTCATGCATTGCACGACACTTATATAAGATGGGATTCGAAGAAATTCTATGTCGATATGTACCTGAGTATGAATGACACAGTATTTTGAATGAAGCACGTGGTGGTGTCATAGGAGGACACTATGCAGGAAATGAAACTGTGTAGAATATTCTGTGAGTAGGATTATGGTGGCCTGCAGTACACATAGATTCTGTGCGATGTGTATTAGAGGACTGGAAGACCATCGTAAAAAGATGAATTTCCCTTAAACTCACAGGTCACGCTGCACGAATTTGACAAATGGGAAATTGACTTCATTGGAAAAATTAATCCACCAGGGATGAAGACGAGTGCACGTTATATTATCACTATGACTAACTACTTGACCAGATGGGCCAAGGCACATCCTGTGAAGGATTGGAGCACAAAAATTGATCTGAATTTTATATTCGAGTACATTCTATCACAGTTTGGGTGCCCTAAGATCCTCATGAGTGACCGAGACTCGCACTTCTTGAATGAAAAAATTAAGCCATTGATAGAAGAGTTCCAAATGCACCATCAGAAGAGTACGTCGTATCATCGCCAGGCGAATGGCACTATCGAAGCTTTTAACAAAATATTGGAGAATGCCTTAATGAATATCTATAATGTTAATAGGAATCATTGGAATGTGCACATTCCAATGGTTCTATGGGCATATAAGATGACTTGTAAGAAATTGACAAGGGAAACACCGTTTAAATTGGCATATAGACAAGAAGCAGTGATGCAAATGGAATATATAGTGCTCAGTTTAAGGACCACAACAGTAACTGGGATGGTTTGTCGTGACTGTATAGAGGAATGCTTAGTGCAACTTCTTGCAATGGAGGAGGATCAATTTTTGGCTACTTTTAATCAGCAAGTATATAAAGCTAGGGAAAAGGCATGGCATGATTTCCACATTAAGCAGTGCATTTTTAAGAATGGAAATTTGGTCCTAATGTATGACACTAAGTTCAAAACGTTTGCAGGGAAGTTCCAGATGCATTAGTTGAGACCCTATGTAATCAAGGATATTTCAGATGGTGGCACAGTGCAGCTCATGAAGCTGGATGGGGAGTTGTTTCCTATAAGGATTAATGGAAACATATTGAAGGTATATAGGGGCGATCCCATTCCTATGAGGTTGTGATGATTGTTGGCTTAAGGGGTTTGGCCTAGGTTCAAAGTTGTTTGTGGCAAGAAATAAAACCCTAACTCTTGGCCCTTTCGGCAACAACCAGCATAGGGCAGGCTGCAATCTCACTAAAATAATTATTGGGGGATGCTAGAACAAATTTTCTGCATCCAGGGACATGTGATAAGTGGTTTTTAAGCTTTGACAGCTCAGATTTTCCTTTGCACAGATTGATAGTCTCCTATGGCTTGCTACTGTAACATTAAGGCACCGGCTTCTAGAACTTCACAAAGGTCTACAATTAGTCTTTGTGGACCCTAAATAGGAAAATTATCCACTTTCACGTATTAATCAATAACCCTAGATCTGCCTTTGTGTAGATCTATCCAATTCATCCAAAATCATAAAAGAAATAACTCTTATAGTCGCAGAACTAGATAATTATTTAAGTCATGCACAAATACGATAGATTCAGTGGTTTTCCACAATATTTATTCATTATTCCTATTAAGAAATTGACTGCATAACATAAATAATTACCAAAAGGAATAAATATAAAAATAACCAGTAGCAACCATAATCACATAAACACACATGTTTATCCAGGAAAACCCCAAATCTAGGGAAAAACCCAACCTAATGATTTCTCATTATCATTGGCCAAAACCCTGGCCAATCCAACCGAGTGAGCCTTCACCGCTCACCTCCAGGCCTACTTTACAACGAAGTCCTTCCAACATTTTATAAGCTCCATTACATATAATACCATGGGAAAAATACTATGGGTGCATAATAACATGTGCCCCAAAACCAGCAGTTTTTATCTGGTCAACTTTGACTCTATCCCAAGTCAAGTTTATCTAACAATTCCCCCCGTAAGCTTGAGTTGGGGTTCCTTAACTAACTCCAACCAAACCTACTAAGTGAGATAATCCCACTCACTCTAGCCCTTACCCCCCTCAGAGCTTTTACCCGGGGTATTGTTAACCTGACATCCCCCCTATCACCTAGGTCTAACTAGACTTTATTAGTGATTACGTTGGGGTACACATGCCTTACCAGGTCTTACAGTAGTATGCCCATTTACATGAAATAATTTTGACTTCTTTAAATATATATTTTTTTTATTATTATTGTTGCTGCTATTCTGACCCATCCTCTCTCAATTTGATTTTCTCAAAAAAATTCTATTAAGCTGCTTGAACCAACATCATTATAGAATTATAATCTACCATGAATTCCTTCATTATTGTATCGATCTTGACTCTCATATTCTGTGCACAATTTGCAGAATGTGTGGCTGCATGGGATGAAGACCTCTCCCTTCCGCCTCACCATGCACACACAACACAATGGATCCAACCCTCCATCGTGGTTCTGGTTGTCATTACTATCCTACTCCACTACCTTTACCATTCCCCTACATCCCATTCTTCAGTGAAGCCAATCCATCGTTGAGTATTTTCTTGGGGAATGACTCCTGCACCTTCAAGAAATTCTCCTCTCTGAACCCTTCTTTCTCGTCGACCACGCAATACAGCCTGGAACCCCTGATCAGAAAAGCATAATGCTAAAGCGGAGTTGGCCAGAAATCAGTGTAGACAACATGGCAAGGTTGGGCGTGAAGCTTGCAGATCCAATTGGAAAATTCCGAGGTATTCTACATAGTGGCCGAGAGAAATACCATTTTTATAGCTGGGGGGAGAAAAATTATGCTCTCGTCCCACATGACCCCACACACCCGGTCCTTCATGTAGTGAATCTTGTCAAAGATGACCCAAGAAACCTCTTTCAAAACCTCAGAACCTCTGTAAAGCATCCCTTTGAGAATCTTCATGGTCATATCGAGGCACGAGGCATTCAAAGGCATGGACATGTCACCCGTCATTAACCCTACATCTTCGAATTCGTGGCTAAGCTCTCAGTACGCACCCTTGCTCCCTTTGATCACAATGTTGTTAGACTGGATTTCTGGGCCAATAATACTGGGTGCAATGCCTGGTATATCCAACACCAGCCGCCATGAGACATGCCTGCACTATGTACACATAAACCTGCCCTTGCATGGTTCTGATCCCTATAAGCTGTCAAGCAATTTCTACACCTGTGTGTCGCTTCTTTCCACCACTTCATGGCCTCCAATGCCCGAATCCTCCTCCTGTCCTGCAAAACCACACTCCTCCTCTCCTTTTAGGAAAACACACACGAGGTGAGACGAAGTGACCTCGAACCTGAGACTCGGAGGAAGCACCTGCGAGACCGTAAATAACAAGATCAAAGGTATCAGTACACACGGCAACATGGTGACAACCCGCCATGACTAGCGCAATGCAACGCACATTATACACATTATTCTTTCATTCACCAAGCCAATAAAACCCTTGGCAACAAAAGCGTCCCTTTGAAGCCAAAATTTGGTTCTAATACCAATTGTTAAGAAATTGATTGCATAACATAAATAATTACAGGAAGGAATAAATTTAAAAATAACCGGCAGCAACCATAATCACATAAACACGCATGTTTATCCGAGAAAACCCCAAATCTGGGGAAAAGCCCAACCTAATGATTTCTCATTAGCATTGGCCAAAACCCTGGCCAATCCGATCAAGTGAGCCTTCACCGCTCACCTCCAGGCCTACTTTACAATGAAGTCCTTCCAGCCTTTTATAAGCTCCATTACATATAATACCATGGACAAAATAATATGGATGCACAATACCATGTGCCCCAAAACCATAAATTTTTATCTAGTCAACTTTGACTCTATCCTGAGTCAAGTTTATCTAACAATTCCATAGAAAGAAAATTATAAGTGGCAAATCATAACATAAACAGAATCAACAGTAATGCTCAGATTGCAAGATAATTCTTCAAAATCAGCCTATATTTATCATCAACATTTAGATTATAGACTCTTTAGACCTGCTCACTCAACTGCAGGGGTCCACACACTTAGCTACAGACTTACCAAGGCCTCCCATGCACTCAGCTACAGGAGCCTTCTCCTTTTTCCTATGTACAGGAAGCAAAGCCTTTCTACCTTAGCACTTTCCCAAAATAACTTCTTCCTTCACTTCATTACTATTCGTTACCTTTTTGACTCGCTATGACTCAACTATATATAGCTTTCTTCAATACAATACTACAGTCCATCGACCATGGGTGAGTCTCAAAACCAACCTATTTACTTACCCAAACTAGAGGCTAAGACCCCTTTGACTTTATCCACCTACACGCTCTGCATCCTCATTTTGTAAAGACATTACATATTTTACAATGACTTATACAAAAATTGGGTTAGCTAACCCAAAAAATGATCCTAGGGACCCTATCCCAACAGGCCCCCAACACAAAGATCATGACTCACCCTCGAGTCACTCAACTAGTGCCTCAATCTTGCTGTGGAGACCACCCATCTCAACCTGTAATAATGCTACTTTAGCAACGCTCTGTGCCTCGGCTTGCTACACTTCTTCGACTAACTTTTCAGTTGTTGGGCCTTCCACTGCTAGGCGCATTGCCCTCTTTGTCTGTTGCAACACCTTTAGCTTTTCCTAGAGTGATAAAGTAGGCTGACAAGATTCCTCTAGCCATGACTGTAATCTAGCCATTAAAAGGGCCTCTTTCCTCTACAATTCTTCTATTTGTGTTTGCAGTTGCTTCCATTCATGTAAATTCTCAAGGCATTATGCTGGCACCAAAGTGCACACAGTTGCTCAGACCTCATCGATGTTCATCTTCTACAAATTTGAGTCCTCCTGCAAATTTTTCCATAATTCCATTTCTTGATCGAACATCATTGCACATTCAGTGACTATGGTATCCAACGTGTTCATATTCTCCTTGATTGTTGCTCCGCATTTCTCCCAAACCTCTGGCGGATTCATTAGATGCAACTTCAACTACAACTCTGATATCTTCATTTGGAGGTTAGAAGTAACCCTGACAGCTTCATCCTTTGATGTGCATACTACAGCAACCAATTTCCTTACTTTTACTGAAGCTTTGGCATCCTCCGGGATGTTCAATTATGGCACTGTTTTGCAGGCTTGCTCTATTGTTTCCTGTAGGCTCTAACTTCGTTGTTGCATCTCCTCCTTTACCTTGAGTTCCTATGCTTTCTCCATGAACATGTTTTCATTATTTACCATGAACTCACTGATGAATGTGACGGCGCACTGCTCTCTGATCCACAACTCATCTGAAACCCCTTGATGCAGTGCATGGAGGGTATGAAGTGGTAGTGTGGCCAAATTCACTCCCATGACTTTCATCGTACTGAGCACAGTGTGATCCTAATCTGATTCTGCGCAAACAAACCCTTCTAGAAATGGTATGGCTCTAAGGTTCAAAGTCCATTATAGCTCAACGACTGTCCACTTCCTGGTGTCAGCCTCTCTTGCACCTTGCTTGCTTTCACAATGCCCACCTGAATCCTACTAGTCTGGATCTACAACTCACATAGATCCTTTTGGATGCTCCCCAACGTCTACATATATTGTTTTTAAACTGTTGCAACAACTCAGTTGTTGTGTCTCTAACCTTGTCACTGATCTCATTGAGATCACCTTCTATAAGCATCATCGGGTCAATGGACATCTACTTATCATACTTATGCTTTTTGTGTTGTCCACCAGTCTACTCCTGCCCATGCCTCTTTAAGGTGAAGGGAGTTCTCTGATCCTCTCCACCTCCTCCTTCCTATTCTGAAATCTCCTACTCATTTCTGTGTTGTGAAGCCAAATTTTTTACTTCTTTTGTATCCAAGCATTGTTTCACAGCCTGCTCTTTAGAAATTCACTCCTTCTCCACCTATTCCTCTTGTGCAACTACCTTAGCAACAACTTCCTTCCTCTTATGCTCAATGAGAGCTCACGTAGCCTTTTTAGTGACTTCCTTACTCTTCCTCGCAAGGGACAAGTGCACAACAGAGCTCTCTGCACCTTTACTTGTACCCACCTAAAGCTTAGTGGGTTCATACCACTCTGTTCGCCAACTCCTCACAATCTCCTGCACGTTCATCTCAGATACCATATATGGAATCTTGTGCCATATGTGCTTTGGGTCCTTGCGCTCATATTGACACACTGTGGAAATCAGCCTTGAACTCTGTGTAGGTCATCAATTGTGTGAACAAGGATGGGGACAACCTTGGCCTTTGACTGTTAACCATTCAAAGGTCCATATCCATCAGAATCTAGAAAAAATTTTACTCCTTGATCTGTTTCAGATCCTTTATTTTCCACAACGAAGTGAACCTTGCTGCCTCGAGTAACTATTCCCACTGCGAGGGAAACTAATTGTCCTTCGGCAATATCCAAGCTACTAAAACATTAGCTAGTAATAAACACGCGTAGCAGAAGGGCTTGCTCTCTTCCTGAGCTTCTCGGAAGTTCGTGATGAACTCCTTGCATATATATTTTTCCCA
The DNA here is from genome assembly GCA_031772625.1 of Pinus tabuliformis. Lineage (NCBI taxonomy): Eukaryota > Viridiplantae > Streptophyta > Pinopsida > Pinales > Pinaceae > Pinus > Pinus tabuliformis. The sequence continues at coordinate 1,737,126,380 of CM062819.1, forward strand.
ATTGTATTGAATTGCCTTCGCGCACTGGGTTACTAGTGATACTACCAGTTCCTCATGATTTTTCCCACAAGAATATGGGTGGAAAACTACACCACCTAGTCTTGAATAGAGCAAATAGAATATCCTCATGACTTCTTAACAAACCCATACTTGGTTTTCATCTTATCTGCTAATTCTTTTTCCCCACTTTTCCCTCCGAACTCCTTGGCAGGGTCTGCTCCTTTATAAGGCATCTTTGTTATCTAATGGATTAACATGTCTGTAATCAAGATGGTCTCCTCAAGCCATTGACACCCATCGTGCACTGGCGTGTGGAGTTGGCTCACACACACCATGTTGATAGTCGATCTATGAAAATGCGGCACATAGAACATGTGCAGAAATCCCACCTCCTCGACACCTCTGACCCACTTCATGGGTTCCAAATGTGTAACCAGAGTCTGTTCATAGTATATCTTTGTCATATATTTGTTGGTCGCCAAATATGGAAACCTATCATGGTCCATGAGGTCCCAACCCTCCATTTTCGGCACTGGAATGCACGTTAATGTAGTACCTTCAAATTCCACCTGTTTAGGCAACAAGGGTCTCTAAACTGTGAATTTCCAGAAATCTAGGTCCTTGGTAAGTTTGGTCATTCCCTTCCATGGAGGGATATATGCTGGGATCCATGAGATAGGCTCAACTTCTTTGACATCCTCCACACCTTGCTATTCCTCCTCCTCCAAATCAACCACTTTTTGCGAGTGTTTTCTTTTTTCTCCTTTTGTCGCACCTTCAGATTCTTCCTCAGGGACTATCTCATTGCCATCGGCCTCTTCTGATTTTCTTTGGTAGAAAATTTCTTTAGCCTAGGCGACCTCGACACGGTAGGAACAAGGGTTGTATCTTCCATAATTGAAATCTCCAAACTCGACTTCTGCAAGGTTTTTAGCAATCATTCATTCTATGAACAACACTCGGACTTTTGTGGGGTTTGTAGTAATTGTCTATTCTATGAATTGCTCTCGAGCTTCTATGGTGTAGTTTGTGAATGAAGGGTGCGTATGAACTCCTCCTAAAATTGACGATTCATAAGATTCAAACAACAAAGCACCCAGACAACTCTTAGAATGCAAAGTGTTCTTTGGTGGACCAAGACACATAAGTTATAGGAAGTTTTGACTTCAAATCTAATCATTCCCCCCAAATTCTGATAATAAATTCATCTTTGGCGGTAGATATCGAAATATTTTCTCCATAGATAGTGCCTACCCACTCGTCTTAACTAATTTTTGGACATCAAATCATGAATAGTAACCTCAATGGCTAATTTTGGACCCTTTTGCATGGCACCATCCTTCATTATGCAACTCATCTAACATAGCTTCACTTGTCAAGCTCTTGTCATCCGTCGCGCAACCTCTTTACCAAGTTCTTCACTTAGTCAAGCAGTGTAATTTATAGTCCAGCAATCCCTTGCAACTTCCTGGATTACTAAGATTGTTGTGCTTCCATATAGTCATTGTGCAGGGGCAAGATCCCATGTGTATAGATTGAGCCTACTTCCATTCACTTTTCTAGGGAATGGTTCTCCATTCCGCTTCGTGAAATGAACTGTGCCACCATTAATGATTCCTTAATAAAATATGGCCCCAACTATTGCATTTGAAACTTTCCTGGAAAATTCATGAACTTTTTGTCATATAACAACACCAAATCATCTACCTTGAATGTCCACAGTTTAAAATGTTGGTCATTCCAAGCTTTCTCATGTTCCTTTTGCACTTTCTGGTTAAATCCTTCAAGGAAGCGGTCTTCTTCTAACTCCATGATATGCGTGAGTTGTTCCTTGAAGGTCTCACAATCCACCATCTCTGTCAATGCTGTAATATGTAAACTTGGTACAATGTACTCCATAGGCATTATGGATTCAATTCCATAAACCAACCTAAAAGGAGTTTGTCCTATCAACTTCTTGTAGGTCATCCTATAAGCCCATAACACAATAGGTACATGCATGTCCCAGTCATTCCTCTTCTCGTTGCTAACCTTTGTCAATGAATGTTCCAAAATTCTATTAAAATCTTCCACCATTCCATTCGCCTATGGGTGATAGGGCGTGCTCTTCTGATGATACACCTAGAATTATTCAAGCATCATGCTGATTGTTTCATTCAAAAAATGTGTACCCCTATCACTCATCAAAATCTTAGGGAATCCAAACCTCATTAAGACATATTCAAATAAAAACTTCATAGCAGTGGCTATTGTACAATCCTTCACTTGTTGCACTTCTACCCATCTTGTTAAGTATTATGTTGCATTAATGATGTATTGTGCACCCATATTCTTACTTGGTGGTTGTATCGGATCTATAAAGTCAATAGCCCATTTATCAAATACCTACAATGAAACTTGAGGATTTAAAGATTATTCATCCCTTCACGAAGGCTTCCCCATCCTTTGGCAATCATTGCACGCCTTGCAGTATGCCTTCGAATCCTTGTCTAATGTTGGCCACCATTGCCCAGCACGCAAAATCTTCTTCATGATTGCTTTCCCTACATAGTGACCTCCTATCACTCCTCCATGGGCTTCAGCTAGGATATTGGTGCATTCAGATTCCATAACATACCTTCACAATATCCATCCATTCCCATCTTATACAAATGACCCACAATTACTGTAAAATTTGCAGCACAAGCTACTAACTCCTTCTTCTATTGAGTGGAATAACCTTCAGGAGCTATTCTTGTTGATAAAAATTGAATGATATCGGAAAATTAATCATCTGCAATGCGCACCACAAAGAGCTATGCATCCAACAATCCTTCTTCCAAACTACTTGGTTCCTCACCTGTTTCAATCCTAGATAGATGGCCTGGACCCGGATTCAGTCTTCCAAGCTTCAAAATCACTTCAAAGTCATACTCTTGGAACAATAGTAACCATCGCCATATCTCCCCCCCCCAACGCAGTCTTATTGACTAGGTACTTCAGCATTGAGCGATATTTGTACATTTTAAAGTGTCCACCCATCAAGTAATGCCTAAACTTCTGCAGTGCATAGACCATCACCAGCCCTTCATGCTCTGTAGTGGAGTAATTCTTCTCATCTTTGGATAAATTTCTGCTCGTGAAAGCTATCGGATGATCAATCTCACGCTCACTTGCCTGTGTTAATACTGCTCCTAGCGCAATGCAAGAGGCATCTACATGCACATGGAACCCCTCCTTCCAGTGAGGAAATACCAAAATAGGCATTATCACCATTTTCTCCTTCAAGACATCCAAGATATGCTAATAGTCTTTATCGGCATGGTTATCTGAGCATATGCTTTAATAAACTTCTTGTAATACCCAATGTGCCCCAATGTCATGTGCAACTGTTTTAAATTTCGGAGAGCCTCCAAATTCACAATGACAATGATCTTCGCAGGGCCCACCATCAATCCCTACTTACATACAACATGGCCGAAACAAATCCCAAAGGGCACACAGAATATGCATTTCATAAGTTCAATGCAATTTGATACCTTCAACTTGTATCCAGTATTAGGCACAGATGGAACCATTTTTTGGCTTAAGGGGGCCTGACCTAGGTTCAGAGTTGTTTATACCAACCAACAAAGCCCTAACTACTAGCCCTTTCGGTAACAACCTGCATAGCGCAGGCTGCAGTCTCACCCGAAGCAGTATTGGGGGAGGCTAAAACCAGGTTTCTGCATCCATGAACATATGATAAGCGGTTTTTAAGCTCTGATAGCTCAAATCTACCTTCACGCAGAATGGTAGTCTCCTGTGGCTTGTTACTTCAACACTAAGACACTAGCTTTTAGACCTTCGTGAAGGTCTATGATCCGTCTTTACAGACCCTAAACAGGAAAATTATCCACTTTTACGCATTAATCAATAACCCTAGATCTGACTTCGCATAGATCTATCCAGTTCATCCAAATTCATTACAGAAATAACCCTTATCTTCACGAAAATAGATAATTAATTAAAATCATGCATAAATAAGATAGATTCAGCGGTTTCGTGCAGTATTTATTCATTATTCCATAGAAAACACATTATAAGCAACAAATCGTAACATAAGCAAAATCAACAGTAATGCTCAGATTGCAAGAAAATTCTTCAAAATAAGTCTTTATTTATCTTCAATGTCCAGATTACAGACTCTTTCACCCTGTGCACTCAGTTGCGGACTTACCAAGGCCTCCTGCACACGCAGCTGCAGGAGCCTTCCCCTTTCACCTGAGTATAGGAAGCAGAGCCTTCCTACCTTAGCACTTGCCCAAAAAAAATTCTTTCTTGACTTCACTACTCTTTTTTACCTTTTAGACTCGCTATGACTCAACTATATATAGATTTCTTCAATATAATACCACGGCCTGCGAACCATGGGTGAGTCTCAAAACCGACCTATTTACTTACCCAAATAAGGGGCTAAGACCCCTTTGACTCCTATCTACCTGCGTGCTCCGCATCCTCATTTCATGGAGAATTTACATGTTTTACAACAAATTATACAAAATTTGGGTTAACTGACCCAAAAACTTACCTTAGGGACCCTATCCCAACAATGACTATATGACAATAGAAAATTCTAAGTGCTTTAGATAGCTGGAAGAAAGCGCAAGACTATAAACTACTCTACTGAGAAAGGGTTTCACTGAAGAAGGAAGGATGTAGAATGTTTAGGGAGATGGCGTATGTGGAGAAAGTTATGATGATGTAGCTATGCTATAAGGGAGGGTCTAGCAGAGCCTGCTTAGAACATGATCATTGGAAAAGCTACAGTTGATTTGACTCCAATTTTTCCATTAAAGGGAGTCGGGGAAGTGCATTCAAGGACCATATCTATGAAAATCTGCTGTCGAATTCACATTTATGAGGAACATCCAAAGGCATTCATGGAATTTGAATTTGAATTTGGCTGTAAATATGGCCTCCTTCTGTACATTCAAACACTTTTCCTATTCAAGAATTCTTTGGCCTTTAATGCCTAAGTCTAAGCCGAGAGAAGTGTTGTATGTCTGGTGAGGATTGGCAGGACATCTATTCAGTGTTTCTAGAACAAGTTTTAGTAGGCATCATGACTGCTACTCCTCCTACACACACCAAAGCTCCTAGATCGTCGAGGCTGAAGCCCACAACTTCAAGAGCGGCAACAATGATGGTCGAAACAAGTGTGAAGAAGCAGATGAAACTACATAATCCACCCATGAGACAGTCGCCTAGGAAGATGACTACTGAGAAGAGGAGTAAGGGAAAGTTGAACAAAGAGAAAAAAAAGCATCCAATGGAGCTGGTTGACTTAGAGGAGGATGAGCTTGGGACAGGAATTGAGGATATCAATTTTGACGAGGCCAAACCAATTTTGCAATTACCTCCATAGATGCCACTGAGAAAGTTGGCTGCTAAGGTGACCAAGGACCCTGATGTACTGAAATTTTCCATTTTCACACCTTTTATGCCTGAATATGTGCCCTTTGAAGGAGCGTTGCTGGCGTAGGTACCAAAATTGTGCATGGAGGATTGGGATTTGGGGGACAGGGCCAAATTCCATCATTTTGAGCCCATTGAATACCTGAAGATGGTATATTATGAGGAAATTGGTCCCACAGATGTGGAACCAATGACATGGGCAGTGTGGATTCAACACGATGGATTATTGAACATGTTGAGTGTGTGTCACTTTGGGCACAACAACATCAATACCATATTTGTGCACCATTTGTTGACCTTGGTGCAGGAAGAAGCTTTATGGCTAGGGGAGAGGATCCCAATTGATGTTATGTTGATCCAAAGGATCACCGTGATGTCATGTGCAAGAGCAAACCCTGCAAGCACTTTTGTTGGAAAGTCTAAAGAAAATAAGTTTATAGGCCAAGTAAAGAAGGATTTTCATCTTGTCGAGAAGTTGCGAGGCTACATTGTTAGCTCAATTTTTTATCAGGTTGTCGCAGCTGGTAAAAGTATTAGGAAGTGCAGGGAAGAAAAAGTGCCAGCCCCAATCATTTATTTGGATGCACGGTGCGCTCAAGGGGTCTAGCTTAATTGTGTCAGCTATCTCTTCCATGAGTTTCTGGAGGATTTTCATGAGGACCAGGAAGAAGGGAAATCATTCCACTATGCATGGTTTTTGTTGTTAGTTTCTTTGATAGCTTGGAGAATCCTTGACGAGTCATAGTTCCTTGATGTAGACCTAGAATTGTGATTAAATATGAGGTACACTTCGCTATGGGCATCCAAGGATCCACGTTAGGTAGTAGAGAATAAACAATTTTGGGTATTGTTTGATATGGACCTGTGCGTCATGGTCAGCCATATGCCACAGATATCACTGGTGTTATTTGATTAATACCATGGAGTTGTGAACTTCAAAGAATATTTCCACAATGTACATATACATGCGAAGAAAGATGTAGATGGAATATGGTATGATTTTCCCTATTTGGTTACAGGGTAGAACATGTTTTCTATAGTCTCTAAATGGTCAAGTGTGTTGTTGGACCCCAACAAGGAAGCTGAAGGAGACTGGGTAGGTGTTATAGACAATTTTGTGCCTCACAGCATCAGGCATGAATTGTCAATAATCCAAGGGATCCAAAGTCCCTAAACATGATGTTCCTACCCCTAGAGGAACAAGGTCAGCAAACCAACAGCTCTCAGATCAGTTCTCCACCTGAAAACACTCAAAAACAAGCAATCCTGAAATCAAAGCAGGTGCTCCACTAGGCTTCTGCGTTGAAACTCAACTCCTCCATGGTGTACCTGCGTTGCAAAGCAAGTGGAACAAAGGCCACCTGCGCTGAGCGAGATGGGACAAGTGGCACACTGAGTCATTGCTCTGGAATCTTCCAAAAATGACACTTGGATTAGGGATTTCGTCTTGTGATGAGTCAGAGGCTCTGTTTCTCCAAGTGGACTCAAGAACTGAAGATCAACTGAAGAGAGAGAGGACACAAGGCAGCTACACATCAGTTGCAAGCTGACTCATCCTTTCTCAATTCATCTATATATTGAGCTCTCTCCTATGAGCTCAGGAGGCTGGAATTTTGTGCAAAGTAATGATATGCTGTTGGTTTCATCATAGAACCATTGGGTGATTGCTTGAGGGAGGTGAAGAGGAGAAATTCTTTCTGCTGGGAGGTGTTGCTGGATTGGAGCCTTCAATGGTTGTAACACTCTCAGAACCTTTACTTCTTCATTAATAAAATCTATTGAGGTTCTTCTATATGCACTTGTTCCAATAATGTATTGTGATAATTGTATATTTGGTTTATGCTAATCCGTGAATCAGTTATGATTGCATGCTTCTTGTAGTTTCCTTCTTTGTCATTTTGCAGGATCTCATTGTAGCTAGGCCAGCAAAAGAGCAAGGAGTTGGAACAAGCAGCGAAGAGAAGAGTTTGGATTCGAAATTAAGCGCAAGGCAAGGGTTAGTGCATTCTTTCATTCTCTTTTGCTTTCATAAAGAAGTAAACCTTCAGTAGTTTCCTTTACAGTTGTTGCTGAGGTACTATCACCCTTAGAGTGGGATAGGGTCATACGAATCGGATACTTTTCCCTACAACAAACTGGCGACTCCGCTGGGGAGCGTATCTGTTTGATTGTGTTTGTAGTATTTTGCTATTCATTTCCTGAACAAAAGAGTACCAAATCGAAAAGCTTTTGACTATATCAAAAGCGAAGTAGAGGGCAGCTACTCTAGCTCATTTCTTAGCATGTTCATGATTTGAAGAGCTGATCTACAAGGATCCTTGTAAGCTCTTAGTGATAGCTTTTCATCCTCCTAATCATCCCTTTGTGTGTGCTTGACTGATTGCTTCTGATTTGAGCAAAAACTGTGCATTTTTTAGAAAATTGTGACCCGGAAACTGAGAAAACGCAACTTTCGTTTTCCAAAGCAGGTAGTACACAGGCTACCTGCTTTGCAACGCAGGTCCCGAAGGGGCTACCTGCGCTGAGAGCCATACTGGCTGAACAACACCTGCGTTGGCCCAACTTTGCCTTGTGCAGTTGGGGTTTCCTCCCTTTTTCTTGCATGTTTTCACTATAGTTTTTGCTGCAAGTTGTCTTTCTTGTACCTGTTCTGAAACCAACCTTACTTGCCATCGTTCCGCCTCTGTTATATAACGAAATTGTACTTGTTCTTTTGTATTTCTTACTTCATTTACAATTTCCCATAACGAAGAGTAAACTAGTCTTGCTTTGGCCTCTTAGATCTGAACCTGTGTTAGGCAATTTGCTGGTCTAAAGAGTTAGCTCGTTTGCTGTCCATAGCTGATTAGTCCTTTTACTTTCGTCATTATGGTTTGATTTCATGTATTTCCAGTGATTAAACAAGTAAATCTTAAGGTGTCTTTTGATTTTGGACTAGCTTGTTTACTTTCGCTTTAAATCGAAATCAAAGTTATATAACAACTTTCTTATCGTAACCCATCAACATTAAGAAAGGGAAAAGAAAATACATGCATTGTGCATTTTGCATTTGACTATTTGCATGACGATTTAGGAAATTTTTCATTAGTGTGTGCTCTATGATTTGTGTGAAAATATTTTCCTTTCTTCTCCTCAGTAGTTAAGATTTTCAAAGTTGAAAGATTGAAAAGTTTGCTTCTCATCTTAGACTGCATTCAGGAATTTGTTACATACATCTCGTGGTGATCCTTAAAGGCAAACTGCTGAGCAAGATCAACATTAAAATAAATTCAATTTACATAACAACGCTTTGTAACATAACGCAAACACATAGAGGTCTAGGTAGAGACGTGTTCCGGCGTCGTTAAACATAGTGACTGTCGATCTCTACGAAGGTGGGTGATTCCTCCTGAGAGTCGGTGGCACTAATACGGACTTGTGCTCCCACGTACCATCGCGTATATATTGGGAGACCCCTATAGGAACAAAGCCTTTATCCATAGGAAGCCGTGTCCGCCGCCCTACTGATCGCGATGCAGTGAACACAGCATTCACGAAGATCGACCACCCGTACCGTAAAACGTATTCTGTGGTTTCGCGAAAAGTTTGGCACACCCTCTACCTAGAACTCCAGAGAAGTTTCTTTTGGCCTTTTCCAAACTCTATAACTGAAAAAGTCCATCCGAGCATTTGTCACTTCGGGCTCGTTAAAACATCGAAGGAGACTAGAGTCATCTTTAGCTTTTTCTCGACTCTTAAAACAAGAAAAAGCAAAGTTGTGTCTAAAGCGTTGTTAATAAAATTTATTTTAATCGGAACATAATCACCTGTTATTCCCACGTTGATCTTTAAGTTGAAAAGAATGGAGCCCACCAACCAAGGAAGTCACCTTGGTGGAAGTCCCAATCCCTTCTCCTCTTGGGGAGATGTTGGTGCGACTCATATGGCCACATTGTCACTTCCAGGATTGACAATTGGCCTACCTGTATGGCTCTTTTCAACTAATGTAGTTCAAATCGCCACTAATCCTGAGCAGTCAAATCAACAGTCAGACCAGTCTAGAGCTACCCACCAGCCTTCCACTTCTTACAATTCTTCCTCTGATCCTTCATCTTCGCAAGGTAGAGCCGGCAAAAGTCAGCCTCCCATGGAGAAGAAGGAAAAGAAGAAGAGAGAAAAGAAGCAGAAGGGGACTATGGCGAAGGCGACTGGGGGCAAGCAAAAGACATCTGACAAAAATCCACACACTGCACCGACCGGGCCTAAATCGCCATGTGTCATTTGCAAAGGGACCCACTTCCATCGTGATTGTCCTTGTATTCCCTGGATACTAAGGGACTGGTCCCCCAGGTTGCACAATCCGGTAGCATCAACCTCTGGTAGTCATGTTGATTGCAGTCCGTCAACTAGCGAGAGTGAAGGACGAAAAGGGAGACCAAGATCACCCTGTATGTTGTGTGAAGGCGATCACGCCATCCACCGATGTCCATTCTTAGATGAGGCGAAGAGAGTTTTGGAAGATCGTCCGGTAACACCGTTACGACTTCCTCCTGGATACCAAAAACTTGTGCCTAATCCCTCGATAGTTGAAAATCCAGCTGGCCCGATCAAGTGGTCAGCTGAAGTGTCAGTCATTGAGAATGAACCTGCTGAATCCAGACCAGACGAAAGTCTAAAGGTCGAAACGGCAGTTGACCCGGTTCTTCCTTCAGAGGTTTCATCCTCAAATGACTCCATCATTGAAGACCCATCTTCAAATGACACCCTCACTGAAGAGGATAAGGATGACACCGTCCATATTCTTTTCATCAACACAGACTCTGATGAGCATCAGGGCAATGCGCCCATTCCTTTATCGCAGGAAGGAACATCGTCAGGGTCGTATTCAGCCGTGTATTCGGACCCACCACCAAGCAACCTAGTTGTATCCTTTGATTGGAATCAACTAGGCAGACCCCGGTTACCAGCCAGTATCCCATTCAGAATCATCGTCCAAATCTACAGAATGGTGATGGCTGGAACTATCATTGATGAAGGGGCATCTGTGAGTATCCTTCCCTCTATTGCTTGGAAAGCACTGGGTTCCCTGGCGCTTTTACCTGAGATGAGAAATCTATCAGGTTTTGATAAAGGAACCAGTCACCCGTTAGGGATTCTCCCCTATGTTCCAGTTACATTGAAAGGGAAGACAGTTCATATGAACATCATGGTCGTCTAGGGACCCTTAGTTTATAACTTACTCCTTGGACGAGACTATATATATTGCATGGAGGCGATAGTGTCCTCACTCTTTAGAGTCATGTGTTTTCCGCACGAAGGAAGAATGGTCAAGCTCGTAGACCAACTTTCATTTCCAGGATCACGCATCGCAAATAGTCAAATACCATCCCTTAACGGTTTATTCATTCAAGGAATGCCTCCACCCCCGGTTCTACTTCCCGATGAATGCGAGTGATTCGGAAAGAAAGAACTGGGACCCAGGGGACATGCACCCTGGCCTGCCTTGGGCAGAGAAAACCTTGGGTATAAAGTTAATTTCCGCAGAAGAACATGACTAGTCTGTACCCCGTCCGAAGGAAGGAAGAGAGGGTTGTTCTAGGATAAAGTTCTTCTGTCAAAGTTATGTGAGCGAAATAATCGGCTCCCTTTGTCTAGAAATTAGGCTCTCCTGAGGGAGGAGATCCATTTGTGGCGGAAAGTAGCCACCATCTTTAGAGTTCAAGCCTCACCCATTAAAACATATGTTTTGAAGGATAAGTAGGGGCAGCCTCTAAAGAAAGAGATGAAATTGCTGCAACAAGTAGTCACCATCCTTAGCAACCTAGTAATAGACATCGCCGGAAAAAGAGTTTAGTTTGCGGCAGCAAACATAACCATTTTCCAGATAATAAGTAAGAGGACGACCCTAGAAATTATACTTTATACCTGGGGGCATGCGAACCTTTTGGAGTGCAAGCACGGGACGACTATTTATTTTTTAAATTTGTAGGTCCTCCCTTTAAACCTGTAGG